>JASDDO010000001.1:189208927-189874258 GCA_030015575.1 Agapanthus africanus
TTCCAAGTTGATTTATGGCACCGTGTGTCGGAGGTTTAGACGGATGCGGCCGATGTAGCAGACTTCGTCAGATTCCCCCTCAGGGTGAGGGGTTTTTGATTGTGGGGACGCTCTTCCCTGCAGGCGCAAGCCCCTGCAGTTAATTACGCTACCGCATCACGGTAACAACTTTCTCCTTCTCCAGAATTTCACTTCGTGTCGTGGGTGTTTGTTTTGTTTGTGGTTGCCCGTGGATTGTATACGGAGACTGAGTAATGCCGTCGCCCGTAGGACGTGGATTAGTCCAAATCCGTATTTACTTAGATTTGGGTTTGGTGTTTTTAGTTTAAGGATGCATTAGTCGCGTTGCGGCTAAGATCAACTTAAACGTTCGTTAAGGATACGTTAGTCCTGTTTGGGACTAAGATCAACTTAACGTGATAATCCATTTAATATCTGGCTGTCGGGACTCGTCACCTCTCTAACGTCGTTGAAGGATTACAACGGCAGATGTCAGAGGAGCTCAGAGATGTACCCTTGAACCACGGTTGATTTGGAGTTTTATAGTCCATTTAAATGTTTAAGGATACGTTAGCCATGTTTGGGGGCTAAGATCAACTTAAACAGGACCGTTTAGATCCGGCAAAAGAGCATTTGGGAGCTCTATTGCTCCAGTTTAGGGACGTGGTGGTCCATAGGTAGTTTAGGGACGTTGCGGTCCATATTCTAGTTTAGGGACGTGGTGGTCCGACATTAGTTTAAGAACGTTTCGGTCCAATATTAGTTTAAGGACGTTTCGGTCCAATATTAGTTTAGGGACGTTCCGGTCCAATATTAGTTTAGAGACGTTCCGGTCCAATATTAATGTGTGGTCGTCGGGACCCGTCACCTCTCTGACGTCGTTGAAGGATTACAACGACAGTCGTCAGAAGAGTTCGGAGATGTACCCTCGAACCGGATATAAATTTATTTAAGAGAGAGCTGTGCTCAGTCAATTTTATTTAAGGACTTACGGCCAAAATTGGGCTAAGTCCAGTGGAAAATGTTCAACGCCTTTATTTATTTCCGGTCTATTAGACCGGTGCTAGGGCTTTGCCCACACTTAAATAATGCATTGCATTACTTCAGGCCATTTATGCCCATTTTGACTGGGCTCTGCCCTTTTTATTATGATGCAGATCATTTGTTTTGGTCCACTGGACCTTTCAATTGGGCTCTGCCCTTTTAAATAATGCATAGCATTTTATTTATTAGGCCTGTTAAGCCTTTTAATTAGGCCTGGCCCTTCAGGAAATGAAATGCATTGCATTTGTCAGGCGCTTTGCGCCAATCACTGAGCGCAAGCGCTTGTGGTGAGGACACGTATCATGCTCTGGCGAGCGCAAGCACAACAGCGCAGTGCGCTGCGTTAGTGCGCTGCACTGTTGCGCTGCTGACACGTGGCGCGCTCTGGTGAGTTGCGCCAACAAAGGAGCGCAACAGCGCAATTTTTCAAGTGCAAAGCACTGTTTTATATTTTGGTTGATTTTAAATCAAAGAAAACAAGTTTTCTTTTGTTTTCAAGGAACCAATGGTTCATAAGAAAGTGCAAAGCACTACTATTACTTATTTTTTTCTTTTTATTTAAGATTATTGATCTTGTTCTTAAATCAATAGTCTGTCCATAAGAGAATTTTCTTTTTTTTCTAAAGGTTTTTACCTTCTGTTGTTCTTGAGGAGTTCTCAAGAGTTCTCTTCTCTTTTTTTTTTTAGAAAGATGTTTATGCCTTTGAATTGAGGCCTAGGGTCCTTTTTATAGTGCCCATAAATTAGTTAAATTTGTTAAAAAGATCTTTCTCTGAGTGATTTGGGGAGTTTTCCCCACCGTTGGATCTTTGATCCAAAGGCCTCTGTTTTACAGAAGAAAATCTTCTTGTTTTAACAAGAACAGAAAAGATTTATTCTGCTTTGCACAACTTCCTTAGCGCGTGACACGTGTCGCGCAGCGCAGCGCTTGCGCAGCTGCGCGAATACGTGTCGCGCAGTGCAGCGCTTGCGCAGCTGCGCAAACACGTGTCGCACGGCGCAGGGCTTGCGCAGCTGCGCTTGACACGTGTCGCACAGTGCAGCGCTTGCGCAACTGAACGTTGTTTCTTTTACTTTTAGTTTTTAAAAGAGCCCTGCTCTGATTGGACGCACCACCTTGGGCGTTGCGCTGTCGTATCAAATTCTGACACGTGGCGCGTTGCGCGCAGCGTACGGGATTTGAAGCGTTGCTTCAAAATTTTGAATTTTTTTGAAATTTAAACAGAGCCTTGCTCTGATTGGGGAAACAAATGCCCCCCCCACCGTTGCGCTCACGTGGCGCGCATGTGAGTGCAGCGGTGGCAAGATCTCAGCCTTTGGATCAACTGATAAGTTGAAGGGGCGCAGGCGCCTATAAATAGGACTCTTGGTCCTTAGAAAATTCTTACAACTTTCAAGAATTTTGATTCTCAGAGCCTTGCTCTTGCTTAAGAACTTTCAGAGCCTTGCTCTTGTTCTTTCCCCAAGAACTTCAAAGTTCAAAACTTAGAATCACTCTAGGTAATTTAAATTAAATTTAATTTAATTAACAGAGCCTTGCTCTTATAGATCTTTGATCTAAAGAAAAAATCCCTTTAGGGCTTCATCACCAGAGCCTTGCTCTCAAAAACTTACAGATCTACAGAGATCTTGTCCATGGGTTTTAACCCATGAACAGAGCTTTGCTCTTGGATCAAATGTAGATCTTTTTAGATCTGAAAAATGAAGATTTTTTTTTTAATAATTTTGCTAGATTTTTCAAGATTTCAAAATTTTAACTCTTTTAAGTGCTAAAAAAATTGATGGATCTTTCCATCATTACCAAAGAGCTATGCTCTTTTGAGGAATCTTGTTCCCCTGAGACCAGAGTTTGACAAATGTCACTCTGTGACAGAGCTTTGCTCTAAAAGAGGAGATTTTCTCCTTGTCTCCAGGGGTTTCCCATCAATGAAGATATTCTCTTGGGGATCTTTTCATGAATTGACAGTCTCATCTAATGATGGGGTTGTCTTATTAAATGATGCACCGTCATCCAGCTTTTGTGGGTCCCCCTTTGGTCCCCTACCCACTGCATCACAGTGTGGAGTAAGATTTTAAAATGCCAAGCGTTAGAACACTAACGGTTATTTTTGTCTTTCCACAGGAAACATGTCTGACGACTTGTATTTCCCCTTTGTTCGCTCGGAAGGAGGGTTCCCTCATTCGCCAGTGGACCAGGTGGCGTTCGCTCTTATTAAAGATCATGCCTCCGAATGCAAAAAACTCCACCTGTGGGGAAGGTGGTACAGCCAGATCATCCAGGGTCGCCGCAGTTTCAGTTTTGCCACGCCGTCTGAACCCACAACTCCAATCCCCTATGCGGACGAACCCCCGGCGAAGTATGCCGTGGAGGTTAAAAATTGGAATTCAAATGACCTCCTCCAACCCGCAATTGGTGCTATTCCCGTACAGCCGCCGCCGGCAATAGATATTTTAGGAAGGCGAATCTGTCAGGGTGAAGCACGCCCTTGGGGACAGGCCTATAATATTGGATTGGTGCCGCGACCGCCCGCCGGATACTTGCAGTGGGTCCGATACATCTTATCGGCGAAAAGGACTCATCTAATGAAGATTGGATTGTATTCGGCCATCTACGTCTCGCTCTTCGAGTATCCCTCTCCTCCAACGTGGTGGATCAAGGCCTTCATCGAACAATGGAATATCCCCACCCACACTTTCTTGATGGCGGATAGGGAGGTCTCAATTTCTTTGGAGGAGTTTGCCGAGCTCTCGGGTTTACCGATGAGGGGGGAGCATTACGAGGAGTTGCTACCTCCTGATGAATACGTTTTTTTCACCAAGCCGCTGGTGTTTGACCTGACTCCGGAAAACACCATTCAGCATCAGTATCCGGGCCTAGTGAAGATGTTGGAGATCTATGAAGGACTCTATCTGGAATCGGGCGACCGGGGCGTCAGTTTCGCAGATTTTATTGCCCACTTCATTCGCCCGGAGTTCCTATCAGAGCGGAGTGAGAAGTTCGCCCAGCTCGATGACCCTTTCGGTTTCGGCTTAGACCGCCGACCCGTATCGGAGGATGATCAAAGGGATTTTTATCTCCCCGGCGCTGCCATCGTCCCTTTCTCAGAAATCGCCGTCTCGGGCATGGATGAGGAGACCTTTTTTATTGGGTTCTTGGGCTTGTGGCTGTGCAGCTTTGCGCTCCCCATGCACCCGCGTCACATGCGGCCCTCCGTTTTTTACCCAGCGCATCGGATGGTGGCTGGTTTGCAGTTATCGGTAGGAATTGCCGAGCTGGCCTACCTTTATAAAGGACTTAGCGTAGCGGTGGACGCTAGTGAGCCTGGGGTGCAGCCCGCTAACTTCCTGATGCACTATTTCACCTCCTGGATGGAAATGCACGTGCAAGGGGTGTTCGGTGTCCATAAGATTCCTCCGTTCTTTGAGAAGTGCAGACTCCCGAGAGTCATGCGGTTGGTCGGCGCTTCGATTGTGGTTGCACCCCCACGGGAGTCTAAGGGACTGCTCCTTCGTCCACATCTGGTCGGAGCGAAGATTTCCTTTGTGGATAAGGTTATAACCATAGGCTCAAATACTACTAAGTCAGTAGTGCCACTGCGCGATGATTTCAAGGACGGGGCTTCCGTATTGAAGGCTCGGGAAATCCTCCACCTCTACTCCATTCGGCCGGGCTATCTAGTGTTTAGGCAGAATGAGACAGCACTTTTTATGATGTACAACCCGCACCGTTTTGCTCAGCAATCGAGCTACAACCAAGGGATCCCGATGGAAGCTTTCTTGGAAAAGCCCGTGGTCAGCCGAGAGGGGATGAAGAATGCAATGCACCATTTCACACGGCTTAACACGGGTTCCTATTTCTTCATTAGTGAACCCAGCTGTGTCCCTAAGATGCTTAACACGTACGTGGCTTGGTATGCGCATGCGATGGGCCCAATTATCTTAACGGAGAAGCGTATACTGGTTGACCGTAGGGGTGCGCCTCCTGGCGGTGATCGCAAGGCCCCCTTGCAACCGAGGATCCCGGTCATTCCTCCGTTAAAAGATGCCGGAGTCGACCGACCACGCATGTTGAGCCCCCCGCGTGGATTGCCGCTGTCTGCTACGGTGAATGCACCACAGGTGCCCCGTGTTCCCACGAAGATGGTTAATGTAATATCGCCAGAGTCCGGCGCAGGAGCGGATATCGGGACCCACCGCCCCAAGGTGACTGCCAAGCGCAAATCAATTCCAGGTGCATCTAGAGCTGGCGGGCAAAAGAAGAAGAAGTCGATCCTTTCTCTCGACGCGATCCTCAATTTAGAGCCTGAGGCCCCTCTTACCAAAGGAATAAGTGAATATGGCAGCAATAAGGGCTTCTTGGTAGACCCTGCAGACACCAATTTGGCGGCCGCTATTACAGCTTCTGAGCGATCAGCAAGGCTCGAAGCGATGTTAAGCAAACTCGCGGAGTCAGTTGATCATTAGCCGCTTTCCTCATCATTTCATCGCATTTTTTTATCATTATTCTTGACTAATACTTTTCTCATTTTCAACAGGTGTCTCTACTGAAGAAGCTATTGCTGCCTCTTTGAAAACTTTCCAAGAGGAGGAGGAGAAACGTACTCTAGCAAGCGTTGGTGCGTCCCACCCCCTTTTCTTTTATAAGAAAAAAATTGTTATCTCTTTTGATGGTCAACCTAACCTTATTCTTTTGTTTCTTTGTAGGGGCTATATCAGTTGATGCGGGGATCCTCCCCAAGCCTGTTACTGAAGTCCCGGTCTCGTCGGGGCTGCTGCAAGAGCCTCGACTTGACAAAACGATGAGAGATGCCTTGAAAAACCTGGAGGCATCCCTACTCACGGACGAAGACGCCTCAATGAGAGAGGCTCTGGTGAGGTCCGTCTCAACGGCCCAGGAGGAGAGAAAGCGGCTGAGGCGCGAGGCGAAGGCGCGCCGGACTGCTTTGGCTATGGGAGCGGGCCCAAGCACCGTCCCTCGGGCAGATACTCCTTCCGGAGAGGCCCCTGTCGCCCTATCCACTGCTCGCCGACAAGTGGCGCGCGCCGTTCGAAGCGCAAATGATAAGTCCACTTCAGGTAACATTTCTTTCAGAATTTTTATTGTGAGAGTTATAATGCCGACGGTTCTTATATCTATTATTTTGCAGGGCCAAGTCCGACCGAGGGTGAGGCAGAGACCGTTGAACCTGTTGGAGATAGTGCCCTCAGAGTCAATTATTAGGTCACAGGTACGTGATTGTAATGATTGAGGGAGGACCTATCCCGGTAGGACAGTCTTACTCGAGATGATAGTATGCTATCTGGTTTGCCTTTATCATCGTGTACTGTTTTAAGTGACATGACACGTCGCTATTACACGTTGATAGAGCCCCTAGGATTCTTGCTTGACCACCAGCAGTATGAGGGCGATCATATAAGTGGGAGCTGGGGGTCTACAAGCTTATCCTTAAAAGGTCCCTGGTCGTGGGAGTTTCGAGACTGGGCATCGATACTCCATTAGTAGACTAGTGTATACAGTCGAGACCCCGACGAGGGGCGGTGGCCGGTCTCACAAGCCACTGGTGTCAGTTGGATCACCTAAGATGTATACAGGTGCTCATTGGGTTATGAGTACACCGGACAGGACTCGCCGGGAACATGCTAGTTGGTCATATACCAGACGTCAGATGGCAGTTCCCTGGTGACATGTGTGCAGGTTAGTTCATCGACCTGGGGATCGTCATTTGTCTCGTGTGAGTTCCCACTGTACTTTGATTACTACCCTACCACGGCTCAAAGGAGTCGTGCAAACAGGTTTTAGTTGGGTACAGTCCCGAGCCACATGGAGGCAGTGAGCGTATCTTCAGGGGTTCGTCTCTCCCGGTATTGGGGGTGAGGTCGTGCTGTGTCTAGGAGAGCCATTACACAAAGTCCTTGGCCAAGGCAAGGAGATTTACTGGTAGGTATTCCAGTAGTATCTCAGGGTGTTCTGGGCTACACTCCGACACGACTTGTACCGCTTTTGGGGGTCTGACTTTTACCAACCCCCTAGGCCCGCCATGCGATACTCATAGACGAACGGACCGGACTGCACGGATATTGTCACTGACAGGCTCAGTTGGGTGTCGGGGTGAGCTTCCTCATCGACGTCCCTTTTGGTCAATAGCTGGTGGCCCGTCACGTATTGGCTTATACCTCTGACGGGCTAGTGGTTAAATCCACAGCCATAGTATTGACGAGTCTTTAGAGTCCACCACACTTTCAGTTACTCAGCTTTCGGGCGAAACGCTGTAGAGGCCGTATGGAGATATGGCAAGGTCCGATCAGATACGTGCGGTATTGCACGGATCAGGATCGGACAGTTTTGTACTAGTGGCCGTATAGTTATATGGCAGGGTTTGATCTGATACGTGCGGTATTGCACGGATCAGGATCGAACGGATTTAACTAGCCGGCTTTGGCTTAAGCTGGTCTTAGTTTAGTACAGTGTAGATTTTGTCTCATTGCATTTGTATCCGGACGGAATACAGATGCGGGTGTGTATGCACAGTATCGGGGTTTTCCTGTAATTTATTACGGGACCAGTTTTCTGGAGTTGCCAGTTTGCATTCCGTTCCGGCCGGTTTTCCTTTGTTCTTTCCCGGCCGGACTTTTTCGATGGAGGGGGTTATTTGCAGTTTTGCAAATAACAATTTGTGGGGGGGTTTCTTGCAATTGTATTGATTATGATGGCTTTCATATCTTGCACCATTGACTTGCTTTTTATTGTGATTGAAAGGGTATGGGTTGAATAGTAGTTTAAGCATGGTGTATGTTTCTTTGACCTTGGATATGGTCACCTTTCTTATGCTCCTACACTCACCTCCCTTTGGATTATGTGTTGATTCCTCCACCATTCTCATTCTCACTAGAAGAGAGTTTTATTCATGGTTGAGAAAAAGAAAGAGTGAAAAAAAAAGAGAAGAAGAGGGTTTCATCTTCATCCTTGAGAGTGTTTCATTTTCTTGATCTCATTTCATGATAAGAAAAATGCAAGCACCATTTTTCTTGTCTTGTATCCTCCATCATCCTCAAATGGCAACAAACCCCAAAAGAGACACTACACTAGATAACCTACAGCATATCTTGAGCATGTCGAGTTGCCGGCTTCATGCTCGAGTTGCCTCGGTATTGAGGCGGGAGCCCGTAAAAGACGAAGGCGATGTGGTGCCCTTTCCGGCGAGGAGGCGACGATGTGGACGGAGATCCCGCGAGGAGATCGGAGTGGAGATGAAGACCGGAGGACTTGGATCGTCGGTATATCTCTATTCCCATTCTTGTAGATAGCTTAGACTAGTTAATGGTCCGATCTGGTTAAAGTGCGCGGTGGTGCCGGTTTGCAAAGTCCGCAAAATTTAAGTTATTCACCGCTTCCGCATTCCGGCGTCGGATTGACGGCCGGGGCGCCGCCGTTCACTTACAGTGGTATCAGAGCCTCCCCATTAACTTAGTCTAGCTTTGTGTAATGTGTTTTTCAGTTCCGATCGATCGAAATGTCCGAAAACCCAAATACACCCACGACAGTTTCTGTTGAAATTTTTCAGTCTCCAAAAATTTTTCAGGTTGTAAAATATTGATGTACTAGAAATTGTAAGCCTACTGTTCAAATTCGAGGCATTGATCTCCTGATCAGAGCGCGGAAGCGCGGCCAAAACCCACTTTTGGCCGCCCTTCCGCCGCAGTCTAAAAAGATCAATGGGCCGGATTTTTCCAGTGGGCTTCTGGGGATAAATTTGGGTTTCTGGAATATTTAAATTGGGCTCATATTTTCTGTAACTGCTACAGTTTTTTTTGGGGCCCACTTGTTAATTGTTTGATCAATCGGAAATTTTTTTAAACACATTTTTCACAGTATTTACATTATATCTGCGACCGTGAATGTCACTCGATCGGTAAATCCGGTCTAACTGCTATATCCCGGTTAGACGGATTTGCGAACGTGATTTTCACGTTGATGTTCTATGTATTTGCTGTGATGTTGCGGATCGGTCGTGGGGGATAGCCTGGGTGCAATGCTAGTACAGTTGTGGTTGTATTATGTACATTTGATATTGCGGGGCGAGCGTCCGACATGTGGACTGCCGTCACTGCCTGTTTGTATTATTATTTTGGGGCACGACCTGGTTGCGGTCGATGTACCCGGTGTATGTATATTTTACTTTCTGTACTAGGATTGCCCCGCGGAGGGGTGCACGGATAGCCGGGTTCTAGAAGGCAACAAGCCCGCATCTCATGGCATTGGGACGGAGGGGGCTTCACTCTAGGATTGGCGGGCTATTCGCCGCACTCGTAGGGGGTACAGGTTTGACCCAGGAGGGGTGCCCAAGTTACCGGATTCCGTGAAGTGCTGGGTGGTCCATTCACGGTGCTGAAGGGGGCTGCCTCGCTTCAGGTTTTGGCGGGTGACTTGCCGCGCCCGTTGGGGTCTAGGATTCTCATTGCACAGGCTATCCACACGACCAGGGGAACGTCGGGTTTCAGCGGCTCTGTGAAACCCGGGGATCCCAGATATCTGTATTGTTTCTGTGATGCTGTTCATTCTCTGTGATGTTGCATTTTATTCACGCCTTGAGCGAAATATAATATATTGGTATATATATTAGTAGATGTTGTATATGTTTTGCATCCGCGCTAGTCCAGTCCCCGCTCTGTCGTTAGTTAGCTAACCTAACGGGTAATGACGGGACCCAGTGGCGAATGCGGATGGCATATACGTACATCAGTATATTTTCGTTCTTTTTGGTGTGATCAATTGATGGGACTGCATTGATTCGGATCAATGCAAGTTAAAAACAAACCTAATCTGATGTTGTTGGAACACTTTTTCAAAAAGCTGTTATTGCAAGGACGTTCACTTTTGTTTTGCATCGTGGTATTCATTTGGAATATCCTGCTCCTCAGTCGACGAGGCAAGGGCCGAGATCCCTTCACCGGGAGTGACCCCTTGGACAAAAAGTTTGCGTCAGGGCATTAACTTCACTATAGCCGATTACTTTTGCTTTGCACCGTGGTATTCAGTTGGAATATCCTGCACCTCATTCTACGGGGAAAGAGCCGAGATCCCTTCACCGGGAGTGACCTCTTTAGCAACGGTTTTCGTCACTATATTTTTTAAAAGCTATCAGTTCCTTCAACGATATCAAGTTCTTTACGTTAAAGGTTTTCGCCAGAAACCATTCGTAGCCCTCCGTCGTTTCATATGGATAGTCAATAGTATTCAAGCTGTGTATGTTGGCCAAAGTCAAGGCACAGTGTTTGGTAGCTGTTGGTTATTCATATGCAGCATAGATAGATGCGTTGGTTTGGAACAGTCGTACTGCCATGTTGGCCAAAGTCAAGGGTATGTACGGGTGGATTCAAATTAACCTGGAGAATGACGGGTAGAACTTGACATGTGACTTATGATATGTTGGCCAAAGTCAAGGTCATAAGAGCATGGGGCAGAAATCACATCGGGAGTTTCAAAAGTACTGAAACTTGCCAGATATGCGCATACCTTCTGGAGTGTGATGACGTGAGAGGATTCCGTCACGTTGTCATGCGATGAGAGTTGGATCCCGATTCCCACTGATGAGTTAGTTTACTCCTCGGGTGACCCCGACTAATTCTTCTTTCAGGTTTGGAGGAGAATTTGAGGTACAGTGGGAGGATTCCAGATTAGATAAATTGGTAACCATTCTGATCTAGGTTAGAGTGCACGCTGAGTGTTTCTTTTCTCTCTCTCTTTGGCAGCGACCATTGACCCGACCCTAAGACTTTGACTCAGTGACCAAGTTGACCGAACCTTCTTAAACACCGGCTTTTGGATTGTCAGAGTTGCAAACCTCATTGCCACTCCTACTTTTACCCTTTTCTCCAGGACACCCCGTTTTACTACGAACGTCCACTTCCATTGGACAAAACTATCGTATGGTTAGATACGAACTCGAAAGAATTTATTCGAGGATGGTTTCCGGTTCTGGAGAAAACGGATAGGATTATTCAGTTGTCTTTTCCTTTTACCCTCTCTCAGGTTACGAGTACTCCTTGGTTTAGGGGTAGTACACCTATTACGCAAATTGGATTGTCTTCTTCCAAACCTTAGGCTGGTGCCGACCGGTAGGGAATGAAGAAAACCAATTAGCATAACGATGGTGTGCAGAAGGTATTAAGTTCAGACAAAGCAAGGGATTAGTAGGAGGGCAAAGTAAATTGCAACAGATATTTCACGACCAAACCAAATATTTCGTTACCACTCCCACATCACCTTTGTATTTCTCCAGGACACTCCGTATCACTACGAAGATCCACAGTTTATTTGGATATTCCATCGTATGGTTATATACGAACTCGAAAGGAACTTGTTCCAGTTCGGGGATGGATCCTGGTTCAGGAGAAATAGGAATAAAGTACATTCAGGTGTCTTTTATCTTCACCTTCTCTCGTGTTGCGAGTGTTCCTAGGATTGGGACAGTACACCCATTATGCTTATTGGATAGTCTTCTTCCAAACCATAGGCTGGTGCCGAACGGTAGGGAAGGAAGAAAACCATTTGGCCTAAAGGGGTGTGCAGAAGGTAAAGACTAAAGACATATGAAGGGATTTGGAGAGGTGGCAAAGAACTGTACGGTTACAGTCGTGAATCTGGAAGAGGCATTACTAGGGATACCAGGATACCCCATCGAAACATTTCAATGTTTCAGTTTCACTGTGTACTGTTAATAGAAAACTGATTTCCCGATTAGATACTTACTCCAGGGTATGTATTTACCAGATACGATTCTCATATCTGTATGGTTTTACAGATGATGAGTGGGAGTAAGTTATTGGGAATTAGGTGATTGTCCTCATTATATCGGGATTCGTTGTAATCGGTGATATTTGAGGAAGTCACCTGGGTCATTTGCCGGACGGCAAGTATTTGGTTTTGAATATCCGCCGTTATGCACCAATTTCAAATCGATGTATCTGTACGTCTATTTTCATAGAGTGAGATATACCTTTTTGAAATTATGTCTATGACATTTACCTATATCAGCGGATGGTTAGGTAAGGAGCATTAAACAGCGGTGTAATTCTTCATAACCAAAGGTACAGTTTTCAACCTACAACACACAGGGAATGAGTTGTCAGACTCAAGGGACTTATACAGAGTATTGTATGTTGTCCAGGGTCCATCAGGACAGAGGGGTTGGTCCTCGTACTACATTCAGTTTACTTATGACTTCTCTAGTTTTTAGACAGGTGTTTCGTGGAAACGCAGGGTCCGAATTTGGAGAAGTTACAGGTATTTGAATAGAGTAGAGAACCAGGTGTAGCAAGTATCGGGATTCTTCAAAGAGATCGAAGATGTAGATACTTGTGGTATTCAGTTGAAAGTAATGATTAAGAGAACTTGCTTCTCTTTCAGGTTACTCATAATTGGAAGTGTTCCTAAGTTGAGTAACGCTGATCTGGCCTCCTTCCATTTAGTTGACATGCACTGGAGACAGTTGCATGATTTGAATCTGGTTCAATTAAATCAGTGCCTCTGTTTCTATATTGGATATAGAACAGTTCATATCTTAACGATGTTAAGGTACGGGGAGTTGTCCGGTTTATGATTAAAACCAGACACTGGACAACTCAAGGCACGTTTCTGTAATGGCTGTTTGTGGGTTGACCCAGGCTATGACGCGGGTTGACTTTCTACCATCTGGAAGATCAATAGCAATATTGTTCTTGACTCGCCACAGTTTTAAATTAAAAATGGATTTTTTCAGGAAAACAGTAGTGGGAGTATGGTAGAACTGGAAGTGATTCCGGAACCACAAACGATTACTGAAGATTTGATAAGGAACCTAAAGATTCAATCTGGATTGACATTCCATTGGCCACTCCGCAGATAAGGTGGGTAACTTCAGGCACCCGAGAGGTACTCCGGTAGCCTCAAGGACGGTGACAGGAAAGTTCTTGTTTACCCACAATTGCCATTGCTGTTGTTCCAGGTTGCGAGACCCGGCGGGAGGATGAGTATAGCGTCATTCTAAACCAGTTTTAGAAGTGTACGTCTATATGACTCTGCCAGAGGGTTGTCGTAGTCAGTGGGAGCAGCGGAAGCATTGGTGGACAGGTAGCTTATGTCTATTTATAGACTAGAGCAGATATAGCGGAGATAGATCATCTATTTCTGACGTGACAGTCATGGGTTTGACTTCATCAGAATAGGGGATGGATCTGTTGAGAAGGTAGTAGGGTGTGATGTCCTGGTATCTGGATGACATACACAGAATAGGAAAAGAAACTCCTATACTACAATCGGTTATACTTTGGTCGTCACACAGTGGTTTCTCCACAAAGGAAATGGATTTTATATCTGACATACTGGTTACTAGATCTATGGTTTTAGATCTAGATTTGGGTGGTTTCCCAATCAGGGTACTTGACAGCATTCTAAGAGTATTTAGGATGGACGACTCCTGGCACGGTAGTGTACCTGCAGGTAATGGAGTCACCCTCTCCAAAGGTGTCTTACAGACTAAAGGGGAGAGGGACGTGCATGATTGGCAGATCACTTGCTTAGGCAATTGAGTCAATCATGAGATGTCAAGTACCACACCAGATGTTGTTCTTGCACTAGATGCAATAAGTTGACATTAATCCAATCCTGGAGAAACAATCGGAAGCAGTTTTAGAACATAAGTGGATGTTCTAGGGATATGATAACGACAGCCTCATTCAGGAGACAGTTATCATTCCAGGCTTCCAAGGTGACATGGACGACAAGGAGGTTGTCAGAGTTATAGTTTTCCTTCTAACGAGGGGCAGCATTTTGGACAGGTGGTCCAAGGAAATACTGAGGGTGGTATGGGGCAGGATACTGATTAAGTTCAGTTGACGATACAGTCTAAGAAGTTTGGATTTGGAGTTCATTTATGAGCTAGGTCCCATCAGACATCCAGACATATTCTGAGACAGGTATTACTCTTTTCGGGAGATGGCTTTCTCCGCGAACTTGAGATATAGAGAGACATAGAAAGAAACAACTAAGCGGATCCACTCACTGAGGCTATTCCTCGAACGCAATAGTTCCGCAAACGAGCTTTGTGAGACTGACTAGTAGAGGAGTTGGATGTTCGGTATCACACGGGCTGTGAGTATGCGACATCGCAATAATTAGCCTTGAGTGCAAGTGGGAGATTGTTGGAGATAGTGCCCTCAGAGTCAATTATTAGGTCACAGGTACGTGATTGTAATGATTGAGGGAGGACCTATCCCGGTAGGACAGTCTTACTCGAGATGATAGTATGCTATCTGGTTTGCCTTTATCATCGTGTACTGTTTTAAGTGACATGACACGTCGCTATTACACGTTGATAGAGCCCCTAGGATTCTTGCTTGACCACCAGCAGTATGAGGGCGATCATATAAGTGGGAGCTGGGGGTCTACAAGCTTATCCTTAAAAGGTCCCTGGTCGTGGGAGTTTCGAGACTGGGCATCGATACTCCATTAGTAGACTAGTGTATACAGTCGAGACCCCGACGAGGGGCGGTGGCCGGTCTCACAAGCCACTGGTGTCAGTTGGATCACCTAAGATGTATACAGGTGCTCATTGGGTTATGAGTACACCGGACAGGACTCGCCGGGAACATGCTAGTTGGTCATATACCAGACGTCAGATGGCAGTTCCCTGGTGACATGTGTGCAGGTTAGTTCATCGACCTGGGGATCGTCATTTGTCTCGTGTGAGTTCCCACTGTACTTTGATTACTACCCTACCACGGCTCAAAGGAGTCGTGCAAACAGGTTTTAGTTGGGTACAGTCCCGAGCCACATGGAGGCAGTGAGCGTATCTTCAGGGGTTCGTCTCTCCCGGTATTGGGGGTGAGGTCGTGCTGTGTCTAGGAGAGCCATTACACAAAGTCCTTGGCCAAGGCAAGGAGATTTACTGGTAGGTATTCCAGTAGTATCTCAGGGTGTTCTGGGCTACACTCCGACACGACTTGTACCGCTTTTGGGGGTCTGACTTTTACCAACCCCCTAGGCCCGCCATGCGATACTCATAGACGAACGGACCGGACTGCACGGATATTGTCACTGACAGGCTCAGTTGGGTGTCGGGGTGAGCTTCCTCATCGACGTCCCTTTTGGTCAATAGCTGGTGGCCCGTCACGTATTGGCTTATACCTCTGACGGGCTAGTGGTTAAATCCACAGCCATAGTATTGACGAGTCTTTAGAGTCCACCACACTTTCAGTTACTCAGCTTTCGGGCGAAACGCTGTAGAGGCCGTATGGAGATATGGCAAGGTCCGATCAGATACGTGCGGTATTGCACGGATCAGGATCGGACAGTTTTGTACTAGTGGCCGTATAGTTATATGGCAGGGTTTGATCTGATACGTGCGGTATTGCACGGATCAGGATCGAACGGATTTAACTAGCCGGCTTTGGCTTAAGCTGGTCTTAGTTTAGTACAGTGTAGATTTTGTCTCATTGCATTTGTATCCGGACGGAATACAGATGCGGGTGTGTATGCACAGTATCGGGGTTTTCCTGTAATTTATTACGGGACCAGTTTTCTGGAGTTGCCAGTTTGCATTCCGTTCCGGCCGGTTTTCCTTTGTTCTTTCCCGGCCGGACTTTTTCGATGGAGGGGGTTATTTGCAGTTTTGCAAATAACAATTTGTGGGGGGGTTTCTTGCAATTGTATTGATTATGATGGCTTTCATATCTTGCACCATTGACTTGCTTTTTATTGTGATTGAAAGGGTATGGGTTGAATAGTAGTTTAAGCATGGTGTATGTTTCTTTGACCTTGGATATGATCACCTTTCTTATGCTCCTACACTCACCTCCCTTTGGATTATGTGTTGATTCCTCCACCATTCTCATTCTCACTAGAAGAGAGTTTTATTCATGGTTGAGAAAAAGAAAGAGTGAAAAAAAAAGAGAAGAAGAGGGTTTCATCTTCATCCTTGAGAGTGTTTCATTTTCTTGATCTCATTTCATGATAAGAAAAATGCAAGCACCATTTTTCTTGTCTTGTATCCTCCATCATCCTCAAATGGCAACAAACCCCAAAAGAGACACTACACTAGATAACCTACAGCATATCTTGAGCATGTCGAGTTGCCGGCTTCATGCTCGAGTTGCCTCGGTATTGAGGCGGGAGCCCGTAAAAGACGAAGGCGATGTGGTGCCCTTTCCGGCGAGGAGGCGACGATGTGGACGGAGATCCCGCGAGGAGATCGGAGTGGAGATGAAGACCGGAGGACTTGGATCGTCGGTATATCTCTATTCCCATTCTTGTAGATAGCTTAGACTAGTTAATGGTCCGATCCGGTTAAAGTGCGCGGTGGTGCCGGTTTGCAAAGTCCGCAAAATTTAAGTTATTCACCGCTTCCGCATTCCGGCGTCGGATTGACGGCCGGGGCGCCGCCATGCACTTACAGAACCCAGGGGAACAGAAGAGGCGGAGCCTGCCGAACTCGAGCCGACAGTGGGCAACATCGTTGAGGCCATGGAGCCTGATGCGGAGGTTGAGGGGCCTATAGCCGAGAAGGTCGTTGATGCCGAGCCTGAAGTGGCGGCAAATGAAACGATCATTACAACTGAGTCCGGGGTGATGGCGGATGAGGCACTTGAGGCTGGCGACCTCGTGGTGACGGTAGATGAGCCAATGGAGACAGCGGAGCCCGAGGAAGTAGCAGGTGAGATGGGTACGACTCTTGGGGAAGAGTCGGCCGCTTCCTTCCAAGAGTCCGGCAATGCTCCAATCATTGCCCTCCCCGTCTACGATCTTCTGCCGTCTCCTGGTTGCACGAGCACGACGACGGTCCCTATCGAGTCGGGTGATGAGGTTACGGGTGGTGGCCTCATGTCGATGGAGGAGGGAATTGCCTCAGTTTCGGCTGGCAGCTCGTCGGGTAAACTTTGAGTTACCATCATTCCCTTTTTTTTATATATATATCTTGCGATCTTTTCTAACAAGTCTGTCTTTGTTTTTAACGCAGGCGCGGCCAGTGCCGATGCTCCATTGCTCGAAGGAGCACCGTCAACTACTGCTTTGGCGGTGGTCATCTCCCAGCCTTCCCTTGTGCCATCGCGGATGTTGGAAGGTATGGATTTACGACTCATGAGTTGATCTTTTAAACGTGTAGCTTATGTACTAACGTTATACCACTGTGTCCTTTCAGGAGTGCTCTTTGATCATCTATACCAAGTGTTGCTCCCACACTTCTCCTTCCCATCCGAATTTGCTTCTCCTTCTAGTGGTGCCGGTGAGTATATTTTCATTTCGATGTCTTTCTTTTCCCCCTTTTTTTTATAGGATTATTTCTAACTCTTCCTCTTCTTTATTGTAGTGCCACAAATCGAAGGAGGGGGTGCAAGGCCTGCCACGCCACCGGCCCTTCCGGCCTTACCTTCCGTTGCAGCTGGTATAGTAAATCTCCCCCCCCCCTTTTTTTATGACCCTTTAACATCTCTTGAACCATTGTCTAACCATGTTTTGTTTTGCAGCTATCGTTCCGGCTCCTCGTATCCTTTCACCGGCAGGCCCTTTCTTGAAACGTCCATCTTCAAAGGGTGCCGTGATGAGTTTGGGTATGCTGAGCGGGTATATCGAAGAGCTTAACGCGGACGCTCTCCCTTCTGCCGCAGATTTCGCTGTGGAAGTTAACCCAATGTTGGCGGCGCTCGTAAACTTTCACAACGAAGGCGTCGTCGAATCTTGGGTTAACCACTGCAGGGAGGTCGAGGCCTGCCTACATCGGCTGGAGTCGACGCGTCCTTCTCCTGAAGTTTTGGCCATAAGCACCCAACGGACAGCTTGGCTCGAGCAAAGCGCTTCTTATTTCCGCCATTTGGAGCAAGAAGCAGCTTTACGGTTGAAGGAACGTCAGGAATCTTCAAGCGCAACTGCTCGCCTACGCGCTGAAGTTAGGGCGAATGCTGCTGAGGTGAAAGCCGTCTTTGAAGGCTTTCTGGAGCGTATTTCTAATGGGCTGGCACTGAAGCGGAAGCTTGATGCCGCCGAGCGTGATGCCCGAGGCCGTGAAGCAGCTCAGCAGGTCATTGAGGAACAGCTTGGATCCTTCATGCAGCAGTGGACCCAGGTGGAGGCGGAGGTGGCTGCGGTTGTTACTCAGGAGGAAGCGCTGAAGGAAGTGCGAGAACAGCTTGTGAATTTATTAAAGACACTTCCTCCTCAGTAGCTATCCATCCTTGTATCGTTTGTGCTTGTAGATAAAAGAATGTATATATATATATATTTATTTATTCTTTGACATAATGTATCCTGTATCC
Organism: Agapanthus africanus; assembly: GCA_030015575.1. Lineage (NCBI taxonomy): Eukaryota > Viridiplantae > Streptophyta > Magnoliopsida > Asparagales > Amaryllidaceae > Agapanthus > Agapanthus africanus. The sequence goes on from JASDDO010000001.1 coordinate 189,227,258, forward strand.
AATCAAGTTTATGAATAAAAGATACACCTTTTTTTGTAATGTGTCATTTTCTCCGTTTTTTCTTTCTTTCATTATCAGCATGCCACCTTGGTAACCATGGTTGACGGATGATCAGAACGAGTATCCTGACTTTCTTAAGAAATAGCGATGGCTTAGGCCGCAGGTTCAGATCTGCTGTCTAAGACTTTTCAACTCTATAAGCCGTGAGGGTCTCATAGAGACTTTTCTCCCTACGGATCAAGAGGATCTCGTAGGTGGATTTTCTCCTTAGGAATCGTGAGGATTCCTAAGTGTGGTTTTCTCTTATGAGTCGTAAGGATCCTATAAGAGAATTTTTCCCTCTTACGAGTCGAGAGGACCTACAAGCGGTTGTTTCCCTCCTCATCGAAATTCGACTTTGGAGAGTGAGACCCGTGAATAGTATGCAAGAGACCATTTTGGATTGACTTGCAGGGTCCCATTGTTCAGGAAGCAAGTTTTTTAGTCCCTGCTGCCTGAGGCTTCATTTGCATGTTGAGACGAATCGGGAATTTCCCGCGGAGACACTAGTTTCTCTGCGAGCTGACGCGAATCAGGAGGCTCTCATCAAGGAGTGTTTGTATCCGTGAGTCGAGGAGTTTGCTAGGGATTATTTGTTTCCCAAGCGCCAAGGATTATTTGTTTCCTTGGGGTTTGAAACGAGTCGAGGATTTCCCACGGAGGCACTGGTGGCTCTGCGAGTCGACGCGAATCAGGAGGCTCTCGTCAAGGAGTGTTTGTATCCGTGATTCGAGGAGTTTGCTAAGGATTATTTGTTTCCCAAGCGCCAAGGATTATTTGTTTCCTTGGGGTTCGAAACGAGTCGAGCATTTCCCACGGAGGCACTGGAGGCTCTGCGAGTCGACGCGGATCAGGAGGCTCTCGTCAAGGAGTGTTTGTATCCGTGAGTCGAGGAGTTTGCTAGGGATTATTTGTTTCCCAAGCGCCAAGGATTATTTGTTTCCTTAGGGTTTGAAATGAGTCGAGAATTTCCCACGGAGGCACTGGTGGCTCTGCGAGTCGACGCGGATCAGGAGGCTCTCGTCAAGGAGTGTTTGTATCCGTGAGTCGAGGAGTTTGCTAGGGATTATTTGTTTCCCAAGCGCCAAGGATTATTTGTTTCCTTGGGGTTTGAAACGAGTCGAGAATTTCCCACGGAGGCACTGGTGGCTCTACGAGTCGACGCGGATCAGGAGGCTCTCGTCAAGGAGTGTTTGTATCCGTGAGTCGAGGAATTTGCTAGGGATTATTTGTTTCCCAAGCGCCAAGGATTATTTGTTTCCTTGGGGTTTGAAATGAGTCGAGAATTTCCCACGGAGGCACTGGTGGCTCTGCGAGTCGACGCGGATCAGGAGGCTCTCGTCAAGGAGTGTTTGTATCCGTGAGTCGAGGAATTTGCTAGGGATTATTTGTTTCCCAAGCGCCAAGGATTATTTGTTTCCTTGGGGTTTGAAACGAGTCGAGAATTTCCCACGGAGGCACTAGTGGCTCTGCGAGTCGACGCGGATCAGGAGGCTCTCGTCAAGGAGTGTTTGTATCCGTGAGTCGAGGAGTTTGCTGAAGACACTGGTTTCTTCAGAGTTGGACTGAACCGTCGAGATTTGGCTTCGTCTTCTGGCGGAGCCTGTTGGGAAAGTATGGTTCCCTCTTTGTTTACGCCCTTGGATTGTATACAGGGATCGATGTGATCTTAACTGTAGGGCCAAAGTTTTATCATCATTTTTTTTTGTTTTATCTCCGCGACGCTCTATCATTTCAGCTTTTATATCATGAAGGTCGCGATTGCCCAATCATTTCGGCTATTTTTCGCGGTGCCCAATCATTTCGGCTATTTATTTTATTTTTACTCGCTGTTTTTTATTGCGAGTTGCCCAATCATTTCGGCTATTTTTCATGCATACATTTTCACTTGCTGCTTTTTATTGCAAGTTGCCCCATCATTTCGGCTATTTCATATGCATGTGCGGCCTACTGGCTTTTCGCCGTAAACCTGAAATTAGACGCCGATTTCGGCATCAGCACCGCTACAACTGGGATATTGCCAGGAGCGAATCATCATCTGCCTCTGTCGATGTCAAACAAGGGTGGCTTAGCGAACAGGGTTAAGGTCCTGTCGACTAAGGCTTTTGACTTCATGAGCCGTAAGGGTCTCACAAAGGTATTTCTCCCTACAAGTCGTGAGGATCTTGTAGGTGTATTTTCTCCTTAGGAATCGTGAGGATTCCTAAGTGTTTGTTCTTCTGTAAGTCGTAAGTATCCTACAGGAGGATTTTCTCCTTGTAAGTCGAGAGGACTTATAAGGGTTGTTCGTCACGCGAACATATCCCCAGTCTCGGATGGGACTTAATTAGGGAAATGTTTATTCGCGCCCGTAGATTGTATACAAGGGTCAGTATTGAGCCACTTGTAGGGCAATATCGGGAGTTGTAGGAGTTGCTTAAGCACAGGTTTAGGTCTCTGTAACTTAAGACTTTCAAATCTTATGAGCCGTGAGGGTCCCATAAGAGAGTTCTCCTTACGAGTCGTGAGGATCTCGCAAGTATATTTTCTCCTTAGAAATCGTGGGGATCCCTAAGTGTGTTGCTCCCTTATGAGTCGTAAGAATCTCACGCGGGTGGTTTCTCCTTACAAGGTCGAGAGGACCCTATAAGTGTCTTTTAACGAGGTTGCGCCCTTTCGGGTTTTCACAAACACTCGCCGGTAGCCCTGCTGTTTTTACTCACGGAGCCCTTTCGGGTTTTCATCCGTGCCCATTTTGCTCATGGACATACTATTTTTTTTTCCTTCTTCTTCTTCTTTTTTTACGAGGTCATGCCCTTCCGGGTTTTCACGAACACTCGCCGGTAGCCCTGCTATTTTTACTCACGGAGCCCTTTCGGGTTTTCATCCGTGCCCTTTTTGCTTATAGACATACCGTTTTTTTTATTTTATTATTTTTTTTATTATTTTTTTATCTCGTCAGCCTAAGGATGCTGCGGTAGTAGTTTAAGGACGTTTCGGTCCACTATTAGTTTAAGGACATTTCGGTCCGACGTTTGAGAAGGCTGGCTACTGCTGATGGAGTTTGAGCTTAGGAAGATAGTGAGCGGACATAGTCGTCGTCATCTACCATTGACCTAGGCTGTGGCTCATTAAGCATAGTATTTCTTTAGGAAGCGACCGTTTATCGGCCTGAAAGGCCTTTCACCGTGCATGTCCATGAGTAGATAGGCCCCACCTTGGTAGACCTTATCTATGATGTATGGGCCTTCATAGTTTGGCTCGAATTTTCCCCGCTTGGCGCGATTGGGGATCATAGGCCTTTTGACCACTAACACAAGTTCGCCTTGGCGAAATGTCCTCGGCCGGATCAATCTCTCATATGAGCGCGTCATCTTTGCTTTATAAGCTTCCAGATTTTGCTGTGCTATGAGCCGGGTTTCATCAAGGGCGTCAAGCTCCTCAAGCCGAAGCTGAGCATTTTCTTCGTCCGTTAGCTCGTAGTGGACTGCCACTCGTAGAGAGGGTAACTCTATCTCGAGGGGGAGTACTGCTTCTGTACCGAATACCAACGCATATGGCGTTGTGTTAGTGGCTGTCTTGAACGTGGTTCGATATGCCCAGAGAGCCTCTTGCATCCTTTCGTGCCAGTCCTTCTTATTTCGTGACACTGTTTTCTTCATGATCTTTGTCAAGGTCTTGTTGAAGGCCTCGGCTAGACCGTTAGCTCGCGGATTATAAACCGAGGAATATCTCCAGTCTATATTATGCTGTTGCGCAAAGCGACTGATCTTGTGGCTTCTGTAAGCTGGCCCGTTATCGGAGATGATCCGTCGCGGAGTTCCAAACCGATATATGACGTGCGTCCTGAAGAAGTGGAGGATATTTTCCGTCTTCACTTCTCTTAACGGTATCGCTTCTGCCCATTTAGAGAAGTAGTCAGTCGTTGCTAGGATGAAACGTTGTCCTCTAGACGATGCTGGTTCGATGGGGCCGACTATATCAGTCCCCCACATTTCGAATAGCCAGCTAGCCACCGTTGGATGTAGTGGATTTGGATGCTGGTGGATGAAGTCCCCATGAATTTGGCATGAGTGGCATTGCTTCGCATATTCGAGGCAGTCCTGAATCATAGTGGGCCAGTAGTAGCCCATCCGTTTTATCTTCAACTTCATCATTGGGCCCGCTTGGTGAGAACCGCAGAGTCCGTCGTGAACTTCCTGAATGACTATTTTTGCTTCGTCAGGTCCCAAGCATCTCAACCATAGAGAATCAAATGATCTCTACAGAGTGTTGTTGACGAAGGCGAAAGATAGAGCCCGCTTCATGAGCTGATGTCTTGTGGACGCTTCTTCAGGCATTCGGTGGGACTTGAAGTAATCTATGAAGATTTCTCTCCAATCCTCGGTATTTTCCCAATCTTTTACTTGCAGGGTTGTCTGCTCGTTCGCTTCTTTTTCTTCGGATGGTTCCGGAGATATTTCTGCCGGGGCAAGCACTCGACGGCTTTGTACCACGATTCTAACGTCATCGAGGTTCTCGTCAGCCAGTTCTTTGGCAATTTTGGCCAATGCGTCTGCATTGCTGTTCTCCGCACGCGGTATGTTCTCTAAAGTATAAGAGGGGATTTGGGCCAACAATTGTTGCACCTTTTTACCGTATTTCACCAATTCTGGTTTGCACGTTTGGTAGTCGCCGTTTACTTGACTAACGACCAGTTGAGAATCTCCGTATATGAGGAGGTTTTTAATTCCCATGCCAATGGCGATCTCAAGGCCCGCTATCAAAGCTTCGTATTCGGCTTCATTATTTGTCCTAGGCTGTGTTAAGGAGAAAGCGAAGCGCATTATCCCTCCTTGTGGAGTTACAAAGATGAGTCCTACCCCCGATTTAATTACAGGGGTACTTTGTTTGCGCTTCTTTACGGAAGATGCTCCATCGAAATAGAGCTCCCATCGGGTATCACCACCGTCGATCGCATCAAACGCATGTTCGTCTGGAAGATCGCAATTTAGAGAAGAATCGGCGGGTATGGGATGCTCAGCGAGGAAGTCGGCGATGGCCTGGCCTTTCACTGCCTTGAGAGGTTGATACGTGATCGAAAACTCCATCAAGAGTAGGGCCCATTTAGCGAGTCGTCCCATCAATATGGCCTTTGACATCAAGTATTTAAGGGGGTCCACCTTTGAAATGAGACGGACCTCATGCGCCAACGCGTAGTGCCTGAGCTTTGTTATCGCGAAGATCAACGCCAGGCAGTGATTTTCGATGGGGGAGTAGTTGCTTTCTGCCCCCAGTAGAACTCGACTTAAGTAGTAGAGTGCTCTTTCTTTCCCTTGATCGTTCTCTTGTGCCCATAATGCGCCTAAAGAACCTTCGAGGGCGGCTGTATAAAGAATGAGAGGCTTTCCCTTAACCAAAGCAGCCAACACTGGATGGTTTTGCAGGTACTGTTTGATCTCGTCTAGTGCGCTTTGGCACTTTTGATCCCAGACGAACGGGGTTCCCTTCTTCATCAGGTGGCTGTAAGGATGGCACTTGCCTGAAAGATTGGCTATAAATCGCCGTATGTATGCGAGTTTCCCTTGGAGAGATCGCAACTGTTTAAGGGTTCTTGGCGGAGGCATTTCCATGATCGCTTTGATCTTTGACGGATCTATTTCAATACCTCGATGTCGAACAATGAATCCCAGGAATTTGCCTGAGGAAACTCCGAATGCACACTTAAGCGGGTTCATCTTCAAGTTGTATTGCCGAAGGCGTTGAAATACGGTCTTCAGATGCTCGAGATGTTCCTCATATGATTTTCTTTTAATAACGAGGTCGTCGATATAGCATTCAACGATTTCGTATATAAGGTCATCGAAGATCTTCGTCATGGCCCTTTGGTAGGTGGCACCGGCGTTCTTTAACCCGAATGGCATCACCTTGTAACAAAATATTCCCAGAGGAGTCCTGAAGGCGGTGTGCTTCTGGTCTTCGGGATGCATCTTTATGTGATTGTACCCTGATGAGCCGTCCATGAAGGAGACCTCATGAGTGGACGTATTGTCTATCATCAGTTCGGTGACTGGCACTGGGAAATCGTCCTTCGGACAAGCTTTATTAAGATCCCGGAAGTCTACGCATATACGCACTGTCCCGTTTTTCTTCATCACCGGGACGATGTTGGCGATCCATTCAGGGTATTGAACCTCCTGGATGAAGCCAGAGTCGATCAGCTTCTTGACCTCGGCATTGATGCTCATCTCAAGCTCAAGTCGCATTCTTCTCAGCGCCTGTTTGACTGGCTTGATGTTCGGGGATATCGCCAATTTGTGTACAGCAATTTCTGGATCTAGTCCCGGCATTTCGGAATAGTTCCACGCGAAGCAATCTCTATGCTGCAGAAGCACATCCTTTAACGCAGCTACCCTTTCTTCAGATAGTAATTCGCTGATGAATGTCGGTCGTGGATCGTTTGCCGTCCCCAACTCAATCTTCTTGAGGTTATCTGCAGTGGTATGGATTCCATCTTCCAGCTCTTTTGGCGCTGGTGGGAATTCTGAGATTATCTCGTCGCTGCTGTTTTCGAAGCACCAAGGGAGCTCCTCTATGTCCTCGGGCTCTTCTTTTAATATTGTAATCATGTGACAGGTGCGAATTCGCTTCCAATCCCAATGTGGAACCGGTTCTCCTTTCGTGGCCTTGGGCTCGTGCTTCTGTGGCGGTGCTACCTTCCAGTTGTCGGATAGAGCGAACTTGCCAAGCTGATACTGATCTTCGACCCAATTCTTAAAGGTGAAGCAATCTTCAAGAGGATGCCCTATTACTCGATGGTAAGAGCAATAGTCCGGGTGTGAGACTTCGCCCGCTTGTTCAGGGTTTTTAGACTCCGGCAATGTAAGCATCTGGTATTTTATAGCTCGGTCAAGTATCTTCTTCGTCTTGTCCCGAGGAAAAGAGTATGCTCGACCCATCTTCTTTACAAGGGACAGATCCGGACCGTTCGATTCCCGACTGCGTGGCTTCTTAGTCCCGCTTTGTTGCCGTCGAGCGCCCTTTTCGCTTTTCGACTTGTTTCTGCTTCTGCGCCGAGCCTTGTTTATAACAGGTTGACAGGGAGCAGCCTTTTCATCTTTCACGGCCTGTTAGAGAAGGCGTTGCATCCTAGCTTTCTCGTAGATGACCATTTCGCGGTTATGATCGTCTCGGACTTTTTGACCAGCTTTCTTTATAAGTTTGTCCATTTGCTCCTCGAACGACGGACTGGGCTCCTTTGCATCTGGAACTTTCACTGGCTTAGGATTAGCGTCCTCCCATTGAGCATCCGTCGCTTCATCAAGGTCATACACGACGTAGCAGCCGGGTAGTAACTCTCGTTTCTTTGACCTGATGTATCCAAGCCCAATTGTTTCCATTTTCCTATTAGGCAGTTTGCGTTGAGTCCCGGGAACGTTCCAGACTTTGTCATAGAACTTGGCTTTCCGAACGGTCTGTTTGAAGGATATCCCCTGGCGTTTCAGCAGCTTCTTCAAACCCTCTGTATAATATCTGGGAAGACGGATAGGCTGAAGCCTGTCGAGCGTGGGATCCGCGCCATGCAAGGTTTCTTTTTCCACCTTGGTTTCTTCAGAGCGGTAGAACAAAATTGCTTTCTCGCTTTCTCGCCTGGGAGGGATGTAGAATGTTTGTAGCTCTTCTACATTGTAAATATTAAGTGCATCCAGTTCTTTATGGTGTTTAAGCGGCACCATGGCGACTTGTAGACTTTGTTCTTCGTCAGCGGACGTTCGTATGGAAGGTCGAGCAGAGAATACAGCATGGACTTCATCTTCCGAGTCGCTGCCAAAGATCAACGTAGGAGCTGATGGTCCCGGCTTGTTGTGTTGGGGCGGACCCGAATAAACCATCTCCTCTTCCTCCTCAGTATCACTGCCGAAGACAGGGATGGTGGCGTTAGTTTTATTCTCCGGCTTGTGACACTTATCCGTATCTTCGAAATCCGGTAAGAAGTATTTGGCATCTTCGTATTTGTGGACCTCGTTCACAGAGAACGGGTTCAGTTCTCCCGTCACGGTATACTCGAAACCATCCTTAAAATACTTCATACACTGATGTTGTGTAGAAAGGATGATGTTGTACTCGTGTAACCATGGTCGGCCGAGCAAAGCGTTGTAGCATGTCTTGGCGTCTATGACGTGGAACTTAATGTCCGTGACGAGTAGCCCGAAGCGTAGCGTCAGTATCACAGATCCAAGAGTCTTTGACGATTGGGAGTCGAACCCGGAGATGGTGATCTTGTCCCGAGCAAGGTGTTGAACGCTCATGCAGATTTCTTTTAACACCCGCATGTTGAGGAGATTAACAGAGGATCCATTGTCGATCAGGATTTTGCCTATCTTAATATCGTGGCAGTATCCTGAGACATAGAGAGGGCGATTGTGTTCGCACGTCCCAAGGAGAAGGTCTTCATCGCCGAAAGTGACATCGGCCATGTGCACTTCCTCCAACCCATCCTTCATCTTTTCCTCAGCCAGGCATGCTTGGAATTGTTCCGGATCCTGGAGTGCCTTAATCAACGAGTCTCTCGCCTCCTTTGATAACAAAAGGGCGTCAAGAATGCTGAGCTGTGAGGGTAGCTTCCTCAGATGCGCTAAGACGTTGTAATCCACCTTATTCTTCTTTGGTGGGTCTTTGGCAGCTAGCTCTTCCACCACTTGGTCATCTAAGACGATATCTTCAGTGGCCTTTTCTTTCCCTTTATCTTTTTTGTTCGAGGGTCCGAGGTTCTTTTCAGGCAGCGTCCGATTCCGCAGCCGAATATTTTCGCAGACCTTCGGTTCTTCTTCTTTTTCCGAAGTGGACTCTTTAAAGAGAGGGGCAAGTTCCAGCTCTTCATCAGAATCGCTCCCGAATGTAGGCACTTGTGGCCCGCCGGTGTTAACCATGCGACAATCGCCGGTAGCTCTTTCAAGCCCTTCGGTCGTATTTCTTTGTTCCCGACGAGTTTTGCACTTTTCTCGTTTAAAGCGTTGTCGATGAGCAACGTATCCTTGCCACCATCTATCGAAAGCTTTGCACTCTTGAGTGGGGTGTGAGATCTTTTGATGATATAAGCAATAGGAGGGGTGCGTTTCTATTTCACCAGTAATTTTTTCTTCAGAGGATGGTAGCTTCATGCCCATTGATATGGCCTTAGCAAACCTTTTCTTTATCTTGAATTGACTTTTGTCGGTAGCGAAGGTGTTTTGCTCCAGGGGGATCGTCTCAGCTCTTTCATTGAGTCACTGGCGCTTGGCCCTTTCAAATATAGCCATCTCGCGTTCTCGATCAGCTTTACTTTTTAGTCGAGCTTCGTTAAGGAACGCGTCAATCATTTCAACTGATAGTTCCGGAATTTTTGATTCGGCATCTGCCCCCAGCGTTTTAGTGCCAGGAGTCTCCTCATCGTTCGCGATCGAATGAGAGATCATATGACAGATCGCCACATATTCCTCGGGTTCATCCGATGAACTTTCTCCCTCATCTTTTTCTTGAAAGACGTGATTGAGGAACTCTTGGAGCGTAATGGGAGTCCGTGCCTTTTGGTTGTATTCATCCAGCGCGTCAATTTGCTTTTGTAAGTCTGTGCGCTTGTCGTTGGGCTTCACGGGCTTCTTCGATTTCTTCTTCTTCTTTGAAGACTTCGATGGCTGGTTATGAGTGTTTGGGCCACTTCCACCAATCTTTTGAGTCGGACGAGGTTTTAGCATTCCCTCCATAATTTGCGGCTCCAATGGGTTCTTCCATTTGATTGCTGGACATGTCTGAAGATCATTTAGCATCCTCTTCGTTTTAGCTGATAATACAACCTCCCAAGGAGCTTCTTCAACGACGGAGCATATTGCCCCCGGCGTATTCGTCCCCTTAGAGGTGTGGGGCTGTGGGGGGTTCACCTTTCATTTGTCAGATAACGCGAACTTGCCCTGTCGGTACTGGTTTTCAAGCCAATTTTTGAAAACGCAGCAGTCTTCGATCGGATGGCCTAGTACTCGATGATAAGGACAGTAATTAGGCTCGTTGACGTCACTTGGTTGCAACGGACGTTTTGGATCCGGCAGATTTATGAGTCTGTTGCGCAACGCCAGCTCGAATAACCTCCTCGTTTTATCGCGGGGAAAGGAATAAGGACGTCCCATCCTATCCTCAAGGGGTACGTACAGGCGCATATTATTTTGACGAGCAACCGACTTTGAGTCGCTCGGTTGTTGTTGAGCATTAGCGACGACAATCGCTTTTTTCTTCCCTTTATCACTTCGGGAGTCCAGCTTTGGAAGAGGAGGTTTATGGCCCATCTGATCCATCTGTGCTAGTTTGTCAATCAAGGCTTGGAAGGTAGTCGGCTTGAAAAACATCATAAACTGCGAGATGGTTGCTTGTGGATCGAGGGTTCCCACAAACATACCCACCGCGGGAGCTTCTTCAATGCGTTGCTCATATTTCGACCATAAGTTCCGCCATCGTATAGCGTACTGAACCCACGTCTCGCCGGGTTTTACCCTGGCGTTAATCAGTGCTGTCATCGGGGTACGTTCACTGGCGCTTGCAAAACGCTGAGTAAACAACAGCTCCATCTCCGCGAAGGTTTTAATAGAGTCGTTCAGGAGCTCAGAGTACCATTCGAACGCCGTATCTGATAAGCATCCAACAAACTGGCGAAGCAACAGCTTGTCGTCACCGCCGGTGTTGCCGCAGAGTGCCCTGAACTGGGCAACATGCTGATGAGGATTGTGTAGGGTTCCTAGGCACCCTAATGAGGTCTCACAAGGCATCAACCATGCCAATTTCGAAAAAAACGGTGCCGAGAAACCCTAAACTACGGATCGTTGGCTAGAAATCTAGGCGAAAAAGCAACTAGTAAACTACTTTACTAAGAGAATACGGAAATACAACCTTTGTAGATCCGGTGCTCCACCTCCATAGCTCCGCAATGAAGTCCTCTCGCTGTCCAAAACAAATTCCGGGCTCTAGCGTCGGCTTCATCGGAGAATAGGCGAGCTAGGTCGTCGATGTCCATGCCGAAGATGATCTACGTCGAAGCATCGCTAGATCAAGCTCCAACTTCACCAAGTCAAGAAAACTTGTGAAGGAAACACACTCTACTACTTGGCAAGAGGTAGAGGATGAAGAAATAGGAAGTGGGTTCACCTTAGAATTGGATTTCTCACACTTTTCATCAATCCACCATTGATGAAGTGAAGCTTTCTTCAATGAAGAAGATGAAGAAGAAGAAGAAAGTGTTATGATAAGTTAATTAATTTTGAAAAGAAAATCAATACTTATCATATAATGAACCATGGTCAAGTGTAGAGATTAAACTAGGGTTAATGGAGTGGTTAGGGTTAAGCATGAGACAAAATGGTCACTTTGGTCAAAGCTTCATGAAGCTTCAACTAGAAAACAAACAAAGCCACCATTTTCCTTTATGCTTTTCATTTTTCCAAAAAGAATAAATAAATAAATAAAGGAATAAGAAAATGAAAACCCTAACCAATCTACAACCATGGTTTAATCTTCACACAAACCCTAGTTAGCATGTATCATCAAACATGATACAAACTTGTGTACAAAAGTATATCACATATACAATGTGCACAATCCAAGTGAGAAAATCCATTTAAAGTGAACCAATACTAGTTAATGCAAAGTAATATATCAAATATATAATTATGCATTAAATCATCAAATCAACACTTGATTTAACGATCCGGTCATATCGCATATAACCGACTAGTATCCAATGTATCGGTTTATCGAATCAACCCTCGATTCGATAACTAGGTTACATCGCATATAACCATTCGATACATTCATCGCGAGAATAGAATACGGTATCACATACACGCATTATTCTCGGTCCCGCACATATCTCATATGCGCTCCTATTTCGTTTCGCTTGAGACAGGAAACCTCTGTGTAGGACTCTAAAGACTCGTCAATACGCCGGCAGCAGATGATGATCATATCAAACACCCACAAGCCGCAAGTGGTCTGCTAAACGTAACGGCCACCCGGGTATTGAGCGATCTGAAGATCGACGAGCAAGCCCGCTCACACTCCAGTGAATCCAACCAGTAACACTACTGTACAGTCCGGTCTGATCGTCTGATATGTCGCATATCTCGCCTAGGGGTGGTAAACGTCAGACCCCAATAGCTCGATAAGTCGTGTCGATATGAGGTCTATAACAGTTCGAGAAACTACTGGTAACACTTACCAGTAAATCTCAGCAACCCTGGCCAGGGATTTCCGGTTATAGCCAATCGAACACAGCGCAACATCAACTCCCTATACCGGGAGAGACGAATCCCCTCCTATCGCTCATTGCCTCCATGTGACTCGGGACTGTACCCAAAAACCACCGTTTTGCACGCCCTCTTGGACGTGGTAAGATAGAAATCAAATCACAGTGGGAACCACACAAGACTCTATGACGATCTCGGGTCAACAGACTACTCTGTACCAGTGTCACCAGAGAACTGCCATCTGACGTAAGGTATAATACCATCTGGGAGTTCTCGGCGAGTCCGTCCAGTGTACCCAGTCTCTACTGAGCACCCGTATATCTCCTCTGATGTCAAACACCAATGGATATGGGATCATCCATCGCCCATCTGTATGGGTCGAGAAGGTACACGCTAGTCTACTCTGGTATATCGATGCCCTGTCTCGATACACCCACGACTAGGGACTTTGAAGGATGTACTTATGGACTACCATGTCCCCACTAGTATGATCCGCATCATAGTCCAGGTAGTCAAGCACACATCCTAAGGGCTTTACCAACATGTAACAGAGAGACAATCAGTATACACGTTAAGGTAAAGTTCAACCAGATAGCATACTATCATGTCGAGCAAGAAAGTCCTCCCTATATATGTCCCAGCATCCACTACAATATACATCCTATGTATAGTAATGGCCTCTAGGGCATACATATAACTAACAGATTGCCCGTCCCCTTGTAGACATGGAACTTGGGAATCATATAACCTGGCGGGTACTTGATTTGATCGTACCAACTCGGATATGGTCTCCCCGTTTTCACGACCTGGCCGGCTGTTTCAGTTGCATGATGAACCCGTATTTGCTGGGCAATGTATTCATCCAAATCAGCTTTGGAGATTGTATCCTCTTTAGCTGTGGACAGAACTGGTGGAGGATTCGACGTCTCTCCCTTATCGTCTTCAAGAATGATGGGAGGATCTTCAGCAGGTGGATCTTGTTGAATCATCATACCCACCATATCCTGGAACAGGAGGGCCATTTTCTTTATGTTGGCTGCCTGCTCCGCAGCTTCTTTATCTTTCTTCTCTAGTACGCGCCGAAGGAATTCGGCGTCCGTTTCTTGTTCTTGACGCTCATCCGAGGATGTTTCAAGGGTTTCTTTTGGCCCTGTAAGCACGGCCATAGCGTTCATCATTTCTTGGAGCTTCTGCTGCTGCTCCTGAGCCTTGGTCACTGACCTCGTGTGCGGTCTATGACCTGTTGATATGCGGCTATCTTCTTTTCCCGATGCCATATAAACCGTATGAACTGTTATGCCCCCTGACTTGCGGCGTTTAGGTTCACTATTTTTAACTTTTGCCGCTGACGCGGGAGTTTTCTCTGGCCTCCTTCTTTTGTGGGCCGTTGAGGTTGAAGGAACCGTTGAAGGGGGCAACCTTGCAGCTGCTGTCCCCTGCTGTTTAATAGGGCAGTCCTTGTCTTTTTCCACCTTCGCCTTTTTCTGGTGATGAGAGTGACCTGGGTCAATCACGGAGTCTTGAACCCTCCGCCAAACTTTATAAATTCTTGAGGACAGCCGTTGAGGGGGCTGTTCTCGTTTCGTTTCTGAAACTCTCTCCGCATGTGGAGGAGATCTCTTCAGTGTAGCGGTTGGAGAGTTCTTCCGTACCCTCCTCAGCAGTTCAAAGCTGTTCCCAGTTGGAACAGCAGCGTTGACTTCCCCCACTGGAGCCGGTGGAGTTAGCCCTGAGGGGGAGTTGCCCCCTGCCTTCCTCACTCGTTGCCAATGGCGACGTCGAGCATGACGAGCCGTTGGGACTGGCTCGGAGATTGAGACATCTTCTTTTTGCCCCCTGTCTGAATGAGGCGCCGCCGGTGTTAACCTCTTAAAGACTGAGGTTGTCTCTTGAGGGGAGATATTTAACCTGTCGAAGACAGATCCTCGGGCAGGGGCAGGAGCAGGAATCGTCAGTCTTGAAAAGACTGACTCTTTAACAGGGGAAGCCGCCTTGACGACTTCTGGAGCAGCAGTTATTGCTTTCCTTGGGACAGCCAATTTAGAGTTCTGATTTAGCCTGGTGAAAACAGAGGCTGTCGGTTTGGTAGTGGGCGACCCGTTGACAGGGGTCGTAGTAGCAGTAAGCCGGTCGAAGACCGACTTTTTGTTTACTTCCGGTGCAGGTATTGGCTCAGGGAAGCTTGTAGATGGGATCATGGTCCCGAAGAACAGGCCAGTGGTGGCTTGAGTCACCTGGTCTACCGGCAAAGCGAGGAAGGAAGCCGCTTGGGGCCCATATGCTACACCTCCTGGTGAGGTGGAGCGTCTGTTGCATTGGCACTTCGAGCAGTTGATGCAATTAGAGGCCATTGAACCTTGAGTTCTGCGCCAGACAAAAGACCAAATCTTAGTAACTTGAAATCCGAAGGCAACCATTTAACAAACCGCGATTGGTTCGCGAAGACGACACATGAAGTGTGGAGTGGAAAGAGAAAGAGGTCCCACCGGGCGTGCCAGAATCTGTTCCCCTCCGAAGGTCGGCGCACAGGACCGCGATGTCCTGACGCTGAGATTCGGGGCAGATGCTATTTGGTTTTATCCGTCCACCTCTCCGAAGATGCCAAGTTGATTTATGGCACCGTGTGTCGGAGGTTTAGACGGATGCGGCCGATGTAGCAGACTTCGTCAGATTCCCCCTCAGGGTGAGGGGTTTTTGATTGTGGGGACGCTCTTCCCTGCAGGCGCAAGCCCCTGCAGTTAATTACACTACCGCATCGCGGTAACAACTTTCTCCTTCTCCAGAATTTCACTTCGTGTCGTGGGTGTTTGTTTTGTTTGTGGTTGCCCGTGGATTGTATACGGAGACTGAGTAATGTCGTCGCCCGTAGGACGTGGATTAGTCCAAATCCGTATTTACTTAGATTTGGGTTTGGTGTTTTTAGTTTAAGAATGCATTAGTCGCGTTGCGGCTAAGATCAACTTAAACGTTCGTTAAGGATACGTTAGTCCTGTTTGGGACTAAGATCAACTTAACGTGATAATCCATTTAATATCTGGCTGTCGGGACTCGTCACCTCTCTAACGTCGTTGAAGGATTACAACGGCAGATGTCAGAGGAGCTCAGAGATGTACCCTTGAACCACGCTTGATTTGGAGTTTTATAGTCCATTTAAATGTTTAAGGATACGTTAGCCATGTTTGGGGGCTAAGATCAACTTAAACAGGACCGTTTAGATCCGGCAAAAGAGCATTTGGGAGCTCTATTGCTCCAGTTTAGGGACGTGGTGGTCTATAGGTAGTTTAGGGACGTTGCGGTCCATATTCTAGTTTAGGGACGTGGTGGTCCGACATTAGTTTAAGGACGTTTCGGTCCAATATTAGTTTAAGGACGTCTCGGTCCAATATTAGTTTAGGGACGTTCCGGTCCAATATTAATGTGTGGTCGTCGGGACCCGTCACCTCTCTGACGTCGTTGAAGGATTACAACGACAGTCGTCAGAAGAGTTCGGAGATGTACCCTCGAACCGGATATAAATTGATTTAAGAGAGAGCTGTGCTCAGTCAATTTTATTTAAGGACTTACGGCCAAAATTGGGCTAAGTCCAGTGAAAAATGTTCAACACCTTTATTTATTTCCGGTCTATTAGACCTGTGCTAGGGCTTTGCCCACACTTAAATAATGCATTGCATTACTTCAGGCCATTTATGCCCATTTTGACTGGGCTCTGCCCTTTTTATTATGATACAGATCATTTGTTTTGGTCCACTGGACCTTTCAATTGGGCTCTGCCCTTTTAAATAATGCATAGCATTTTATTTATTAGGCCTGTTAAGCCTTTTAATTGGGCCTGGCCCTTCAGGAAATGAAATGCATTGCATTTGTCAGGCGCTTTGCGCCAATCACTGAGCGCAAGCGCTTGTGGTGAGGACACGTGTCATGCTCTGGCGTGCGCAAGCGCAACAGCGCAGTGCGCTGCGCTAGTACGCTGCGCTGTTGCACTGCTGACACGTGGTGCGCTCTGGTGAGGTGCGCCAACAAAGGAGCGCAACAGCGCAATTTTTCAAGTGCAAAGCACTGTTTTATATTTTGGTTGATTTTAAATCAAAGAAAACAAGTTTTCTTTTGTTTTCAAGGAACCAATGGTTCATAAGAAAGTGCAAAGCACTACTATTACTTATTTTTTTCTTTTTATTTAAGATTATTGATCTTGTTCTTAGATCAATAGTCTGTCCATAAGAGAATTTTCCTTTTTTTCTAAAGGTTTTTACCTTCTGTTGTTCTTGAGGAGTTCTCAAGAGTTCTCTTCTCTTTTTTTTTTTAGAAAGATGTTTATGCCTTTGAATTGAGGCCTAGGGTCCTTTTTATAGTGCCCATAAATTAGTTAAAATTGTTAAAAAGATCTTTCTCTGAGTGTTGGGGAGTTTTCCCCACCGTTGGATCTTTGATCCAAAGGCCTCTGTTTTACAGAAGAAAATCTTCTTGTTTTAACAAGAACAGAAAAGACTTATTCTGTTTTGCGCAACTTCCAACTGCGCGGACACGTGTCGCGCGGTGCAGCGCTTGCGCAGCTGCGCGGACACGTATCGCGCGGTGCAGCGCTTGCGCAGCTGCGCGGACACGTGTCGCGCGGTGCAGCGCTTGCGCAACTGAACGTTGTTTCTTTTACTTTTAGTTTTTAAAAGAGCCCTGCTCTGATTGGACGCACCGCCTTGGGCGTTGCGCTGTCGTATCAAATTCTGACACGTGGCGCGTTGCGCGCAGCGCACGGGATTTGAAGCGTTGCTTCAAAATTTTGAATTTTTTTGAAATTTAAACAGAGCTTTGCTCTGATTGGGGAAACAGTACCCAATACACGAATCAGAATACCCGTGTTTAGGAAACATGTCCTGCCACCTTGACCGTTTTACCATTCTTAAATCACATTCTTCCTGATTATATCTTTTACGATGTGCAAACTTCCTTTGCATATCGATTCGAAAACCTGATTCCTTGTTATCTCTAAGACTTAGGCGACTTGGATGGAGTTATGTAATTGTGGCTATGATACCGCGGCATAGTTATAATGCGGTACTCTATTTAAGTATCTTGGAGTTCTAGCCTTGATCTATATTCAAAATCTATCATCATGCTAATGTTGGGTATTTTGAGTTCAGGATTATGGCCGGTAAGAAATTGAAGACATACCAGAGGCGTGTGGACGAAGCCTCCATGCTTGGAGTGATAAGAGGAATGCTGGAGAATCAAAGAAACAGACCGAGCTGATCCAGCAGCAAGCGGACTCGTTTCGGGAAGGTTTGCAGATCGTTCAGCAGTCTGTGAACAATGTTGGAGCTAGACCAGTTGACCGAGTATGGACCGTAGCAGATTTCAGACGGTTGGGTCCGTCTACATTTACTGGTTTAAAGGAGCCGTTGCCAGTGGAGCAGTGGCTAGTTGACACAGAGAACTTGCTTTTTGCGGCACAGATTCCAGATGACAAAAAGGTTGTTGTGGTACGCATTCAGCTAATGGACTACGCCCGAGAATGGTGGCTTGTTGAGGAGACCCGCTTGCCCAAGCCGATCAAGTGGGCGGATTTTTCTAAGATTTTCCTGGAGAAGTTCTTCCCGCGGACTGCACGGGAGGAAATGGAAGAGAAGTTCATCGGACTAAAGCAGAAGGGAGCACCCGTAGATGTGCATGTAGCAGAATGGACGAGACTCAGTAGTTTCGCTGGACCTTTAGTTGCCAACGATGCAGACAGGGCACGGAGGTTCATGCGCAGACTGGACGTGGACATCCAGAGGCAGATTGTCTCCCTGGGTTTGACCACTTTCTCACAAATACTTGCAGCAGCCAAGAGCAGCAGAGTTTATCTGGGATGAAAGGGAGTTTGCAGCAGACAGCAGTTGCGTTAAGGAAGCAGTTCGGTCGGGCCGGTCGAGTTTAGGGCTAGGCCGACAAACAATATTCTTGCATCAATGGAAGTGATGAAAGTAAAGAGCCGGCTGTTGTTCGTGATTCTATGGACGTGTTTGAAGATATATCGGGTTTACCGCCGAGGAGAGACGTGGAGTTCGCAATTGATCTTATTCCTGGTGCAGCGCCAGTATCTAAAGCGTATTATTCAATGGCGCCAGTAGTGTTGGAAGAAGTAAAGAAACAGGTTGCTGAATTGCTTGAAAAGGGTTGGATTCGAAACAGTAACTCGCCTTGGGGAGCTCCAGTTCTTCTAGTAAAGAAGAAGGATGGCACGAGAAGGATGTGCATCGACTATCGAGAATTAAACCGGGTGACAATTAAGAACAAGTACCCGATCCCTCGCATTGGAGAACTTTTTGAGCAGCTTAGTGGCACGAGGGTATTCTCGAAGCTGGATTTGCGATCCGGATATCATCAGGTTCGAGTAAAAACAGAAGATATTTTCAAGACAGCGTTTCGAACTCGGTACGGACATTACGAATACTTAGTGATGCCCTTCGGAGTAACGAATGCGCCGGCAGTATTCATGGACTTGATGAACCGAATCTTTTCACCGTTCTTGGACCAGTTTATCGTGGTCTTCATTGACGATATTCTGGTTTACTCGAAGAGTTTTGAGGAGCATGCTGAGCATTTAAAGATCACACTGCAGACGTTGAGACGGGAGAAATTGTATGTGAAGATGAGTAAGTGCGAGTTTGGGCTGGAGGAAGTGAAGTTTCTGGGGCATGTTGTGTCTGGCGATGGCAATGCCGTCGATCCAGAAAAGATTGCAGCAGTTCGAGATTGGCCTATTCCAAAGAATGTTGCCGAGATAAGAAGTTTCCTTGGATTAGCCGGATACTACAGGAGATTTGTGGAGAACTTTGCTCGTCTGGCAGAGCCGTTGACCAAGCTTACGTGCAAGGAGGTACCTTTTGTATGGGCGGATAAGTGTGCGTTAGCTTTCGAGATGTTGAAGCAGAAGTTGATAACCGCCCCTATTCTGACCGTGCCAGACGATTCCGGAGGATTGGTGATTCACAGCGACGCATCTGGGAAAGGATTGGGATGTGTTTTGATGCAGCATGGGAAGGTTGTAGCATACGCATCGAGACAGTTGAAGACCCATGAGAAGAATTATCCAACTCATGACTTGGAGCTTGCGGCTGTGATTTTCGCTTGAAGATTTGGAGACACTACCTTTTGGGCAAAAGAGTCGAAGTTTTTACAGATCATAAGAGCTTGAAGTATGTGTTCACACAGAAGGAGCTTAACATGAGGCAACGTAGATGGTTGGAGCTGATGGCTGACTACGTTCTTGATCTTAAGTACCATCCGGGGAAGGTTAATGTTGTGCCGGATGCGCTTAGTCGGTTACCAGTAATTCAGGTGTTAACTACGCAGAAGGAGATCGTCGCAGATTTTCGAAGATTTGACTTGGAGGTTGTGCTACCGCGTTCTACGGGACAGTTGTTGCAGCTGCAAGTACATTCGTCTTTGATCGAGAATATTAAAGCAGCACAATCGCAGGATCCTAGACTGCAAAAGTTTCGAGAGCAAGTTGAAGCCGGGCTACGGATAGATTTACTAATCCACGAAGATGGTTCGTTGAGGTATGGTAGCCGTTTGTGTGTGCCAAAGGGAGATGTTCGCGAAGAGCTTATGAAAGAGGCACACAGTTCAGCTTATTCTGTACATCCAGGAGGCACAAAGATGTACCGAGATATTCGACAGCATTTCTGGTGGGAAGGCATGAAACGGGAGATTGCTCGCTTTGTGGCAAAGTGCTTGGTGTGTCAGCAAGTTAAGGCTGAACATCAAAGGGTTGCTGGTTTATTGCAACCACTTCCGATTCCTCAGTGGAAGTGGGAACATATAACCATGGATTTCGTGACGGCTTTACCACGGAGTCCAAAAGGCAACAATGTTGTATGGGTGATTGTTGATCGATTGACCAAGACAGCTCACTTTATTCCTTTCCGGGTTGGTCAATCAACAGAGACTTTGGCAGAGCGGTACATGCAGGAGATTGTAAGGTTGCATGGAGTACCGGTGAGCATCGTGTCCGATCGGGACACTCGGTTCTTATCACACTTCTGGAGGAGTTTACAGGAAAGTTTGGGGACTCGATTGAAGTTTAGCACAGCTTATCATCCTCAAACTGATGGTCAGTCGGAGAGAACGATCCAAACTCTTGAAGATATGTTGAGAGCATGCATGTTGGACTTCAAGGGTTCTTGGGAGGATCATCTACACTTGGTGGAGTTTTCGTATAACAACAGTTTTCAAGCAACTATCCAGATGGCTCCGTTTGAAGCTTTGTATGGTCGTAAATGCCGTTCACCTGTTTGTTGGGATGATGTCGGTGAACGAAGATTGTTGGGACCAGATTTGGTTGTGCAGACAGTTGAAAAGGTTAACACTATCAGGAATCATATGAAGGAAGCACAAGACAGACAGAAGAGTTGGGCTGACACGTCAAGAAGACCTCTAGAGTTCGCCATAGGTGATTTGGTGTTCTTGATGATATCACCGACTAGAGGGGTGATTCGTTTGGGAGTCGAGGAAAGCTTAGTCCTCGATTCGTTGGACCCTTTGAGATCTTGGAGCGTGTTGGAGAGGTAGCGTACCGTTTGGCGTTACCGCAGACCTTGGCAAGTGTGCACGATGTGTTTCACGTATCTCAACTACGAAGGTATGTTCGAGATGAAACACACGTTTTGGATCATTCGGAGCTAACAGTACGAGAAGACTTGACTTTTGAGGAGCGACCGATTGAAATCGTGGATCGAAAGGAAAAGGTTCTCAAGAACAAGGTTATTCCCCTTGTGCTTGTTTCTTGGGGAAATCGATCGCATGGAGAGTCCACTTGGGAACGAGAAGATGAAATCCGACAGAAGTTTCCTCACCTTTTCATGTAGTTTTCTATCTTTGTATTCTTGGAATTTCGAGAACGAAATTCTTTTGTAGTTGGGTATAATGTAACACCCGAGCCCAATGCTACTATTTTCAATTACTGTTTGAGCATAATGTGGTACTCATTTCATTTAACTTGCTTGTTTGTTGCTTACTGTAAAATTTACCCGGCAAAATCATTTCTACATATAACAAATTTTAGCATCTAAAATAAAATTGAAAATATTCATCTTGGCCTACTTAACACCCCTAGCCTCGTGGTAGCGTCCGTGCATTGTGTTCTCGTCCCGTTCAGTGAAACGGGCGAGTTTGGACGGCTACGCGCGCGTACATGTGTCCGTTTTGGGGGTATGCTTTTTAATCATAAAACACTTAATTTTAAAATTTGGATCCCGCTAAAAATCTTATTATTTCAATTTCAAATTTTTGGACTCGACCCGGGCGCGATTTGGAACTGTTTTATTTGGCGCCAAAATCCCAAATTTTAATATTATTATAACCATCGCATATATTTTTCTAACTAACCTGATATCTTACTGTTCACTACCTATCTTTTAAATCTTTAAATTAACCTATATATATATATATATCCTACTGTTCCTTAAAATGTTTTGAATTTTTAATTAATATTTATCTCTAACTAACGATTCCCCTTTAGCCAATCGCGTTCCTTTCAATTCCGTGGGCCCCCACCTGCAGCTCTCTCTCTCTCTCTCCACTTTTCTCTCTCTCTCTCATATATTCTCTCGTACTTCTCTTTATTATTCTTTCTCTTCTTGCTTCATGTCTCGTTTCTCATTTTTTTAACTGTTCTTTTGTTGCCGGAATTCCGTCGTGCCGGTGACGCTTCTCGACGTTCCAGGAAGGTACCCGACCCGTGTGGTTCCTTTGTTCATCGTTTGGGTTCATTCCGTGAACCGTGCGCCCGTCGCGAGTTTTCCCCGCCGACGGTTAACGTTCCGTTTTCCCGATTCGCGACCTATCGAGGCAAGTTAATCTTGCTACATGCTATATAATTCATTTTATACCTATTTAAATAAATACCTTACCTATAGTTTAAATCTAGTGCCCCATGTTTAATTTTATGACGTTTCGATGTTCCGTTTGCATCCGTTTATATCATATTAAATCTAGATCATGAAAACTTATCTTGTGACATACTAGATTACATTATACTGCAACCATATCATTTAAAATATATATCGTCGTAATATTTATTATTATTATCTTTAATTAGTTTATAATCTTCATTTTATAATGTTATACATTTGAAAATCTTATAGTTTACACATGAAACGTCGTTGAAAAATCGGATATGACAAATCTGAAATTTACTGTACACCTTATCTTATAAAATTCATTATAAATCATAGAAAAATCATTAGTATATGTTATTTAGTTCGTTACGAAGATAACTCAGAATACTATAACTCTATGAAATATTTACTGGCAAAATAAATTGTTTAAATAATGTAAAATGCAAATGAAAATGTCTCCAAACTGCTGTCCAAGAAAATTCCAGCAGCAAACTTTCAACTTCGAATATTCATAACTTTTTGTAGGGACAACCTGAGATACTTATACTTATAAAACTGAAAACCTTATTGAATTATCTTTGTTTTGGTATAAGAAACGTCCCTTTTGGAGAACGTTTGTTATTTTTAAGCTATTTTACAAATTATGGTGACGCTGAATTTCTGAACGGAACCTTCTTGTGCATGGTTAATCAATACCACTTTTATAGTTATTAATCGCTTTGAATATGCTATCCATATTAATATTATTATATCAATATTTATATCACATACTGCTTAGTTGTACATCCCACATTACCATTTTTATAGTTTTATAACTTTTCGGATACCCGTTTGCATCCATCGCATTTAAGATACATATAATTGCATCCATAGATCACATTACTACATAATAATGTGATATTAACACTCCATGTTTAATAAATTGCATCCTAATTAATATTGGAACTATAAATGTAACCCTAATCGATAACTGTGCATCCATATCCTTGAAATTATATCTATTTGCATATCATATTACATGTTCCAGTTTATTGTTCTGATGGTACTCATGCTTGTTTATTTATACATATGCTTATGTTAGTTTGATTATGAGCACCCACATGACATCTTGTGCTTCCTGACATGACCTGTTACACTTCCTACTTGACATGACATGGTACCGTACACTCTTGACATGACATGACACCTTTATACATTACCTGGCTGGACCTGATGTACCATGGCTTTACCTGTTACCTGATCTTGTGTCTAATGCCAACAAACATAACATGTAGTCCTCATGGACCGTTCCTGTTGTCTATCCAGACAAACCTGCTTTTACCTGATCCTGTGTTGGCATTAGTTCTTGACTACTGAATACCTGACTTGACATATATAACTTGGGGGTATGGGGAAATCAAAGGTGAAACCTGACTTGTAACTCGACAGTTCACTACCTGTTCTGGGTGTACACATTCTTGTTTTGTGCCTAGCGGCATGTCTCGGTTTCGGCCGAGAATATTGTGGCCGTGGTCCCGGGTATGTACGGGATACTATCGAGTGTACACATTCCTGTTTTGTGCCTAGCGGCGTGTCTCGGCTGCAGCCGAGAATATTGTGGCCGTGGTCCCGGGTATGTACGGGATACTATTGAGTTACATCGATGATTCATCAATTGATTTCAAAGACCTTAGAATAGAAAACCTGATAGAACAGTTTAGTTTACCCACTGCACGCTACCCTGTACTGGTATGATTCATATTATTGTTATTCTTGCTGTATTCATGTTTATATTACATTGCCTGCTACACTGTTCATATTATATTACTTGATGACATGACGCGCTGACGTCTGGGTTTTGAATGGCCCAGATTCCGTACCGCTGTTGCAGTCCGAGCAGGAGTACTTCAGCCAGCAGGCTGAGCTGTGAGTTCAGTAGTAGTTAGTTTTATTTCCTGCATTTATTTCCTGATGTGAGCCCGCATTATGGGACACACTTTTCAGTTATTTGTATTGGATCATTTGCTTCCCCATTTATTTATTATTCACTCCTGTTATTCTGGATTATGGACATGTTTTAGATAGTTTTATCTTGTTCTTGATATCTCTACAGCCGTAATGTGACTGTGGATGGATACTTCCTACCCACAGGTAGCATGGTTGGCTATGTCACATGCCCAATCTAGCGTACTCTGGGAAGCGGGGCGTGACATGGTTCTTTTGGTATCAGAGCCATAGGATAGTCGGATTGATTCTTTTGTAGTTGGGTATTGTACCCAATACACGAATCAGAATACCCGTGTTTAGGAAACATGTCCTGCCACCATGACCGTTTTACCATTCTTGAATCACATTCTTCCTGATTATATCTTTTACGATGTGCAAACTTCCTTTGCATATCGATTCGAAAACCTGATTCCTTGTTATCTCTAGGACTTAGGCGACTTGGATGGAGTTATGTAATTGTGGCTATGATACCGCGGCATAGTTACAATGCGGTACTCTATTTAAGTATCTTGGAGTTCTAGCCTTGATCTATATTCAAAATCTATCATCATGCTAATGTTGGGTATTTTGAATTCAGGATTATGGCCGGTAAGAAATTGAAGACATACCAAAGGCGTGTGGACGAAGCCGCCATGCTTGGAGTGATAAGAGGAATGCTGGAGAATCAAAGAAACAGACCGAGCTGATCCAGCAGCAAGCGGACTCGTTTCGGGAAGGTTTGCAGATCGTTCAGCAGTCTGTAAACAATGTTGGAGCTAGACCAGTTGACCGAGTAGGGACCGTAGCAGATTTCAGGCGGTTGGGTCCGTCTACATTTACTGGTTTAAAGGAGCCGTTGCCAGTGGAGCAGTGGCTAGTTGACACAGAGAACTTGCTTTTTGCGGCACAGATTCCAGATGACAAAAAGGTTGTTGTGGTACGCATTCAGCTAGTGGACTACGCCCGAGAATGGTGGCTTGTTGAGGAGACCCACTTGCCCAAGCCGATCAAGTGGGCGGATTTTTCTAAGATTTTCCTGGAGAAGTTCTTCCCGCGGACTGCACGGGAGGAAATGGAAGAGAAGTTCATCGGACTAAAGCAGAAGGGAGCACCCGTAGATGTGCATGTAGCAGAATGGACGAGACTCAGTAGTTTCGCTGGGCCTTTAGTTGCCAACGATGCAGACAGGGCACGGAGGTTCATGCGCAGACTGGACATGGACATCCAGAGGCAGATTGTCTCCCTGGGTTTGACCACTTTCTCACAAATACTTGCAGCAGCCAAGAGCAGCAGAGTTTATCTGGGATGAAAGGGAGTTTGCAGCAGACAGCAGTTGCATTAAGGAAGCAGTTCAGTCGGGCCGGTCGAGTTTAGGGCTAGGCCGACAAACAATATTCTTGCATCAATGGAAGTGATGAAAGTAAAGAGCCGGCTGTTGTTCGTGATTCTATGGACGTGTTTGAAGATATATCGGGTTTACCGCCGAGGAGAGACGTGGAGTTCGCAATTGATCTTATTCCTGGTGCAGCGCCAGTATCTAAAGCGTATTATCCAATGGCGCCAGTAGTGTTGGAAGAACTAAAGAAACAGGTTGCTGAATTGCTTGAAAAGGGTTGGATTCGAAGCAGTAACTCGCCTTGGGGAGCTCCAGTTCTTCTAGTAAAGAAGAAGGATGGCACGAGAAGGATGTGCATCGACTATCGAGAATTAAACCGGGTGACTATTAAGAACAAGTACCCGATCCCTCGCATTGGAGAACTTTTTGAGCAGCTTAGTGGCGCGAGGGTATTCTCGAAGCTGGATTTGCGATCCGGATATCATCAGGTTCGAGTAAAAACAGAAGATATTTGCAAGATGGCGTTTCGAACTCGGTACGGACATTACGAATACTTAGTGATGCCCTTAGGAGTAACGAATGCGCCGGCAGTATTCATGGACTTGATGAACCGAATCTTTTCACCGTTCTTGGACCATTTTATCGTGGTCTTCATTGACGATATTCTGGTTTACTCGAAGAGTTTTGAGGAGCATGCTGAGCATTTAAAGATCACACTGCAGACGTTGAGACAGGAGAAATTGTATGTGAAGATGAGTAAGTGCGAGTTTGGGCTGGAGGAAGTGAAGTTTCTGGGGCATGTTGTGTCTGGCGATGGCAATGCCGTCGATCCAGAAAAGATTGCAGCAGTTCGAGATTGGCCTATTCCAAAGAATGTTGCCGAGATAAGAAGTTTCCTTGGATTAGCCGGATACTACAGGAGATTTGTGGAGAATTTTGCTCGTCTGGCAGAGCCGTTGACCAAGCTTACGTGCAAGGAGGTACCTTTTGTATGGGCGGATAAGTGTGCGTTAGCTTTCCATACGTTGAAGCAGAAGTTGATAACCGCCCCTATTCTGACCGTGCCAGACGATTCCGGAGGATTGGTGATTCACAGCGACGCATCTGGGAAAGGATTGGGATGTGTTTTGATGCAGCATGGGAAGGTTGTAGCATACGCATCGAGACAGTTGAAGACCCATGAGAAGAATTATCCAACTCATGACTTGGAGCTTGCGGCTGTGATTTTCGCTTGAAGATTTGGAGACACTACCTTTTGGGCGAAAGAGTCGAAGTTTTTACAGATCATAAGAGCTTGAAGTATGTGTTCACACAGAAGGAACTTAACATGAGGCAGCGTAGATGGTTGGAGCTGATGGCTGACTACGTTCTTGATCTTAAGTACCATCCGGGGAAGGTTAATGTTGTGCCGGATGCGCTTAGTCGGTTACCAGTAATTCAGGTGTTAACTACGCAGAAAGAGATCGTCGCAGATTTTCGAAGATTTGACTTGGAGGTTATGCTGCCGCGTTCAACGGGACAGTTGTTGCAGCTGCAAGTACATTCGTCTTTGATCGAGAATATTAAAGCAGCACAATCGCAGGATCCTAGACTGCAAAAGTTTCGAGAGCAAGTTGAAGCCGGGCTACGAACAGATTTACTAATCCACGAAGATGGTTCGTTGAGGTATGGTAGCCGTTTGTGTGTGCCAAAGGGAGATGTTCGCGAAGAGCTTATGAAGGAGGCACACAATTCAGCTTATTCTGTACATCCAGGAGGCACAAAGATGTACCGAGATATTCGACAGCATTTCTGGTGGGAAGGCATGAAACGGGAGATTGCTCGCTTTGTGGCAAAGTGCTTGGTATGTCAGCAAGTTAAGGCTGAACATCAAAGGGTTGCTGGTTTATTGCAACCACTTCCGATTCCTCAGTGGAAGTGGGAACATATAACCATGGATTTCGTGACGGCTTTACCACGGAGTCCAAAAGGCAACAATGCTGTATGGGTGATTGTTGATCGATTGACCAAGGCAGCTCACTTTAATCCTTTCCGGGTTGGTCAATCAACAGAGACTTTGGCAGAGCGGTACATGCAGGAGATTGTAAGGTTGCATGGAGTACCGGTGAGCATCGTGTCCGATCGGGACACTCGGTTCTTATCACACTTCTGGAGGAGTTTACAGGAAAGTTTGGGGACTCGATTGAAGTTTAGCACAGCTTATCATCCTCAAACTGATGGTCAGTCGGAGAGAACGATCCAAACTCTTGAAGATATGTTGAGAGCATGCATGTTGGACTTCAAGGGTTCTTGGGAGGATCATCTACACTTGGTGGAGTTTTCGTATAACAACAGTTTTCAAGCAACTATCCAGATGGCTCCGTTTGAAGCTTTGTATGGTCGTAAATGCCGTTCACCTGTTTATTGGGATGATGTCGGTGAACGAAGATTGTTGGGACCAGATTTGGTTGTGCAGACAGTTGAAAAGGTTAACACTATCAGGAATCATATGAAGGCAGCATAAGACAGACAGAAGAGTTGGGCTGACACGTCAAGAAGACCTCTAGAGTTCGCCATAGGTGATTTGGTGTTCTTGATGATATCACCGACTAGAGGGGTGATTCGTTTGGGAGTCGAAGAAAGCTTAGTCCTCGATTCGTTGGACCCTTTGAGATCTTGGAGCGTGTTGGAGAGGTAGCGTACCGTTTGGCGTTACCGCAGACCTTGGCAAGTGTGCACGATGTGTTTCACGTATCTCAACTACGAAGGTATGTTCGAGATGAAACACACGTTTTGGATCATTCGGAGCTAACAGTACGAGAAGACTTGACTTTTGAGGAGCGACCGATTGAAATCGTGGATCGAAAGGAAAAGGTTATTAAGAACAAGGTTATTCCCCTTGTGCTTGTTTCTTGGGGAAATCGATCGCATGGAGAGTCCACTTGGGAACGAGAAGATGAAATCCGACAGAAGTTTCCTCACCTTTTCCTGTAGTTTTCTATCTTTGTATTCTTGGAATTTCGAGGACGAAATTCTTTTGTAGTTGGGTATAATGTAACACCCGAGCCCAATGCTACTATTTTCAGTTACTGTTTGAGTATAATGTGGTACTCATTTCATTTAACTTGCTTGTTTGTTGCTTACTGTAAAATTTACCCGGCAAAGTCATTTCTACATATAACAAATTTTAGCATCTAAAATAAAATTGAAAATATTCATCTTGGCCTACTTAACACCCCTAGCCTCGTGGTAGAGTCCGTGCATTGTGTTCTCGTCCCGTTCAGTGAAACGGGCGAGTTTGGACGACTACGCGCACGTACATGTGTCCGTTTTGGGGGTATGCTTTTTAATCATAAAACACTTAATTTTAAAATTTGGATCCCGCTTAAAATTATATTATTTCAATTTCAAATTTTTGGACTCGACCCGAGCGCGATTTGGAAATGTTTTATTTGGCGCCAAAATCCCAAAATTTAATATTATTAAAACCATCGCATATATTTTTCTAACTAACCTGATATCTTACTGTTCACTACCTATCTTTTAAATCTTTAAATTAACCTATATATATATCCTACTGTTCCTTAAAATGTTTTGAATCTTTAATTAATATTTATCCCTAACTAACTGTAAGTCCATGCTACCTCTCCCGGTACTTTCGGGAATGCGGAATTTGGTAGAAAACGATTTTCTTAAATATGGTAACATGGACCTAAAACCCGGATCTTGGTTAAACATCTATCTAACAACCTAACTATGAGTTTTAGCTACTCGGTTAGGGGGTTATACCTTGTTTGTCTTGAACTCCTTCGTCTTCAAAGCTCCGATGGTGGTCCGATGGCTTCTTCTCGTCGTCTCCGTGCGCCGAAGATAGATCCACCTGAAAGCTCCAACCTTTAGCTCCTTCTTCGTTCTTTGAAGAAACTAGTTCACTTGGTCTGCTAAACCTAGTGAACTAGAATGAGTAGAGAAGAAATAGAATGGGATTTTATCTATGGTTCTTGATTCTCAACTCATGAGACAAGAGAACCATAGATCAAGAGAGGGAGCAAGAGGTTGAGGGTGAGAGCAAGAGGAGAGCTCAAGAACAAGAGAGAGAATGAGCAAGAAAGAATGAGCAAGTAATTTGTCTCTCACCCTCTCATAATCCAAAGCAATGATAACTCATCATATTAACAAAAGTCTTATGTGATGGTTAGAAGCAACCACAACCATATCATTTTATGCACTCATTTTACACAAATGAGCAAGTAAACAAAAGTTTTTGCCATGAAATGATGGCTATGGTTATCATGATGGTCAACTAGTCAAGCCTAGTCAACCGGTCAACAAGTCAACAAAAGTCAACAAGTCAACAAAGTCAACAAGTCAACAAAAGTCAACAAGTCAACAACCATATCACCATAATACTTAATTAATATAATAGTTAATCACATATCATATTCTCATTAGGGTTGAGCATAAAGTCAAATAGTCAACGGTCAACTGTCAACAACCCTAATGAGAATCCGCTGCCTCTGCCTCCCTGTCAACTGTGCATACACACCCGCATCCGCGTTCCGAGGAACACGAATGCAAACTGGATAAATCCAATCCCATAAGGTACACTAGGATCTGGCTTAAACCAAAGCCCGCTAGTGTAAACTGTCCGGACACTGTACGTGCACAAGTGCACGGATGTGACCGAACCCTGTCGCAAAACCATGCGACCTGTCGCAATACCATGCGACCTCTACTCTTTTGCCTAAAGGCGAAAAGCTTTCTGTGTGGGACTCTAAAGACTCGACACTACGCTGGCAGTGGGTTTAACCACAGACCGCAAGCGGCACTAGCTGTGCGTAACGGTCCCCAGGTAATGCCGACAAGAAGACGGACGAGGCGAAACCCATCTGAACTCCTACTGAGCCTGAGTGTGACATTCTCCGTACAGTCCGGTCTGTTCGTCTGATACATCGCATGGCGGGCCTAGGGGGCGGTAAATGTCAGTCCCCCAATAGCGGTACAAGTCGTGCCGGAGTGAAGCCCAATACACCCTGAGATAACACTGGAAACCTACCAGTATATCTCGTTTGCCCTGGCCAGGGACTACTCGTGTAATGGCTCTCCTAGACACAGCGTGATGTCAACCCCCAATACCGGGAGAGACGAATCCTGTCTAACCGTCACTGCCTCCAAGTGCTTCGGGACTGCACCCAACCACCACCTGTTTGCACGACTCCTTTGAGCCGTGGTAGGGTAGTGATCAAAGTACAGTGGGAACACACTCGAGGCGGAGTGACAGTGTCAAGTCAGCGGACTAAGCTGTACTCATGTCACCTGGGAACTGATAACTGACGATAGGTATAATACCAACTAGTCAGTTCCCGACGAGTCCTGTCCAGTGTACCCGTAACCTAACGAGCACCCGCATACTATCTCAAGTACGACGTACTGACGGCTGTGGGACAGACCGTCTCCCGCACTGGGATGAGAAGCGCATGCGCTGGTCTACTCCGGAGTATCGATGCCCTGTCTCGATAGTCCTGCGACCAGGGACCTGAATAAGGATGTGCTTATAGATTACCCAGCCCCCACTAGTGTGACTGCCATCACAACGGTGGTAATCAAGCAAAGATCCTAAGGGCTCCACTAATGCGTATAAGTGATATACTGAAATAAACACAAGTACACATTGAAGTAGAAACAAACCAAGTAGCATACTACTATTTTGAGCAAGATTGTATATACAAGGTGAATATCCCAAGCATCCATTAAGTAATATACAAACTAGTATGATACAGTAATGGCCTCTAGGGCATATACACTAACAATCTCCCACTTGCACTAAGGCCATGTACTGGCGTATCGAAGACCTATCATCTCGATCAGCCGCTCGAACTGAGTCTGGGGCAGGGCCTTGGTGAATGGATCAGCAGTGTTATCTTCTGAAGCGACTCTCCAAACCTCGATCTCCTGGCTATCTACGATCTCCCTGATCAGGTGATACCGCCTCAAGATGTGCCTGGATCTCTGATGGGACCTGGGTTCCTTCGCTAAAGCTATAGCCCCATTGTTGTCGCAATACAGAGGTATTGGATCAACAATGGACGGAACCACCTGAAGTTCTTTCAAGAACTTCTTCATCCAGACAGCTTCTTTTGCGGCATCAGATGCAGCGATGTATTCCGCTTCCATCGTCGAGTCTGCAACGGTTTCTTGTTTGGAACTCTTCCAACACACCGCCCCTCCATTGAGGGTAAAGACAAAACCCGACATGGACTTGGAATCATCCTTGTCACTCTGGAAGCTGGAGTTAGCAAAGGCCTCGATCTGGAGGTCTTTTCCGCCATACACCAAGAACATCTCCTTAGTCCTTCTCAGGTACTTGAGAATGTTCTTTACCGCTATCCAGTGTTTCTCCCCAGGGTTTGACTGATACCGGCTTACCACACTCAGTGCATAAGCTACATCCGGTCTGGTACACAACATCGCATACATTATAGAGCCTACCGCAGAAGCGTAGGGTATAATAGACATGCGATCCCTCTCTAAATCAGTCTTGGGAGACATCTCTTTGGAGAGGGTGATCCCGTGACAAGCCGGTAGGTTACCGCGCTTGGAATCTTCCATACTGAACCTCTTCAGTATGGTGTCGATGTACCTGGACTGCGAAAGTCCTAATATCCTCTTGGATCTGTCACGGTAGATCCGGATACCCAGAATGTACGAGGCATCACCCAGGTCTTTCATGGAGAACCTGTGTGACAAGAACCCCTTGACAGATTGTAGCATAGGAATGTCATTTCCTATTAAGAGAATGTCATCCACGTATAAAACGAGGAATACTACAGTTCTCGCTACAAATCTACTATAGATGCATGGTTCATCTGGATTTTTGATAAAGCCAAATTCTTTGACCGTCTCATCAAAGCAGATGTTCCAACTCCGCGATGCCTGCTTTAGTCCATAGATGGACTTAAGCAACTTGCACACCTTTCCGCTGCTCCCACTCTGAATGAAACCCTCTGGCTGGTCCATATAGACACACTCCTCTAAATTTCCATTTAGAAAAGCTGTCTTTACGTCCATTTGCCAGATCTCATAATCGTGGAAGGCAGCAATGGCAAGAAGGATCCGAATGGATTTCAGCATGGCTACTGGAGAAAAGGTTTCGTCGTAGTCCAAGCCAGGTCTTTGACGAAAACCCTTTGCTACCAGCCTAGCTTTATAGGTCTCAACCTGTCCATCTACACCAATCTTCCTTTTGAAGATCCACTTGCATCCTACGGGTTTTACCCCGTCTGGAGCAATGTCCAACGTCCATACCTTGTTGGTGTACATGGACTCCATTTCGGTCCGCATTGCATCCAGCCATTTCACTGAGTCAACGCTCTGAACGGCCTGCTGGAAGCTAGTAGGCTCATCATAATCTATGATGCAATCCTCTCTATCCCCGTCTACGAGAAAACCGTAGTATCTCTCGGGCGGATGAGTCTGCCTACTACTCCTGCGGAGCGGCGTAGGAATGTCCTGTTCTTCCGAACCCTCTGGTTCCACTAAACTTTCAGTAATAGTCCGTGGTTCTGGAATTTCTTCCAGTTCTACTGTGCTCCCACTTATTTCTTTTTCTATGAACTGGTGTTCTAGAAAGTGGGCATGACGAGAAACAAGAACTTTTTGTTCCTCTTCACAGTAGAAGAAATATCCCTTGGAATTCTTTGGATATCCCACAAACTTGCACAGTACTGAGCGTGCCTCGAGCTTGTCCGCATGCTGCTTTTTGACAAAAGCTGGACTTCCCCATATCTTAATGTGATTAAGATGGGGTCTCTTCCCACACCACATCTCAAATGGCGTAGTAGGCACAGTCTTAGTGGGAACACGGTTCAAAAGGTATGCGGCTGATTCTAGCGCATATCCCCAGAATGATCGCGGCAACTCAGCGTTACTCATCATGGACCGCACCATATCCAATAGGGTGCGGTTCCGTCTCTCCGATACACCGTTATGTTGCGGGGTGTATGGAGGAGTAAGCTGAGAGAGAATTCCATTCTCTTTTAAATAGTCCAGGAACTCGGCACTTAAGTATTCTCCACCTCGATCCGATCTTAGAATCTTAATACTTTTGCCGGTCTGTTTCTCCACTTCATTCTTATACTCCTGGAATTTTCCAAAGGCCTCGGACTTATGTTTCATTAAGAAGACATAACCGTACCTTGAGAAGTCATCCGTAAAAGTAATGAAGTAAGAATGTCCGCTTCGGGCATGTGTAGACATTGGACCGCACACGTCACTGTGTATGAGTCCTAAGAGCTCGCTCGCTCTTACTCCATGTCCAGTAAATGGAGTCTTTGTCATCTTTCCTTTGAGACAGGATTGACAAGTGGCATACGACTGATATTCGAACGCATTCAAATACCCTTCTGTATGTAACTTCGTCAACCTTCTCTCATTGATGTGACCCAATCTACAATGCCATAAGAAAGTCTGATTTATTTCTGGAGACTTTCTTTTGTGTGTATTCTGGACATTAAAAATCTGTGGTTGGTTTAACACGTATATACCATTACTCAATGTACCTGACCCAATCAAAACTTGATTAAGGTGAATGTTTACAACATTGCTTACAAACGCAAATTCATAACCTTCTTTAGAAACTAAAGATACAGAAATGATATTACAAGTTGCGTTGGGTACAAAAAAGCAATTACGCAAAACCAAAACATGTCCATCTGACATTCCCAGGTGATAGTCCCCCACGGCTTTAGCATCCATGCTAGCTCCGTTCGCAACTCTGAGGGTCATATCACCTGCCTTCAAAACCCTATGGTTTCTCAACGCCTGCAAAGAATTACAGATATGAGATCCTGATCCGGTATCCAATACCCAGGAAGTAGAGTTTATTGAAAGACAGTTTTCAATAACATACACACCTGAAGCTGAAGCTGCAACCTGCTTCAATTCCTGTGTTCTGGCCTTCCAGGCCCTGCAATCATTCTTCCAGTGTCCTCTCTTATGACAATAGAAGCATTCTTCCTTATCCACAAGCTTCCCCGCTATCTTTGTTGCTTTACCTTTTCCCTTCGTATCCACTTTACTAACACCGCCCCTTGGTTTGGCGGGGGCCTTCTTCTTCTTTCCCTTGGCTTTCGCCTTGGACCTAGAAGAAGATGATCCTCCTACAAACAAAGTGGATGTTTCCCTACCTTTCTGTAGGGTGCCCTCTGCGCTCCTCAGCATGTTGAGGAGCTCTGATAGTTCAACCTCTTTTTCTTGTAGGTTGAAGTTCAGTATAAACTGGGCGTAAGTGGAAGGAAGGGACTGGAGAACTATATCCGTATATAGCTCACTCTCCAATGTGATCCCTAGGTCAGCGAGCTCCTCAATGTAGCCGATCATCTTTAGCACGTGCTCGGCTACTGATGATCCGACGGCCATTCTTGTCGAAAATAACTTTTTCGACGCTTCGTATCTTGCGATACGTGATTGCTCTCCATACAGTTCTTTTGTATGGAGCAATATGGACTCCATGTCCATATTCTCATGCCTCCTCTGATGTTCGTTGTCCATCGAGGCAAGCAGGAGGCATTTGGCCTTCGCGCTATCAATCTCCCAAGTCTTACGGATTTCCTTATCCGCGACGCTGGAAGTTGGACCAGGGACAGGGGGAGCTTTGGTGGTAAGAAGATACCCCAGCTTGTCATAAGTGATTGCTATCTTGACATTCCTGAGCCAATCTTTGTAGTTTGGCCCTGTCAGTTTGTTTTTATCTAGGAGTAACTTAAGTCCAGTCATGTTGATTGGTCGCTGCAATTAGGAGAGAGAAGAAGAAACACTCAGCATGATGCTCTTGCAAGTTTAGAGTGGTTTTTAGTTTGTCTAAACAGGATGGCTCCCACTGTTTCTCGAATCCCTCCTCAAACCATAAAGGAAGAATTAGTCAGGATCAATCCCACCGTACAATACTTGCTTAACCGTTCAGCCAGGCCGGTGTCGGTACTTCGAGGGAGGTTTTCCAACGCTTTCGCGAAGTTCCTTAATTAAAGAACCTCTTTTCCCTGGGGGCGTAGCCCCGCTAACACCTTTCTAGGCACCTACTAGGTTTATAGCATTGATCGTTAAGTGAGAAATTTCCCGAGGAGTAGCATATACTCACAGTAGGATCGGGATCCAAATATCATTGCGTGACGAAACTGAAGGAATCCTACCAGAATCATCACACTCCAAATGGTATGCAAATCTAGCAAGTTTCAGTACTTATGAAACTCCCGATGTGGATTTTTGCCCCATGCTCTTATGACCTTGACTTTGGCCAAAATATCATAAGTCACATGTCAAGTTCTACCCGTCATTATCCAGGTTAATTTGGATCCATCCGTACCTACCCTTGACTTTGGCCAAAATGGCAGTACGACTGTCCCAAACCAACGCATCTATCTATGCTACACATGAACACCCAATAGCTACCAATCACTGTGCCTTGACTTTGGCCAACATACACAGCTTGAATACTATTGACTATTCATGCGAAACGACGGAGGGCTACGGATGGTTTTGGCAAAACCGTGAACGTAGTGAACTTGATTTGGTCGATGGAACGAGATAGCTTTTAAAAGGAGTGGCTCAAGCTCCGCATTTAAAAGTTGTTTTTGAAAAGAACCGAGTGGTTTTTCGAAAGTGTTCCAATGACTTTAACTTGGTTTATTATCTTGCATTAGTTCTTTTAATGCGTGATATTCTTGCATTAGTTCTTTTAATGCGTCCCATCATTTAATCCTACCATTGCAGAAAACAACCAAAATATGACGTACGCTTATGCCATTCGCATTCGCCACGGGGCCCCGTCATTACCCGTTAGGTTACTTAACTAACGACAGAGCGGGGGCTGGGCTAGCGCGTCTGTAAAACATAAGCAACGCCTAAATAATATCATATATAGATATACTGCAATGATAAACATTTCAGATCACAGATAAATACATTGGATATACTAGCAATCTGTAATTTGTACGAGCCTGTAACAAAAACAGATAACACGGTCGCGGTGAATAGCCAAAACCCCACCCAAGACCCCTACGGGTGCGGCAAACTACCCGCCAAGTACCCGAAGCATAGCAACCTCCCTCATCTCCATGAGTAGGCCACTCGACACTTCGGCATACCCGGTAGTTTGTGTACCCCCTCCATGGGTCTATCCTAGGAGCAAAAACAGTAAAAAGAAATTATACAATGACGGCTACAACCCCTTCCCGGTTGTGCGGCCATACAAATAATTATTACATCAATTTACAAATTTACATGAATTGCAAGAAAAGAAAACTCTCGTCTCACAACCCCCGGCTATTCACCCGCGACAATCCAACATATTTATATACACATTCCAGCACATTACAGATCACAGATTTGTATAACCCCCACTAATCGACATATAGCGATTAGTAGACGTTCAATACAAATATCACATTACAGAAAAACCCGTTAGCTCAAGTCTTTTAGAAGTTCGATCAAAAATACGGATTTTCGGGACCCCAAAATAAAATTTTCGTTCTGGAAAATCTGGGTTGAAAATACATATACTAAAAATCCCAAAATACCCCAATTAGCAAACTGCAAAAAATAAAACCCATGACCGAGTCAACTCGGCCGCGGTTCCGCGGCGGGAGCGTGCTCCCGCCGCGGAACCGCGGCGCTTTGATCGAGTCATGGGCCCAAATTTTTGCAGTTTCTTTAAAAAAGCCTGAGTCGATTTTTGGTGTATATTAAAAAAGTTTTCCAGCACTTTTAAAATCAACAGAAAGTTTAAAATTCCGGGGTTCGTTTCGGGACTTTTTCGTTGATCGATCTTCTAGTTACTTGCTAACATGTTAGATAGAGTTTAACTAGGCTCTGATACCACTGTAAGTCCATGATACCTCTCCCGGTACTTTCGGGAATGCGGAATTCGGTAGAAAACGATTTTCTTAAATATGGTAACATGGACCTAAAACCCGGATCTTGGTTAAACATCTATCTAACAACCTAACTATGAGTTTTAGCTACTCGGTTAGGGGGTTATACCTTGCTTGTCTTGAACTCCTTCGTCTTCAAAGCTCCGATGGTGGTCCGATGGCTTCTTCTCGTCGTCTCCGTGCGCCGAAGATAGATCCACCTGAAAGCTCCAACCTTTAGCTCCTTCTTCGTTCTTTGAAGAAACTAGTTCACTTGGTTTGCTAAACCTAGTGAACTAGAATGAGTAGAGAAGAAATAGAATGGGATTTTATCTATGGTTCTTGATTCTCAACTCATGAGACAAGAGAACCATAGATCAAGAGAGGGAGCAAGAGGTTGAGGGTGAGAGCAAGAGGAGAGCTCAAAAACAAGAGAAAGAATGAGCAAGAAAGAATGAGCAAGTAATTTGTCTCTCACCCTCTCATAATCCAAAGCAATGATAACTCATCATATTAACAAAAGTCTTATGTGATGGTTAGAAGCAACCACAACCATATCATTTCATGCACTCATTTTACACAAATGAGCAAGTAAACAAAAGTCTTTGCCATGAAATGATGGCTATGGTTATCATGATGGTCAACTAGTCAAGCCTAGTCAACCGGTCAACAAGTCAACAAAAGTCAACAAGTCAACAAAGTCAACAAGTCAACAAAAGTCAACAAGTCAACAACCATATCACCATAATACTTAATTAATATAATAGTTAATCACATATCATATTCTCATTAGGGTTGAGCATAAAGTCAAATAGTCAACGGTCAACTGTCAACAACCCTAATGAGAATCCGCTGCCTCTGCCTCCCTGTCAACTGTGCATACACACCCGCATCCGCGTTCCGAGGAACACGAATGCAAACTGGATAAATCCAATCCCATAAGGTACACTAGGATCTGGCTTAAACCAAAGCCCGCTAGTGTAAACTGTCCGGACACTGTACGTGCACAAGTGCACGGATGTGACCGAACCCTGTCGCAAAACCATGCGACCTGTCGCAATACCATGCGACCTCTACTCTTTTGCCTAAAGGCGAAAAGCTTTCTGTGTGGGACTCTAAAGACTCGACACTACGCTGGCAGTGGGTTTAACCACAGACCGCAAGCGGCACTAGCTGTGCGTAACGGTCCCCAGGTAATGCCGACAAGAAGACGGACGAGGCGAAACCCATCTGAACTCCTACTGAGCCTGAGTGTGACATTCTCCGTACAGTCCGGTCTGTTCGTCTGATACATCGCATGGCGGGCCTAGGGGGCGGTAAATGTCAGTCCCCCAATAGCGGTACAAGTCGTGCCGGAGTGAAGCCCAATACACCCTGAGATAACACTGGAAACCTACCAGTATATCTCGTTTGCCCTGGCCAGGGACTACTCGTGTAATGGCTCTCCTAGACACAGCGCGATGTCAACCCCCAATACCGGGAGAGACGAATCCTGTCTAACCGTCACTGCCTCCAAGTGCTTCGGGACTGCACCCAACCACCACCTGTTTGCACGACTCCTTTGAGCCGTGGTAGGGTAGTGATCAAAGTACAGTGGGAACACACTCGAGGAGGAGTGACAGTGTCAAGTCAGCGGACTAAGCTGTACTCATGTCACCTGGGAACTGATAACTGACGATAGGTATAATACCAACTAGTCAGTTCCCGACGAGTCCTGTCCAGTGTACCCGTAACCTAACGAGCACCCGCATACTATCTCAAGTACGACGTACTGACGGCTGTGGGACAGACCGTCTCCCGCACTGGGATGAGAAGCGCATGCGCTGGTCTACTCCGGAGTATCGATGCCCTGTCTCGATAGTCCTGCGACCAGGGACCTGAATAAGGATGTGCTTATAGATTACCCAGCCCCCACTAGTGTGACTGCCATCACAACGCTGGTAATCAAGCAAAGATCCTAAGGGCTCCACTAATGCGTATAAGTGATATACTGAAATAAACACAAGTACACATTGAAGTAGAAACAAACCAAGTAGCATACTACTATTTTGAGCAAGATTGTATATACAAGGTGAATATCCCAAGCATCCATTAAGTAATATACAAACTAGTATGATACAGTAATGGCCTCTAGGGCATATACACTAACACTAACGATTCCCCTTTAGCCAATCGCGTTCCTTTTAATTCCGTGGGCCCCCACCTGCGGCTCTCTCTCTCTCTCTCCACTTTTCTCTCTCTCTCTCATATATTCTCTCGTACTTCTCTTTATCATTCTTTCTCTTCTTGCTTCATGTCTCGTTTCTCATTTTTTTAACTGTTCTTTTGTTGCCGGAATTCCGTCGTGCCGGTGACGCTTCTCGACGTTCCAGCGAGGTACCCCGACCCGTGTGGTTCCTTTGTTCATCGTTTGGGTTCATTCCGTGAACCGTGCACCCGTCGCGAGTTTTCCCCGCCGACGGTTAACGTTCCGTTTTCCCGATTCACGACCTATCGAGGCAAGTTAATCTTGCTACATGCTATATAATTCATTTTATACCTATTTAAATAAATACCTTACCTATAGTTTAAATCTAGTGCCCCATGTTTAATTTTATAACGTTTCGATGTTCCGTTTGCATCCGTTTATATCATATTAAATCTAGATCATGAAAACTTATCTTGTGACATACTAGATTACATTATACTGCAACCATATCATTTAAAATATATATCGTCGTAATATTTATTATTATTATCTTTAATTAGTTTATAATCTTCATTTTATAATGTTATACATTTGAAAATCTTATAGTTTACACATGAAACGTCGTTGAAAAATCGGATATGACAAATCTGAAATTTACTGTACACCTTATCTTATAAAATTCATTATAAATCATAGAAAAATCATTAGTATACGTTATTTAGTTTGTTACGAAGATAACTCAGAATACTATAACTCTATGAAATATTTACTGGCAAAATAAATTGTTTAAATAATGTAAAATGCAAATGAATATGTCTCCAAACTGCTGTCCAAGGAAATTCCAGCAGCAAACTTTCAACTTCGAATATTCATAACTTTTTGTAGGGACAACCTGAGATGCTTATACTTATAAAACTGAAAACCTTATTGAATTATCTTTGTTTTTGTATAAGACACGTCCCTTTTGGAGAACGTTTGTTATTTTTAAGCTATTTTACAAATTAGGGTGACGCTGAATTTCTGAACGGAACTTTCTTGTGCATGGTTAATCAATACCACTTTTATAGTTATTAATCGCTTTGAATATGCTATCCATATTAATATTATTATATCAATATTTATATCACATATTGCTTAGTTGTACATCCCACATTACCATTTTTATAGTTTTATAACTTTTCGGATACCCGTTTGCATCCATCGCATTTAAGATACTTATAATTGCATCCATAGATCACATTACTACATAATAATGTGATATTAACACTCCATGTTTAATAAATTGCATCCTAATTAATATTGGAACTATAAATGTAACCCTAATCGATAACTGTGCATCCATATCCTTGAAATTATATCTATTTGCATATCATATTACATGTTCCAGTTTATTATTCTGATAGTACTCATGCTTGTTTATTTATACATATGCTTATGTTAGTTTGATTATGAGCACCCACATGACATCTTGTGCTTCCTGACATGACCTGTTACACTTCCTACTTGGCATGACATGGTACCGTACACTCTTGACATGACATGACACCTTTATACATTACCTGGCTGGACCTGATGTACCATGGCTTTACCTGTTACCTGATCTTGTGTCTAATGTCAACAAACATAACATGTAGTCCTCATGGACCGTTCCTGTTGTCTATCCAGACAAACCTGCTTTTACCTGATCCTGTGTTGGCATTAGTTCTTGACTACTGAATACCTGACTTGACATATATAACTTGGGGGTATGGGGAAATCAAAGGTGAAACCTGACTTGTAACTCGACAGTTCACTACCTGTTCTGGGTGTACACATTCTTGTTTTGTGCCTAGCGGCATGTCTCGGTTTCGGCCGGGAATATTGTGGCCGTGGTCCCGGGTATGTACGGGATGCTATCGAGTGTACACATTCCTGTTTTGTGCCTTGCGGCATGTCTCGGCTGCAGCCGAGAATATTGTGGCCGTGGTCCCGGGTATGTATGGGATACTATTGAGTTACATCGATGATTCATCAATTGATTTCAAAGACTTTAGAATAGAAAACCTGATAGAACAGTTTAGTTTACCCACTGCACGCTACCCTGTACTGGTATGATTCATATTATTGTTATTCTTGCTGTATTCATGTTTATATTACATTGCCTGCTACACTGTTCATATTATATTACTTGATGACATGACGCGCTGACGTCTGGGTTTTGCATGGCCCAGATTCCGTACCGCTGTTGCAGTCCGAGCAGGAGTACTTCAGCCAGCAGGCTGAGCTGTGAGTTCAGTAGTAGTTAGTTTTATTTCCTGCATTTATTTCCTGATGTGAGCCCGCATTATGGGACACACTTTTCAGTTATTTGTATTGGATCATTTGCTTCCGCATTTATTTATTATTCACTCCTGTTATTCTGGATTATGGACATGTTTTAGATAGTTTTATCTTGTTCTTGATATCTCTACAGCCGTAATGTGACTGTGGATGGATACTTCCTACCCACAGGTAGCATGGTTGGCTATGTCACGTGCCCAATCTAGCGTACTCTGGGAAGCGGGGCGTGACAACACCGCTTAACGGTATATTGTTTACGGGGTGTTTAGGAAAGTGTTAACGGCAAAACCGCCAAAAGAGAAAGGGTTATTTAATTAAGGACCTTCGCGAAAGCGTCGGAAAACCTCCCCTTATCTCTGCACTTACCTGGCCTCGTGATCAGTATATCTTGAGCCCGCGTCTCAACACAATTTTACCTCGCCAATCAAGTTCTTGAGTAGGTCTAGTTGACCTAGGTGAACTTTAGAACGATTAGGTGTGTGGTATTTTTGTGTCGTGATTGTTTTTGTCTAGATCTTTTTTGTATATTTCATTCTTTTGTTAATAACTAACTAAAATAAAAAAAATCACATTATTTTTCCCCTCCTTTTCTCTTATTCTGTTTCCTCTCGTCATATCATGGGTACCCCACCTCGAAAAATCCTTGCCAAACTTTGGTACCCACAACCAGACATAACTTCCTACAGTTCTTGCTTTGGTCGAAGTTCGAACGACCCCTCCATGCCC
This sequence comes from Agapanthus africanus, assembly GCA_030015575.1. Taxonomy (NCBI): domain Eukaryota; kingdom Viridiplantae; phylum Streptophyta; class Magnoliopsida; order Asparagales; family Amaryllidaceae; genus Agapanthus; species Agapanthus africanus. Next base: position 189,269,818 of record JASDDO010000001.1, read on the forward strand.
AAAATTTCATTGAAAGATCGCATAGACGCGTCTAGGACAAACACTTGCACTCCGCAACCCACTTTGTATCAACCGTTTCAACCTTCACCGCCCTCCTATGTTGATACCCCTTTTGCAAGTCGTCCTTTGTCCATCGCTGAACATATTGAACAATCGCGTAGCCGATCTTTCAATCCTTTTACCACTACAAATTCTTTAGATCAACAATTCCATTCACCTTCTTATTCGTATGTTGATCCTACCCCTGTCCAACCATTCAATTCCTACGAGTCCTACGCAACTTTTGCACCTGCCCTAGACATTGCTTCTGAACAACCTTTTGGGAGTTTCCAGTATCCAAACAACTTTGAATCTTTTACTGAAACCCCTTCACAACCTATGTCTAGTCTAGAACAGTCGTTGGAAGACTTTAGGGTAGTGTCATGCCAACAGATGATGGATTTGAATGCATCCATAGCTGCCCTCATACAACCTAGTGACCCGGTAGCTAGTTTCCAACTAGCTCCAAATTTTCAAATGTATGAAGAGGCGGTTGGACAGGCTGAGAATTTGAGTAGTGAAAGTGGGCTGTACACCCTTCCTAATCAAACCTACCCATTGCAAATTGAATCACACAACTCCAGTTTTGAATGTCTATCTAGTGTCCCAAAAGATTTACCGATTAAAGATAGAACGTTTAATGAGTTGTGCGATTTTGTAGTGTTTGATTTACCAGATTGTGAAGGGTCCATTCCAAGTGAAACAAGTCCTAAACCTTTTGACCTCTACACCTCCATCTTAGAACCAGAATCAATTGAAATCCATGCTTTTGATGAGGAGTCTGAGAATATTAATTTTCACTTGATTGAGGATATTGACACAGGGAGTATTTTGGATGATGAACCCGTAGATTTGACTGAAATTTTCTCTCCAATTCATCATCCCGAGTCATTAAATGTTTCTCCCGAACTTCATATGCATCTTGATTTTGATGAGATTTGCATGGATGAGATAATTTTCGAGGAGAATTATGAGGATAGTATTGAGGATAGTATTGAGGAGAGTATTGAGGATGAACCATTTTTGTTTGATGTGTCGGATTTTTCAATTCATCCTCCTGAACCTTTAGCTGTTATACTTCCTAAATCACCCTCCATCCTTTCCATCGTTCCGACCACGCAAAAGATCATGCAGGAGGACTGTGAGTTTGAAAATTTTCTGTTCAAACACAGCACATTTGATGCCACTAGTGCGTTCCTCCTTGAATTTGACACTCTTCTCACAGCCGATAACGATTACGAGTGTTTCACTTTTTCGGACGATGTTGAAGGCTCACCGCCCGAGTTTGAGTGCTTTGAATTTTCAGATGAGTTAGTTGAACCATCAAATTCGGTTACTCACAGTCATTTCGAACCATTGATGGAATCTTTCGAGTTCGAGACAGTTTACTTAGGTGAGAATAAGACTATCCCTAAATCACTCCCCTTCGTCCCTTCCATCATTCCAACCTTGCAAGAAACTGTATCACTTTCATTTCCTATGTCTGGTTTACCGAGTTCGGCGTACCGATGTTTTCTCGCGAATCTTGAGGAATTTGACCCCATTTTTCGACGGGTTAATACATTAGCACAAACGCTTCTTACACATCGGTCATTACAAATTGTGCTAATTTATTCACTCCATTTTCACCCTCAAGTTCGTATTCCATTTCTTTCTCCCTTCCACCGTTCTCCTCCTCCACCGAGACCGTATACCACTTCTACCTCCATACGGTCTCGCGTATTTTCCATTTCTTTTCTCTTCATCTTCTTTCACCAACCCGCATATTATCATGATAGAATTTTTGAATGGTTGGTGATCACTTTTGGTCTTTGTAAGGCCTTATATAGCTTGATATTGTTCTCTTTCCCTCATAAATCCTGAACTTCAATGCTTAACAGTGGAAACACTGTTTTACTTAAGTTTGGGGAGGGGAACCTTTTGGTGTACATATTTTTGGTTTTTATTTTTGTATATAAATTGTTTTTGGGGAGGCACCGACAATTTTGACCCTCTTAGTGTAGCCTGCCAGTGAGGGCACTGTCAAGTTTAAGTTTGGGGGTGTGCTCGGTAAGCTTTCTACCTTCGCATTCATTTGTATATTCTGCATTCGCATACTTACTTAAAAACCCATAAAAATCAGAAAATTTTCTAAAAACATAAAAACTTTATCGTCAAGTTAGCTAGTGGGAGAACTTAGATTCAATATTTCGACGGTTTGTTTGATAAGATAAGAATAACTAAATCTTATTTTTAGATTTTGAAAACATGAAAGATAACTCTCCTTTGAAGTTAACTATAGCTGATATACGTCTTTACATCACACTACACGTGTCGTAAGTTTTGAAAATTAGATGACAAGTCTATTATGTCTGAAAACTTTAAATGGATAAATTATTTTCTGAGGATCAAATAGGTTTGTTCTGAAATAAGTAATATCTAGAATAGTTTATGAAGTGAAGCGGATATGAAGGGATATTATTGACGCCTTAATTGGAACTAATTCTGAAGAATAACCCATCTGAATCTTGATTGGAATGATTACACACCTAACCCACTAAACACGCCTTATATCCAAAAAAATAATTGAACTACCGGTTATATCTCCGTTCGTATTAAATCATCATTGTCTTTTGTTTAGGGCCTAGGTAACTTGAGTAATTAAGTCCGTTGGGGTGTCTCTACACCTAATACCCTAAAGCCAACTGGTTTGGGAGCATTGGCCTAAAGCTCGTTAAGAAGCCTAGAAAGTCTAGATTAAAACAAAGTCAAGCAAGTGTTCTCTCCGAGTTAAAATTCCTAACGATTCTTTGTGTGAGAATAATCTTGACAAAAGACAGATTTTTATAATAAAAAAAATATTTCTAGCGGAGATATGAAGGTTTCATCTATGATAAAGACTATTGCACGTTCACAAAGGTGTGTATGAAATGAAAACAAGGAAAAGGTGGAGTGAAAAATAAGACCTAGTTTCCTGTTAGGGAAGATAGAAATTCTGAATTTGAAACCTTACTGGAAAACGAAACTTGAGAAATACTTAACTCTTTATAAAACTTATGTGATCCTTTTTAAATTTTATCTGGGTTTTATTTTGTGACATGATGACTTTAATCGATCCTTTGAAAAACTTAACGACACTATTTACACTGCACGTAAAGACATATAAAATCTTAAGTTAAATAAGAAGCGAGGTGTGAAAAATAAAGGTTCGATAGTTCTAAATTTAGGATAATAGAATTGTTATCTTTAAAACCTTAGGGTTTGAATTATAATTATTTTGCAAAACTAGCTTGACGGGATTTTGTGGGTAGTATCCGCTGAAAACCCTCAGGAGACAACACTCCTCCTATTAGGGACACCTAGAGGTTTAACGGCTTGTTGCACACGCTCAGTGCAATCGCGTTCCCTGCGAAAGTGCGGTTAGAATTTTCTTTTGTGAATAAACGGTTTTGCTCGGGACGAGCAATAGATAAGTTTGGGAGTATTTGTTCATATCAGAAAACTGCATTCTAATACCGCCCATTCATTATCTATTTATTGTATTTATCGGTATTATTAACCAGTGTCTGCTCAGTAATACAGATTACAGGTATCCGTGATAAAATACTGGAAATCATTTAAAAGCATGGATATATCAATTGAGAGCCAACACTGCAACCAGAACCGCAATCCGACCGATACTTCAGGAGTCCCTTTTTTGCAACAAGTTTGTGTACACATTTTTCTATCTAAATGGCCCAACACAACAAATGTGTACACAAGACTTTTAGGCATATGTGGATATGCATTCAAGGCAAAATATTATATGCATTCAAGGCTAAACATCATGTGTTGATTTTTTCCTTCCAAAACTGAAATCAAATCAAAGTCAATTAAACAAATTAGCATGAGCCATAATGGGGCAGCCATGAATCAAGCCACATGTGGGAATGGAGTAATGAGCATTTAATGCTGAAGATCATGTGTTGAATTGTATTCAAAAATTCCCTCCAATAATAAGTGCAAAATAAAATCAAATGGACAAATCAACAAAACCATAATGGGGGCAGCCATGATTTAGGCACATGTGGGAATGAAGTTATGAGCATTTAATGCTAAAATTTTGGTGTTGATTTAGAAATTCGAATTTCCCTCCAAGCATTGGGTGCAAATCAAGTCAAAACAGAGAAAACAAACTGGACCAAAGTGATGTGGGTGACCTAACAAGTCAACACACCAAGTACGAGACCGTTCCAACATGATGTGGCCGGCCACATCACATTATAGACCGGCCTGGCCAGCCCCACAGGCTCCAGTGTGCCCCAGCTTCACACAGTGCCTTCCTTGCTGCCACGTAGCCCTAATTTTGATGTTTATTTTCTTTTCTTCTTTGCCTATAAATAGCAGGCAGTTGGCAAAGGTTCAAGAGTCATTCTTTAGTCTTGGATTGTCATTCTTTGTCCAAGTTTTCTTTTCTCTTTTCTTGTAAATAGATTAGTCCCCTTGAAGTCTTAACCTTCTCTTGATCCTTCAACCTCTTCATTGAGCTTGAAAGTTTAAGGGTTGGTTATTGATCTCAAGGGGTTGTATCATTCTTGAAGTTTAATAAAGTGTTCTTTTGTGCATCCTTCACCATGAGTTCTTTGCCCTCTCTTGATCTTGCAACCTCTTTATTGAACTTGCAAGTTTAAGTTTGGGTTATCGAACCCATGTCTTGCAATATGTTCTTTGGTTCCTAATCTTTTACTTACTTGCATTTTATTCTTGCTCTCTTAATTCTCGCACTTAAATTCCATGCACTTTAATTACTTGCTTGTAATCTTTTCTTTTCTTTGTTTTTCTCTTTTGTTATCTCTTTGTGGTTTGTTTTGTGAATGGTGTGAATATTGTTGTTAGGAAAAGAGAAAGGTATTGTAAGTTAACGTTTCGTTTTTCATTTCCTTTTCCGTCTTTTCTATTTGAAACTCCGCCCAAACCTTACGCAAGCGCTCCGTTAGGCACCCTACCCTACCAAGGTAAAGGTGATTCCTAACCGTGACCGGTTGCATTCGGTTTGGCCGGAGGCGAAAGCAAAAGACAAGAACGGATGGACATGGATCAATAAGCCAGATTCCACGAATTCCGTGCTTAAATCCCCTAATCCACGTTGTTGCCGATTGTTCTAGCTTCATTGGTTAAGTTCGGCTCAAAGTACTTGAATACGGAATCCATTAACTTACACTATCCTATCGTTTCCTAACAAGCCTTATACTTGAATATAACACATAGGTTAGATAACGAACAAATCCGCCACGTTGTTAACTCGTTAAAACAAGGCTAAAAACTTACCATCTCCCTGTGGATCGACCCGTGCTCATCGCGGCTAGCTGCAAAGCGACACCGTCCTGATCGCGGTTAAACTTTAGAACTTTAAAATATCCGACACGCTTTTGGCGTGCGATCAAGCACATATGTGATATGTGCGGTACCGAGAATAATACGATATGAAATACCGTATTATATTCTCGCGATATATGATATCGGCCGGGTATATGTGATATAGCCGGGTCATCGGATCAAGTGTTGATTCGATGAAATGGTACATGTTATATTAGTCGGTTATATGTATTATAGCCGAGTTATCGGATCAAGTGTTGATTCGATAATTTAATGTATATTATATATGAGATATATTACATTAAATTAACTAATATAAGCTCGCTTTATTGATTCATTTTCTCACGGGGTAATACATTGATGTATATGCGATATATGTTAATTGTATTATTTTCTTTTGTTACAAAATATATTGTAGATGTGATATATAATATTGTAACAAGTTAGGGTTACAAATGCAACATGGTTGTTAAGTTTAAACAAAGTTAGGTTTTGGATTTGGGTTAGCTTTTGGGTTAGCTTTTTCATGAAGCTTCATGAAGCTTTCCTTTTTGTTTTCTAGCTTGATATTTTATGAAGATATTTTGTTAACCCAACCCAAACCCTTAACTCTAGTTTATTCTCTACATGAGTTAAAGTCTTCATTCTTAACTCATGGTTGCAATTGTAACCATAACAATAATTTATTATTCATCACAAAAGCTTTCATCTTCTTCTTCCTCCTTGGAAAAGCTTACTAGCTTTTTGCATGTGATGAATTAGTGTGAGAAATTGAAAATAAAAGAGAGCTAAATTCCTAATTCATCATCCTCATCTATTCTAGACACTTAGGTTAGGGTGTTTGCTTTGCTAATACTTGATTAGTGAAGCATGAGCTTGGGTTTGAGATTCTTCAAAGTAGATCATCTTAGTTGTTGAAGATTGGAAGCAAGCTTGCATCTTTCTCTTTATGGAGCCTCTCTAGAGTCCGGGTACATGATGATCACGGTGAAGGGACCTCAACACGGAACTTATGAAGCGAAGGAACGGACTACAAAGGTTGTAATCCCTAACTCTTAGAAGTAAAGTTGTTTACTTGCTATGTTAACCCTAAGTCTCTAGTTAAGATCTTGATTAGGGTTTGTTTAGCACCCCAAAATTTTTAAAGTAGCATGATTGATGCTTGCCAAAATCTTCACAAGGTGCTATACTAACCCTACAGTGGTATCAGAGCCAAGCTAGAGCATTAGGCGTTGTCTAGACGAAGTTTGAAGTCCGGTCGAACTCCGAAACCCCAATAAATCCCACTTTCTGGAAAAAATTTCAAAAGTTGAAATTTTTCATATTAAAAATACTCAGAAAATCATGCAGGAAATTCTAAGGATTACTGTGAAGTATGAAACCATAACTCACTCAAGAGACCGCGGAACCGCGGCCAAACTATGCGTTTGGCGGCGGTTCCGCGGCCAACTTTGGAAGTTAGTGGCTAATAGTTCTGGGGTTTATTCTTGGGTACTTTTTCATGCTTCTGGGAATTTTTAATTCTACTCAAGTGTTGAGCATTCTGGGAATTATTGGGAACTCGTTGATTCGATCGGAAAGTTTAAACTTCATTTAAGTTTTTCCGGGTAATTTAGAACGTGTTAAAAAGTTCGAACGGATATCAATAACTCATTTTTTCCCCTGTCGGAAAACTTTCAAGTGTTGGATTTTTCCTGAGTTTAAAACTTTCAGAAAATCATGCAAGCGAATTTGTGGACCCTCTAGAAGAACATAACCTTAACTCGATTATGTGACCGTCAAAACCGCCACTGAACCATGAGGTTTGTGGTAGTTTAGCGTTGCCACATGTGAGGCATTGGTTTGACCCTTCTACGGCTGGTTCATAGCGGCTGTGACATGTTCTGGGACTTTTTGAACTCCGCTCAAGTGTTGAGCTATTTAGGAAATCATAGGTGTTTATTTATTCGATCGGAAAGTTTAACATTGTCTATTTATCTGGAATGTGATACAATATTTGGAATCCACAAATAGTTATGAGATAACTAATTTGAATGTTATAAATCTAGCAGTTTAGTCTCATTTGATCGGTTGCCACGGGATTTTGATTCGATCAAAAGTCCGTCGCAATCACGTAGCGTACGCGGATACTCGCCGGGTAAACTTAATAGATAGCCACGCCCCATAGCCCCGACCAAGTGACTGTAGGAGAACCCCATCGCCAAAAGCATCCGTTAAGGCGCTCGCGGCAGTGGTGTTCCGCCTTAGTGCACTTCGTCGACGGTACCAGGGGTGCGGCCGTCTACTAAAGTTTCCGACGAGTATTCGATCAGAATATTGGGAATCTTGTTGAATTTCCCGACTAGATGTTGAAAAGTGTTTTCAAGATTGAGACTAAAATGCAGAGTTTATAATTGTTAGGCATGCGATGTCTAAGAAATTCATTTGGTTAGGCATGAAATCCGAAGTATGAGATACGTTGGGTTTATGATGTCTAAGGTGGTTGCGGATTCCAACTGTTGTAGTTTTTCACTTTCTTTTCTGTGACCGTAAGTGTAATATGTGGTGTATCGCCGGCTTCGGTGCTATATGTTAACGACAACTGGGGTATACATATTTACTTACGTTGATGACATGTGATGTTATTTATTGTTGTGATATGTTATATTGGATCGTCGTGTTCTGAATAGCCGGGGGTTTTATGTGAGATGGGGGTTTTTATTTTCATTCATGTAAAATTCAATTGTATGTAATATTCTTTTTGGGGTACTTCCGGGTTGAAGATGATGTCACCATTGTATATTATTTACTTTACCGCATTAGGATAGACCCAAGGCGGGGAGCACAAGTAACCGGGTTCTAGGGTCCAGTGGGAGACCGTCTCGAGGAGTCGAGACCGGGTCTCCTAACTCTAGAATTGGTAGGGTTGCTTGCTGCTCTCGTAGGGGTCTAGGGGTGTGGGATTGGCTATTCATCGCGACCGTGGAATCCGTGTTTTATACAGGCTTGTATTAAAAACACGGACCTCCTAGAATATCCAATATTTCATATATGTTCTTCTGCTGCAATGTTCTGTGATGAGATCATATTACTGCCTGAGACGAATGTTTATATTATATATATGAGATATATGTTATATTGTTGATTTCGTTTCAAATGTGATGCTTGTGAAGCATAATAAAATGGGACTTCATTAATGAGATTAATGAAATAAAAGAAACCTAAAGATGTTGTAGGAACTTGTTTAAAAACTAGTAGCTCTAGTTTTTGCTTTGCATAGCGGTATTCCTTGTAGAATATTCAGCACCTTATTCGATAAGGAAAGAGCCGAGATCTCTTCACCGAGAGTGACCTCTTTAGCGAAACTAGCAGATGCTACACACTCAGTTTGTCTTTTGATTGTTTCTATAGTTTTGCTTTGCACAGCGGTATTTGTGAAATATCCTGCACCTTATTCGATAAGCAAAGAGCCGAGATCCCTTCACCGGGAGTGACCTCTTTAGCAAAACTAGCAAAGGCCTCAAAAACACTCCATTCAAAAATCACTCGATTCTACGACGATATCAAGTTCATTACGCAAAAGGTTTTCTTAAAAGCCTGTCATAGCCCTCCGTCATTTCAGATAAGTACTAGTTAGTATCCGTGCTACGTTTGTTGACTATGTTAAGGCGTAGTGTGCGGTAGCTGATTAGTGCTTATCTGTATATGCATATGATGCGATTGGATTAGGGTAGTCGTGCGGCTTTGTTAAAGGGTCGTGCGGGTAGGTTTAATTCAATCGGGAAATGACGGGTTGAACTTGACTAGCACTTATGATTTATTGACCGTGTTAAGGTCATATAGCTGCTAGGGGTAAAATATTATTGGGAATTTCAAGTGTTGAAATTTGCAATGAGATTGCATACATTCTATAAGATAGTTGGATCCCAATACCCACTGCAAGTAAGAGTTACTCCTAGAAGAGTTTTACACATTACAATTAGCCGATCAAGTAGGTGTCTAGAAAGGTGTCAACGGGGTTACGTCCCTGGGAAAACGAGGTTTATTTTAATTAGGTCCGTGCGAAAGCACGGGGAACCTCCCTCAAAGTATCGACACTGGCCTGGTTGAAAGATTGGCAAACTTGTAGGGTGTAATTAATCCCGGCTAGTCTTTCCTTTTAGGGTTGGAAGGAAGATTTGACTAAAACAGTGGGAGCCATCCTGATTAGATATATTAATAACCAATCTAATCTTGCAAGAGCATACGCTAAGTGTTTTCTTCTCCTCTCTCCAGGTAGCGACCATGTCACGCCTTAATCAAGATAATAATACGGATGTATTGACCGAACCCGCTTGTTATACTGCGCTAGGAAATATTGGTCCCGCTCCAACTTATAATTGTTATAAGACTGAGCAGGAATTAGGGGATTACCAGAATTCCCGTGCCGCCCAAACGAAGAAAGTACATGATGATGCATCTTCTTCGGGTTTGTTCATTACCGAGAACTGTTTCTCAGTATCCTTTACGTCCTGGGTATGAGATACCGGATCAGGATCCCACATATGTAATATGTTATATGGGCTACAGATAGGTAGAGAATTGAGAACGGGTAATAAGTTTCAAGAGTTGGAAATGGCGCAAGTATTGCAGCCAAGTTTGTGTTGGAGATAGTGCCCTCAGAGTCAATTATTAGGTCACAGGTACGTGATTGTAATGATTGAGGGAGGACCTATCCCGGTAGGACAGTCTTACTCGAGATGATAGTATGCTATCTGGTTTACCTTTATCATCGTGTACTGCTTTAGGTGACCTGACACGTCGCTATTACACGTTGATAGAGCCCCTAGGATTCTTGCTTGACCACCAGCAGTATGAGGGCGATCATATAAGTGGGAGCTGGGGGTCTATAAGCTTATCCTTAAAAGGTCCCTAGTCGTGGGAGTTTCGAGACTGGGCATCGATACTCCATTAGTAGACTAGTGTATACAGTCGAGACCCCGACGAGGGACGGTGGCCGGTCTCACAAGCCACTGGTGTCAGTTGGATCACCTGAGATGTATACAGGTGCTCATTGGGTTATGAGTACACCGGACAGGACTCGCCGGGAACATGCTAGTTGGTCATATACCAGACGTCAGATGGCAGTTCCCTAGTGACATGTGTGCAGGTTAGTTCATCGACCTGGGGATCGTCATTTGTCTCGTGTGAGTTCCCACTGTACTTTGATTACTACCCTACCACGGCTCAAAGGAGTCGTGCAAACAGGTTTTAGTTGGGTACAGTCCCGAGCCACATGGAGGCAGTGAGCGTATCTTCAGGGGTTCGTCTCTCCCGGTATTGGGGGTGAGGTCGTGCTGTGTCTAGGAGAGCCATTACACAAAGTCCTTGGCCAAGGCAAGGAGATTTACTGGTAGGTATTCCAGTAGTATCTCAGGGTGTTCTGGGCTACACTCCGACACGACTTGTACCGCTTTTGGGGGTCTGACTTTTACCAACCCCCTAGGCCCGCCATGCGATACTCATAGACGAACGGACCGGACTGTACGGATATTGTCACTGACAGGCTCAGTAGGGTTGTCAGGCTGAGTTCACTCACAGACGTCCCTTTTAGTCAATACTTGGTAGCCCGTTACGTATTGGCTTATACCTCTGACGTGCTAGTGGTTAAATCCACAACCGAGGTGTTGACGAGTCTTTAGAGTCCCCCACATTCAGTTACTCAGCTTTCGGGCGAAAGGTTGTAGAGGCCGTATGGAGATATGGCAGGGTCCGATCAGATACATGCGGTATTGCACGGATCAGGATCGGACAGTCTGTACTATAGGCCGTATGGTTATATGGCAAGGTTCGATCAGATACGTGCGGTATTGCACAGATCAGGATCGAACGGATAATACTAGTCGGCTTTGGTATAAGCCGGATCCTAGTATAGTACAGTGTAGATTTTGTCTCATTGCATTTGTATTTCGGTCGGAATACAAATACGGGTGTGTATGCACAGTATCGGGGTTTTCCTGTAATTTATTACGGGACCAGTTTTCTGGAGTTGCCAGTTTGCTTTCCGTTTCGGCCGATTTCCATTGTTCCGTTCATTGGCCGAAGATTGGTGGAGGAGGGCTTATTTGCATTGTTGCAAATAAGTTTTTGGAAGGGGGTCCTTTGCATATTATTTGTATCATGATGGTTTTCATGATATGCACCATTCCTTGACCTTGACCTCTTCATGATGGCTTGACTTTTTGAAGTCATCATGCTTGATGATTGTTGATGATGGGAGATGGTATGGATGTTGAGTGAGGACTTTTCTTGGTGATCATTATTTTCCTTATGATAGCTTTCTCTCTCTCCATTGCATTATGGGATGGCTCTCACATTTTCTATCACACTCCCCCTTGTAGTGGCCGGCCATTCCTCTTGAGGGGCTGTCCCATTTTTTACATGAGGGGATTACACTCATTTGGCTTTGGAAAATTCATACAAGTTCCATCTCCAAACTCCATTGTTCATCCCTCCACCAAAAGGCAATTCCTACAACCCCAAAAGTGAGACTTGAGGACTACATATTCTACAGCGAACCTTGGGCACGTCGAGTAGCCGGCTTCGTGCCCGAGTTGCCTCGGCATTGAGGTGGGAGCCCGTAAACAAAGTAGGCGATGTGGTGCACTTCCGGCGACGAGGAGGAGACAGGACTTTCCGCAGGAGATTGGGACCATGACGAGAAGACCGGAGGCTTGGATCATCGGTATATCTCTATTCCCTTTCTTGTAGTTAGCTAGGACTAGTTAATGGTTCGATCCGGGTAGTAGTGCGCGGCGGTTTGCCAGATTAAGAAAATTTAAAGTTTATCACCGCTTCCGCTTTTGGCCGTCGGATTGACGGCCGGGGCGCCGCCGTGCACTTACAGTGGTATCAGAGCCTCGCCATTAACTTAGTCTAGCTTGGTGTAGTGTGTTTTTCTGTTTCGATCGATCGAATGTTCCAAAACTACATTTTTGTTAGCATCAGTTTTCTGTTGGAAATTTTTGGTGTCGAAAAATTTTTCAGGTTGTAAAATATTGATGTACTGGAAAATCTAAGAACTCTGTAAAATTTCGATGAAGTGAATCCACAGTGGGAGCGCGGAACCGCCGCATATACCCCCATTCCGCCGCTCTTCCGCCGCACACTGTGGAGATCACTTCACCAATTTTTTTCAGAGGCTTTCTGGGCTTAAAATATGGGTTTTGGAATATTAAAATTGGGCCCAGGTTTTCTGTGAGTGCTACAGTTTTGATTGGGGGCCCACTTGTTAATTTTTGATCGATCGGATATTTTAAACTCATTTTTCACAGTATTTACATTATATCTGCGACCGTGAATGTCACTTGATCGGTAAATCCGGTCTAACTGCTATAGCCCGGTTAGACGGATTTGCGAACGTGACTTTCACGTTGATGTTTTGTTTTTGCTGTGATGTTGCGGATCGGTCATGGGGGATAGCCTGGATGCAATGCTAGTACAGTTTTGTTGTATTATGTACATTTGATATTGCGGGGCGAGCGTCCGACATGTGGACTGCCGTCACTGCCTGTTTGTATTATTATTTTGGGGCACGACCTGGTTGCGGTCGATGTACCCGTTGTATGTATATTTTACTTTCTGTACTAGGATTGCCCCGCGGAGGGGTGCACGGATAGCCGGGTTCTGGAGGGCAACAAGCCCGCATCTCATGGCATTGAGACGGAGGGGGCTTCACTCTAGGATTGGCGGGCTATTCGCCGCACTCGTAGGGGGTACAGGTTGACCCAGGAGGGGTGCCCAAGTTACCGGATTCCGTGAAGTGCTGGGTGGTCCATTCACGTTGCTGAAGGGGGCTGCCTCGCTTCAGGTTTTGGCGGGTAACTTGCCGCGCCCGTAGGGGTCTAGGATTTCATTGCACAGGCTATCCACACGACCAGGGGAACGTCGGGTTTCAGTAGTGGCTCTGTGAAACCCGGGGATCCCAGATATCTGTATTGTTTCTGTGATGCTGTACATTTCTGTGATGTTGCATTTTATTCACGCCTTGAGCGAAATACTATATATAGGTATATATATTAGTAGATGTCGTATATGTTTTGCATCCGCGCTAGTCCAGTCCCCGCTCTGTCGTTAGTAAGCTAACCTAACGGGTAATGACGGGACCCAGTGGCGAATGCGGATGGCATATACGTACATCAGTATATTTTCGTTCTTTTTGGTGTGATCAATTGATGGGACTGCATTGATTCGGATCAATGCAAGTTAAAATAAACCTAATCTGATGTTGTTGGAACACTTTTCAAAAAGCTGTTATTGCAAGGACGTTTACTTTTGTTTTGCATCGTGGTATTCATTGGAATATCCTGCTCCTCAGTCGACGAGGCAAGGGCCGAGATCCCTTCACCGGGAGTGACCCCTTGGACAGAAGTTTGCGTCAGGGCATTGACTTCACTATAGCCGATTACTTTTGCTTTGCATCGCGGTATTCATTTGGAATATCCTGCACCCCATTCTACGGGGAAAGAGCCGAGATCCCTTCACCGGGAGTGACCTCTTTAGCAAAGGTTTTCGTCACTATATTTAAAAAAAAAAAAAAAGCTATCCGTTCCTTCAACGATATCAAGTTCATTACGTTAAAGGTTTTCGCCAGAAACCATTCGTAGCCCTCCGTCGTTTCATATGGATAGTCAGTAGTATTCAAGCTGTGTATGTTGGCCAAAGTCAAGGCACAGTGTTTGGTAGCTATTGGTTATTCATATGCAGCATAGATAGATGCGTTGGTTTGGAACAGTCGTACTGCCATGTTGGCCAAAGTCAAGGGTATGTACGGGTGGATTCAAATTAACCTGGAGAATGACGGGTAGAACTTGACATGTGACTTATGATATGTTGGCCAAAGTCAAGGTCATAAGAGCATGGGGCAGAAATCACATCGGGAGTTTCAAAAGAACTGAAACTTGCCAGATATGCGCATACCTTCTGGAGTGTGATAGCGTGAGCGGATTCCGTCACGTTATCATGCAATGATAGTTGGATCCCGATTCCCACTGATGAGTTAGTTTACTCCTCGGGTAACCCCGACTAATTCTTCTTTCAGGTTTGGAGGAGAATTTGAGGTACAGTGGGAGGTTTCCAGATTAGATAAATTGGTGACCATTCTGATCTAGGTTAGAGTGCACGCTGAGTGTTTTCTTTTCTCTCTCTCTTTGGCAGCGACCATTGACCCGACCCTAAGACTTTGACTCAGTGACCAAGTTGACCGAACCTTCTTAAACACCGGCTTTTGGATTGTCAGAGTTGCAAACCTCATTGCCACTCCTACTTTTACCCTTTTCTCCAGGACACCCCGTTTTACTACGAACGTCCACTTCCATTGGACAAAACCATCGTATGGTTAGATACGAACTCGAAAGAATTTATTCGATGATGGTTTCCGGTTCTGGAGAAAACGGATAGGATTATTCAGTTGTCTTTTCCTTTTACCCTCTCTCAGGTTACGAGTACTCCTTGGTTTAGGGGTAGTACACCTATTACGCAAATTGGATTGTCTTCTTCCAAACCTTAGGCTGGTGCCGACCGGTAGGGAATGAAGAAAACCAATTAGCATAACGATGGTGTGCAGGAGGTATTAAGTTCAGACAAAGCAAGGGATTAGTAAGAGGGCAAAGTAAATTGCGACAGATATTCACGACCAAACCAAATATTTCGTTACCACTCCCACATCACCTTTGTATTTCTCCAGGACACTCCGTATCACTACGAAGATCCACAGTTTATTTGGATACTCCATCGTATGGTTATATACGAACTCGAATGGAACTGGTTCCAGTTCGAGGATGGATTCTGGTTCAGGAGAAATAGGAATAAGGTTTATTCGGTTGTCTTTTATCTTCACCCTCTCTCATTGCGAGTGTTCCTAGGATTGGGACAGTACACCCATTATGCTTATTGGATAGTCTTCTTCCAAACCATAGGCTGGTGCCGAACGGTAGGGAAGGAAGAAAACCATTTGGCCTAAAAGGGTGTGCAGAAGGTAAAGACTAAAGACATATGAAGGGATTTGGAGAGGTGGCAAAGAACTATACGGTTACAGTCGTGAATCTGGAAGAGGCATTACTAGGAATACCAGAATACCCCATCGGAACATTTCAATGTTTCAGTTTCACTGTGTAATGTTAAAGGAAAACTGATTTCCCGATTAGATACTTACTCCAGGGTATGTATTTACCAGGTACGATTCTCACATCTGTATGGTTTTACAGATGATGAGTGGGAGTAAGTTATTGGGAATTGGGTGATTATCCTCATTATATCGGGATTTGTTGTAATCGGTGATATTTGAGGAAATCACCTGGGCTGTTTGCCGGTCGGCAAATATTTGGTTTTGAATATCCGCTGTTATGCACCAATTTCAAATTGATATATCTGTACGTCTATTTTCATAGAGTGAGATATACCTTTCTGAAATTATGTCTACGACATTTACCTATATCAGTGGATGGTTAGGTAAGGAGCATTAAACAGCGGTGTAATTCTTCTTAATCATAAGTACAGTTTTCAACCTACGACACACAGTGAATGAGTTATCAGACTCAAGGGACTTATACAAAGGATTGTATGTTGTCCAGGGTCCATCAGGACAGAGGGCTTGGTCCTCGTACTATATTCGGTTTACTTATGACTTCTCTAGTTTTTAGAAAGGTGTTTCGCGGAAACACAGGGTCCAAATTTTGAGAAGTTATAGGTATTTGAATAGAGTAGAGAACCAGGTATAGCAAGTATCGGGATTCTTCAAAGAGATCGAAGATGTAGATACTTGTGTATGGTATTCAGTTGATAGTAATGATAAAGAGATCTTGCTTCTCTTTCAGGTTACTCATAATTGGAAGTATTCCTAAGTTGAGTAACGCTGATCGGCCTCCTTCCATTTAGTTGACATGCGCTGGGGACAGCTGCATGATTTGAATCTGGTTCAATTAAATCAGTGCCTCTGTTTCTATATTGGATATAGAACAGTTCATATCTTAACGATGTTAAGGTACGGGGAGTTGTCCGGTTTATGATTAAAACCAGACACTGGACAATTCAAGGCACGTTTCTGTAATGGCTGTTTGTGGGTTGACCCAGGCTATGACGAGGGTTGACTTTCTACCATCTGGATGAACAATAGCGATATTGTTCTAGACTCGCCACAGTTTTATTAAAGATGGATTTTTTCAGAAAACAGTAGTGGGAGTATGGTAGAACTGGAAGTGATTCCAGAACCACAAACGATTACTGAAGATTTGATAAGGAACCTAAAGATTCAATCTGGATTGACATTCCATTGGCCACTCCGCAGATAAGGTGGGTAACTTCATGCACCCGAGAGGCACTACGGTAGCCTCAAGGACGGTGACAGGGAAGTTCTTGTTTACCCACAATTGCCATTGCTGTTGTTCCAGGTTACGAGACCCGGCGGGAGGATGAGTATAGCGTCGTTCTAAACCAGTTTTAGAAGTGTACGTCTATATGACTCTGCCAGAGGGTTGTCGTAGTCAGTGGGAGCAGCGGAAGCATTGGTGGACAGGTTGCTTATGTCTATTTATAGACTAGAGCAGATGTAGCGGAGATAGATCATCAATTTCTGATATGACAGTCATGGGTTTGACTTCATCAGAATAGGGGATGGATCAGTTGAGAAGGTAGTAGTGTGTGATGTCATGGTGTTTGGATGACATACACAGAGTAGGAAAAGAAACTCCTACACTACGATCGGTTATACTTTGGTCGTCACACAGTTGTTTCTCCACAAAGGAAATGGATTTTATATCAGACATACTGGTTACTAGATCTATGGTCTTAGATCTAGATTTGGGTGGTTTCCCAATCAGGGTACTTGACAGCATTCTAAGAGTATTTAGGATGGACGACTCCTGGCACGGTAGTGTACCTGCAGGTAATGGAGTCACCCTCTCCAATGGTGTCTTACAGACTAAAGGGGAGAGGGAAGGGCATGATTGGCAGATCACTTGCTCAGGCAATTGAGTCAATCGTGAGATGTCAAGTACCACACCAGATGTTGTTCTTGCACTAGATGCAATAAGTTGACATTAATCCAATCCTGGAGAAACAGTTGGAAGCAGTTTTAGAACATAAGTGGATGTTCTAGGGAGATGATAACGACAGCCTCATTCAGGAGACAGTTATCATTCCAGGCTTCCAAGGTGACATGGACGACAAGGAGGTTGTCAGAGTTATAGTTTTCCTTCTGATGAGGGGCAGTATTTTGGATAGGTGGTCCAAGGCAATACTGAGGGAGGCATGGCGCGCAGGATACTGATTAAGTTCAGTTGACGATACAGTCTAAGAAGTTTGGATTTGGAGTTCATTTATGAACTAGGTCCCATCAGACATCCAGACATATTCTGAGACAGGTATTGCTCTTTTCGGGAGATGGCTTTCTCCGCGAACTTGAGATATAGAGAGACATAGAAAGAAACAACTAAGCGGATCCACTCACTGAGGCTATTCCTCGAACGCAATAGTTCCGCAAACGAGCTTTGTGAGACTGACTAGTAGAGGAGTTGGATGTTCGGTATCACACGGGCTGTGAGTATGCGACATCGCAATAATTAGCCTTGAGTGCAAGTGGGAGATTGTTGGAGATAGTGCCCTCAGAGTCAATTATTAGGTCACAGGTACGTGATTGTAATGATTGAGGGAGGACCTATCCCGGTAGGACAGTCTTACTCGAGATGATAGTATGCTATCTGGTTTACCTTTATCATCGTGTACTGCTTTAGGTGACCTGACACGTCGCTATTACACGTTGATAGAGCCCCTAGGATTCTTGCTTGACCACCAGCAGTATGAGGGCGATCATATAAGTGGGAGCTGGGGGTCTATAAGCTTATCCTTAAAAGGTCCCTAGTCGTGGGAGTTTCGAGACTGGGCATCGATACTCCATTAGTAGACTAGTGTATACAGTCGAGACCCCGACGAGGGGCGGTGGCCGGTCTCACAAGCCACTGGTGTCAGTTGGATCACCTGAGATGTATACAGGTGCTCATTGGGTTATGAGTACACCGGACAGGACTCGCCGGGAACATGCTAGTTGGTCATATACCAGACGTCAGATGGCAGTTGCCTGGTGACATGTGTGCAGGTTAGTTCATCGACCTGGGGATCGTCATTTGTCTCGTGTGAGTTCCCACTGTACTTTGATTACTACCCTACCACGGCTCAAAGGAGTCGTGCAAACAGGTTTTAGTTGGGTACAGTCCCGAGCCACATGGAGGCAGTGAGCGTATCTTCAGGGGTTCGTCTCTCCCGGTATTGGGGGTGAGGTCGTGCTGTGTCTAGGAGAGCCATTACACAAAGTCCTTGGCCAAGGCAAGGAGATTTACTGGTAGGTATTCCAGTAGTATCTCAGGGTGTTCTGGGCTACACTCCGACACGACTTGTACTGCTTTTGGGGGTCTGACTTTTACCAACCCCCTAGGCCCGCCATGCGATACTCATAGACAAACGGACCGGACTGTACGGATATTGTCACTGACAGGCTCAGTAGGGTTGTCAGGCTGAGTTCACTCACAGACGTCCCTTTTAGTCAATACTTGGTAGCCCGTTACGTATTGGCTTATACCTCTGACGTGCTAGTGGTTAAATCCACAACCGAGGTGTTGACGAGTCTTTAGAGTCCCCCACATTCAGTTACTCAGCTTTCGGGCGAAAGGTTGTAGAGGCCGTATGGAGATATGGCAGGGTCCGATCAGATACGTGCGGTATTGCACGGATCAGGATCGGACAGTCTGTACTATAGGCCGTATGGTTATATGGCAGGGTTCGATCAGATACGTGCGGTATTGCACAGATCAGGATCGAACGGATAATACTAGCCGTCTTTGGTATAAGCCGGATCCTAGTATAGTACAGTGTAGATTTTGTCTCATTGCATTTGTATTTCGGTCGGAATACAAATACGGGTGTGTATGCACAGTATCGGGGTTTTCCTGTAATTTATTACGGGACCAGTTTTCTGGAGTTGCCAGTTTGCTTTCCGTTTCGGCCGATTTCCATTGTTCCGTTCATTGGCCGAAGATTGGTGGAGGAGGGCTTATTTGCATTGTTGCAAATAAGTTTTTGGAAGGGGGTCCTTTGCATATTATTTGTATCATGATGGTTTTCATGATATGCACCATTCATTGACCTTGACCTCTTCATGATGGCTTGACTTTTTGAAGTCATCATGCTTGATGATTGTTGATGATGGGAGATGGTATGGATGTTGAGTGAGGACTTTTCTTGGTGATCATTATTTTCCTTATGATAGCTTTCTCTCTCTCCATTGCATTATGGGATGGCTCTCACATTTTCTATCACACTCCCCCTTGTAGTGGCCGGCCATTCCTCTTGAGGGGCTGTCCCATTTTTTACATGAGGGGATTACACTCATTTGGCTTTGGAAAATTCATACAAGTTCCATCTCCAAACTCCATTGTTCATCCCTCCACCAAAAGGCAATTCCTACAACCCCAAAAGTGAGACTTGAGGACTACATATTCTACAGCGAACCTTGGGCACGTCGAGTAGCCGGCTTCGTGCCCGAGTTGCCTCGGCATTGAGGTGGGAGCCCGTAAACAAAGTAGGCGATGTGGTGCACTTCCGGCGACGAGGAGGAGACAGGACTTTCCGCAGGAGATCGGGACCATGACGAGAAGACCGGAGGACTTGGATCGTCGGTATATCTCTATTCCCTTTCTTGTAGTTAGCTAGGACTAGTTAATGGTTCGATCCGAGTAGTAGTGCGCGGCGGTTTGCCAGATTAAGAAAATTTAAAGTTTATCACCGCTTCCGCTTTTGGCCGTCGGATTGACGGCCGGGGCGCCGCCGTGCACTTACAGTTTGTTGGCAGTTATCACCCTATATTACTAAATACATTGATTCTGAATGAATGTTATTAGATACCGAACCTGATATACAACATCATATCAGTCTCTTTATTAGTAAAGAAGGATATTGTCACGATCCAAAATAGCAGCTCGTGACCGGCACTTAAATTACGCAACGTCCACAGGCGTAACGTAACCTAAGTAAGCCGAAACCCAGAAATCTAAATCTTACAATTGAGGTAAGTAAAGAAAACATTTACAACCTTTAGAAACTTTAAGTAAAGATCCTTAAAACTTGTTTTAACTCTTTTCCTTGGTTTTCATAAAAAAATTTCAGCAGCACCTCCTTTGTAAAAACTAGCCCCGAAAACGAGTACAATAAGGAATATATAGAAAGCATCCCAAACGGGAGAAAAACACGCCCAACGGCGGAAACAACACCACAAGTATAAATAACAAGTATACGACGCCCAACAGCGAAGATCCACAAAAGGAAATAAAGTAAAGCAAGACATCAACCCCAAAGCGAACATAAAACACCTCGCTCAAGTCTCGCAACTACAAGTCTTCTAAGTCTACATCATATACAATTTCTAGTTTCTAATTTGATGGAGTGACTAGATACAATATGAATAACAAGTACAAGAGGGGCACGATCCAACATGTACCGCCTACCAAAGAAAAACACCCGAAAGCAAGCTGTGGGCCAGCAATGCCGCTACTGATCCGAGCGGACAACCTGCAAGAACTGAGGCACAACGGGGGTGAGTTGCCAACTCGTGAGTAGAAAACATCAACAGGTAGAAATCGAAATAAACAACGATTCCTAGGTCAACTATAACATAAAGGTACTACTATGATATCTAAGGTGACCAAATCTGTATATGTGCTAACTGTTAGTCTACGGTAGCGCCCCGGCCGTCTTTCCTCGGCCAAAATACGGAAACGAAATTTTTTCTCAAACTAGAAACCGGAACTACCGCATCCTAAAACCCCGGATCGTAAAAATTAACCTAATGCTAGCTATCAAGATAAAGGGTAGAAAGCTATACCGAGCGATCCGTGTCCTTCGGTCTTCAGCCTCCGTCCCGATCTCCTCGCGGAATCTCCGGTCATCACCTCCTCGTCGGAAAGGGCACCACATCGAGAAGTCTTTTTACGGGCTCCCGCTTCATCCGAAGCAACTCGGGCGTGAAGTGTGCTAGCCGACGCGTCCAAGGTGTTGTAGAGAATGTTTGTGACCACTTTGTCTCTTGCATCCATGGCTTTGGATGGAGGTTAAGGATGATGTCATTGATGGAAGCAATGAGCTAGAGAAGAAAGAGGAAGAAAAAGGAGTTTCATCCTCTTTTCTTTTGTTGTAAGTATGATAGAATGATAGAGTGAAGAAAATAATATGAGAGCTAACAATAACCCCATGGCAGCCCCTCTCTCTCTCTCTTCCTCTCATATCATCACAAATCAATCCATTAATGTGATACTTTTGCTAAAAAAGAGACCATGACTCATGATACAAGTCCTTGTCACATTAATGCATTGTCATGATGAAAATCTAGCTCATTATTTCCTTAAGCAAACATTAATCCAAATGTTTGCCATAACAAAGAAAATCCGGCAACATCTAAAGTAAACTCGTGACGGATCACGAGGATACCCCTCACCTGTATATACATACCTGCACCCGCATTCCGACTGAATGCGAATGCGATGAGACTAAAGTAATCCAACAAATATAATACTAGGATCCGGCTTAAACCAAAGCCCACTAGTATGATCCGTCCGATCATGATCCGTGCAATACCGCACGTATAAGATCGAACCCTGCCATATATCATACGGCCTCTACAACGTTTCACCCGAAACTTGAGAAACTATCTGTGGGGGACTCTAAAGACTCGTCGATACCTTGGCTGTGGATTTAACCATTAGCACGTCAGTGGTATTAGCCATACGTAACGAGCTACCAGGTATTGACCAAAAGGGAGGTCGATGAGCGAACTCATCCTGACACCCTACTGAGCCTATCAGTGACAATATCCGTACAGTCCGGTCCATTCGTCTATGAGTATCGTATGGCGGGCCTAGGGGGTTAGTAAAAGTCAGACCCCCAAAAGCGGTACAAGTCGTGTCGGAGTGTAACCCAGAACACCCTGAGATACTACTGGAATACCTACTAGTAAATCTCCGCCTCGGCCGAGGGCTTTGTGTAATGGCTCTCCTAGACACAGCGCGACCTCACCCCCAATACCGGGAGAGACGAACCCCTGCAGATCCGCTCACTATCTCCATGTGGCTCGGGACTGTACCCAACTAAAACCTGTTTGCACGACTCCTTTGAGCCGTGGTAGGATAGTAATCAAAGTACAGTGGGAACTCACACGAGACAAATGACAATCTTAGGTCGATGAACTAACCTGTACACATGTCACCAGGGAACTGCTATCTGACGTCAGGTATAAGACCAACTAGCATGTTCCCAGCGAGTCATGTCCGGTGTACTCATAACCCAATGAGCACCTGTATACATGTTAGGTGAACCAACTGACACCAGTGGCTTCTGAGACCGGCCACCGCCCCTCATCAGGGTCTCGACTGTATACACTAGTCTACTCTGGAGTATCGATGCCCTGTCTCGAAACTCCCTTAACTAGGGACCTTTTAAGGATATGCTTATAGACCCCAGCTCCCACGTATATGATCGCCATCATACTGCTGGCCGTCAAGCAAGAATCCTAAGGGCTCTATCAACGTGCAATAGTGACCTGCAAGGTCACCTGAAACAGTACACGATGATAAAGGTAAACCATATAGCATACTATCATCTTGAGTAAGACTGTCCTACCGGCATAGCTCCTCCCTCAATCATTGCAATCACGTGCCTGTGAACCAATAATTGACTCTGAGGGCACTATCTCCCACTTGCACTCAAGGCTAATTATTGCGATGTCGCATACTCACAGCCTGTGTGATACCGAACACCCAACTCCTCTACTAATCAGTCTCACAAAACCCGTGTGCGAAACTAATGCGTTCGAGGAACAGCCTCAGTGAGTGGATCCGCTCAAACGTTTCTTTCTATGTCTCTCTTTATCTCATGTTCGCGGAGAAAGCCATCTCCCGAAATGAGCAATACCTGTCTTAGAATATGTCTGGATATCTGATGGGACCTAGTTCATAAATGAACTCCAAATCCAAACTTCTCAGACTGTATCGTCAACTGAACTTAATCAGTATCCTGCGCCTTGCCTCCCTCAGTATCCGCTTGGACCACCTGTTCAAAATACCGCCCCTCGTCAGAGGGAAAACTATAACTTTGACAGCCACTCTGTCAACCAGGTCACCTTGGAAGCCTGGAATGATAACCGTCTACCGAAAAAGGCTGACGTTATCATATCCCTAGAACATCCACTTATGTTCTAAAACTGCTTCCGAACGTTTCTCCAGGATTGGATAAATATCAACTTATTGCATCTGGTGCAATAACAGCATCTGGTGTGGTACTTGACATCTCATGATTGACTCAATTGCCTAAGCAAGTGATATGCCAATCATACGCATCCCTCTCCCCTTTAGTCTGTAAGACACCTTTAGAGAGGGTGACTCCATCACCTGCAGGTACACTACCGTGCCAGGAGTCGTCCATTCTAAATATTCATAGAATGCTGTCTAAGTACCCTGATTGGGAAAATTCCCAAATCTAGATCTAAAACCATAGATCCAGTAACCAGAATGTCTGATATAATATCCAGGTCCTATGTGGAGAAACCACCGTGTGACAACCAAAGTATAACCGACCGTAGTATAGGAATTTCACTTCCTACTCTGTGTATGTCATCCAAATACCGGGACATCACACCCTACTACCTTCTTAACAGATCCATCCCCTATTCTGATGAAGTCAAACCTATGACTGTCACATCAGAAATAGATGATCTATCTCCGTTGTATCTGCTTTAGTCTATAAATAGACATAAGCCACTTGTCCACTATGCTTCCGCTGCTCCCACTGACTACGACAACTCTCTGGCAGAGTCATATAAACGTACACTTCTAAAGCTAGTTCAGAATGACGCTATACTCATCCTCCTGCCGGATCTCATAGCCTGGAACAATAGTAGTGTCAAGTCTGGGTAAACAAGAACCTCCCTATCACCGTCCTTGAGGCTACCGGAGTATCTCTCGGGTGCCTGAGGTTACCCACCATATCTGTGGAGTGGCCAAAGGAATATCAAACTAGATTGAATCTTTAGGTTTTTATCAAATTTTCAGTAATCGTTTGCGGTTCTGGAATCACTTCCAGTTCTACCATACTCCCACTACTTTTTTCTGAAAAATCCATTTTTATTAAAACTGTGGCGAGTCAAGAACAATATCACTATTGATCTTCCAGATGGTAGAAAGTCAACCCTCGTCATAGCCTGGGTCAACCCATAAACAGCCATTACAGAAACGTGCCTTGAGTTATCCAGAGTCTGGTTTTAAGCATAAGCCGGACAACTCCCCGTACCTTAACATCGTCAAGATACGAACTGTTCTATATCCAATACAGAAACAGAGGTACTGATTTAATTGAACCAGATTCAAATCATGCATCTGTCTTCAGTGTATGTCAACTAAATGGAAGAAGGCCGATCAGCGTTACTCAACTTAGGAATGCTTCCAATTATGAGTAACCTGAAAGAGAAGCAAGTTCTCTTAATCATTACTATCAACTGAATACCATACACAAGTATCTACATCTTCGATCACCTTGAAGAATCCCGATACTTCCAACATCTGGTTCTTTACTTTATTCTTATACCTATAACTTCTCAAAACTTAGACCTTATGTTTCTACGAAACACATGTCTAAGACCCAGAGAAGTCACAAGTAAACAGAATCTAGTACGAGTACCAACCCCTCTGTCCTAATGGACACTGGACAACATACAATACTCTGTATAAGTCCCCTGAGTCTAATAACTCATTCCCTGTGTGTCGTAGGTTGAAAACTGTACTTATGGTTAAGAAGAATTACACCGCTGTTTAATACTCCTTACCTAACCATCCACTGATATAGGTAAATGTCATAGACATAATTTCAAAAATGTATATCTCACTCTATAAAAATAGACGTACAGATATATCAATTTGAAATTGGTGCATAACAGCAGATATTCAAAACCAAATATTTGCCGTCCGGCAAACAGCCCAGGCGATTTCCTCAAATATCACCAATTACAACGAATTCCGATATAATGAGGATGATCACCTAATTTCCAATAACTTACTCCCACTCATGATCTGTAAAACCATACAGATGTGAGAATCAAACCTGGTAAATACATACCCTGGAGCAAGTGTCTAATTGGGAAATCAGTTTTCTTTTAACAGTACACAGTGAAACTGAAACATGTAAATGTTTCGATGTGGTATCCTGGTATTCCTAGTAATGCCTCTTCCATTATCCAGATTCACAACTGTAACCGTATATTTCTTTGCCATCTCCAAATCCCTTTATATGTCTTTAGTCATTACCTTCTGTACACCCTCTTAGGCTAAATGGTTTTCTTCCTTCCCTACCGTTCGGCACCAGCCTATGGTTTGGAAGAAGACTATCCAATAAGCATAATGGGTGTACTTCCTAATCCTAGGAGCACTCACAACACGAGAGAAGGTAAAGATAAAAGACACATGAATAAACCTTATTCCTATTTCTCCTGAACCAGAATCCATCCCCGAACTGGAACAAGTTCCTTTCGAGTTCGTATATAACCATACGATGGAGTATCCAAATAACTGTGGATCTTCATAGTGATACGGAGTGTTCTGGAGAAATACAAAGGTGAAGTGGGGTGGTAATGAAAATACTTGGTTTGGTCGTGAATAGCAGTCGCAGTTTACTTTGCTCTCTTACTAATCCCTTTATTTGTCTTTACTTAATACGTTCTGTACACCTTATAGGCTAAATGGTTTTCTTCATTCCCTACCGTTCAGCACCTGCCTATGGTTTGGATGAAGACTATCCAATTAGCGTAATAGATGTACCGTCCTAAACCAAGGAGCACTCGCAACCTGAGAGAAGGTAAAAGGAAAAGACAACTGAATAGTCCTATTCGTTTTTCTCCAGAACCAGAAACCATCCTCGAATAAATTCCTTCGAGTTCGTATATAACCATACGATGGTTTTATCCAATGGAAGTGGACGTTCGTAGTAATACGGGATGTCCTGGAGAAAAGGGTAAAAGTAGGAGTGGCAATGAGGTATGCAACTCAGACAATCCAAAAGCCAGTGTTTTAAGAAGGTTCGGTTAATTTTGGTCACTGAGTCATAGTCAAGGGTCGGGCCATGGTCGCTGCCAAAGAGAGAGAGAAAAGAAACACTCAGTGTGCACTCTAACCTAGATCAGAATGGTTATCACTTTATCTAATCAGGAAACCTCCCACTGTAACGTCAAATTCTCCTCCAAACCTGAAAGAAGAACTAGTCGGGATCACCCGAGGAGTAAACCAACTCATCGGTGGGAATCGGGATCCAACTGTCATTGCATGATAACGTGACGGAATCCTTTCACGTCACCACACTCCAGAAGGTATGCGCATGCCTGGCAAGTTTCAGTTTCTTTAAAAAACTCCGGATGTGTGTTTTTACCCCAAGCGGTTTATGACCTTGACTAGGTCAACAAACCATAAACCGCCAGTCAAGTTCAACCCGTCATTATTCTAGATTGCATTAAACCTACCCGTGCGTGCCCTTGACTAGGTCAACAAGGCCGCACGACTGTCTTAACCAATCCCATTTATGCAACAAACAAGTACCATTTAGCTACCGAACACTACGTCTTGACTAGGTCAACAAACGCAGCACGAATACTAAATAATACCCGTAGGAAATGACGGAGGGCTACGGCTGGTTTTTGGAGAAAAACCTTTAACGTAATGAACTTGATATCGTTGAAGGAACTGGATAGGTTTTTTATAAAAATATAGTGACGAAAATTTTTGCTAAAGAGGTCACTCCCGGTGAAGGGATCTCGGCTCTTTCCCCATAGAATGAAGTGCAGGATATTGCAACTGAATAACACGATGCAAAGCAAAAAGTAATCGGCTATAGTGAAATTATTACCCTGACGCAAACTTCTGTCCAAGGGGTCACTCCCGGTGAAGGGATCTCGGCCCTTGCCTCGTCGACTGAGGTGCTGGATATTCATAACCGAATACCACTGTGCAAAACAAAAGAGAACGCCCTTGCAATAACAGCCTTTTTTTTTTGAAAAATTATTCCAACAACATCAGAATAGGTTTGTTTAACTTGCATTGATCCGAATCAACGCAGTCCCATCAATTGATCACACCAATAAAGAACGAAAATAATGATGTACGTATATGCCATCCGCATTCGCCACTGGGTCCCGTCATCACCCGTTAGGTTACTTAACTAACGACAGAGCGGGGACTGGACTAGCGCGGATGCAAAACATATACAACATCTACTAGTATATATATCAATATATAATATTCGCTCAAGGCGTGATAAAAATGCAACATCACAGAAATGTAATAAGCATCACAGAACAATACAGATATCTGGGATCCCCGGGTTTCATAGAGCCGCTATTGAAACCCGACGTTCCCCTGGTCGTGTGGATAGCCCGTGCAATGAAATCCTAGACCCCTATGGGCGCGGCAAGTTACCCGCCAAAACCTGAAGCGAGGCAGCCCCTTTCAACAATGTGAATGGACCACCTAGCACTTCACGGAATCCGGTAACTTGAGCACCCTTCATTGGGTCAACCTGTACCCCCTACGAGTGCGGCGAACAGCCCGCCAATTCTAGAGTGAAGCCCCCTCC
Source organism: Agapanthus africanus (assembly GCA_030015575.1). Taxonomy (NCBI): domain Eukaryota; kingdom Viridiplantae; phylum Streptophyta; class Magnoliopsida; order Asparagales; family Amaryllidaceae; genus Agapanthus; species Agapanthus africanus. The sequence continues at coordinate 189,297,856 of JASDDO010000001.1, forward strand.
GTCTCAATGCCATGAGATGCGGGCCCGTTGCCCTCTAGAACCCGGCTATCCGTGCACCCCTCCGCGGGGTAATCCTAATACAGAAAGTAAAATATACATACAACAGGTACATCGACCTCAGCCTGGTCGTGCCCCAAAAGAATAATATACAAACAGGCAGTGACGGCAGTCCACATGTCGGACGCTCGCCCCGCAATATCAAATGTACAAATACAACCAAACTGTACTACCATTGCATCCAGGCTATCCACCACGACAAATTCGCAACATCACAGCACAACACAGAACATCAACGTGAATGTCATGTTCGCAAATCCGTCTAAAAGGGCTATAGCAGTTAGACAGAATTTACCGATCAAATGACATTCACGGTCGCAGATATAATGTAAATACTGTGAACAAACATGTTTAAAATTTTCGATCGACTAAATTTCCCGAAGTGGGCCCCAAGCACAACTGTAGCACTCAAAAATATCTGGGCCTAAAAAGAATATACCAGAAACCCTATTTCCATGTCAGAGAGCCACTGTAAAAATTTGGTGCAGTTTGGCCACAGAACGGCGGCTGATCCGCGGCTAAAACGTGGTTTTGGCCGCTGATCCGCCGCGCTACAGTAACATTGGCCTACCAAATTTTCACAGAATTCATAAAAAAAACCCTGCACGTAATTTTCAAATGTACCAAATAATTTTTAGAGCACAGAAAAATTCGACAGAAAGTACGACATGGAAACGCGGTTTGTGGAAAATCCGTTCGATCGAACTTGTAAACATGTTAGATCAAGCTAGACTAGTTCCCTATTAGGATCCCTAGTAAAGTCAAGTCTGATGCGTGAATTTCATGATGGCTGCTTATCTGAGTAAGAAGATAGGTTAATGGCGTGGCTCTGATACCATGTTAGTCTACGGTAGCGCCCCGGCCGTCTTTCCTCGGCCAAAATGCGGAAACGAAATTTTTTCTCAAACTAGAAACCGGCACTACCGCATCCTAAAACCCCGGATCGTAACCATTAACCTAATGCTAGCTATCAAGATAAAGGGTAGAGAGCTATACCGAGCGATCCGTGTCCTTCGGTCTTCGGCCTCCGTCCCGATCTCCTCGCGGAATCTCCGGTCATCACCTCCTCGTCGGAAAGGGCGCCACATCGAGAAGTCTTTTTACGGGCTCCCGCTTCATCCGAAGCAACTCGGACGCGAAGTGTGCTAGCCGACGCGTCCAAGGTGTTGTAGAGAATGTTTGTGATCACTTTATCTCTTGCATACATGGCTTTGGATGGAGGTTAAGGATGATGCCATTGATGGAAGCAATGAGCTAGAGAAGAAAGAGGAAGAAGAAGGAGTTTCATCCTCTTTTCTTTTGTTGTAAGTATGATAGAATGAAAGAGTGAGGAAAATAATATGAGAGCTAACAATAACCCCATGGCAGCCCCTCTCTCTCTCTTCCTCTCATATCATCACAAATCAATCCATTAATGTGACACTTTTGCTAAAAAAGAGACCATGACTCATGATACAAGTCTATGTCACATTAATGCATTGTCATGATGAAAATCTAGCTCATTATTTCCTTAAGCAAACATTAATCTAAATGTTTGCCATAACAAAGAAAATCCGGCAACATCTAAAGTAAACTCATGACGGATCACGAGGATACCCATCACCTGTATATACATACCTGCACCCGCATTCCGACTGAATGCGAATGCGATGAGACTAAAGTAATCCAACAAATCTAATATTAGGATCCGGCTTAAACCAAAGCCCACTAGTATGATCCGTCCGATCATGATCCGTGCAATACCGCACGTATAAGATCGAACCCTGCCATATATCATACGGCCTCTACAACGTCTCACCCGAAACTTGAGAAACTATCTGTGGGGGACTCTAAAGACTCGTCGATACCTTGGCTGTGGATTTAACCACTAGCACGTCAGAGGTATTAGCCGTACGTAACGAGCTACCAGGTATTGACCAAAAGGGAGGTCGATGAGCGAACTCATCCTGACACCCTACTGAGCCTGTCAGTGACAATATCCGTACAGTCCGGTCCGTTCGTCTATGAGTATCGCATGGCAGGCCTAAAGGGTTGGTAAAAGTCAGACCCCCAAAAGCGGTACAAGTCGTGTCGGAGTGTAGCCCAGAACACCCTGAGATACTACTGGAATACCTACCAGTAAATCTCCTGCCTCGGCCGAGGGCTTTGTGTAATGGCTCTCCTAGACACAGCGCGACCTCACCCCCAATACCGAGAGAGACGAACCCCTGCAGATCTGCTCACTGTCTCCATGTAGCTCGGGACTGTACCCAACTAAAACCTGTTTGCACGACTCCTTTGAGCCGTGGTAGGGTAGTAATGAAAGTAAAGTGGGAACTCAAACGAGACAAATGACGATCTCAGGTCGATGAACTAACCTGTACACATGTCACCAGGGAACTGCTATCTGACATCAGGTATAAGACCAACTAGCATGTTCCCAGCGAGTCCTGTCCGGTGTACTCATAACCCAATGAGCACCTGTATACATCTTAGGTGAACCAACTGACACCAGTGGCTTGTAAGACCGGCCACCGCCCCTCGTCGGGGTCTCGACTGTATACACTAGTCTACTCTGGAGTATCGATGCCCTGTCTCGAAACTCCCTTGACTAGGGACCTTTTAAGGATGTTCTTATAGACCCCAGCTCCCACGTATACGATCGCCATCATACTGCTGGCCGTCAAGCAAGAATCCTAAGGGCTCTATCAACGTGCAATAGTGACCTGCAAGGTCACCTGAAACAGTACACGATGATAAAGATAAACCAGATAGCATACTATCATCTTGAGTAAGACTGTCCTACCGGCATAGGTCCTCCCTCAATCATTGCAATCACGTGCCTGTGAACCAATAATTGACTCTAAGGGCACTATCTCCAACACCAACACATAATAAATGCCTAACAGTAAGTGTATATCATCCAACAATGAATCAATGCATGTATGCAGGTGGATCTCGTCCAACAATAAAATCAATACATGTATGCAGTGGATCTCGTCCACAATAAAATCAATGCATGTATGCAGCGGATCTCGTCCACGTGTCAACCACTGACACAACAACTCCTGCATGTAAATATCATAAAAGCATATGCAGGTAAATATGAGGATATCAAAGAATGTGTGTCCATCAATGCCACATCAAATCATGGAAACCTGGGTGTCTATCACCGACACCCGAAACATCATGAGTACCCGTGTCTAGCATCGACACGTAAATCCTCATAACTCAGGCGCTGTCACCACGACTGGCCCTGACGTCATGTCTGTACATCACTTCGGTCGGTATCCCCACGATAACCGCCGAGTACAAATACTATCACCGGTAGGTACTTGCCCACTTTCCAGGCTCATCGTCTGTACCACGAACATCTTGCCGAGAGAAACCGTACCGGGCTCCACCATGTACCCGCACATGGCCCACTCACTCCTCGCATCAGGTATATATCACAAATCTCAGAACCGAGAAATCTCATGGTGGACGCATCAAAATATCATATCAAGAGAAACCGGGTTTTCAAACAATACATAGTTTCTTGAAAATACCCCCACGGTTCTCAAATCCATAAATCACATGAAATCCATATCTCAATGCGTAAAATCCATATAAAACTGATATATGCAACATAAAACATCAATATGAGCATATAAAGGGAAAACCGCTCTTTTAAACGAATTCAGCTTTAAAAATATATCTTGCGGTTCCCAAATCCTCCGAAAACAAGTGCAGCATCATATGAAGTGTACATGTAACTGTAGCAAGGTCTAAATATCTACATGTAATCAAGTATGTATGATGCATTTCATAAGTGCAATGGTGCAATAGTCAACGTCTCAATATCACATGTCAATGCAATACCACCTAGGGGTATATGCAACTGTAGCGAGATATGTGGGTGTACATGTCAGTATGTATGCATGATGTACATGTAACTGTAACAAAGTATGTGGGTGTACATGTCAATATATCATGCAACCTAGCATAGTGATATGAACATGGCAGTATATCATAGCATGATATAGCAATTCTACTGTGTAAGTGACATAGCAATTATCGATGAAGAAGTGTGTGCGCCGGCAATCTGTGTAAGTGTAATATACGCATCATCGATAATGGTGTAGTGTACTAGCACAAGTATAAGAAATGCAATGAGAATAGCATGAATGCAGCATAACGCATATAATTAATCAAATACTATGGGGTATACATATCAACAAGGCCGAGTCGGTGAATCTATCAATCGGCATCCAGTCTCCCAACATCACGTACGGTACAATCCATCATACGGCATCCTCTAGTTAAGGGTATGGATAAATCAACAGGTAAAAGTCATCGCGTACGGTAATCTAACGTACAGCGGCATTAACAAAGAGGGATTCTATCAATCTATACAACATCGGGGTACGGATCTAAGTCTCATATGGCATATCACTCATAATGCAATCATTATCCATAAAAATATATATACCTATCTCTCAGGTCACATCCATTTCAATCTCGTATCAGGGGAGCTACAAAGGTATCAACAATCACATATCGACTCGACATATCACACTAAGTCATCATATCACATCGTATACCCGTTCATTTCACTAAAATCTCGCAACACATTAATATAAACATCACACTTGCTCTCTTTCAAATCTTACTTATCATGATTTACTTATCATTTCGTATTCTCCTAAACCAATATGTTCACTAATGTCCATCTCTATCATATTATCTTTTGCAAGTCCTAAGGTCATATCAGTAGCCTATCATTTATCAGGATATAATAATCAAACGATTTTTCAATCCAATATTTGCGGGGGTGCTATACGCCATCCACCCGACTTCCCCGGTAGATATAAATCTACTCACCTGCTAAACTCCTCGCTTAGCCGTAGTCGATGCGCTTCGTCGTCTCGGAATCCACGCGAAAGTACCTACAATCAATACGAATTCGCAAAGCTATTAACATCAAATTCCGAAATCCAAAATACGGTACGCGGTGCGCTCATAGGTTAGAACCTATTGTTCCCCTCCGAACGGCGGCCGAGACGCGGGACGTCTCACCTGAGGTTCCGGGCAGATGCTAATTGGTGCTATCCGTCCATCTCTCCGAAGATGCCAAGTTGATTTATGGCACCGTGTATCGAAGGTCTGAACGAATGCGTCCGATGTAGCAGACTTCATCAGATTCCTCCTCGCTTGAGGGGTTTTTTGATTGTGGGGACGCTCTTCCCTGCAGGCGCAAGCCCCTGCAGTTAATTACGCTACCGCGTCGCGGTAACAACTTTCTCCTTCTCCAGATGGTCACTTCGTGTCGTGTGTGTTTATTTTATATTTTGTTGCCCGTGGATTGTTTACGGAGACCGAGTTATGTCGTCGCCCGTAGGGCGTGGACTAGTCCAAATCCGTATTATCTTAGATTTGGGTTTGGGGGTTTGGTTTGAGGATACGTTAGCCATATTTAAGGCCAAGATCAACTCAAACGTTTGTTAAGGATACGTTAGTCTAACCTGAGACTAAGATCAACTTAACGGGACCGTTTAGATCCGACAAAAGAGCGTTTGGGGGCTCGATTGTTCCAGTTTAGGGACATGGTGGTCCATTTAATGTATGGCCGTCGGGACCCATCACCTCTCTGACGACGTTGAAGGATTACAACGACAGATGTCAGAGGAGTTCAGAGATGTACCCTTGAACCAGAGTTGATTTGGGGATTTATAGTCCAATTTGGGACTAAAGTCTGTTTGAAGGTTTAAGGATACGTTAGCCATATTTGAGGCTAAGATCAACTTAAACAGGATCGTTTAGATCCGACAAAAGAGCATTTGGGGCTCTATTGTTCCAGTTTAGGGACGTGGTGGTCCGTCGTTAGTTTAAGGACATTGCGGTCCATGGGTAGTTTAAGGACATTACGGTCCATTGTTAGTTTTAAGACATCTCGGTCAAGGTTAAGGACGTCGTAGTCCATGGGTTTAAGGACCCCACAGTCCATATCAATGTGTGGTCATCGGGACCCGTCACCTCTTTGAAGACGTTGAGGGATTACAACGCCAAGTATCAAAGGAATGAAGAGATGTACCCTGGAACCGGAGTGGATTAAATAGTCTTTGGCCCAATTTGGGATCAAGACCAATTAATTATGTTATGAGCCCATTAGCCCAGTTAATTACGAATTGAGGACTTATGGCCAGCTTGGGCTAAGTCCAATCATGTCTGGGACATCGGCCCTCCTGTTGGTCCCTTGAAGGAGAGGCTTTGCCTCTGGCCATTTAGCCAATTGGGCCAATGCCTAGTGTTAAACACTAAAGACCAATCAGTGTTGAACACTGAGAATGAGGTTGATAAGTCAGTGTTTAACACTAGAAGATAGTTGGTGTCAACACCAGCAACAAGGCCTTCAAATTAGTGTTAAACACTAAAACAGACCAGTGTTAAGCACTGGCAACAGAAATCCCAAATTAGTGTTGAACACTAAGGTAATCAGTGTTGAACACTGCAAATAAAGTTCTTTGCTTAGTGTTGAACACTAAGGCTAAACAACGTTTTAACACTGAATTCAGGGGTTCCAATTTAGCGTTAGACGCTGAGGCAAGAGGGGTCACGTGGTAGCACGTGAGGGCGCCCTCCCTTCGTTTGTTCTGCTGAGAAGATCGCATCTTTTGGAGCATCACGTGTCATCACGTGATGGGTGTTTGAATGGAGTATGTTAGAGCCTCTGCCAAGGGTCACGTGGGTCACGTGAGGCACTGCCTCAAAGGGCTTTCTGTAGATCTTTTGGGGGGGTCACGTGGTGACACGTGACCCTGCTTTTCTGTAGTTGTTTAGAAGATCTATTAATCCCTTTCAGGAATTAAATTCCTCGTAGGGTTGAACCCTAACAATAATTTCAGAGGAATTAAATTCCTAATTCCTTTTGAAGAGTTGAACTCTGAATTTTCTGTAGGAATTAAATTCCTCATATATGTGAAGAACTGAATAGGGTTAAAAGCTTTAAGGAATTAAACCCCCACTCTCTGTTAGAGAATTATTCTGGGGAATAAGATTAAGAGAATTAAATTCTTGTTGTTTTAACAGAACTAAGTTCTTAACTAGGGTTAAACCCTGATTCTTTTCATTCTGAAGGAATTAAATTCCCATAACACAGGGTCAAACCCTAATTTTATTTTGAAGGAATTAAATTCCTATAGTTCTGTGAGAATTAAATTCTCGTGCTTCCATTCCCTCTCTATGCTTTGGATCTGCATGGCAGGATCTCAACCCATTGAGAATTAAATTCTCAACTCAAGGGGAGATGTGCACTTTACAGATCCTCCATCAAAGAGAGAAGAAATATGTCCTTCTGTTTTATATCAGAGTTAAACTCTGTTGAGAATTGAATTCTCTTTTCTTTCAATGAAACCTTCCCTTTCTTACCTAGGGTTTTCTTTTGCAGAAGATCCAAATTCCTCTAAAGTATCAAGGCTCTCTCTCTTTTCTTCCCTCTGCATATATCCTTCTCTTGTGTGTCTCTTGGCTCCTATTTATAGGAGAAGCAGCCGAGTCAATTAGTTTTGGTGGATCTTTCATTAGGAGATTTGATTTGTATCCATCATTCGTTTTGGACCTTTGGATTATTAGGTGAATTTTACTCACCATTGGATTTTAAATCCAGAGATTATCCTCTGTTATTTTGGTTAGATTTTACGGGGAAATCTTTCCAAATTCGAGATTTTCCCATAGATAGATGATATTTAATCATCTTTAATTCAATCGGTTGCTTTTGGAAAGATTTGAGAGGTCTTTTCTCAGAATTTAATTCTGTTAACAAATGGGCTTTGAAGTCGGTCACGTGTGGCCACGTGACCCTTGGTCACGTGTGGGCACGTGACCCTCTTGGAATGAGCCTTCTTCTTTCTTTTTGCGCTCTGTCTTCTGGTTGCTGCTTAACCGTCACGTGCCATCACGTGACCCCTGGTCACGTGTGAGCACGTGACCCTCGTCTGGACTCTTTTTCTTGATTTAACCGGAGAACAAGTCTGCTGCTTTTGAGTATCACGTGCCAACATGTGACCCTGGTCACGTGGGAGCACGTGACCTCTTCTGAAGCCTTTTTCTTGATTTGATCAGGGAACCGGTTTGCTTTTGAAGCCGCTTTTAATTGTCACGTGCCAACACGTGACCCAGATCACGTGGGAGCACGTGACCCTTTCTGAAGCCCTTTTCTTTGATGTAGTCGGGAAGCTGAATTTGCCTTGCCGATGCTTTTAGGTGTCACGTGCCAACACGTGACTGCTGGTCATATGCTAGCACGTGATGCCTCCTTCGTAACTTTTCCTGATTTTAAATCAGGAAACAAATGCCCCCACAGCGTTGTTCTCACGTGTTTGCACGTGAGTGCAACGCTGTCACTTTTTGTGATCGTTGGATTCCTCTAGGGATTTGGGGAGATGAAGCGTCTCCATCACATCCTATAAATACCCATGTCTCTTCAGAAGAGCCTTCACTTTGCTCATCTTCTTCCTTTGAGAACCTTCTTCTTTTGAGAATTTAATTCTGTTTTCCCGGAGCTTATTTCTCTGCCTTGAAAATCTTCCAGAGTTTAACTCTGTTCGAAGAGACTTTTCTCTTTAGGTAATGCTCTCGAATGAACGATGAACTCTCATATTCCTCTGGATTTAAACCCAAAACAAGGGTTTTTACCCTCTTAACATGAACCCATGAAATCAATTAATCTTCAGTAGTAAATCTCTTTTAGGGTTCATCTGATCTCCTAAGGAGATGGTGATGATGGTTCAAATCCATGGAGTTTAACTCCGTTCACAAAAAAAAGTTTCTGGGGGTTTAATTCCTCTTTCCAAAAGGAATTCAATTCCTGTGAAGAACTAAGTTCTTCCCCATAGAGGCTTCTTGGGGTTTCCTTCGCCCGAGGTTGTCCTTCTGCAATTAATGGAACAGAACTTTGTAATAATTCTCATGATCTTTATTTCAGGTATCATGGATGCCCATTTGTATGGTCTTGACGAAATCATCTTCTACGGGAACATTCGCGCATTGGATCGCAGTCAAAACCAGGAGTTCACCAACGCTCAATGCGCCGAGATCATGAGCCGCTTCGGCGAGTATAACCATCGACTACTCCCCCGTCGCTCTTCTCTTCTGAGACTGATCGTGCTGGCTATCTGGGAGGCACTCCCTCTCTTTTGCGCTGGAGTACCGCTCAGGGCATTGGACGCTGCTGAAGACAAGATACATTCGGTGTATCTGATGAGTCTAATCTCGAAGAGAAGGCGCGACAACCTCATTGATCTCTTACACCAGGCATTTCAGCAATCGGCCGTACTTGCCGCCTATCGGAGGGTGGAGGATATTCGCGAAGACCCCGACGCTTGTGATCGTGAGAGAAAACATACTCGGGAGGTTCGAAAGGCTTGGAGGATTTTGAACAAAGTTAAGCTTGAGTTTCTCAATCCGTGCCCCGCGTCTGAAGTCTTACCATTGTAAACGTGTCCTCTTTATTTTGTGTGAACTTCTTGAAGTATGAATGACAAGTTTTATTATGTCTTTCCATGTTTGCATGTCTTTCTCTGAGATTTTATCATTTTACTACTGTTGTTGTTGATGCTTTTAATATGCAGGGTGCTACTCCATTTTTTTTTACTGCACATCAAGTTTAGGCCTCACGACTTCTGCACGTAGGGTCCCTTGATGGGGCTGTTCACAAAATTTTCCCATGCCATATTTTCAGTGCACAATATCAGATGCAGAAAAAGGGCCTTGGAAATAGTTCCATCTCCCTGATTTTCGATGCCTTTCCTTTTTTGGGCCTTGGAAATAGCTTCATCATGCGGGATTTTCCGCGCACAGCACTTAATGCACCCCTTTATATCTGAGGCAATGGCTTTCCTTTTCTCTTCACAGAGAACTTTTATTCCCATTTTAACGCGATTTAATTCGAGGACAACTAAGTGCCATGGCCTGCAACCGTCCACACGCTCGTCGACAGCCATGGGAAGTTCCTATCGAGGAAATGATCCCCCGTTTTGCCGCCCGGTTGGTGGATCCACTCCGTACCGATGATGAATGCGACTCGGCGATGTATGAACTTTCGATCCGTAGGGGTTCTCCTCTCCCAATGGGTTCCCTCTGGCTCCGGATGATCCTTACAGCCGTGCTTGCCGATGTTCCTCCTCACCCGGCAGAGATGACCCTGGCGATACTTGATGCGGCTGAAGAGAAGCTCGAGGGCTTTCACGAAGCGTGCCTGATTACTCAGGCTTTGAAGGACTGCTCGATTCACCTGCTGAGCCAAATAAGGGCCCGGTGAGCTATTATGTTTGCTTTCGCGGACGAACATGGCACCAATCGATGGGGAGCGACTCCTCGCGAGAACCGTCGCTTTGACGTGCTGGAGAGAGCGGAGAGAGAGATGGAGAATTTTGTTCTTTGCTTTGTTAACCCTTGTGCTACTGATCCCGTGTTTGGTGACCTTTTCCCGCTAGCGTAGAATATTTAAATTAGTCCCTTTTTTTTGTATGCTTCATGCTGAATCTCCATGTAGGCCTCACATTCCTCTCGTATGTATGTTTTCGCTTGCATAAATAAACTTTGTGTTCTTCTCATGAAGACTTTATTTAGTCACCAATATTATCATCACGTCGCATGCACATCGGAGCTTCGCATATTATTTCATCTTTTTTATAATTGCGAACGCATGCTTGACAGGATAACGTCAGAAATTTTCTTTTTGCTTCCCATACCCGATGATGTACGCGTGTTTTAGTTCGACTACTGCTATCAACCGGAGCTTATTTATACAGTCCAGAGCGTTCCTATCCTGTCTCAGAGGCTGCGGTCATGACAGTGGGTTTAAATGGCCTGATAAGGCGACACGTGGCGAACACATTGTTGTGCGAGGAAAGAGGTCGGTCGTAAATTCTCGGAGAGGGAGTTGGCTTCTAAGGCGCTGAGTGAGCTTCAAGATAATCTCACCGCCAAGGACGACAAAGCGTACGAACTCTGGCGAGTGCTCCAGGAGTCCATAAAAGAGGTGGTGGCTCTCGATAAAGCTGCCACGTTTACTCGTGAGAGGGTCGAGGCTCATAAAGCCACCGAGAAAGAGCTCGAGGCTCGGCTTGCTTCGTATCAGGCTCAGCAAGCTCAGGCGGAGGCTTGTCTTTTGGAGATATTGCGTCATGAAGCCGTAGCTCAGCAACAGAACGATGAGCTGGTAAAATTATTGCACCGCCCGCCGGCTTGAGGACTTGTATCTTTTCCCTCTTTTTGTACGTACTCATGGATGAGAGTATCTTTCTTTTTTGTTTCTTTCATGAATTGTACTTTGTATCCATTTTGGTTTATGAATAAAAGATACATTTTTCTTCTCAATGGTGTGTCCCCTTTCATTGAATGCATTTGCGGACAATTTATCTTGATCTCCTTGCAGGGCAGCGATAGCTTAGGATTCAGGGTTAAGATTTGCTTCCTAAGACTTTTGCACTTTATGAGCCACGAGGGTCTCATAAAGAGTTTTTTCTCCCCATGGGTCGAGAGGATCCCATAGGTGTAAGTTCTTCTTAAGAATCGTGAGGATTCTTAAGCGGGTTGTCCCTTGAGAGTTGTAAGGACCTCACAAGAGAGTTTTTCTTCCTTACAGGTCGTGAGGACCTGCAAGTGCTGGATGTGGTCGCCCTCGTCCGTGTTTCACGGAGTCAGGGGTTTCCCAAGGCATCGTAGTTTAAAGACATCGCGGTCAAGGTTAAGGACCTCATAGTCCGTGGATTTAGGGACTCCACAGTCCGATGTTAGTTTTAAGACATCACGGTCAAGGTTAAGGACCTCATAGTCCGTGGATTTAGGGACTCCACAGTCCGATGTTTGGTTGCAGGGACCCGTCACCTCTTTGAAGACGTTGAGGAATTACAACGCCAGGTATCAAAGGAGTGAAGAGATGTACCCTTAAACCAAGGCAGAATCCGTAGGGAATCGGGGTGGTTGATCGTTAGTTTTAAGACATCACGGTCGAGGTTAAGGACATCATAGTCCGTGGATTTTAAGGACTCCACAGTCCGGTGTTTGCTCTGGATACTTCACACGGGTTCACTGCCGTGCTTGGCGAGGACCAGGCTCCGCTCTGGGCGTTTTCCGCGGGGTCAAAGAGTGACATTATCTGCGTTCCACGTAACCAGGAATTTTGCACTAGATGCTTCACACGGGTTCACTGCCGTGCTCGGCGAGGACTAGGCTCCGCTCTGGATGCTTCACACGGGTTCACTGCCGTGCTCTGCGAGGACCAGGATCCGCTCTGGACGTTTTCCACGGGGTCAAAGAGTGACGTTATCCGCGTTCCACGTAACCAGGAATTTTGCACTAGATGCTTCACACGGGTTCACTGCCGTGCTCGGCGAGGACTAGGCTCCGCTCTGGATGCTTCACACGGGTTCACTGCCGTGCTCTGCGAGGACCAGGATCCGCTCTGGACGTTTTCCACGGGGTCAAAGAGTGACGTTATCCGCGTTCCACGTAACCAGGAATTTTGCACTAGATGCTTCACACGGGTTCACTGCCGTGCTCGGCGAGGACTAGGCTCCGCTCTGGATGCTTCACACGGGTTCACTGATGTGCTCTGCGAGGACCAGGATCCGCTCTGGACGTTTTCCACGGGGTCAAAGAGTGACGTTATCCGCGTTCCACGTAACCAGGAATTTTGCACTAGATGCTTCACACGGGTTCACTGCCGTGCTCGGCGAGGACTAGGCTCCACTCTGGATGCTTCACACGGGTTCACTGCCGTGCTCTGCGAGGACCAGGATCCGCTCTGGACGTTTTCCACGGGGTCAAAGAGTGACGTTATCCGCGTTCCACGTAACCAGGAATTTTGCACTAGATGCTTCACACGGGTTCACTGCCGTGCTCGGCGAGGACTAGGCTCCGCTCTGGATGCTTCACACGGGTTCACTGCCGTGCTCTGCGAGGACCAGGATCCACTCTGGACATTTTCCGCGAGGTCAAAGAGTGACGTTATCCGCGTTCCACGTAACCAGGAATTTCGCTGATTGTATCCGCATTTCACGGGATGGAGGTTTGACTGCTAGCGATATGTATACCACCGAGCCATGGAACTGGGAGTTGCCGCTGTTCCGCTTAGCTTGAAGTTGTATCTGTCGTTACGAGACGGGTGTTGGGATGATCTCTAGGTCGCTTGTGACCCGTCGAGATTTAGCTTCTTTCTTTGGTGAAACCTGGGGGGAGGTATGTTCCCTTTTTTGTTTACGCCCTTGGATTGTGTACAGGGTGTGATGGAACATCACCTGTAGGGCATAAATTAAAACTTTTTTTTATTTTATTTCTCTTTCCGCGATACTCTATCATTTCAGCTTTTATATCGCGAAGGTCGCGATTGCCCCATCATTTCGGCCATTTTTCGCGGTGCCCAATCATTTCGGCTATTTATTTATTTTCTACTCGCTGCTTTTTATTGCGAGTTGCCCCATCATTTCGGCTATTTTTCATGCATAAATTTTTACTTGCTGCTTTTTATTGCAAGTTGCCCCATCATTTCGGCTATTTTTCATGCATACATTTTTACTTGCTGCTTTTTATTGCAAGTTGCCCCATCATTTCGGTTATTTCGTAGGCATGTGTGGCTTGCTAGCCTTTTCGCCGCAAGCTTGGGTTTTAGACACCGATTTCGGCATCAGCACCGCTACAACTGGAATATTGCCAGGAGCGAATCATCATCTGCCTCTGTCGATGTTGAACAAAGGTGGCTTAGCAAACAGGGTTAAGGGTCCTATCGACCAAGGCTTTTGACTTCATGAGCCGTAAGGGTCTCACAAAGGTATTTCTCTCTACAAGTCGTGATGATCTTGCAGGTGTATTTTCTCCTTAGGGATCGTGAGGATTCCTAAGTGTATGTTCCTCTGTAAGTCGTAAGGATCCTACAAGAGGGTTTTCTCCTTATGGGTTGAGAGGACCTACAAGGGTTGCTCATTATATGGACATATCCCTAGTCACAGGTGTGACTTTGCTGGGGAAATATTTATTCTCGCCCGTGGATTGTATACAAGGGTCAGTATTGAGCCCCTTGTAGGGCAACATCGAAGGTTGTGGGGGATTTGCTTAAGAACAGGTTTAGGTTTCTGTAACTTAAGACTTTCAAATCTCATGAGCCGTGAGGGTCCCATAAGAGAATTCTCCTTACGAGTCGTGAGGATCTCGCAAGTGTAATTTCTCCTTAGGAATCGTGAGGATTCCTAAATGTGTTGCTCCTTTGTGAGTCGTAAGGATCTCACGCGGGTGGTTTCTCCTTACAAGGTCGAGAGGACCTTATAAGTGTCTTTTAATGAGGTTGCGCCCTTTCGGGTTTTCACAAACACTCGCCGGTAGTCCTGCTGTTTTTACTCACGGAGCCCTTTCGGGTTTTCATCCGTGCCCATTTTGCTTATGGACATACCGTTTTTTTTATTCTTTTCATTTTTTTTATTCTTTTTTTTTTAACGAGGTCGCGCCCTTTCGGGTTTTCACGAACACTCGCCGGTAGCCCTGCTGTTTTTACTCACGGAGCCCTTTCGGGTTTTCATCCGTGCCCATTTTGCTTGTGGACGTACCGTTTTTTTTTTTTTAAAAACGTCAGCCTGAAGATGCTGCGGGTTGGGAGTAGTTTAACGACGTTTCGGTCATTTGCAAGTTTTAGGACATTGCGGTCCGCCGTTAGTTTAAGAACGTTTCGGTCCACCGTCGTCGTATTTGAGACGCAACTCTAGTTTACTGACTTTTCGGTCTATGGGGCTTTCTCTATAACTGAGCATGATGCCCCCGGCATATTCATCTTTCTCGGAGCATGTGGTTGTGGCGGGTTTACTTTCCACTTTTCGGGTAGCGCGAACTTGCCTTGTTGGTATTGGTCTTCAACCCAGTTTTTGAAGACGTAGCAATTTTCGAGTGGGTGACCCATTACTCTGTGGTAGGGACAATAGTTAAGATTGTTAACGTCACCTGGTTGCAATGGACGTTTTGGATCTGGCAGAGTGATGAGCCCGCTGTGCACTGCTAGCTCGAACAGTCTCCTCGTTTTATCCTGAGGAAACGAGTAAGGACGTTTCAACTTCTCATTGAGGTATCGCGGCTTGTTATTTTGACGATAAAACGGTCTCGGGTTACTCGGTAGTTGTTGAGTGTTGGCAACAAAGGCCGTTTTTTCCTTTTCCTTTCTCATTTCGTTTGCTCCGTCGTTTGCGGGTCCGAGATTCTTTCCGAGTAGCGTGAGATTGTACTGCTGAACGTTCTCGCAACTCTCCAATTCTTTTGTTTTAGAAATGAATTCCTTGAAGAGAGGGTTGAGGGCGGCTTCTTCGTCAGAATCGCTTCCAAAGGTGAGAACTCGTGATCCCCCGGGCTCGTCCCTATGACAATTGCCGACAGCTCTTTTATGCTAATCTGTCGTATTTTTTCGCTGTCTATGAGCTTCCCGCTTTATTCTATTGACGTGTTGTCTATAAGCGACATATCCTTGCCACCAATACTTAAAGGAGTTGCAGTCTTCAGTAGGATGTGCGATCCTCTGATGATATAAGCAGAAGTTAGGGTGTACGTCCGTTTCATCAAAATGTATACCATCAGGAGAATTTTCTCTGAAAGAGGGCGGCCTCATCCCCATTGATATGGCTTTAGCGAATCGTTTCCTTGTCTTAATCCTGCTTTCATTTGCGGCGGATGTACCTTGATATGGTGGGAGTGTTTCAACCCTTTTGTCCAGTCACCGACATTTGGCTTTTTCAAATATGGCCATCTCACGCTCTCGAGCAGCTTTGCTTTTAAGAAGAGCTTCGTCCAGGAATGCATCAATCATTTCGTCTGATGGCCTTAGAAGTTCCGTCTTAGGATCTACCCCCAGTTTCTCTGTGTAAGGAGCTTCTTCATCATCTATCGACGAGTGAGAGATCACATGTCAACTTGCCACATAATCTTCAGATTCATCCGACGAGTCTTCTCCATTGTCATCATCTCCGTCCTCAAGTATGTGGCTGAGAAATTCTTGGAGTGTGACTGGAGTCCGCGCTTTTTGATTATATTCTTCCAGCACGTCAATCTGCTTCTGCAGGTCCGTGCGCTTGTTACCATGCTTCACGGGCTTTTTGGTCTTCTTCATCTCCTTCTTCGAAGATTTTGACGGCTGGGTGTGGGCGCTTTAACTATCACTACCAATTTTTAGAGTTGGGCGCGGCTTCAGCATTCCCTCGATAATCTCGGGTTCCAGCGGATTCTTCCACCTGATTGCCGGGCACGTTTGGAGATCTTTCATCATTCTTTTAGTCTTGGCTGAAATAACGACTTCCCATGGAGCTTCTTCTACGAAAGAACATGATGCCCCCGGTGTGTCTGTCTTCTTGGGAGCGTGAGGTTGTGGTGGGTTTACTTTCCACTTTTCAGACAGCGCGAACTTTCCTTGTAGGTACTGATCCTCGATCCACCCCTTAAAGATGAAACAATCCTCGATCGGGTGACTTACCGTCTAGTGGTAAGGGCAATAATTGGGATCGTTGACATCGCCTGGTTGCAACGGACGTTTTGGACTCGGCAGATTGATGAGTCTATTGCGCACTGCCAGCTCGAACAGTCTTCTCGTTTTATCCTGAGGAAACGAGTAAGGACGTCCCAGTCTCTCCTCGAGGGATGGGCGTGGTCGCACATTGTTCTGGCGAACAACCGGCTTTAAGTGGCCCGGCTGTTGTTGAGTATTGGCGACGACGGTTGCTTTCCCTTTATCCTTTTCATTCCAAGGCTCTGTCTTTGAAGGAGATGGTCTATGACCCATCTGGTCCATTTGGGCCAGCTTGTCAATCAAGGCCTGAAAAGTGGTCGGCTTGAAGAACATCATGAATTGGGATATGGTCGCTTGAGGGTCGAGAGTACCTACGAACATGCCCACGGCAGGAGCTTCTTCGATGCGCTGCTCGCACTTTGACCATAGATTACGCCACCGTATCGCATACTGGACCCAAGTTTCGCCTGGCCTTACCCTGGCGTTGATCAATACCGTGATCGGGGTGCGTCCGCTAGCACTCGCGAATCTTTGTGTAAACAGCAACTCCATCTCCGCAAATGTTTTGACAGAGACGTTAGGTAGCTCTGAATACCATTCGAATGCCATTTCTGCTAAGCTGCCGACAAATTGTCGAAGCAACAGTCTGTCATCGCCTCCAGTATTGCCGCATAAGGCCCTGAATTGAGCGACATGCTGATGGGGATTCCATGTCCCTTTATATACGTGAAACTTAGGGATCGTATATCCCGGCGGGTAACTGATTTGGTCATACCAGCTCGGATAGGGCCGTCCGGTTCTAACAACTTGCTCAGCCGCTTCACTTGCTTGATGAGCTCGTATTTGCTGAGCTATATATTCCTCCAGTGCAGCCTTGGAAATGGTTTCATCTTTGGCTGTTGAAAGAGTCGGAGGCGGATTAGATTTCTCTCCTCTATCGTCTTCAGTAATGATCGGAGGGTCTTCAACTGGAGGGTCCGGCTGTAGCATCATCCCTACCATATCTTGGAAGAGGAGCGCCATTTGCTTTATGTTAGCCGCTTGCTCTGCGGCTTCTCTGTTCTTCTTTTCGAGGACTCTGTGTAAGAAGTCGGCATCAGTTTCTTGTTCGTGACGCTGCTCTGATGATGCCTCCGGGCTTTCTTTTGGCTCGGTGAGTGCGGCCATTGCAATCATCATCTCCAGAAACTTCTATTGCTGCTCCTAGGTTTTCGTCATGGATCGGGTGAGCGGTCGGTGACCCATCGAAGCACGGCTTTCCTCCTTTCCAGAAGCCATGTATACGGTGTGCACCACCATGCCCAAGACTTGGGGCGTTTGGGCTTAGCGTCTTTGTGGTCTGCCACGTTTACTGGGGCTTTCTCTGGCCTCCTTCTTTTTTGAGTGGTTGACGTTGAGGGGGCCGCTGTCGTGAGCACCCAAGTAGTCGTCATCTTTTGTGGCTTAACAGGATGGTTTTCTTCCTGCCGGACCTTCAGCTTCTTTTGCTGGCGGGAGAAATTTCGATCAATCACCGAGTCTTGGACATGGCGCCAGACCTTGTAGATTTTAGAGGACAGCTGCTGAGAGGACTGTTCTGGCTTGGTTTCCGCAACATTTCCTACCGGAGGAGGGGATCTTTTTAGTACGGCGGTAGGAGAGTTTCTGCGCACCGTGTTCAGCAATTCAAAGCTGTTCCCGGTTGGAACAGCAGCATCGATCCCCACCGTTGGAGCTGGTGGAGTTATCTCAGAGGGGGAGTTGCCCCCAGCCTTCCTCACTCGGCGCCAGTGGTGACGTCGAGCGTGTCGTGCGGATGGAGTTGTTTCGGCCGTAGGGGCGACTTCGTCGTGCCCCCTGCTTTGAGGAGAGACCGTTATTGGTGCTAGCCTATCGAAGACTGACGCTCGTTGAGAAGCAATGTCTAATCTGTCAAAGACAGACCTCTGAGCAGGGGAAGCAGCTTTGAGGATCTGCCTGGAGCAGCAACCGGAATGGCCAGCCTTGTAAAAACTGACTTCTTGGAAGGAGGAGCCTTTCCAATGATTTCGTCCGCTTGAGCCGGGATAGCTATCCGCTTTGGGATGGCGGCTTCGGGTATCGCGGGTTTGCAGACATTCTGGCCCAGTCTGTTGAAAACTGAGGTATTGAAGCTGGGCGACCCGTTGAGAGGGGTCGCGGCAGTGGTAAGCCGATCAAAGACCGATTTCTTTGGGGCTTCCTGCAACGTCATTGTGGCATTGAAGCTCAACGGTGGGAGCATGGTCCCGAAGAATAATCCAGTGGTGGCCTGAGTTACCTGCTCCACTGGCATCGTGAAAAGGGAGGCCGCTTGGGGCCCATAAGTCACTCCTCCAGCAAGGACCGAGCGAGAGTTGCAGTTGCAGGCAGTGCAGTTTGAAGCCATTGATCTTTTGTTTTCTGCACGGAGCAAGACACCAAATCTAAGTACCTCGAATCCACAGGCAACCACATCAAACCGCGACACACGAAGTGTGGAGTGGAAAGAGAAAAAGGTCCCACCGGGCGTGCCAGAATCTGTTCCCCTCCAAACGGCGGCCGAGACGCGGGACGTCTCACCTGAGGTTCGGGGCAGATGCTAATTGGTGATATCCGTCCATCTCTCCGAAGATGCCAAGTTGATTTATGGCACCGTGTATCGAAGGTCTGAACGAATGCGTCCGATGTAGCAGACTTCGTCAGATTCCCCCTCGCTTGAGGGGTTTTTTGATTGTGGGGACGCTCTTCCCTGCAGGCGCAAGCCCCTGCAGTTAATTACGCTACCGCGTCGCGGTAACAACTTTCTCCTTCTCCAGATAGTCACTTCGTGTCGTGTGTGTTTATTTTATGTTTTGTTGCCCGTGGATTGTTTACGGAGACCGAGTTATGTCGTCGCCCGTAGGGCGTGGACTAGTCCAAATCCGTATTATCTTAGATTTGGGTTTGGGGGTTTGGTTTGAGGATACGTTAGCCATATTTAAGGCCAAGATCAACTCAAACGTTTGTTAAGGATACGTTAGTCTAACCTGAGACTAAGATCAACTTAACGGGACCGTTTAGATCCGACAAAAGAGCGTTTGGGGGCTCGATTGTTCCAGTTTAGGGACATGGTGGTTCATTTAATGTATGGCCGTCGGGACCCATCACCTCTCTGACGACGTTGAAGGATTACAACGACAGATGTCAGAGGAGTTCAGAGATGTACCCTTGAACCAGAGTTGATTTGGGGATTTATAGTCCAATTTGGGACTAAAGTCTGTTTGAAGGTTTAAAGATACGTTAGCCATATTTGAGGCTAAGATCAACTTAAACAGGATCGTTTAGATCCGACAAAAGAGCATTTGGGGCTCTATTATTCCAGTTTAGGGACGTGGTGGTCCGTCGTTAGTTTAAGGACATTGCGGTCCATGGGTAGTTTAAGGACATTACGGTCCATTGTTAGTTTTAAGACATCTCGGTCAAGGTTAAGGACGTCGTAGTCCATGGGTTTAAGGACCCCACAGTCCATATCAATGTGTGGTCATCGGGACCCGTCACCTCTTTGAAGACGTTGAGGGATTACAACGCCAAGTATCAAAGGAATGAAGAGATGTACCCTGGAACCGGAGTGGATTAAATAGTCTTTGGCCCAATTTGGGATCAAGACCAATTAATTATGTTATGAGCCCATTAGCCCAGTTAATTACGAATTGAGGACTTATGGCCAGCTTGGGCTAAGTCCAATCATGTCTGGGACATCGGCCCTCCTGTTGGTCCCTTGAAGGAGAGACTTTGCCTCTGGCCATTTAGCCAATTGGGCCAATGCCTAGTGTTAAACACTAAAGACCAATCAGTGTTGAACACTGAGAATGAGGTTGATAAGTCAGTGTTTAACACTAGAAGATAGTTAGTGTCAACACCAGCAACAAGGCCTTCAAATTAGTGTTAAACACTAAAACAGACCAGTGTTAAGCACTGGCAACAGAAATCCCAAATTAGTGTTGAACACTAAGGTAATCAGTGTTGAACACTGCAAATAAAGTTCTTTGCTTAGTGTTGAACACTAAGGCCAAACAACGTTTTAACACTGAATTCAGGGGTTCCAATTTAGCGTTAGACGCTGAGGCAAGAGGGGTCACGTGGTAGCACGTGAGGGCGCCCTCCCTTCGTTTGTTCTGCTGAGAAGATCGCATATTTTGGAGCATCACGTGTCATCACGTGACGGGTGTTTGAATGGAGTATGTTAGAGCCTCTGCCAAGGGTCACGTGGGTCACGTGAGGCACTGCCTCAAAGGGCTTTCTGTAGATCTTTTGGGGGGGTCACGTGGTGACACGTGACCCTGCTTTTCTGTAGTTGTTTAGAAGATCTATTAATCCCTTTCAGGAATTAAATTCCTCGTAGGGTTGAACCCTAACAATAATTTCAGAGGAATTAAATTCCAAATTCCTTTTGAAGAGTTGAACTCTGAATTTTCTGTAGGAATTAAATTCCTCATATATGTGAAGAACTGAATAGGGTTAAAAGCTTTAAGGAATTAAACCCCCACTCTCTGTTAGAGAATTATTCTGGGGAATAAGATTAAGAGAATTAAATTCTTGTTGTTTTAACAGAACTAAGTTCTTAACTAGGGTTAAACCCTGATTCTTTTCATTCTGAAGGAATTAAATTCCCATAACACAGGGTCAAACTCTAATTTTATTTTGAAGGAATTAAATTCCTATAGTTCTGTGAGAATTAAATTCTCGTGCTTCCATTCCCTCTCTATGCTTTGGATCTGCATGGCAGGATCTCAACCCATTGAGAATTAAATTCTCAACTCAAGGGGAGATGTGCACTTTACAGATCCTCCATCAAAGAGAGAAGAAATATGTCCTTCTGTTTTATATCAGAGTTAAACTCTGTTGAGAATTAAATTCTCTTTTCTTTCAATGAAACCTTCCCTTTCTTACCTAGGGTTTTCTTTTGCAGAAGATCCAAATTCCTCTAAAGTATCAAGGCTCTCTCTCTTTTCTTCCCTCTGCATATATCCTTCTCTTGTGTGTCTCTTGGCTCCTATTTATAGGAGAAGCAGCCGAGTCAATTAGTTTTGGTGGATCTTTCATTAGGAGATTTGATTTGTATCCATCATTCATTTTGGACCTTTGGATTATTAGGTGAATTTTACTCACCATTGGATTTTAAATCCAGAGATTCTCCTCTGTTATTTTGGTTAGATTTTACGGGGAAATCTTTCCAAATTCGAGATTTTTCCATAGATAGATGATATTTAATTATCTTTAATTCAATCGGTTGCTTTTGGAAAGATTTGAGAAGTCTTTTCTCAGAATTTAATTCTGTTAACAAATGGGCTTTGAAGTCGGTCACGTGTGGCCACGTGACCCTTGGTCACGTGTGGGCACGTGGCCCCCTTGGAACGAGCCTTCTTCTTTCTTTTTGCGCTCTGTCTTCTGGTTGCTGCTTAACCGTCACGTGCCATCACGTGACCCCTCATCACGTATGAGCACGTGACCTTCGTCTGGACTCTTTTTCTTGATTTAACCGGAGAACAACTCTGCTGCTTTTGAGTATCACGTGCTAACACGTGACCCTGGTCACGTGGGAGCACATGACCTCTTCTGAAACATTTTCCTTGATTTGATCAGGGAACCGGTTTGCTTTTGAAGCCGCTTTTAATTGTCACGTGCCAACACGTGACCCAGATCACGTGGGAGCACGTGACCCTTTCTGAAGCCCTTTTCTTTGATGTAGTCGGGAAGCTGAATTTGCCTTGCCGATGCTTTTAGGTGTCACGTGCCAACACGTGACTGCTGGTCACGTGCTAGCACGTGATGCCTCCTTCGTAACTTTTCCTGATTTTAAATCAGGAAACACCTATAGCCTACACATGCAAAACAATCAACTACCCTTGTCGTTGACGTACAAACATCCAACGACTAAATACCACATCCAAAACTCAAGCCAAGAATCCAAATACCGGAAAACATTGCCGAAACCCTAAATAGGGTCGGTATACATGAAAACTGCCACATTAAAACCCAGTAATACCAATATGCATTTACAAACACAATAAATATCGTAGGTATTAATAATTATGTCATCTCCATTTCCATTTAAAACCCACGCAAAATTTTACCGAAAAGCTAGTAAGCAGGTTATATCATTTTCTCTCAATTTAGCACAAGTCTAGAAATTTAACAATTCTAGTGATTACAAATATCTTAAAATAGCTTAACTAAGCTATCAAAACCTTCTCCATATTTTTAGGCTTGCTTAATTAAGTTTTACCAAAAACCTAGTAAGCATAAACCTTTAATTAGACAAAGTAGTAATTAACAATAATTATCATTTTCTACCTCTAGAATAAGTTTTTCTTAAACTTCAATTAACATTAAATACTTCATCAAGTTTAAACCCAAATCTTGAATTTCATATCAAATTATTGGTAATTAAATTATCATGGATTAATTTAAACATGAACCTTAAAGCTATATTTAAGCATTTATATAAGCTAGCTTAAACATTTAATCACAATAAAAGATTAGGATTAGGATTTTTATACCTCATAAACAAGATCTCAATTTTGCAACATCACCAAAATTAACCCTCCAAAATGATACTTTTTCATGAAAATCCGAGCTAGATTAGAGATGAAGAATAATGGGAAATAATTTATTTATGAATTTGTGGGATTATTTTGGGATTTTTGATAAATTTTTGGACCTCACAAATGAAGAAATGAGAAGGGAAAGAGAAGAGGGCAGCAAGGGGAGTGCTCGGCCATTGAAGAAGGGGGGTTTGTGCAAAGTGTATGGAAAATTCTAGTAAGAATTAGCAATAAATGCTTCATTAAATGCATTTTGCCACCTTTCTTTCTTTTCTTTTCTTTTAAATTTTAATTCCTTTTGTCCAAAAGAAAATCTAGATATTTAAAAAGAAAGTTCTAAAATAATCGTAGTAATGATTTCCAATGATTCTCATTTAGAAGAAATTTCCCGATTTACGTGCATAATTTACCGCTTAAAATAATATTTTATTAGGGAAAAATTCTATCTAAACTAAAACCTCCCATTTACCCCCAAAGTTCGCGCACTAGCTTTATTTTAGCTAAACTAGATGCCGGAAAGTTTTTACGGATGTTCGAACACAATCGGGTTAAAACGGAAAATACCGACTATTTTACTCTAAAACGGAAAAATTCGTATAACGATTTCAGAAACGTTACAATCTTCCCCCCTTAAAGAAATTCGGTCCCCGAATTTAAATTTAAACCCCCAAATGCTAAAACATTTCAATAACAACTCAAACAACGGGACCCCGAAATAACGGAAGAAACAGAAAACCACAGCGCGCCCTGTGCGCCGGAAAAATGAGTACGAAACTCAAAACCGATCTCCGTCAAGCGTCCCGCAAATCATCTGACTTGCACGCATATCATCAGAGTCACAAAGGAGATACAGATCTCAAATCCACTACCGAAATCCCATATGCACTAATCAAATACTATAATACATATACAGTACGCATCCTGTTTGAAAAAACTCCAAAAACCGAATAAATCATATGCATAATCTTTTCTGAATTGCCGCGTAATGCGTAACTCACGACACAAGTGGTGGACGCTCATTGTTAAAGTAATAATATACTAGCATATATGTTTTGCTCAAAATATACGTTCCGCCCTTTTTAAAATATCCCAAAAGGTTTTCTTTTGTAAACGTTCGTATCACTCGCAGACACGTAAGAAATAGCGAGACTATAGCTCCTTTTTAAATCTCCTGGTAAACTTTTTATGCATGCAAAGTACACAGGTACTGTCCTCGGATCAGTCCTGTTAGGGTACTACAAAGTATAGGCATCATCATGAAAACAAAGTGCTCAAAAGCAAAATCATCCTCAAAAGGCGTATCCAACAATCACATACGTCTTGTGCGCACGGAATTCAAACCCAAATACAAGTGCCAATATGCACGAAAGCAACTAAGTGCAACGGGTGTGTACGAAAGTATCTGTCCAGTGCAACAGGTGTGCACGACAACAACATCTAGTGCATCTATAGTGCACTAAAATCTCAATCCAGTGCAACTATCATGCACGAACGAAAGTCCCAATAGAGTGCATCCGGTGTGCACAAATCACATCTCATATCATGCGCTCAACATGCGCGAAAATCTAACTCAAGTGCATCCGTCATGCACGAATAAAATCTGAATCAAGTGCATCCCACATGCACGGAAAAAAAAATTTAAATCAAGCGCCCAATATGCGCAAAATCCGACCCAAGCGCGTCAGGTCCGTAATAAGCATTAAGTGCAGTAGCATGCACGAAAACGAACATCAAATACACACGCGCACGAAAAACACAAATCCGGTAAAATGAATGCTCAAAGGCATAAATCGGGTGCAACCAATGCACGGAATACCAATCATGTGCATTCAGTGCACGAAATATCAAATCTTGTGCATCCAATGCACGAAATATCATCAATAACTCAAATACATATGAAAACACCACGAGCGTACCAAGGTGTATAAAATTCATAAAAGTGTGCAACTGCGTGCACAAAACACATATCAATGCACTGCAAGCACATATGAGCTATACCGAGTGCAAAATTCAAATCGAGTGCGTACCACACACACATATCACATCAACCATATGAAATCCACGAAATCATAAACATGTACAGCTAAGGCACAAAATCAATATCAAGTGCAAATAGATATGCACAAATCATAAACCAGTACCACACTGTGTAAAACGTATATCAAGTGCAATAACTATGCACAAAATGAAAAAAAAAATACCCAGTAGGTGCAGCCATGGTGCACAAAATATCATGAAACTCAAAATCCAAGCGATATAAGCGTGATACTCGGATCACAACGCAATTCGCAACAAATGACATCGAGGTACACCTCCTACAATGTCGAAGAAAAAGTCGGTGCGCCCAAACTAGCAGAGCAAGAACATCCGCTCGATACCAACTTTGTCATGGAAGGAACCGGCTCAAGGTCTCTTCCGATCTCGCCTACGCCGAACTATACGGAGGCTAGTACTCTTACATAATCTTTCTCGTTCTCTGGACATCTGCATTCTCAGCACAACTTTTCCTCAGAAACTGGCGTATCTCAACGCCTCTGTACACATATCCGATCTCTAATCTCAACGGGGAGTAACAACAGCTCGTTAACGTCTCGCACAAACCTCTTGCTCCACTCGTCTTCATTATCGTCCACTTGACGTCGCATCATGCTATCTGCGTACCGCAAATGTTCTTGGCTACAGTCAATCCAGAGTCTCTCACACGGACTCGAACTACGAACACGGTATCTTCATCATTCTATCGAAGATACCTAGCCGAACACGTCCTAGGGAACCCGTCCCAACAATCGGAGGAATTCTCAATATTCATCCGTTCTCGATCAACTCACAACACACCTGGGTGAGGTCCTCTATCCGAAACTGGTGTTGTTGCTGATCTCCTATCACAGGATATCCGGACGGCGTTAAACTTTTCGATCGAGTCATCAAAAGTCCCAAAATTTTCCGAGAGCTCAACACCTGAGCACGGTTTAATAATATTCGGTATATGCCACAGTATCTATGGACCGACCGTAGAAGGGCAGACCCAAGCCTCACTGATGGCACCGCTAAACTGCTGCAAACCCTAAGGTTCAAAAGCGGTTTCATGGTCATCACGTCGAGTTAGGGTTTCATTCTTCTAGAGGGTCTACAGAAGCACTTGCATGTCCTTCCGAATACTTTAAACTTGGAAAATGGGCTTTCTGACATTCGTTCAAACCTTTCAACTCTGCCCAGACGATATGTGAACACCCTTCGTCCGCATGCTAAACAATGGCTTCATCCTCAAGGATAGACGATACATCAACGGTCATCTCTGGGTCGGTCTACTCTGAACCTGAGTAAGACTCTCCACACTGGAAATCATCAACTCAACCGGGCCTGCGTCGGCGCATCAATCAGACGAATCACCTTAGTCTCACAACTCAAGATAGACTAGCTATCACCTGTCGCCTCGCTGCCTTGAAGCTCCAGCGATCTCAGCTCGTAAGCTCTGGAAGCGGCATCGCATCAATCTTAGCAATAGCTGGGTCATCTATCTGTACGGTAGATGACATCATAATCTTTGGGGTATGCTGTACATCAACAGTCCTCTCCCAGCAGGCAGCCTCTAACAAAGGCCCGATCATCCGGTACTAGATCACACACTCGTCTCAAATGAGGGGTCACAACACAACACTACATTGATACGTTCCCATATCACCAGAAAACACGATGGTCAGTCCTCGTCCACGACGAGCTCGCCCTGACCGCAACACCAGCAGCAGCTCAATCTGCGCTCAAACCATGGTGACAGGAACCTCAATCAAGTATCGACGAAAAGACCAAGGGCTGAAAGAGTCAACAGATCCCGAAATGGATACATGATCATAAGGAAGAGTCAAATCACTGAGAGTATGATCATGGAAGCGAATAAAATCAAGTATCTCAAAGGATGTAAAATCAAACGAAAGATGAGAATCACCAGTCTCAAGATATGTACATCCTAAGGTCACTTAAGTGGAGTATCGTATCGTAAATATGTCGCGGAACATACGTACGGTACGTCACTCTACTCAAGATACCTACTCCATAAATCAGGGTCAGCCTATGAAACGAAAGTTCGGGTCTAACACCCCCTTGTTCAAGTCTAAGTTCCGTAAGGTCAAGCCTAGGTTCCAAAATACATATGCCCTAGACCCCACATAGTCAAACCTAGACTCGAACTAAGGTTAAACCTAGCGCTCTGATACCAACTTGGCCACGACCCAAAATAGTAGATCGTGACCGGCACTTAAATTACGCAACGTCCACAGGCGTAACGTAACCTAAGTAAGCCGAAACCCAAAAATCTAAACCTTACAATTGAGGTAAGTAAAGAAAACATTTACAACCTTTAGAAACTTTAAGTAAAGATCCTTAAAACTTGTTTTAACTCTTTTCCTTAGTTTTCATTAAAAAAAATTCGGCAGCACCTCTTTTATAAAAACTAGCCCCGAAAACGGGTACAACAAGAAATATATAGAAAGCATCCCAAACAGGAGCAAAACACGTCCAACGGCGGAAACAACACCATAAGTATAAATAACAAGTATACGACGCCCAACGGCGAAAATCCACAAAAGGAAATAAACTAAAGCAAGACATCAACCCGAAAGCGAACATAAAACCCATCGCTCAAGTCTCGCAACTACAAGTCTTCTAATTCTACATCATATACAATTTCTAGTTTCTGATTTAATGGAGTGACTAGATACAATATGAATAACAAGTACAAGAAGGGCACAATCCAACATGTACCACCTACCAAAGCAAAACACCCGAAAGCAAGCTGTGTGCTAGCAATGCCGCTACTGATCCGAGCGGACAACCTGCAAGAACTGAGACACAACGGGGGTGAGTTGCCAACTCGTGAGTAGAAAACATCAACAGGTAGAAATCAAAATAAACAACGATTCCTAGGTCAACTATATCATAAAGGTACTACTATGATATCTAGGGTGACCAAATCTGTATATGTGCCAACACATAATAAATGCCTAACAGTAAGCGTATATCATCCAACAACGAATCAATGCATGTATGCAGGTGGATCTCATCCAACAATAAAATAAATGCATGTATGCAGTGGATCTCGTCCACAATAAAATCAATGCATGTATGCAGTGGATCTCGTCTACGTGTCAACCACTGACACAACAACTCCTGCATGTAAATATCATAAAAGCATATGCAGGTAAATATGAGGATATCAAAGAATGTGTGTCCATCATTACCACATCAAATCATGGAAACCTGGGTGTCTATCACCGACACCCGAAACATCATGAATACCCGTGTCTAGCATCGACACGTAAATCCTCATAACTCAGGCGCTGTCACCACGACTGGCCCTGACGTCATGTCCGTACATCACTTCGGTCGGTATCCCCATGATAACCGTCGAGTCCAAATACTATCACCGGTAGGTACTTGCCCACCTTCCAGGCTCATCGTCTGTACCTCGAACATCTTGCCGAGGGGAACCGTACCGGGCTCCACCATGTACCCGCACACGGCCCACTCACTCCTCGCATCGGGTATATATCACAAATCTCAGAACCAAGAAATCCCATGGTGGACGCATCAAAATATCATATCAAGAGAAACTGGGTTTTCAAACAATACAGAGTTTCTTGAAAATAACCCCACGGTTCTCAAATCCATAAATCACATGAAATCCATATCTCAATGCGTAAAATCCATATAAAACTGATATATGCAACATAAAATATCAATATGAGCATATAAAGGGAAAACCGCTCTTTTAAATGAATCCAGCTTTAAAAATATATCTTGCGGTTCCTAAATCCTCCGAAAACAAGTGCAGCGTCATATGAAGTGTACATGTAACTGTAGCAAGGTCTAAGTATCTACATGTAATCAAGTATGTATGATGCATTTTATAAGTGCAATGGTGCAATAGTCAACGTCTACATATCACATGTCAATGCAATACCACCTAGGGGTATATGCAACTATAGCGAGATATGTGAGTGTACATGTCAGTATGTATGAATGATGTACATGTAACTATAATAAAATATGTGGGTGTACATATCAATATATCATGCAACCTAGCATAGTGATATGAACATGGCAGTATATCATAGCATGATATAGCAATTCTCCTGTGTAAGTGACATAGCAATTATCGATGAAGAAGTGTGTGCGCCGGCAATCTGTGTAAGTGTAACATATGCATCATCGATAATAGTGTAGTGTACTAGCACATGTATAAGAAATGCAATGAGAATAGCATGAATGCAGCATAATGCATATAATGAATCAAATGCTATGGGGTATACATATCAACAAGGCCGAGTCGGTGATCTATCAATCGGCATCCAGCCTCCCAACATCACGTATGGTA
Organism: Agapanthus africanus; assembly: GCA_030015575.1. Classification (NCBI taxonomy): domain Eukaryota; kingdom Viridiplantae; phylum Streptophyta; class Magnoliopsida; order Asparagales; family Amaryllidaceae; genus Agapanthus; species Agapanthus africanus. The sequence goes on from JASDDO010000001.1 coordinate 189,327,338, forward strand.
CAATCCATCATACGGCATTCTCTAATCAAGGTTATGGATAAATCAACAGGTAAAAGTCATCGCGTACGGTAATCTAACGTACAGCGGCATTAACAAATAGGGATTCTATCAACCTATACAATATCGGGGTACGGATCTAAGTCTCGTACGGCATATCACTCATTATGCAATCATTATCCATAAAAATATATATACCTATCTCTCAGGTCACATCCATTTCAATCTCGTATCAGGGGAGCTACAAAGGTATCAACAATCACATATCGACTCGACATATCACACTAAGTCATCATATCATATCGTATACCCGTTCATTTCACTAATATCTCGCAACCCATTAATATAAACATCACACTTGCTCTCTTTCAAATCTTACTTATAATGATTTACTTATCATTTCGTATTCTCCTAAACCAATATGTTCACTAGTGTCCATCTCTACCATATTATCTTTTGCAAGTCCTAAGGTCATATCAGTCGCCTATAATTTATCAGGATATAATAATCAAACGATTTTTCAATCCAATATTTGCGGGGGTGTTATACGCCATCCACCCGACTTCTCCGATAGATATAAATTTACTCACCTGCTAAACTCCTCGCTTAGCCGTAGTCGATACGCTTCGTCGTCTCGGAATCCACGCGAAGGGACCTACAATCAATACGAATTCGCAAAGCTATTAACATCAAATTCCGAAATCCAAAATACGGCACGCGATGCGCTCATAGGTTAGAACCTATAGCCTACACATGCAAAACAATCAACTACCCTTGTCGTTGACGTACAAACATCCAACGACTAAATACCAAATCCAAAACTCAAACCAAGAATCCAAATACCGGAAAACATTGCCGAAATCCTAAATAGGGTCGCTATACATGAAAACTGCCACATTAAAACCCAGTAATACAAATACGCATTTACAAACACAATAAATATCATAGGTATTAATAATTATGTCATCTCCATTTCCATTTAAAACCCACGCAAAATTTTACCGAAAAGCTAGTAAGCAGTTTATATTATTTTCTCTCAATTTAGCACAAATCTAGAAATTTAACAATTCTAGTGATTACAAACATCTTAAAATAGCTTAACTAAGCTATCAAAACCTTCTCCATATTTTTAGACTTGCTTAATTAAGTTTTACCAAAAACCTAGTAAGCATAAACCTTTAATTAGATAAAGTAGTAATTAACAATAATTATCATTTTCTACCACTAGAATAAGTTTTTCTTAAACTTCAATTAACGTTATAACACTTCATCAAGCTTAAACCCAAATCTTGAATTTCATATCAAATTATTGGTAATTAAATTATCATGGATTAATTTAAACATGAACCTTAAAGCTATATTTAAGCATTTAAATAAGCTAGCTTAAACATTTAATCACAATAAAAGATTAGGGTTAGGATTTTTATACCTCATAAACAAGATCTCAATTTTGCAACATCACCAAAATTAACCCTCCAAAATGATGCTTTTTCATGAAGATCCGAACTAGATTAGAGATGAAGAATAATGGGAAATGATTTATTTATGAATTTGTGGGATTATTTTGAGATTTTTGATAAATTTTTGGAGCTCACAAATGAAGAAATGAGAAGCGAAAGAGAAGAGGGCAGCAAGGGGAGTTCTCGACCATTGAAGAAGGGGGGGGTTTGTGCAAAGTGTATGGAAAATTCTAGTAAGAATTAGCAATAAATGCTTCATTAAATGCATTTTGCCACCTTTCTTTCTTTTCTTTTCTTTTAAATTTTAAATCCTTTTGTCCAAAAGAAAATCTAGATATTTAAAAAGAAGGTTCTAAAATAATTGTAATGATGATTTCCAATAATTCTCATTTAGAAGAAATTTCCCGATTTACGTGCATAATTTACCGCTTAAAATAATATTTTATTAGGGAAAAATTATATCTGAACCAAAACCTCCCATTTACCCCCAAAGTTCGCGCACTAGCTTTATTTTAGCTAAACTAGGTGCCGAAAAGTTTCTACGGATGTTTGAACACAATCGGGTTAAAACAGAAAATACAGACTATTTTACCCTAAAACGGAAAATTCGTATAACGATTTCAGAAACGTTACAGATATAAATTTTGTATTTTTGGATAATGTTTTGAACATTTCCTATATCAAGAGTTGATCGGTTCAGGCACGTTATCTAAAAGCATAGACGTTCTAAATCAAACTACAGTTCTTAATGTACAGAACACACACAAGAGGAAGAGTTCAGAAATGAACGAATCCTTCTTGAGGTATTTGTAGACTAGGTCATATCAACTGCGACCCGACTAGCTAAGTTACATTTAGATGCATATTTAAATCTGTTTGAATTTACATCTTGTGAAACTTGCCAGTCATGTCACAAAGATAAGATGACCACAGCTCCGTTTATTGGAAACAGAGAAAGAGTTAGTGAACTCTTGGGATTGATACATGATGATGTATGTAAGTTCCCCTGTCTACACATGCCAGGACCGGTTCTTTGTACTTCATTACATTCACTGATTATCTCTCAAGATTCGGACATATGTTCCTGTTGAAACACAAGTCTGAAGTTTTTGAGAAATTCAATGAATATAAGTTAGAAGTAGAGAACCAAAACAGGTATAAGTATTATGTCCTATGATGAGATCGGGGAGGAGAATACTTGAGCACGAAATTTCTGGACTATTCTAAAGGAGAATGAGATTCTCTCTCAGCATTACTCCTCCATAACACCACAGCACATCGGTGTATCGGGGCGGAGCAATCGCACCCTATGTGATATGATGTGCTCTATGATGAGTATTACTGAGTTGCCTATTTCCTTTTTGGGGGTTATGCACTTGAGAAGCTGCATACCTATTGAATAGTGTTCCAACCAAATCTGGTGCCTACCACTCCATATGTGATATGGTATGGAAAGAGCCCATCTCTTAAGGATGTTAAGATTTGGGGTTGTCCAAAAGCAAAATCCGGACAAACTCAAGGCAAGGTCAGTTCTATGGAAGTTTGTTGGATATCCCAAGCATTAGCAAGGAAATATCTTCTACCGAATCGAGGAACAAAAGGTGTTTTATTTCTCGGCATGCCACCTTTTTGAGAAAAGGGGAATTTCTTGTGAAGAAATTAGTGGTCATGAGGTAGAACTGGAAAAAGTTTCAGCTATACAAACTGCAGCTGATGATTTGGTAGAATCAGATGATTCAATAGTTTCCAACGAACCTCAGCCTCTCCGCCGATTGGGTAGGGTTCCTCATCCACCTAAGAGATACTTCGGTTTCTCTATGACAGTGGGAGCGAGGATTGCATCATGAGATGATGACCCAACTTATTTCGAGCAGGCCATCAAGAGTGAGGACTCTGTGAGTATGGCTGGATGCTTAGCGATCTGAGATGGAATCCATATACACCAACAAAGTATAGACTTTGGTAGCTTTATCTGAAGGGTTAAATCCCCATCAGGAGCAAGTATATCTTGAGAAGATTACTAGGTGTATATGGAAAAGTTGAGACTTTCAAAGCTATGCTTAAGTCCATCCAGATCCTACTTGCCATTGCAACATACCATGACTACTGGCGGTTGGGTGTCAGGACTGCTTTTCTAAATAGTGATTTGGAAGAGAGCGTCTATAAGTACATAGCCAGAGGGCTTCGTAGACAGTGGGAGCAGCAGAAACGTGTGCAAGTTGTTTTATGGGATAAATCAGGCATCGCGGAGTTGGAACATCTGTTTTGATGTGGTAGTCAAAGAGTTTGACTTCATCAAAATGGTAGATGAACCTTGTATATACAAAAAGGCAGTAGGGAGTATGGTGGTGATCCTCGTATAGTACGTGGATGACATACTCTTGATAGAGAAGGAGTTTCCTATGCTACGCTCGGTCAATCTTCTCTTATCACAAGGATTCTCCATAAAGGATCAATGTGATACCTCCTGAATCCTGGATTTTAGGTCTATGAGATAGATCTAAATGGATGTTAGGATTCTCGCTAGGTGTAGTGAGATGGTATCAATCGATCCTGGGGAGAATCACTGGAATGGTTCCATGATGATAAGGTAGACTGAATGTCAGTCACAGGTATTGTCTTTACCCTCAGTGGAGGGACGGTATGTTGGAAGAGTTCCAAACTAGATACCGTGACACACTAGATGATTAAAGGCAATATATATCGTTACCAAGGATACTACCAAAGAGGCAGTCTGGATATATATTAGTTCATGAGATGAACTTCGTTCCTACCATTGTGTGACAATGGAGCTGTGGCTTATGCCTAGGAACCCCCGTCCCATCAGAGGTCCAGACATATTCTTAGGCGGTACCACCCGATCATGGAGATGGATGATCTCCAGGGAGATCGAGGTCAGGAGAGTAGATACAGAGGACAACAGCGCGGATCCACTCACAAAGGCCTATTTCCCAGTAGAGACTTTTATGGGATGGTTGAGTATGAGATACTTCAACTACAGCTGATTGTTGGGTATGCGATACCACAACAGATGGCCCTAGTGCAAGTGGGAGATTGTTAGTGATATGTATGCCCTAGAGGCCATTACTGTACATATGATGTATATTGTAGTGGATGCTTGGACATATATAGTGAGGACTTTCTTGCTCGACATGATAGTATGCTATCAGGTTGCCCTTTATCTTAACATGTACTCTGATAGTCTCTATGTTACATGTTGATAAAGCCCTTAGGATGAGTACTTGACTACCAGGACTATGATGCAGATCATACTAGTGGGGACAGTGTAGTCGCTAAGTACATCCTTCAAATGTTCCTAGTCGTAGGTGTATCAAGGCAGGGCATCGATATACCAGAGTAGACTAGCGTATGCTTCTCGACCCATGTAAATGGTCGATGGATGATCCTATATCCATTGGTGTTTGACATCAAAGACAGTATACGGGTGCTCAGTGGAGACTGGGTACACTGGACGGACTCGCCGAGAACTCCCAGATGGTATTATACCTCACGTCAGATGGCAGTTCTCTGGTGACACTGGTACAGGTTAGTCTGTAGACCCGAGATCATCATAGAGTCTTGTGTGATTCCCACTGTGCTTTGATTTCCATCATACCACGTCCAAGAGGTCATGCAAAACGGTGGCTTTTGGGTACAGTCCCGAATCACATAGAGGCAATGAGCGATAGGAGGGGTTTTGTCTCTCCCGGTATAGGGAGTTGATGTTGCGCTGTGCTCGATTGGCCATAACTGGAAATCCCTGGCCAGGATTGCTGATATTTACTGGTAAGTGTTATCAGTGGTTTCTCGAACTGTTATGGACCTCATATCAACACGACTTATCAAGCTACTGGGGTCTGACGTTTACCACCCCTAGGCGAGATATGCGACATATCAGACGAAGAGACCGGACTGTACAGGAGTGTTACTGATTAGATTCGCAGGAGAATGTACAGGCTTGCTTGTTGATCTTCTGATCGCTCAATACCTGGGTAGCTGTTACGTTTAGCTGACCACTTGCAGCTTGTGGGTGTTTGATATGATCATCACCTACTGCCGGCGTATTGACGATTCTTTAGAGTCCTACACAGAGGTTTCCTGGCTCAGGAAAAACGGAGTAGGAGCACACATGTGATATGTGCGGTATCGAGAATAATACGATATGAGATACCATATTATATTCTCGCGATATGTGATATCGGCCGGGTATATGTGATATAGCCGGGTCATCGGATCAAGTGTTGATGCGATGAAATGGTACATGTTATATTAGTCGGTTATATGTATTATAACCGGGTTATCGGATCAAGTGTTGATTCGATAATTTAATGTATATTATATATGAGATATATTACATTACATTAACTAATATAAGCTCGCTTTATTGATTCATTTTCTCACGGGGTAATACATTGATGTATATGTGATATATGTTAATTGTATTATTTTCTTTTGTTACAAAATATATTGTATATGTGATATATAATATTGTAACAAGTTAGGGTTACAAATGCAACATGGTTGTTAAGTTTAAATAAATTTAGGTTTTGGATTTGGGTTAGCTTTTGGGTTAGCTTTTTCATGAAGCTTCATGAAGCTTTCCTTTTTGTTTTCTAGCTTGATATTTTGTGAAGATATTTTGTTAACTCAACCCAAACCCTTAACTCTAGTTTATTCTCTACATGAGTTAAAGTCTTCATTCTTAACTCATGGTTGCAATTGTAACCATAACAATAATCCATTATTCATCACAAAAGCTTTCATCTTCTTCTTCCTCCTTAGAAAAGCTTACTAGCTTTTTGCATGTGATGAATTAGTGTGAGAAATTGAAAATAAAAGAGAGCTAAATTCCTACTTCATCATCCTCATCTATTATACCCACTTAGATTAGGGTGTTTGCTTTGCTAATATTTGATTAGTGAAGCATGAGTCTGGGTTTGAGATTCTTCAAGATAGATCATCTTAGTTGTTGAAGATCGGAAGCAAACTTACATCTTTCTCTTCATGGAGCCTCTCTAGAGTCCGGGTACATGATGATCGCGGCGAAGGGACCTCAACACGGAGCTTATGAAGCGAAGGAACGGACTACAAAGGTTGTAATCCCTAACTCTTAGAAGTAAAGTTGTTTACTTGCTATGTTAACCTTAAGTCTCTAGTTAAGATCTTGGTTAGGGTTTGTTTAGCACCCCAAAATTTTTAAAGTAGCATGATTGATGCTTGCCAAAACCTTCACAAGGTGCCATACTAACCCTACAGGTATACGTATCGAAATACATATACGCGTATTCGTACAAAAATACGAATAGCAAAGAGAGAAAATGAATAGTGAACAACAATACTAGAATATAAATATATATATTATTAAATCAAAACCTGATTTAATAATCCGGCTTAATCCTAAGCCGCTAGTATTATCAACCGTCCGTCATCTACACCATATCGCCTGAACCGTGAAAACCCTCTGTGTGGGACTCTAAAGACTCGTCAATACGCTGGCAGTGGGTTTAACCACAAGCACGTCAGCGGCACTAGCTGTACGTAACGGCTACCCGGGTATTGAGCGAAAGGGAGGCCGACGAGAAAACTCATCCTGAACCCCTACCGAGTCTGACAGTGACAATATCTGTACAGTCAAGTCTGTTCGTCTAAGAGTATCGCATATCGAGTCTAGGGGGTGGATAAAGTCAGACCCCTAACAACGCGACATTTAGTGTCGGCATGAAACCCATCACCACTTGAGAAACTATCGATCCTGGATCGGTAATTCTCGTCCACCGTGGCCACGGATTTCTGGTGATGGCCACCCGTGCACAACGCGACATCAACCCCCAATACCGGGAGAGACGAATCCCCGACGATCCGATCACTGCCTCCATGTGGCTCGGGACTGTACCCAACTAAAACCTGTTTGCACGACTTCTTTGAGCCGTGGTAGGGTAGTAATCAAAGCACAGTGGGAACTCACACGAGACAAATGACGATCTCAAATCAACAGACTAACCTGTACACATGTCACCTGGGAACTGCTACCTGACAATAGGTATAATTCCAACAAGCAGGTTCCCGGCGAGTCCGTCCAGTGTACTCATAACCCAATGAACACCTGTATACTATTAGGTGAACAAACTAATACCAATGGCTTGTGAAACCAGGCCACCGCCCCTCGTCGGGATCGTGATCAGTATACACTAGTTTATATTGGAGTATCGATGCCCAGTCTCGATACTCCCATGACTAAGGACATTTAAGGATGTGCTTATAGACCCCCAGCTCTTACGTATATGATCACCATCATAATGCTGGTAGTCAGGCAAGAATACTATGGGCTCTATCAACATGTACATGATGATAAAGGCAAACCAGATAACATACTATCATCTCGAGTAAGACTATTCTACCGGTATAGGTCCTTTCTCAATCATCATAATCACCTGCCTGTGATTATGATAATCGCCTTGAGGGCACTATAGCCAACAATCTCGTATTTGCACTTAAGGCCAATCATTGCGATATCGCATACTCACAGCCTGTGTGATACCGAACACCCAACTTCTCTAGTAATCAGTTTCACAAAGCCCGTTTGCGAAACTATTGCGTTTGAGAAATAGCCTCAGTGAGTGAATCCGCTCCAATGTTTCTTTCTGTATCTCTCTATATTTCAACTTTGCAGAGAAAACTATCTCCCAAAATGAGCAATACATGTCTTAGAATTTGTCTGGATATCTGATGGAACCCAGTTCACAAATGAACTCCAAATCCAGCAAACTTCTTAGACTGTATCGTCCACTGAATTTAATCAGTATCCTGCGCCATGCCTTTCCTCGGTATCCGCTTGGACCACCTGTCCAACATACTGTCCCTCAAAAGAGGGAAAACTATAACTCTGACAGTCACTCTGTCATCCAGGTCACCTTGGAAGCCTGAAATGATAATCGTCTCCCGAAAGAGGCTGCCATAATCATTTCCCAAGAACATCCATTTATGTTCAATAACTGCTTCCCAATGTATCTCCAGGATTGGATTAATATATGTTTATTGTAGCTAGTGGAAAAACAACATCTGGTGTGGTACTTGACATTTCATGATTAACTCAATTGCCTAAGCAAGTGATATGCTAATCACGCAGACCCCTCTCCCCTTTAGTCTGTAAGACACCTTTAAAGAGGGTGACTCCATCACCTGCAGATACACCACCATACCAGGAGTCGTCCATTCTAAAATACCTTTAGAATAATGTCAAAGTACCCAGATTAGAATACTTCCCAAATCTAGATCTAAAACCATAGATCTAGTAACCAGAAAACCTGATATTATATCCATGTCTTATGTAGAGAAACAACTGTGTGACAACCACAGTATAACCGATTGTAGTATAGGAATATCTCTTCCTATCAAGTGCATGTCATCCTAATACCTGGACATCACTCTCTACTACCTTATTAGCAGATCCATCTCCTATTCTGATGAAGTCAAAGCCTATGACTGTCACATCAAAAATAGATGATCTATTTTCGTTATACCTGCTTTAGTCTATAAATAGACATAAGCTATTTCCCTACTATGCTTCCGCTGCTCCCACTGACTACAACAACCCTCTGGCAGAGTCATATACACGTGCACTTCCAAAGCTAGTTTAGAACGACGCTATACTCATCCTCCTGCCGGGTTTTATAGTCTAGAACAACAGCAATGGAAAGTCTGGATAAACAAGAACCTCCCTGTCACTATCTCTGAGAAGACCGAAGTACCTCTAGGGTGCCTGAGGTTACCCACCAAATCTGTGGAGTGGCCAATGGAATGTCGAAACTAATTAAATCCTTAGGTTCTATTAAATCTTCAGTGATCGTTTGTGGTTCTGGAATCACTTCCAGTTCTATCATACTCCCACTTATGTTTTTCTGAAAAAATCCATTTTACTAAAACTGTGGCGAGTCAAGAACAATATAAATATTGATCTTCCTGATGGTAGAAATTTAACCTTCGTCAAAGCCCGGGATAACCCACAAACAGCCATTACTGAAACGTGCCTCGAGTTTATCCAGATTCTGGTTTTAAGCATCAGCCGGACAACTCCCTATACCTTAATATCGTTAAAATATAAATTGATTCTATATATATCCAATATAGAAACAAAAGCACTAATTTAATTGGAACCAGATTCAAAATCATGCAGCTGTTTCCAGTGCATGTCAACCAAATGGAAAGAGGTCATTCAGCATTACTCATCTAAGAGTGCATCCATATATGAGTGACCTGAAAGAGAAGCAAGTTCTCAAAACCATTACTATCAACGGAATACCAAACACAAGTATTTATATCTTCGACTTCCTCGAAGAATCCTGATACTTCCAACAAATGGTTCTCTACTTTATTCTTATACCTATAACTTCTCAAAATCCGAATCTCGTATTTCAACGAAATACTTGTCTAGAACTAGAGAAGTTATGAGTAAACAGAATATAGTACGAGTACCAACCCCATTGTCCTAATGGACACTGGACAACATACAATACTTTGTATAAGTCCCATGAGTTCAATAACTCAAACCCTGTGCGTCGTAGGTTGAAAAGCTGTACTATGGTTAAGAAGAATTACACCGCTGTTGAATGCACCTTACCTAATTACCAACTGATATAGGTAAATGTCACAGACATAACATCAAAAAGTTATATCTCACTTTATAAAATAAACGTACAGATATAACAGTTCGAAATTGGTGCATAATAACGGATATTCAAAACCAAATATTTTCCATACGGCAAAATCCAGATGATTTCCTCAAATATCACCAATTACAACGAATTCCGATATAATGAGGATTTAATCACCCAATTCCCAATATCTTACTCCCACTCACCATCCGTAATAACATACAGATGTGAGAAACTGATCTGGTAAACTCATACCCTGGAGTTAGATTCCAATTGGGAAAACAGTTTTCAATTAACATCGCACAGTGAAACTAAAACATGAAAATGTTTCAAAAGGGATTAACTGGTATTCCTAGTAACGCCTCTTCCACTATCCTGATTCATGACAGTAACCATATACTTACATGCCCTCACTCCAATCCCTTTATTATGTCTTTACTTATTACCTTCTGTACACCTTCTTCAGGCTAATTGGTTTTCTTCTTTCCCTACCCTTCGGCACCAGCCTAAGGTTTGGAAGAAGACTCTCCAATAAGCGTAATATGTGTACTCTCCTAATCGTAGGAGCTCTCGCAACATGAGAGAAGGTAAAGAGAAAAGACATCTGAATAATCCTATTCTATTTCTGCTGAACTGGAAACCATCCTCGAATTTGGAACAAGTTCCTTCGAGTTCGTATGTAACTATACAATGCCATATCTAATAGGAGTGGATATCCGTAGTGATACGGAGTGTTCTGGAGAAATGCAAAGTGGATGTAGGAGTGGCAGGGGTATACACGGTTTTTGTCGTGAATGATAGCAGTCGCAATTTTCTTTGCATTTATTCTAGTCCCTTTATATGTCTCTACTTATTACCTTCTGTACACCACACTTAGGCTTAATTAGTTTTCTTCCTTCCTTACCCTTCGGCACCTGCCTATGGTCTGGAGGAAGACTATCTAATAAACTCAATGAGCCCTTACAACCTGAGAGAAGGTAAAGGGAAAAGACAACCGAATAATCCTATTCAATCTCTCCAGAACCAGAATCCATCCTTAAATCTGAAACAAGTTCTTTCGAGTTCGTATGTAACTATACGATGGATTTATCCAATAGGAGTGGATGTCCGTAGTGATATGGGGTGTTCTACAGAAATGCAAAGGTGATTTAGAAGTGGCAATGTTATTTGCGACACCGTGACATTCCAAAAGCCAAAGTGTTTTAAGAAGGTTCGGTTAACTTGGTTCATAAGTTTTAGTCAAGGGTCGGGCCATAGTCGCTGCCAAAGAGAGAGAGAAAAGAAACACTCAGCGTGCACTCTAACCTAGAATAGAATGGTTAATCACTTTATCTAATCAGAATGGCTCCCACTGTTTCCTCGAATTCTCATCCAAACCCTAAAGGAGAATTAGTCGGGATCATCTAAAATCACCCGAGGAGTAATCCTACTCATCAGTGGGAATCGGGATCCAACTATCATCGCATGATAATTTGATGGAAGTCACTCAAGTTACCACACTCTAGAAGGTATGCGCAAGCCTGGCAAGTTTCCTATATGTTTGAAACTCCCGATGTGATTTTTACCCCTAGGACCCAAGTGACCTTGACGAATAATCAACAAATCAAAAGGTCCTGGTCAAGTTCAACCCATCATTATCTTGATTGCGTTAAACCCATCCGCAAGACCCTTGATGAATAATCAACAAAGTCGTACGACTGTCCTAACCAATCCACATATCCATGCGACAAAAAAGCATTACAGAGCTACCGCATACTACGTCTCGGCAACGACAAACGTAGCACGAATACTAAGCAATACTAATCTGAAATGACGAAGGGTTACGGCTGGTTTTTGGCGAAAAACATTTAACGTAATGAACTTGATATCGTTGAAGGAACCGAGTGGTTTTACAAATTTATAGCGGCGAAAACTTTTGCTAAAGAGGTCACTCCCGGTGAAGGGATCTCGGCTCTTTCCTCGTCGAATGAGGTGCAGGATATTCCAAACTGAATACCACGATACAAAGCAAAAGAATCGACTATAGTGAAGTTATTACGTTGATGCAAACTTCTGCCCAAGGGGTCACTCCCGGTGAAGGGATCTCAGCCCTTGCCTCGTAGAATGAGGTGCTGGATATTCATAACCGAATACCACTGTGCAAAGCAAAAGAGAACGTCTGTAATGTCAGTTTTTAAAAACTTGGTTCCAACAACATCATATAGGTTTGTTTTATCCTTGCATTGATAAGAATTAGTGCAGTCCCATCAATTAATCACACCAGAAAAGAACGAAAATATGATGTACGTATATGCCATCCGCATTCGCCACTGGGTCCCGTCATCACCCGTTAGGTTACTTAACTAACGACAGAGCAGGGACTGGGCTAGCGCGGGTGCAAAACATATACACCAACTACTAGTATATATATAAATATATATAACAATCGTCCCAGGCATGATATAAAACAACATCACAGAAGTAACACAGAATGGTGGATAATCTTAGAGCCCCGGGTTTCACTTGAGCCGCAAATGAGACCCGACGTTCCCTATCGTGTGGATAGCCTGTGCAATGATAACCTAGACCCCTACAAGCGCGGCAAGTTACCCACCAAAACCAGAAGTGAGTCAACCCCTTTCAACAACGTGAATGGGCCACCCAGCACGTCACGGAATCCGGTAACTTGGGCACCCCTCCGTGGGTCAACCTATACCTCCTACGAGTGCGGCGAATAGCCCGCTAATTCTAAAGTAAGGTCCCCTCTGTCTCAACGCCATGAGATGCGGACCCGTTGCCCTCTAGAACCCGGCTATTCATGCACTCCACCACGGGGTAATCCTAGTACAGAAAAGAAAATAATATACAAGAGTGACATCGACCTCAACCCGGTCATGCCCCAAATAAATAATATACAAACTGGCAGTGATGACAGTTCACATGTCGGACGCTCGCTCCGTAATAATAAATATACAAATGAAACTAAACTGTACTAACATTACACCCAAGCTATCCACCACGACGATCCAACCACAACACAGCACAACACAGAACATCAACGTGAATATCACGTTCGCAAACCCGTCTAAAAGAACATATAGCAATTAAACGAGTTATACCGCTCTAATGACATTCACGGTCGCAGATAGTAATGTATGTACTGATAAACATTTAAACAGTGCTAAATTATCGACTTTGAAACACCCCGAATTGCCTCTGAACAAAAGACAACACTATATCCAAAATGGGCAAAACAAGCAATACCACTGCACCAATATTCCAGAGACCAAACCACACCCAAAATACGAAGTCCAAAATCCCTACTATGGCTGGCCAGCTCAGAAAATGTGAGCTTGTGCTCGGGTCAAAACGGGTGGAATGGGTTCATATTTAGGGTATGTTCTAATGGTCATACAAGTAGTCTTCTGCAGTTGCTTAAATTTTTTTTTTGAAGATTTTAAAAATCGACAGAGACTGGAATGCGCAGTGCACTGTTTCGGAGTTGTTTCAATTTCGATACTTTAACATTGTCTAAACAAGCTAGGTTAGGGTTTAAAGGCTGGCTCTGATACCGTGTTGGATTACGGCAGCGCCCCGGCCATCAAGCCATGGCTAAATGCGGAACAAAAATTTACTGAACTGGCACTACCATTACCCGATACCCGGATCTACCCTAAACCCTATACTAGCAAGCTATAAAAAAAGTTAGAATGGTTATACCGAGTTGATCCGTGTCCTTCGGTCTTCAACCATCATCCCCAAGCTCCTAATTGCTCCTTGATCGAGTTTGGTTGCCGGTCTTCCTTCATCTACGATGATCCACCTGAGGGAAACGGCGCAAGCTTCAGTCTCGTCGAGCGAGGCAACCGACGCTCCAAGGTTGCTAGCAATGGAGAGTGGAGATATAGGAAATAATTTTCTCTCATCACATATGCTCAATGAGCAACCATAGAAGATGAAGAAGGAGGTGAGGAAACATGTGGCATGAGAAACTCAAGAAATGTGCTAAGTGTTGAAGTGGGTTGTGAATGCAAGCAAGCAAGTCAAGAAAAAGAAATGACCAAGCTCCCCCAAAAGCTAGCGGCTGCCCCCTTCTCTCTCTCATGCAATGAAAATATCTTTCCAATTTTCCAATAAACAAAACCATGCCCATACCTCTTTACATGCCACAAGCCATGCTTATGCCAACTCACCCTCCACCTCATTTCCTAAATGATTTTCTAAAAAGAAAATCCAATAATGAGGTGGCCATCTTCTAGAAATAATTCCGTATAAATACGGAATCCAACCCGGTATACGCATCGAAATACATATACGCGTATTCGTACAAAACTACGAATAGCAAAGAGAGAAAATGAATAGTGAACAATAATACTAGAATATATATATATATATATATATAAATTATTAAATCAAAACCTGATTTAATAATCCGGTGTAATCCTAAGCCGCTTGTATTATCAACCGTCCGATTAAAGTCTGTGCCGCCTGTACACATATTTAATCGGACACCTGTATGTACCAACATACGTCATCTACACCATATCGCCTGAACCGTGAAAACCCTCTTTGTGGGACTCTAAAGACTCGTCAATGTAAATCCACGGTAGCGCCCCGGCCATCTAACAGACGCCAAATGCGGAACAAAAACTTTTTACAAACTGGCGCTATCGTGTACCGTAACCCGGATTTGCCATTAAAGCTAAACTAACAAACTACAAAGTGGGTTAGAATTGTTATACCGAATGATCCGAGTCCTTCGGTCTTCAACCATCATCCCATGCTTTGTTGCGGCGGTTTCGATCTTCTGAAACTCCAGTCTCGTCGTCCAGGTGGCACCACGTCGACGGATCTTTAAACAGGATCCCGCCTCCGAACCGATGCAACTCGATCGTCAAGTTTGCTAAAAGAGATGACCAAGATTGATGTAGAGAATGAGTAGAACACTTTGTCTCGTTACGTCCAAGGCTATGGATGAATGGTTAATGAAGTTGCCAATTGGAATCGGGTAAATGGAAATTGGGCTATGAAATTTCCATACACTAAATTTCTTGTATCTTTTTCTCAAAAATGAATCCATCATCACCCTTGAAGAAGGGGTCGGCCACTTATAGCAAGGAGAGGGTGAGTGTAGGAGCTTCAAGTGGTGACCATAACAATATGATAGTTATCAACACAATTAATGAAAGAATGAATCATCAAAAGACATTAAATGTAAAAGCATGAATCATGAAGCCTAGTCATCAACTCATTAATGCTAAAGAATGAGGCACTAACCTAGTCACTAATCATGAAGCTTCACACACGATGACTCACCCTCAAGACGAAAAGACAAATCCGCATTTAACCGAATGTCAAAATACGGCTGATAGAAAACAGGAAACTGGCAACTTCCAAAAGTGATCCTGAAACGAATTTCAGGATAACCCCGTATTAGTATAAACATACCCGCATTTATATTACGACTGAATACAAATGCATCTGAGACAAATATATTATATCTACACAGTATAATACTGGGATCTGGCTTAAACCAAAGCCTACCAGTATTATCTGCCCGAAAAATGACACGTGCGAAAACGCACGTGCATTTTCCGAACCTTACCATAAAACCATACGGCCTCTACAACGTTTCGCCCGAACTTGGGAAAGTGTCTGTGGGGGACTCTAAGAACTCATCAATACACTGGCACTGGGTATAACCACTAGCACGTCAGAGGTACAAGCTGTACGTAACGGTTTGCCTATGTATTGATTGGAAGGAATGCTGACGAGCGAACTCATCTATAAACCCTACTGAGTCTAACAGTGACAATGTATATACAGTCCGGTCCGTTCGTCTAAAGAGTATCGCATATCGAATCTAGGGGGTGGATAAAATCAGACCCCTAATAACGCGATAATTCATGTCGGTATGAAACCCATCACCATCTGAGAAACTACTGATCCAAATCAGTAATTCTCCACTACCTTGGCCAAGGATTTCTAGTGATGGCCACCCGTGCACTGTGCGACATCAAATCCCAATACCGGGAGAGACGAATCTCCGACGATCCACTTACTGCCTCCATGTGGCTCGGGACTGTACCAAAGAAATACCTGTTTGCACAACTCCTTTGAGCGTGGTAGGGTAGGAATCAAAGCACAGTGGGAATTCATACGAGACAAATGACGATCTCAGGTCGACAAACTAACCTGTACACATGTCACCAGGGAACTGCTATCTGACGATATGTATAATACCAACTAGCATGTTCCCGGCGAGTCCTGTCCGGTGTACTCATAACCTAATGAGCACCTGTATACATCTTAGGTGATCCAACTGACACCGGTGGCTTGTGAGACCGGCCACCGCCCCTCGTCGGGGTCTCGACTGTATACAGTCTACTCTGGAGTATCGATGCCCTATCTCGAAACTCCCACGACTAGGTACACTTTTAAGGATGTGCTTATAGACCCCAGCTCCCACGTATATGATCGCCATCATACTGCTGGTAGTCAAGCATGAATCTTATGAGCTCTATCATCATGCAATAGTGAACTAAAGCATATATACGATGATAAATACAAACCAGATAGCATACTATCATCTCGAGCAAGACTGTCATATCGGTATAGGTCCTGCCTCAATCATTGCAATCACCTACCTGCGATCCAATAATTGACTTTGAGGGCACTATCTCCAACAATCTCCTCCTTGCACTTAAGGCTAATTATTGCGATGTCGCATCCTCACAGCCCATGTGATATCGAACATCCAACTCCTCTACTAATCAGTTTCACAAAACTAGTTTGTAAAACTCTTGTGTTCGAGAAATAGCCTCAGTGAGTGGATCCGCCCTGATGTTTCTTTCTATGTCTCTCTTAATCTCAAGTTCGAGGAGAAAAACCATCTCCCAAAACGAGTAATACCTGTCTTAGAATATGTCTGAATATCTAATGGGACCTAGTTCATAAATGAACTCCAAATCCAGACTTCTTAGACTTTATTGATAACTGAACCTAATTAGTATCGCGCACCATGCCTCCCACAGTATCCTCTTGGACCACCTGTCCATAATACTGTCCCTCATCATAGGGAAAACTATAACTCTGACAATCACTCTGTCATCCATGTCACCTCTGAAGCCTGGAATGATAACCGTCTCCCGAAGGAGGCTGCCGTCATCAAATCCGTAGAACATTCACTCATGTTCTAAAACTGCTTCCTTATGTTTCTCCATGATTGGATTAATATAAACTTATCATATCAAGTGCAAAAACAACATCTGGTGTGGTACTTGACATTTCATGATTGACTTAATTGCCTAAGCAAGTGATCTGCCAATCATGCACATCCCTCTCTCCTTTAGTCTGTAAGACACCTTTAGAGAGGGTGACTCCATCACCTGCAGGTACACTATCATGCCAGGAGTCCTCTATTCTAAATACCATTAGAATACTGTCAAAGTACCCATATTAGGAAACTACCCAAATCCATATCTAAAACCATAGATCTAGAAACCAGAATGTCTGATATTATATCCATGTCCTGTCTGGAGAAACAACTGTGTGACGACCACAGTACAACCGATCGTAGTATAGGAATTTTACTTCCTACTTTGTGTATGTCATCCAAATACCATGACATCACACCCTACTACCTTCTCAACAGATCCATCCCCTATTCTGATGAAGTCAAACCCATGACTCTCATATCAAAATTAGATGATCTATCTCCGCTATATCTGCTCAAGCCTATAAATAGACATAAGCTACTTGCCCACTATGCTTCCGCCGCTCCCACTGACTACGATAACCCTCTGGCAGATTAATATCTACGTACACTTCTAAAGCTAGTTTAGAACGACGTTATACTTATCCTCTTGCCGGGTC
This sequence comes from Agapanthus africanus, assembly GCA_030015575.1. Lineage (NCBI taxonomy): Eukaryota > Viridiplantae > Streptophyta > Magnoliopsida > Asparagales > Amaryllidaceae > Agapanthus > Agapanthus africanus. Next base: position 189,345,300 of record JASDDO010000001.1, read on the forward strand.
TCATAGTCTGGAACAACAGTAGTGTCAAGTCTGGGTAAACAAGAACCTCCCTGTCACCGTCCTTGAGGCTACCGGAGTACCTCTCAGGTGACTGAGGTTACCCTCCATATCTGTGGAGTGGCTAATAGAATGTCAAACCTATTTGAATATATTGGTCCTATTAAATTTTCCGTAATCGTTTGCGGTTCTGGAATCACTTCCAGTTTTACTATACTCCCACTACTGTTTTCTGAAAAAATCCATTTTACTAAAACTGTGGCGAGTCAAGAACAATATCACTATTGATCTTCCAGATGGTAGAAATGTCAACCCTCGTCAAAGCCAGGGTCAACCCACAAACTGCCATTACAGAAACGTGTCTTGAGTTATCCAGTGTCTGGTTTTAAGCATAAGCTGGACAACTCCCCTTACCTTAACATCGTTAAGATATGAACCATTCTATATCCAATATAGAAACAGAGGCACTAATTTAATTGGAACCATATTCAAATCATGCAGCTGTCTCCAGTGCATATCAACTTAATGGAAAGTGGCTACTCGGCATTACTCAACTTAGGAATCCATCCAATTATGAGTAACCTGAAAGAGAAACGAGTTTCTCAAAAACCATTACTCTCAACTGAATACCAATCTCAAGAATCTATATCTTCAATCTCTTTGAAGAATCCCGATACTTGTGATACCTGGTTCTCTACCTTATTCTTATACCCACAACTCTTCAAAACTTAGACATTGTATTTCTACGAAACACTTGTCTAAAAACTAGAGAAGTCATAAGTAAACAGAACATAGTGCGAGGACCTACCCCTTTGTCCTGATGGACACTGGACAACATACGATACTCTGTATAAGTCCGCTGAGTTGAATAACTCAAAACCCGTGCGTCGTAGGTTGAAAACTGTACCCAGGTGATTTCCTCAAATATCATCAATTACAACGAATTCCGATATAATGAGGATGATCACCAAATTCCTAATAACTTACTCCCACTCATCATCTGTAAAACCATACAGATATGAGAATGAAACCTGGTAAATACATACCCTGGAGTAAGTATCTAATCGGGAAAACAGTTTTCCTTTAACAATGCACTGAAACATGAAAGTGTTTCGTAGGGGTATCCTAGTATTCATAATAATGCCTCTTCCATAATCCTATTCATGACTTTAACCGTATATTTCATTGCTATCTCTCCAAATCCCTTTATTTGTCTTTAGTCGTTACCTTCTGTACACCTTCGTTAGGCTAAATGGTTTTCTTCCTTTCTTACCGTTCGGCACCAGCCTATGGTTTGGAAGAAGACTATCCAGTAAGCATAATAGGTGTACTCTCCTAAGCCTAGGAGTACTCGCAACTTGAGAGAAGGTGATGATAAAAGACTACTGAATAATACTTTATTCTATTTCTCCCGAACTGGGAAAAAAGCAAAGGTGAAATAGGAGTGGCGATGAAGTACGCGGTTTGGTCGTGAATGATAACAGTCGCAATTTACTTTGCCCTCTTTCTAATCCCTTTATTTTGTCTTTAGTTATTACCTTCTGTACACCCTACTTAGGCTAATTGGTTTTCTTCATTCCCTACCTTTCGGCACCAGCCTATGGTTTGGAATAAGACTATCCAATAAGCGTAATAGGTGTACCCTCCTAAACCAAGGAGCCCTCGCAACCTGAGAGAAGGTGATAATAAAAGACAACTGAATAAACCAATTCTATTTTCCTGAACCTGGATCCATCCTCGAAGTAGTACCTTCGAGTTCGTATATAACCATACGATGGATCTATCCAATGGAAGTGGATGTCCGTAGTAATACGGAGTGTTCTGAGAATTTCAAAGGGTAAAAAAAGGAGCGGCAATGACTTATGCAACTCGGACAATCCAAAAGTTAGTATTTTAAGAAGGTTCGGTCAACTTGGTCATTGAGTCATAGTCTAGGGTCGGTCAAAGGTCGCTGCCAAAGAGAGAGAGAGAGAGAAAAGAAACACTCTGCATGCACTCTAACTTAGATCAGAATGGTTATCACTTTATCTAATCAGGAAACCTCCCACTGTAATCTTAAATTCTTCTCCAAACCTGAAAGAAGAATTAGTCGGGATCATCCGAAGAGTAAACCAACTCATCAGTGAGAATCGGGATCCAATTATCATTGCATGATAACTTGATGGAAGCCACTCAAGTTATCACACTCCAGAAGGTATGCGCATGCCTGGCAAGTTTCCTGTATATTTGAAACCCCCGATGCGATTTTTGCCACATGCTCTTATGACCTTGACGAAAGCCAACAAATCATAAGTCACATGTCAAGTTCTGCCCGTCATTGTCCAGGTTAATTTGAACCCACCCGTACATACCCTTGACGAAAGCCAACAAGGTAATACGACTGTCCCAAACCAACACATCTATCTATGCTACAAATGAATACCCCAGCAGCTACCAAGTACTATGTCTTGACGAAAGCCAACAAACATAGCTTGAATACTATTGACTATCCATAAGATACGACGGAGGGCTACAGCTGGTTTTTGGCGAAAAACCTTTAACGTAATGAACTTGATCTCGCTGAAGGAACCGGATAGCTTTTTATAAAAATATAATGGCGAAAAACCTTTGCTAAAGAGGTCACTCCCGGTGAAGGGATCTCGGCTCTTTCCTCGTGGAATGAGGTGCAGGATATTCCAACTGAATACCGCGATGCAAAGCAACTTGTAATCGACTATAGTGAAATTATTACCCGGACGTAAACTTCTGCCCAAGGGGTCATTCCTGGTGAAGGGATCTCGACTCTTGCCTCGTCGAATGAGGTGCGGGATATTCTAAACTGAATATCCCTATGCAAAACAAAAAGAAACGTCTTTGTAATAACACTTTTAAAATTTGTTCCAACAACATCAAATATAGGTTTGTTTTATCCTTGCATTGATAAGAATCAATGCAGTCCCATCAATCAATCACGCCAGAAAAGAACGAAAAAAATGTACGTATATGCCATCCGCATTCGTCACTGGGTCCCGTCATCACCCGTTAGGTTACTTAACTAACGACAGAGCGGGGGCTGGACTAGCGCGGGTATAAAACATATACAACATCTAATAGTATATATACTAATATACAATAATCGCTCCAGGCGTGATAATATGCAACATTACAGAAAAGTAATAAGCATCACAGAATAATACAGATAATCTGGGATCCCCGGGTTTCACAGAGCCGCTACTGAAACCCGACGTTCCCCTGGTCGTGTGGATAGCCTGTGCAATAAAACCTAGACCCCTACGGGTGCGGCAACTTACCCGCCAAAACCTGAAGCGAGGTAGTCCCCACAACATAGTGAATGGAACACCTGGCACTTCACGGAATCCGGTAAATTGAGCACCCCTCCTTGGGTCAAACTATACCCCCTACGAGTGCGGCGAATAGTCTGTCAATTCTAGAGTGAGGTCCCTCTGCCTCTCAAAGCCATGAGATACGGACCCGTTGCCCTCCAGAACCCGGCTATCCGTGCACTCTTTCGCGGGATAAACCTAGTACAGAAATAAAAATATGTACAACGGGTACATCGACCTCTACCCGATCGTGCCCCAAAAAGAATATTATACAAACAGGCAGTGACGGCAGTCCACATGTTGGACGCTCGCCCCGCAATATCAAATGTACAAATAAATCCAAACTGCACTACCATTGCACACTGCTATCCACCACGACATATCCGCAACATCACAGCACAACACAGAACATCAACGCGAATGTCACGTTCGCAAACCCGTCTAAAAGAACTATAGCAATCAGACGCGGTTTACCGATCAAATGACATTCCCGGTCGGAGATATAATGTAAATACTGCATACTAAAAAATTTAAAATTTCGATCGACCAAATTTTCCGAAGTGGGCCCCACGTACATCTGCTGTACAGTAGCAAAATCTGGGCCCAAAAGAACTATACCAAAAACCACAATTTTCACAGAAAAGCCTACTGAAGAATTTTGAAGCACTGTTCCCACAGTACTGCCGCGGTCCCGCGGTCAAACCCAAGGTTTGACCGCGGATCCGCGGCGGTCACGTGGGATCACGTGCTCAAAACTCATCAGTATTCTTAGAAAACCCTGCTTAATTTTCTGGCATGATCAAAATAATTTTTAAACACTATTTAAAATCGACAGAAACATTAGCACTTGAAAAATGTGATTTTCGAAATTCGGTTCGATCGATATTTTAAACGCGTTAGCACAAATTAGTATAGCTTAATGGTGAGGCTCTGATACCACTGTAAGTCCACGGTAGCGCCCCGGCCGTCTAACAGACGCCAAATGTGGAACAAAAACGTTTTACAAACTGGCGCTATCGTGTACCGTAACCCGGATCTGCCATTAAAGCTAAACTAACAAACTACAAAGTGGGTTAGAATTGTTATACCGAATGATCCGAGTCCTTCGGTCTTCAACCATCATCCCACGCTTTGTTGCGGCGGTTTCGATCTTCTGAAACTCCAGTCTCGTCGTCCAGGTGGCACCACGTCGACGGATCTTTAAACGGGCTCCCGCCTCCGAACCGAGGCAACTCGATCGTCAAGTTTGCTAAAAGAGACGACCAAGATTGATGTAGAGAATGAGTAGAACACTTTGTCTCGTTACGTCCAAGGCTATGGACAAATGGTTAATGAAGTTGCTAATTGGAATCGGGTAAATGGAAATTGGGCTATGAAATTTCCATACACTAAATTTCTTGTATCTTTTTCTCAAAAATGAATCCATCATCACCCTTGAAGAAGGGACCGGCCACTTATAGCAAGGAGAAGGTGAGTGTAGGAGCTTCAAGTGGTGACCATAACAATATGATAGTTATCAACACAATTAATGAAAGAATGAATCATCAAAAGACATTAAATGTAAAAGCATGAATCATGAAGCCTAGTCATTGTAGGGTTCCTAGGCACCCAAATGAGGTCTCACAAGCCATCAACCATGGCAATTTCAAAAATACGGTGCCGAGAAACCCTAGACTACGGATCGTTAGCTAGATGTCTAGGCGAAAATGAAACTAGTTTACATCTAAACTAAAGGAATACGGAAATACAACCTTTGTAGATCCGGTTCTCCACCTCCATAGCTCCGCAATGAAGTCTCCTCGCTGTCCATAACAAGTCCCGAGCTCTAGCGTCGGCTTCATCGGAGAATGGACGGGCTAGGTCATCGATGTCCATGCCGAAGATGATCTACGTCGAGGCATCGCTAAATCAAGCTCCGACTTCACCAAGTCAAGAAACTTGTGAAGAAAACACACTCTACTACTTGGCAAGAGGTAGAGGATGAAGAAATAGGAAGTGGGTAGACTTTAGAATTGGATTTCTCACTTGTTTTCATCAATCACTATTGATGAAGAATGGTTTTCTTCTTGAGTTCAAGGAAGAAGAAGAAGAAAATGATATGATAAGATAATTAAAAAAAGAATAGAAAAACCATCCTTATCATAATTCTAACTATGGTTATGTGTAGAGAATTAACCAAGGGTTAAAGGAATGGTTAGGGTTAAGGATGAGATAAGAATGGTGGACAAAGTCAAAGCTTCATGAAGCTTCAACTAAACAACAAATAAAGCCACCATTCTTTTCTCTTCTCATTTATTTTCCAAAATGAAATGGATAAATAAATAAGTGAATAAAACAAAACCCTAACCATAATCATGTAACCATGGTTTGATCTTTACACAAAAACCCTAGCATAACATGTATCATCAAACATGATACAATCAAGTGCACAAAAGTATATCACATATACAATGTGTACAATCCGAGTGAGAAAATCCATTTAAAGTGAACCAATACCAGTTAACGCAAAGTAATATATCAAATATATAATTATGCATTAAATCATTAAATCAACACTTGATTCAATGATCCGGTCATGTCGCACACAACCGACTAGTATACAATGTATCGGCTTATCGAATCAATCCTTGATTCGATAACTAGGTTATATCGCATACAACCATTCGACACATTCATCGCGAGAATGAAATACGGTATCACATACACGCATTATTCTCGGTCCCGCACATATCTCATATGCGCTCCTATTTCGTTTCGCTTGAGCCAGGAAACATCTGTGTAGGACTCTAAAGACTCGTCAATACGCCGGCAGCAGATGATGATCATATCAAGCACCCACAAGCCGCAAGCGGTCTGCTAAACGTAACGGCCATCCGGGTATTGAGCGATCTGAAGATCGACGAGCAAGCCCGCTCACACTCCAGTGAATCCAACCAGTGACACTACCGTACAGTCCGGTCTGATCGTCTGATATGTCGCATATCTTGCCTAGGGGTGGTATACGTCAGACCCCAATAGCTCGATAAGTCGTGTCGATATGAGGTCTATAACAATTCGAGAAACTACTGGTAACACTTACCAGTAAATCTCAGCAACCCTGGCCAGGGATTTCCTGTTATAGCCAATCGAACACAGCGCAACATCAACCCCCTATACCGGGAGAGACGAATCCCCTCCTATCGCTCATTGCCTCCATGTGACTCGGGACTGTACCCAAAAACCACCGTTTTGCACGCCCTCTTGGACGTGGTAAGATGGAAATCAAAGCACAGTGGGAACCACACAAGACTCTATGACGATCTCGGGTCAACAGACTACTCTGTACCAGTGTCACCAGAGAACTGCCATCTGACGTGAGGTATAATACCATCTGGGAGTTCTCGGCGAGTCCGTCCAGTGTACCCAGTCTCTACTGAGCACCCGTATATCATCTCCGATGTCAAACACCAATGGATATGGGATCATCCATCGCCCATCTGTATGGGTCGAGAAGGTACACGCTAGTCTACTCTGGTATATCGATGCCCCGTCTCGATACACCCACGACTAGGGACTTTGAAGGATGTACTTATGGACTACCATGTCCCCACTAGTATGATCCGCATCATAGTCCAGGTAGTCAAGTACAGATCGTAAGGGCTTTACCAACATGTAACAGGGAGACAATCAGTGTACACGTTAAGGTAAAGATCAACCAGATAGCATACTATCATGTCGAGCAAGAAAGTCCTCCCTATATATGTCCCAGCATCCACTACAATATACATCCTATGTACAGTAATGGCCTCTAGGGCATACATATAACTAACAGTCATCAACTCATTAATGCTAAAGAATGAGTCACTAACCTAGTCACTAATCATGAAGCTTCCACACACGATGACTCACCCTCAAGACGAAAAGACAAATCCGCATTTAACCGAATGTCAAAATACGGCTGATAGAAAACAGGAAACTGGCAACTTCCAAAAGTGATCCTGAAACGAATTTCAGGATAACCCCGTATTAGTATAAACATACCCGCATTTGTATTACGACCGAATACAAATGCATCTGAGACAAATATATTATATCTACACAGTATAATACTGGGATCTGGTTTAAACCAAAGCCTACCAGTATTATCTGCCCGAAAAATGACACGTGTGAAAACGCACGTGCATTTTCCGAACCTTGCCATAAAACCATACGGCCTCTACAACGTTTCGCCCGAACTTGGGAAAGTGTCCGTGGGGGACTCTAATGACTCATCAATACACTGGCACTGGGTATAACCACTAGCACGTCAGAGGTACAAGCTGTACGTAACGGTTTGCCTATGTATTGATTGGAAGGAAAGCTGACGAGCGAACTCATCTATAAACCCTACTGAGTCTAACAGTGACAATGTATATACAGTCCGGTCCGTTCGTCTAAAGAGTATCGCATATCGAATCTAGGGGGTGGATAAAGTCAGACCCCTAATAACGCGATAATTCGTGTCGATATGAAGCCCATCACCATATGAGAAACTACTGATCCAAATCAGTAATTCTCCACTACCTTGGCCAAGGATTTCTAGTGATGGCCACCCGTGCACTGTGCGACATCAACCCCCAATACCGGGAGAGCCGAATCCCCGACGATCCGCTCACTGCCTCCATGTGGCTCGGGACTGTACCCAAAAAATACCTGTTTGCACAACTCATTTGAGCGTGGTAGGGTAGGAATCAAAGCACAGTGGGAACTCACACGAGACAAATGACGATCTCAGGTCGACAAACTAACCTGTACACATGTCACCAGGGAACTGCTATCTGATGATATGTATAATACCAACTAGCATGTCCCCGGCGAGTCCTGTCCAGTGTACTCATAACCTAATGAGCACCTGTATACATCTTAGGTGATCCAACTGACACCGGTGGCTTGTAAGACCGGCAACCGCCCCTCGTCGGGGTCTCGACTGTATACACTAGTCTACTCTGGAGTATCGATACCCTGTCTCTAAACTCCCACGACTAAGGACACTTTTAAGGATGTGCTTACAGACCCCAGCTCCCACGTATATGATCGCCATCATATTGCTGGTAGTCAAGCATGAATCCTATGGGCTCTATCATCATGCAATAGTGAACTAAAACATATATACGATGATAAATACAAACCAGATAGCATACTATCATCTCGAGCAAGACTGTCATATCGGTATAGGTCATGCCTCAATCATTGCAATCACCTACCTGCGATCCAATAATTGACTTTGAGGGCACTATCTCCAACAGTCAATACGCTGGCAGTGGGTTTAACCACAAGCACGTCAGCGGCACTAGCTGTACGTAACGGCTATCCAGGTATTGAGCGAAAGAGAGGCCGACGAGAAAACTCATCCTGAACCCCTACCGAGCCTGACAGTGACAATATCCGTACAGTCCGGTCTGTCCGTCTAAGAGTATCGCATATCGAGTCTAGGGGGGTGGATAAAGTCAAACCCCTAACAACGCGACATTTAGTGTCGGCATGAAACCCATCACCACCTGAGAAACTATCGATCCTGGATCGGTAATTCTCGTCCACCGTGGCCACGGATTTCTGGTGATGGCCACCCGTGCACAACGCGACATCAACCCCCAATACCGGGAGAGACGAATCCCCGACGATCCGATCGCTGCCTCCATGTGGTTCGGGACTGTATCCAACTAAAACCTGTTTGCACGACTCCTTTAAGCCGTGGTAGGGTAGTAATCAAAGCACAGTGGGAACTCACACGAGACAAATGACGATCTCAGGTCGACAGACTAACCTGTACACATGTCACCTGGGAATTGCTATATGACAATAGGTATAATACCAACTAACAGGTTCCCGGCGAGTCCGTCCATTGTACTCATAACCCAATGAGCACCTGTATACTATCTTAGGTGAACAAACTAACACCAATGGCTTGTGAGACCTGGCCAGCGCTCCTCATCGGGATCTCGATCAGTATACACTAGTTTATATTGGAGTATCGATGCCCAGTCTTGATACTCCCACGACTAGGGACATTTAAGAATGTGCTTATAGAGCCCAGCTCCCACGTATATGATCGCCATCATAATGCTGGTAGTCAGGTAAGAATCCTATGGGCTCTATCAACATGTACATGATGATAAAAACAAACCAGATAGTATACTATCATCTCGAGTAAGACTGTTCTACCGGTATAGGTCCTCCCCCAATCATCATAATCACCTGCCTGCGATTACGATAATTGCCTTGAGGGCACTATAGTCAACAGGGATATGGCTAAATGAAAACGCTATTGTTAATAGCGTTTTTTTTTTTGCCATATAACTGCCATGACCAGGCCTAATCATACGTGGTTTTACAGAGGTCTATTCTCAGAATTTTTTTGAGGGCAATATTATTTTTGGAATTATTTATTTAAATAGGGTTAAATTGGGAAAAATTCCATGTTGATACGGTGGCTCGCAGTTACTGAATACTCTCCTCACACACAGGCTGACCCTAATATATACAAAGAGCTCCCATTTCCAATAAATCCCCAAGCAAACAAAGAAAATGAACCCCACTAAAAACCCATCTTCTTCATCATCATCACCATCAAGAAGAAGAAACCATAGCTTGCCCAATCGAGCCCACTCCTCTCCATCACAACCTCGAGCAGCCGCCGCTTCTCTCCTCGACCGCCCAATCTACGGTGGCGACATCGACGCCGATGAGCTGATAATACAGGCCATAGAGCCTCGGAGCTTCTCCTACAGCGTGAAGCAGCAGTGCTGGGACAAGGCGGAGAAGGTCAAGGGCCGAGATCCCGACAGGTGGCGCCGGGACCCACTTGGCAACCTCGTCTTCAGGAAGCTCGTGGGCTGCGCCGGCTGCCTTTGCCATGACTACGATCACATCCTCCCTTACTCCAAGGTAATCGATTCATGTTTACGTTGGTGGGTTCTTTATTAGATTTTTAATGTATATGGATAAAGGAATTCCAAACGGCCACTTCATAAGAGTTGTATTTGTGTGGTTTGTTTAGAGTTGTGGCTGTTGTGAAACGGGTTTAGGGGATTTTGAATGGACGGCGAAAGTGTTTCGTTAGATGGACAATCATTTCTTTATTTGGTCACTTTACCAAATCAACTAACTCTTGGGTTGGAAAGAAAATCACAATTGAACATTGCAATCGCTGCTTGATTTGACCAGCTAAATCAACTAACCTTCATCCTGGTTTGAGAATTGTCACAGCAGCATGTTAATGGCTTGTTATACTTAAAAGCAGTGGTACTAAACCAAAATCTCTCCTCTCTCGAGTCAGATGGCAATCATCGTCATCTGATGATCACCGTATGAAAGCATAGGGCTGCCCAAGGATTCTTGATCCCAATATCGTAAAGAATGTTCAAGAGCCAGCTAATCTCACATTAAGGCCCTATTTGGGAATGTAATTAAGTTTTCTAAACTGTAGTTTCATAAAGTGAGCAAAACTTAACTTCAATAATCCTTACTTTATCTTGTTTGGCATCCATTTTGGAGTTGAGATAGCTGTGGTTATCTCAAATCCAAAGTTGAGATAACCGTGGTTATCTAAATCCAATCTTATTGAAGTTTTCTAAACTCCATTTTCCCCAAACACATGTCTTATAACAAACTAGATTTTATTTCAAATTGGAGTTTGAGGTTTGCAACCTATAGTTTGCATCACCCCTACTTCCACCTAAAAATAAACTCCAATTATCCTAACTCCATACCCAAATAGGGTCTTAATGTTGGCTATGGACTAGAATTCTGCTCGAAAAGCAACTACAAGGCACGGTTTCATGCTTCTTCGATTGCCATGGTATTAAGGATTTTAAGTAAGTACGCCGCACACCCTGTAGTGGAGAACTTGTTAGGTTATATAAGCTTTAAGTACTATTAGACCATATGAGCCTTATTAAGATGAGAATTTCATGGTTCACTAAAAAACTTAGAACATGATGTGAGGCCTTATGATTGTAAAAATATATCATACTTTATACCAACTCTTGGTATTGTCAGGATGTTTAGCAAGTCACTAACATGATCGATTAAGTGATTTTTAGTCTCCGTAGGAAAATCAAAGGGTTTGGAACCTAGAAATTCGGAATGAGAAAACAAGTCCAAAGTATATTTGGATTATGAGGTGCAAATGCTCTGGATAGACCCTGCCATATTAGTGCTCAATATGTAGTTTAGATTGCCCAAGTCTTTGATACATAATAAAGGTTGCCAATGTGATATGAGCTTATTAATGGTCTCGATGCTCTACTTTCAGCAATGATGATGTAATCAACATACACTAGCAATGCTGTGAAGAACAAAGGAGATTTAAAGTGTGAAAAGCAAGTATTTTAATAATGTGCTCTCAATAAGATAAAACCTATACACTTTATAATGAGGAAAATTTTTAAACCATATGCGAGAAGCTTGCTCATATCATAGAGTGATTTTAGCAACTTGCGTGCTTTATCGCCCCCTCTTATTTCCGATGGGTAAGATCCATGTGAGTGTTATCATCAATGTCTTTATAAAGAGAAGAATTGTTCATATTTAGTCGATGTAGATGCCAATCGCGGACTACAACAATGGTAAGAAAACATTGTAGTGCAACAAGCTTACTAACAAGAGTAAACTTCTTTTTATAGTGACTCAAAACCTTCACATTAGATGTATCCGAATTGGTCAAGAATATAAATGCCATTTTGATGCCACATTCTAAAAGCAATCTATGAGAAAGTGGGATGCCCCAATCTCTAATTCCAGATTCTAATTTGGATTTAATTTGAAGCAACAATGCTTTTGAGACTAACGAAGATAGGAGAAGACAGAGTAAAGTTTTTACTAGAGTCAATATCCTCCTAGCTGCAAAGATATGAAAGATATAAGAGAATTATAAGGAGAAAAAGAGACAAAGCAACCAAAAGACTTTTAGTGGTTTTACTAATAAAGAATAGGTCGAGCTTAACGGTAGGAAGATATAAAAACAATTTTCAAGTGTAATCTGTTTAACCTATTTTTTAGGTAATTTTATACTTTGAGGTGTTAGAGTGTGGCTTATACCGAGTGGAAGAGATTTAAGAAAGAAAAATGGTTATGGCATCTTATCCATGATCCAAGATATGTTGAGTGACGGAAAGGAATGATTTGTAGTTAAGGGAAAAGACTCACCATCCAAGATTTGACTAGTAGGAGAGTTGCCTATGTTGATTATTGCGATAAATAGACGGTATTGTTTTATAGAAGCAGAGATGCTTATATGGTTAGGATTTATAGGCCTAGTGCCCACGGACTTCATTGGCCCCATCTCACAAAAAAGAAAAAGTAAAAGAAAAGAAAAAGGTAAAAGAAAATAAATACCACCATCAATTTAGACTTGAAGGATGTCGCCAGTATGGATCTTCATGAGAAGAAGTGGGATCTTACCATGCATGTCATTAGCGGAGGTTTAGAAGTGTTAGAAATTTATAGGGTTTATTGTAATGATAGTTTATGGCTAATAATTGAATTCACTGCTTGAATTGAGAAATTATGATTTCCTCTTTTCTTAAGACAATATTTGCACCCTATACTGTAAAGGGTATCCACAAACTCACCTCACAAGATAATTCAAAATAGGATTTTACTCTTTATGTTGAAAGTAGTTTGCAGCCTAACTTTCAACCTGAACTCACACACCAACATCAGAAGGAAAGAGGAATTTTGAATGAATAGAACAAAGAAAGTCCAATTCTTTTATGAGAAGCGAAGGGTTTTGAAACCCTTTAATGAAGAGTTACATTTACAACCTTTCATAATAAAGGGTTGCAACTTTTTATGTAAATTCACAACTTTTCATGGAATATGAACCCTTTCATTTAACTTCATAATCTTTCGTCCATGTTCATGAGTAAATGCAACTTTTACTTGCAACCCTTCGTTCAATTTTGTAAGGCTATGACTTTAAAAATAATGTGGGATTAAAACTTTTCATAGGTAATTTCTAATAATTTAGAAAATCCTAAAATATCCCAACAATTCCTTCTCATTATCAAAATTATTAAAGCGTATGAACCTTGTATTTCTTGAGAATTTGTACATGATAAGATGGACATATCCTTGAATCTTATTTTAACTTTATGTGAAGGTTTATCAAAGTGCAAAGTAACCGTAACTTTGAACTAAGCACCTTATAGTGACAAATCGGACATTTAGTTACATATATAAATTATCTAGTGTGAGATTGTAAGACCTGCACATTTATGGCCTCGTGCATCTATCTTGGTTTCATAAATGCATTTGTGATAAAGCCTTTAATCTTTTATAAGCAGCCATATAGGTAAATCTATAAATGCACTTGTATGATTTGCATCATTCTAAGGACTTGATTCATTAAAGAGAAAACTCTCCATCCTGTATCTGGTTTCCATACAAGCATGCATCATGTTGAGATGGATATTTAATAAATTCTATAATGTTAGATGCATCACTGGTTACAACTATACGCGATTCAAATTTGAAACAGTAGAACAATTGTTAGTGTAGAGGCTGGCAGAGTTCACAAATAGGCTACCTATCAATTTATAGGCCTTAAACCTATCTCTCTTGAAGTCCTTGTTTACCACATCCCTGCCCACGTCTTTAATAAAGGGATCAACCAAATTTTTCTTTGACTCAACAGAACTGAGGGTTACAACTCTTTTATCAAGCTGTTCTCTAATACAGCTATGTTTGATACTGATATGCCTAGACTTCCCATTATACACTTTGTTGTACGTTCTTGACAATGCTGCCTCATTGTTACAAAGTATTGAAATAGCAGACATTGGTTTAGACCATATTAGAATTTCCAATAATAAATCTCTCAGTCATTCCGCTTTCTTAACTGCAGACGCCATTGCTATGAATTCAGATTTCATAGTGGAGTGTAAAATCAAAGTTTGTTTCTTCGAACTCCAAGAATCCGCTCCACCAAAAGTAAAAATTCATCCACTTGTAGACTTTGATTCGTCAGTATCTGTGATCTAATTAGTATCTGTATACCCTTCCAATACGGGAGGAAAATCTTTATAACATAATGCAGTCTTTTGTTCTTTTGAGATATTTCAAAATCCTTGAAATAGCATCCTAATGTTGTTGATTAGGATTTTGAATGAATATACTCAATACTATCAGGACGAGTATAATGCATTGCATAAATCAAGCTTCCAATTACACTAGAGTATTTAAGTTGAGAAACATTTCTACCTTCATTTTTAAATAATTTAATAGAAAGATCATATTAGGTAGAAACACTGTTACAATTATCGTGTTTGAATTTCTTCAAAATCTTCTTGATATAATGACACTGTGTCAATGATATTGACTCCGAGGATTTAACAATTTTAATACATAAAATTACATTTGCTTCTTATATATCTTTCATATCAAAACATAAATATAGAAATTGTTTTGTTTCATTTACAATACATTCATCAGTACTAAATATTAATATATCATCAACTTATAAACAAATTATAACAGCTCTACCTTTATTAAATTTAGAATAAACTCATTTGTCAAATTCATTTATTCTAAATCTATTTGACATACCTGTTTGGTCAAATTTCTCATGCCATTGTTTATATGCTTATTTTAGGCCATATAAAGATTTAATAAGTTTACAAACTTCGATTTCATCGTTAATTAACTCTTGCCAAAAGCCAGAGTCTCTGGATGTCATTGCCTCCTTAAAAGTTAAAGGATCATTCTTGACATTGTATAAATTTGTACAATTATGCATCAAGTGATATTTTAAAGAAGACAAAATATTGGATCCATCTTTTTCTACTAAATAAACCATAAAATTTGGACCACAAGATTTTTTTGTTTCAACTCTTGTGCTTCTTCTTACATCTAAGTCTTGATTTAAATTTTCAAGAGTTTGCATAGAGGATTGAATAGATTCGTGAACTTCAATTTACATGTTTTTATATTTGCTTTTTCCCGAGAATGCATTTTCAAAGAATTTTGCATCTCTATATTCCAAAATAGTATTTTTATCTGTTGAATCCGAAAATTCCATAATTAAAAATTTATAAGTTTTACTATTTTGGGCATATCCTATAAAGATATATTCAATTGCCTTAGGTCCTATTTTAGGTCTTTTAGGATCATGCAATCTTACTAATGATTTGCATCCTCATACTTTGAAATGTTCAAGAGAAGGTTTTCTATTTTTCATATATTCATAACGAGAAACATTAGTTTTCTTACGAGATATTGTCATTAATGCTTCACCCTATAAATTCTTTTTCAAACTAGAAGATATTAATAAAGAGTTGACCATTTCAATTAAAGTTTTATTCTTTCTTTCGACAATACTATTTTGTTGTGGACTATATGTCACGACCCAAAGTTTGGATGTGACCGGCACTTAAATTGTATAATATCTAAAGATAACTATACAACCTGAGTAAACCAAAAACCAAGATCAAAACCCCCTTTCTTTGCGGAAATTTAGGAAAATTTAATTTGTTCAAGTAAAAATCACAAATTTGAAGTATTTAAGATCTTAACAGTAATTTCCTATTGCATTTATAATAAAAACAGTTATAAAGTGTTTACTTTGGTTGCATCCCTAGTTAGGAGCAACGATACTAACAGTGGAAATCAATACATACTCATAGTACGACATCAAAGAAGAATCTTAGACATAATTAAAAGAAATATCATTTAACATAACTAAACGATCTTATCTGTCGAATTAATATACATATAATCACCTCTCGTTCTATGTCATAATACTGATGGAGATATTCTAGATTCAATATACAATACCAAAAGAGAAGGTTACTACATAGGCAACCCACCCAGCAAAAGATGCGATAAAAGCTGATAAGTGGATCTGAACTGCGGCTAACTGTCCACTTTACCCCTGCAAGGAACTGTTGCACGACGTGGGTGAGTTGCCAACTCAGTGAATATAACTAACATATAGCGGCTGAAAATGTAAATATTACGAACTAGAACTAAATTCAACAATGGTAAATGCGATACATGATAACAAGTAGAGGAATGAATATCTAATACTCCATATATGAATCAAAACAATCTCATCAATTATTTTCTAAATCATATTCATTTTTCTCCGTACCTATCATCGACACAAATCTTCGGTATTTCATCAGGTATCATTCCTTGAACGATCCTGTAATCAATAACACCTGTCGGTATCATCTAGATATCCGCCGTGTTTCATAACTGTCTCCGGAATCGAGTATCCTCGTTAGGCTCCCCGCCTAAAGTGCGGTTATCCTGCCCCTGGGTCTCGACCGGGTCCACCATGTATCCAACTATATCCCCACCGACTCAGTCTGGATAAAATTGTAAATCCGTAACCGTATACCCCCAGACTCGGTCCGGAATAAAACCAAATCATAAAATCGATATTTTATGGTGGACGTGACACATAATCATGAAAATCACTGATTTTTCGTAATAGTATATGAAAACTTAAAACCATAAATTCTCAATAATACAAATGCCTCTTATATCAACTACTAATACTTGAATACGAAATATGATCTCATATATGCTAATTACTACGACTATTGATACTTAAGGTATGATAAAAATCATTTTTAACAGAATAATTTCTAAGTGTGAAGTGTCATGTTAGTATCGACGAGATATAGTGTAATATTTAGATATGTGCATGTGCGGCATAACTCGTCGATAATGGTGCAGTGTTCTAACAAGTATTAATCATGGAGATATATATATGTAGATTTAAGAATGCATATGATAAAATTAACATACAAAAGCAAAACTTGAATTTAAATCTAACTACGGGCGTATGACGCCATCTTTACAAGACCCCCGGTAGATGTTTAATCTACTCACCGGAATACGTCGTAACTACTCAGAAATTGCCAATCCTTTTCCTTTCCTTGCGGCCTCCGAAGTTCCCGCACTCAAATCTAACATTGAATTTAACTTACATCAGAAACGGCTATATTCCGATACAGTGAAAATATGAAAACACAAGTTGTACGTACTAATTACACTACGTACGATTATAACAACTATCTAACACCCATCTTAACTGGAATTTACCCAAACGTTGTTTCGCAACAGAAAACAGAACGCGTTATGTTTTAACCATGTCGTATTTTAGATTTTAGATACGTTTTCCGATATCAGTTCCCAGATTTTATATACAGTTAAATTAACTATTTTAAACAATACCAAAATATCCGAACAATGATACAGAGACCTACCCAAAAACCCAAAGTCTCCCAAAAATTCGGCGACGCCGGAAATTGGCTGTCTCGCCGGCCAATTTCCGAGCCCAATGGTTCGTACTCCTAGGGTTTGCTATAGGTCTAACATACAATATTTAGGCATTGTATGGTTAAGTTGATTTTTCTCTGAATAATAGCAGATTACTACAGAACTAAGTTTTACCTAAAATACGATATTCGATTTCTAAACTTTACAATTACAGAACTTGATCCTACTGTGTTTAGAGATTATACCTACTGAGATGATTGAAAGGCTTCCTCCAAGAAATCCAAGTTCTTAGCTCCTAACTTGGTGGTGGAAATCCTTAGCCTAGTTCTTCTTCTTCACTTCTCTTTTCTTTTATTTCTTTTTGTGAGTTCTAAGTATTTTCTCTCTCTTAGGTTTTGAAATTTCAGAAGTTTTATTGGATTAATTGATCTAAACACCTTATATATATGGAGAAGGGAAGAGTGAGGTGTAGGAAGAGGTGTCACCAACAAGAGTGTGCCAATCTCATGCAAGGAGGTGGTGTAGTTAGGAGAAAAGGTGGTATTTTCATGCAAGAATGAGGTGGATGTGCAAGATTAATCCAATATTAGTGGTATTTTGAGGAATTTCTGAGCTAAAACATTTCTTACCCCTTTTTCACATACACCCTCAACATTTCCAAATTTGCACTTTTTCCTAAATTTTTACAAAAAGACCCTTCACTACCTATGTTATTATATAAACACTATTTTCTTAAAATGAAGCTAAATTTATCATTAAAACCCTTGTAATTGATTAATGTTACATACTAAAATTTCAATTTAATTTGTTTCACCTACTACATATGAAAATGTCCTATTTTGTTTTATTAACTTTTTAAATTGGCATTTTATTATTTAATTCATTAATTTTATTTAATTCTAAATTTTCAAAATGTTGCAATATTCCACCTTAAGAAAATTCGGTCCCCGAATTTAAAACTTAACTAGACGTACCCTCAAAAAGATGTGAAAATTTCTTTCGCATCGCATTCTCGGTCTTCCAAGTGATCTCTTCACGATTCGTTCCTCGCCAATGAACCTTTACAGAAGGAAATACCCTTGATCTCAGTTTCTTTGCCTGCCAGTCTAGAATAGCTATTGGCGGCACTGTATAGGATAAATCCGGCTCAAGCTGTAAGTTCTGAGGCTGGATCGCGTGAGAAGGATCATGAAGATACTTGCGAAGCATAGACACGTGAAACACCAGATGCACATCGGAAAAACTCGGTGGAAGTGCTAAACGAGAAGCTACAGCACCCACTCTTTCCAAAATCTCGTAAGGTCCGACATATCTGGGACTGAGCTTCCCCTTTATTCCCGAAACGTATCACACCTTTCATCGGAGATACACGAAGA
Source organism: Agapanthus africanus (assembly GCA_030015575.1). Classification (NCBI taxonomy): domain Eukaryota; kingdom Viridiplantae; phylum Streptophyta; class Magnoliopsida; order Asparagales; family Amaryllidaceae; genus Agapanthus; species Agapanthus africanus. Next base: position 189,364,243 of record JASDDO010000001.1, read on the forward strand.
AACACATGATCTCCCACCTGAAACTCGAGTCTATGACGTCGTCGAACTGCATATGATTTCTGTCTGCACTGGGCCGCTCTCATTCTGTCCTGTATCAACTGAATCTTTTCCGTAGTCTCCTGTACTATCTGCGGTCCCAAACTGCTACTCTCGCTCAATTCCGTCCAGCAAACGGGTGATCGACATTTCCTCCCATACAAAACTTCAAGGGTGCCCTCTGGATTGTCTCATGAAAACTGTTGTTGTACAAGAATTCTATCAAAAGTAAGTGACGATCCCAACTACTACCGAAATCAAGACTGCAAGCTCTAAGCATATCCTCTAGAGTCTAAATGGTCCGCTCTGACTGACCATCTGTCTGTGGGTGGAAAGCTGTACTAAAACTCAATCGTGTACCAAGAGCTTCTTGAAGTTTCTGCCATAACCTGCTGGTAAACTGGGTACCCCTATCGGATACTATGCACGTCGGAACTCCATGCAATCGTACAATCTCGTCGATATAGTTCTGAGCATACTGCGCAAACCCATACGTTGTCTTCACCGGAAGGAAGTGAGCCGCCTTTGTCAACCTATCAACAATCACCCAGATGGAATCATACCCTCTGTTAGTCCTGGGTAGACCCACAACGAAATCTATAGAAATCTGTTCCCATTTCCACTCCGGAATGGGCAAGGGCTGCAATTCTCCGGCCGACCTCTGGTGCTCTGCCTTGACTTGCTGACAAGTCAAGCATCTTGAAACAAACTCTGCAACATCCCTCTTTATTCCTTCCCACCAATAAACATCCTTCAAGTCATGATACATTTTGGTGGAACCAGGATGAATACTGTATGCTGATCGACGGGCTTCCTCTAAAATCTCATGTCTCAGTCCATCCGACTCTGGCACACAAAGATCAGTTCTAAAACGTAATACTCCACGGTCATCTATCACGAACTCCGACTCTCTTCCCTGCCTAACCTGATCCATAATCTCCGATATACGAGCATCTGCGGGCTGGGTCTCTCGAATACGATCCAATAGCTGAGGATGGGTGCGAACATGTGCTAACTGTTCTTCTGTCGATGTGAACTCAAACTGTATACGACTATCACATAGAATCTGCTAGTCTGTAGAAAACTGTCTCTGTAAGGTGCGCACATGAGATAAGCTACCTCCAGGCCTCCGACTCAAAATATCTGCTACAACATTCGTTTTGCCTGGATGATACAAGATCTCACAATCGTAATCCTTCACGAGTTCCATCCATCTACGCTGCCTTAGATTCAGATCCATCTGCTGAAAAATATACTTCAAACTCTTATGATCTGTAAAAATCTGGCATGACTCTCCATACAAGTAATGCCTCCAAATCTTCAGTGCGAAAACTACAGCAGTCATCTCCAAATCATGAGTGGGGTAGTTCTGCTCATACTTCTTCAACTGCCGAGAAGCATACGCGACAACCCTGCCGTGTTGCATTAACACACAGCCTAAACCCACTCGAGAGGTGTTATAATACACAACAAAACCACCAGACCCAGAAGGTAAAGATAAGACTGGTGCAGTCGTCAAGCGAGTCTTCTACTGTGGAAACTCTGCTCACATACATCTCTCCAAAGAAATGGAACTTCCTTCCTTGTCAATCCGGTTAACAGTGCAGCGATCCGAGAAAAATCCTGCACAAAACGTCGGTAATAACCTGCCAGACCCAAGAAACTACGAACCTCAGTAACTGATACAGGTCTGGGCCAGTGCTGTACCGTTTCGAACTTCTTTGGGTCTATACGTATCCCATCTCTCGTAACTACGTGACCCAAGAAATCTACACTATCCAGCCAGAAAGTACACTTGGAGAATTTAGCGAACAGTTGATGCTCTTTCAAGTTCTGTAACGTGATGCGCAAATGTTGCTCGTGCTCCTCCCGACTCCGGAAATAAACAAGAATATCATCAATGGATACTATAATGAACTGATCAAGGAATGGCTTGAAAATACGGTTCATCATATCCATGAAAGCTGCTGGGGCGTTGGTGAGTCCGAACGACATCACCAGAAATTCGTAATGCCCATATCGTGTGCGAAAAGCAGTCTTCGGAATGTCATTCTTCCGAACCTTCAACTGGTGATACCTTGTCCGTAAATCAATTTTTGAGAAGTAGCCAGCTCCCTGTAGCTGATCGAACAAGTCGTCGATACGAGGTAATGGATACCTATTCCGCACAGTAACTCGATTCAGCTGCCGGTAATTTATGCATAATCTCATGCTTCCATCCTTCTTCTTAACAAACAAGACATGAGCTCCCACGGTGATATACTTGGACGAACAAGTCTCTATTTAACAACTCTTGCAACTGGTTTTTGAGTTCCTTCAACTCCGTTGGGCCCATCCGGTAAGGTGGTATAGAAATAGGCCCCGCACCTGGAATCAAGTCAATGCAAAATTCGATATCGCGATCGGCGATAATCCTGGTAATTCAGCAGGAAACACATCCGGAAATTCTCGTACGATCGGAACCTGGTCTAACGGGACTTCAGCGACTCCTAAGTCCTGAACAAAAGCTAAGAACTCATGACAACCCTTCTTCAAGAGTTGTCCCGCACAAAGAGGAGAAATCATGTTGGCAGGAGTTACATTACAGCCCCTGCAAAACAAGGATTGGTTTACCTAGAAAACAAAATCTGACCGCTTTCCCCCGACAATCTACATAAGCATGACAACCGGCCAACCAATCCATACCAAGAAGTATATCAAAATCTAAGATATCCAGGAGAATCAGATCAACTAAAGAATCCCTATCACCAATACGTAATGATCATGACCTAAATACATGTTGAGCTATAAAAGAATCTCCTACAGAAGTAATCACAACTAGCGGTAACTCTAACAGCGACGACTCTCTTCCCAGAGAAAGTGTAAAGCGTGAAGATACGTATGAATGCGTAGAACCGAGATCAAATAAAATATGCGAATCTAAGGAACATACTACAAGAGTACCTGTCACAACTGCATTAGATGCTTGGGCATCCTGTGGAGTCAGTGTAAAAACTCGTGCCTGGCCCCTGCCGCATCCTGTCGCCCTCTACTCCTATCTTCTCGACCTCTCTGGAACCGTCCTGCAAAACCTCGGCCTCGTGGTGCACCCATCTGGCGTATAGTGCTTAACTGGGGGAGGAAGTAAGGCCATCGGCGTAGCAGGAGGAGGGAGTAAAGTAGCCTGCGGAACAACAGTCTCTCCTTGGCTTGTACACTCTCTAGCTAAGTGCCATGGAATTCCACAATTATAACATGTAAATAGAGGTCTCTGTCCTACTGGGTATGAACTAAACATCTAGCCTTGAGTCCAATCTTGACCAAAACTGTGGCCTGGAATGAATCTGCCTCGACCTCCTCATCCTCTCGAATTACGACCGTTACGACCACGGCCTCAATGGGCGTTGATCTGGCGTGGAACACCAACAGGTGTAGGAGGTAATGTGCTCGGAGGAGGTGGTGAAGGTGGTGAAATCACATGTGAGACCGATGCCTCACCCTGTTGCCTCATGGGACAATCCCTAATACAGTGATACGGACACCTACACCTGAAACATCTTTGCACGGGCTGCAGAACATATGGGTATAAGTGATAGAACTGATCTATGCAGAATCCGCCACGGCCTCAACGAACACGTCTTGGTGCTGATGTATTATTACGAATTTGCCTTGGTCTCTGAACACCCGTACGTGGAGTAATGGTCGATCTCCGTGCTCGACTAATCTCCAGCAAGGATCCGATCATTCGGCGCATCTCTTGAATATTTGTCTCTATCCTAGCTATACAATTAATATAGGGTGGAACAATCGGTTCATGAAAGATAGGCGTACTGCCCAGGTCTGTCTCCGTTTCAGACAAGCCCGCTCTAACCTCATCTCGAACAGCGGTACTCAGAGTCCCCGTAGTCGTTGATGACATAGCGGCTGGAGTAAGAAACATGATTGATGAGGACATTGCAATCGAATCACAAGATACACGGAATTAAGAAAAGAAGTACGAACAAACATCTCCTCAGGTTATTTAGGCCGAGTATTGTAGCGTAAATATGCCGCAGAATATACGTACGGTACTGCACTCATCCTAATTCACCTACTCCATCAAACCAAAAGTCATCCTACGTAATGAACTCAAATCGATTTACGTTAACTCACTACTCGATTCCGTAAGGTTTAATCCTACGCTCTGATACCAACTTTGTCACGACCCAAAGTTTGGATGTGACCGGCACATAGATTGTATAATATCTAAAGATAACAACACAACCTGAGTAAGCCAAAAACCAAGATCAAAACCCCCTTTTTTACGGAAATTTAGGAAAATTTAATTTGTTCAAGTAAAAATCACAAATTTTAAGTATTTAAGATCTTAACAGTAATTTCCTATTGCATTTATAATAAAAACAGTTATAAAGTGTTTACTTTGGTTGCATCCCTAGTTAGGAGCAACGATACTAACAGTGGAAATCAATACATACTCATAGTACGACATCAAAGAAGAATCTCAGACATAATTAAAAGAAATATCATTTAACATAACTAAACAATCTCATCTGTCGAATTAATATACATATAATCACCTCTCGTTCTATGTCATAATACTGATGGAGATACTCTAGATTCAATATACAATACCAAAAGAGAAGGTTACTACATAGGTAACCCACCTAGCAAAAGATGCGATAAAAACTGATAAGTGGATCTGCACTGCGGCTAACCGTCCACTTTACCCCTGCAAGGAACTGTGGCACGACGGGGGTGAGTTGCCAACTCAGTGAATATAACTAACATATAACGGCTGATAATGTAAATATGACGAATTAGAACTAATTTCAACAATAGTAAATACGATACATGATAACAAGTGGAGGAATGAATATGTAATACTCCATATATGAATCAAAACTAAAATCTCATCAATTATTTTCCAAATCATATTCATTTTTCTCCGTGCCTATCATCGACACAAATTTTCGGTATTTCATCAGGGATCATTTCTCGAACGATCCTATAATCAATAACACCGGTCGGTATCATCTAGGTATCCGCCGTATTTCATAACTGTCTCCGGAATCGAGTAACCTCGTTAGGCTCCCCGTCTAAAGTGCAGCTATCCTGTCCCGGGTCTCGACCGGGTCCACCATGTATCCAACTGTATCTCCACCGACTCAGTCTGGATAAAATTGTAAATCCATAACCGTATACCCCCAGACTCGGTCCGGAATAAAACCAAATCATAAAAACGACATTTCATGTTGGACGTGACACATAATCATGAAAATCACTGATTTTTCGTAATAGTATATGAAAACTTAAAACCATAAATCCTCAATAATACAAATACCTTTTATATCAACTACTAATACTTGAATACGAAATATGATGTCATATATGCTAATTACTATGACTATTGATTCTTAAGGTATGATAAGAATCATTTTTAACAGAATAATTTCTAAGTGTGAAGTGTCATGTTAATATCGACGAGGTGTAGTGTAACATGTAGATATGTGCATGTGCGGCATTGCTCGTCGATAATGGTGCAGTGTTCTAACAAGTATTAATCATGGAGATATATATGTAGATTTAAGAATGCATATGATAAAGTTAACATATAAAAGCAAAACTTGAATTTAAATCTAACTACGGACGTATCACGCTATCTTTACAAGATCTCCCGGTAGATGTTTAATTTACTCACTGGAATACGTCGTAACTACTCAGAAATTGCCAATCATTTTACTTTCCTTGCGGCCTTCGAAGTTCCCGCACTCAAATCTAACATTGAATTTAACTTACATAAGAAACGGCTACATTCCGATACGGTGACAACATGAAAACACAAGTTGTACGTACTAATTACACTACGTACGATTATAGCAACTATCTAACACCCATCTTAACTGGAATTTGCCCAAACGCAGATTCGTAACAGAAAACAGAACGCGTTACGTTTTAACCGTGTCGTATTTTAAATTTTAGATACGTTTTCCGATATCAGTTCCCAGATTTTATATACAGTTAAATTAACTATTTTAAACAATACTAAAATATCCTAACAATGATACAGAGACCTACCCAAAAACCCAAAATCCCAAAGTCCCCCAAAAATCCGGCGACGCCGGAAATTGGCTGTCTCGCTGGCCAATTTCCGAGCCCAATGGTTCATACTCCTAGGGTTTGCTATAGGTCTAACATACAATATTTAGGTATTGTTTGGTTACGTTGATTTTTTTCTGAATAATAGTAAATTACTACAGAGCTAAATTTTACCTAAAATACGATATTCGATTTCTAAATTTTACAATTAGAGAACTTGATCCTACCGTGTTTAGAGATTATACCTACCGAGATGATTGAAAGGCTTTCTCCAAGAAATCCAAGTCCTTAGCTCCTAACTTGATGGTGGAAATCCTTAGCCCAGTTCTTCTTCACTTCTTTGTTCTTTTATTTCTTTTTGTGAGTTCTAAGTATTTTCTTTCTCATAGATTTTGAAATTTCAAAAGTTTTATTGGATTAATTGATCTGAACACCTTATATATATGGAAAAGGGAAGAGCGAGGTGTAGGAAGAGGTGTCACCAACAAGAGTGTGCCACTCTCATGCAAGGAGGTGGTGTAGCAAGAAGAAAAGGTGGGATTTTCATGCAAGAATGAGGTGGATGTGCAAGATTAATTCAATATTAGTGGTATTTTGAGGAATTTCTGAGCTAAAACATTTCTTACCCTTTTTTCACACACACCCTTAACATTTCCAAATTTGCAGTTTTTCCTAAATTTTTACAAAAAGACCCTTCATTACCCATGTTATTATATAAACACTATTTTCTTAAAATGAAGCTAAATTTATCATTAAAACCCTTGTAATTGATTAATGTTACATACTAAAATTTCAATTTAATTTGTTTCACCTACTACTTATGAAAATTTCCTATTTTGTTTTAGTAACTTTTTAAATTGGCATTTTATTATTTAATTCATTAATTTTATTTATTTCTAAATTTTCAAAATGTTACAATATTCCCCTTTAAGAAAATTCGGTCTCCGAATTTAAAACTTAACTAGACGTACCCTTAAAAAGATGTGAAAATTTCTTTCGCATTGCATTCTCGGTCTCCCAAGTGATCTCTTTGCGATTCGTTCTTCGCCAAAGAACCTTTACAGATGGAAGTACCCTTGATCTCAGTTTGTTTGCCTGCCGGTCTAGAATAGCTACTGGCGGCACTGTATAGGATAAATCCGGCTCAAGCTGTAAGATCTGAGGCTGAATCGCGTGAGAAAGATCGTGAAGATACTTGCGAAGCATAGACACGTGAAACACCGGATGCACATCGGAAAAACTCGGTGGAAGTGCTAAACGATAAGCTACAGCATCCACTCTCTCCAGAATCTTGTAAGGTCCGACATATTTGGGGCTGAGCTTCCCCTTTTTTTCCGAAACGCATCACACTTTTCATCAGAGATACACGAAGAAACACATGATCTCCCACTTGAAACTCGAGTCTACGACGTCGTTGATCTGCATATGATTTCTGTCTGTACTGGGCCGCTCTCATTCTGTCCTGTATCAACTGAATTTTTTCCGTAGTCTCCTGTACTATCTGCGGTCCCAAACTGCTACTCTCGCTCAATTCCGTCCAGCAAACGGTTGATCGACATTTCCTCCCATACAAAGCTTCAAGGATGCCCTCTGGATCGTCTCATGAAAACTGTTGTTGTACAAGAATTCTATCAAAGGTAAGTGACGATCCTAACTACTACCGAAATCAAGACTGCAAGCTCTAAGCATATCCTCTAGAGTCTGAATGGTCCGCTTTGACTGACCATCTGTCTGTGGGTAGAAAGCTGTACTAAAACTCAATCGTGTACCAAGAGCTTCTTGAAGTTTCCGCCATATCCTGCTGCTAAACTGGATACCCCTATCGGATATTATGCACGTCGGAACTCCATGCAATCGTACAATCTCGTCGATATAATTCAGAGCACACTGCGCAAACTCATACATCGTCTTCACCGGAAGAAAGTGAGCCGTCTTTGTCAACCTATCAACAATCACCCGGATGGAATCATACCCTCTGCTAGTCCTGGGTAGACCCACAACGAAATCCATGGTAATCTGTTTCCATTTCCACTCCAGAATGGGCAAGGGCTGCAATTCTCCGGCCGACCTCTAGTGCTCTGCCTTGACTTGCTGACAAGTCAAGCATCTTGAAACAAACTCTGCAACATCCCTTTTCATTCCTTCCCACCAATAAACATCCTTCAAGTCATGATACATCTTGGTGGAACCGGGATGAATACTGTATGCTGATCGACGGGCTTTCTCTAAAATCTCACGTCTCAGTCCATCCAACTCTGGCACACAAAGACGAGTCCTAAAACGTAATACTCCACGGTCATCTATCACGAACTCCGACTCTCTGCTCTGCCTAACCTGATCCATAATCCCCGATATACGAGCATCTGCGGGCTGTGTCTCTCGAATACGATCCAATAGCTGAGGACGGGTGCGAACATGTGCTAACTGTTCTCCTGTAGATGTGAACTCAAACTGTATACGACTATCACATAGAATCTGCCAGTCTGTAGAAAACTGTCTCTGTAAGGTGCGCACATGAGATAAGCTACCTCCAGGCCTCCGACTCAAAGCATCTGCTACAACATTCACTTTGCCTGGATGATACAAGATCTCATAATCGTAATCCTTCACGAGTTCCATCTATCTACGCTGCCTTAGATTCAGATCCCTCTGTTGAAAAATATACTTCAAGCTCTTATGATTTATAAAAATCTGGCACGACTCTCCATACAAGTAATGTCTCCAAATCTTCAGTGCGAAAACTACAGCAGCCATCTCCAAATCATGAGTAGGGTAGTTCTGCTCATACTTCTTCAACTGCCGAGAAGCTTACGCGACAACCCTGCCGTGTTGTATTAACACACAGCCTAAACCCACTCGAGAGGTGTTACAATACACAACAAAACCACCAGACTCAGAAGGTAAAGATAAGACTGGTGCAGTCGTCAAGCGAGTCTTCAACTGTTGGAAACTCTGCTCACATACATCTCTCCAAAGAAATGGAACTTCCTTCCTAGTCAATTCGGTCAACGGTGCAGCGATCCGAGAAAAATCCTGCACAAAATATCGGCAATAACCTGCCAGACCCAAGAAACTACGAACCTCAGTAACTGACACACGTCTGGGCCAGTGCTGTACCGCTTCGATCTACTTTGGGTCTACACGTATCCCATCTCTCGTAACTACGTGACCCAAGAAATCTACACTACCCAGCCAGAAAGTACACTTGGAGAATTTAGCGAACAGTTGATGCTCCTTCAAGATCTGTAACATGATGCGCAAATGTTGCTCGTGCTCCTCCCGACTCCGGGAATAAACAAGAATATCATCAATGGATACTATAATGAACTGATCACGGAATGGCCTGAAGATACGGTTCATAATATCTATGAATGCTGCTGGGCTGTTAGTGAGTCCGAACGACATCACCAGAAATTCGTAATGCCCATATCGTGTGCGAAAAGCAGTCTTCGGAATGTCATTCTTCCGAACCTTCAACTGGTGATACCCTGATCGTAAATCAATTTTTGAGAAGTAGCCAGCTCCCTGCAGCTGATCGAATAAGTCATCGATACGAGGTAATAGATACCTATTCCGCACAGTAACTCGATTCAGCAGCCGGTAATCTATGCATAATCTCATGCTACCATCCTTCTTCTTAACAAACAAGACATGAGCTCCCCACGGCGATACATTTGGAAGAACAAGTTCTCTATCTAACGACTCTTGCAACTGGCTTTTGAGTTCTTTCAACTCCGTTGGGCCCATCCGGTAAGGTGGTATAGAAATAGATCCCGCACCCGGAATCAAGTCAATGCAAAATTCGATATCGCGATCGGCGATAATCCTGGTAATTCAACAGGAAACACATCCGGAAATTCTCATACGATCGGAACCTGGTCCAACGGGACTTCAGCGACTCCTAAGTCCTGAACAAAAGCTAAGAACTCATGACAACCCTTCTTCAAAAGTCGTCCCGCACAAAGAGGAGAAATCATGTTGGCAGGAGTTACATTACAGCCCCCTGCAAAACAAGGATTGGTTTACCTAGAAAACAAAATCTGACCGCTTTCCCAGACAATCTACATAAGCATGACAACCGGCCAACCAATCTATACCAAGAAATATATCAAAATCTAACATATCCAGGAGAATTAGATCAACTAAAAATCCCTATCACCAATACGTAATGATCGTGACCTGAATACATGTCGAGCTATAAAAGAATCTCCTACAAGAGTAATCACAACTAGCGGTAACTCTAACAGCGACGACTCTCTCCCCAGAGAAAGTGCAAAGCGTGAAGATATGTATGAATGCGTAGAACCGAGATCAAATAAAATATGCGCATCTAAGGAACATACTACAAGAGTACCTGTCACAACTGTATTAGATGTCTGGGCATCCTGTGGAGTCAGTGCAAAAACTTGTGCCTGGCCCTTGCTGCATCCTATCGCCCTCTACTCCCATCTTCTCGATCTCTCTGGAAGCGTCCTGCAAAACCTCGGTCCCGTGGTGCACCCATCTGGCGCATAATGCTAACTGGGGAAGGAAGTAAGGCCATCGACGTAGCAGGTGGAGGGAGTAAATCAGCCTGCGGAACAATAGTCTCTCCTTGGCGTGTACACTCTCTAGCTAAGTGCCCTGGAATTCCACAATTATAACATCTAAATGGAGGTCTCTGTCCCACTGGGTATGAACTAAACATCTGGCCTTGAGTCCAATCTTGACCAAAACTGCGGCCTGGAATGAATCTGCCTCGACCTCCTCGTCCTCTCAAATTACGACCGTCACGACCATGGCTTCTATGGGCGTTGATCTGGCGTGGAACAACAACAGGTGTAAGATAATGTGCTCGGAGGAGGTGGTGAAGGTGGCGAAGTCACATGTGAGACCGATGCCTCACCCTGTTGCCTCATGGGACAATCCCTAATACAGTGATACGGACACCTACACCTGAAACCTCTTTGCACGGGCTGCTGAACATATGGGTATAAGTGATAGAACTGATCTATGCAGAATCCGCCACGGCCTCTACGAACACGTCTTGGTGCTGATGTATTATTACGAATTTGCCTTGGTCTCTGAACACCCGTACGTGGAGTAATGGTCGATTTCCGTGCTCAACTAATCTCCAGCAAGGATCCGATCATTCGGCGCATCTCTTGAATATTTGTCTCTATCCTAGCTATACAATTAATATAGGGTGGATCAATCGGTTAATAAAAGATAGGTATACTGCCCAGGTCTGTCTCCGTTTCAGACAAGCCCGCTCTAACCTCATCTCGAACAGCGGTACTCAGAGCCCGTAGTCGTTGATGACATAGCGGCTGGAGTAAGAAACATGATTGATGAGGACATTGCAATCGAATCACAAGATACACGGAATTAAGAAAAGAAGTACGAACAAACATCTCCTAAGGTTATTTAGGCTGAGTATCGTAGCGTAAATATACCGCAGAACATACGTACGGTACTGCACTCATCCTAATTCACTTACTCCATCAAACCAAAGGTCATCCTACGTAATGAACTCAAATCGATTTATCTTAACTCATTACTCGATTCCGGAAGGTTTAATCCTACGCTCTGATACCAACTTTGTCACGATCCAAAGTTTGGATGTGACCGGCACTTAGATTGTATAATATCTAAAGATAACTACACAACCTGAGTAAGCCAAAAACTAAGATAAAAACCCCTTTTTTTGCGGGAATTTAGGAAAATTTAATTTGTTCAAGTAAAATTCACAAATTTTAATTATTTAAGATCTTAACAGTAATTTCCTATTGCATTTATAATAAAAACAATTATAAAGTGTTTACTTTGATTGCATCCCTAGTTAGGAGCAACGATACTAACAGTGGAAATCAATACATACTCATAGTACGACATCAAAGAAGAATCTCAGACATAATTAAAAGAAATATCATTTAACATAACTAAACGATCTCATCTGTCGAATTAATATACATATAACCACCTTTCGTTCTATGCCATAATACTGGGTTTGAAGGAGACACTCTAGATTCAATATACAATACCAAAAGAGAAGGTTACTACATAGGTAATCCACCTAGCAAAAGATACGATAAAAACTGATAAGTGGATCTGCACTGCGGCTAACCGTCCACTTTACCCCTGCAAGGAACTGTGGCACGACGGGGTGAGTTGCCAACTCAGTGAATATAACTAACATATAACGGCTGATAATGTAAATATGACGAATTAGAACCAATTTCAACAATAGTAAATACGATACATGATAACAAGTGGAGGAATGAATATGTAATACTCCATATATGAATCAAAACTGAAATCTCATCAATTATTTTCCAAATCATATTCATTTTTCTCCGTGACTATCATCGACACAAATCTTCGGTATTTCATCAGGTATCATTTCTCGAACGATCCTGTAATCAATAACACCGGTCGGTATCATCTAGATATCCGTCGTGTTTCATAACTGTCTTCGGAATCAAGTATCCTCGTTAGGCTCCCCGCCTAAAGTGCGGCTATCCTGCCCCTGGGTCTCGACCGGGTCCACCATGTATCCAACTGTATCCCCACCGACTCAGTCTGGATAAAATTGTAAATCCGTAACCGTATACCCCGAGACTCGGTCCGGAATAAAACCAAATCATAAAAACGACATTTCATGGTGGACGTGACACATAATCATGAAAATCACTGATTTTTCGTAATAGTATATGAAAATTTAAAAGCATAAATCCTCAATAATACAAATGCCTCTTCTATCAACTACTAATACTTGAATACGAAATATGATCTCATATATGCTAATTACTACGACTATTGATACTTAAGGTATGATAATAATCATTTTTAACAGAATAATTTCTAAGTGTGAAGTGTCATGTTAATATCGACGAGGTGTAGTGTAACATGTAGATATGTGCATGTGCGGCATTACTCGTCGATAATGGTGCAGTGCTCTAACAAGTATTAATCATGGAGGTATATATGTAGATTTAAGAATGCATATGATAAAGTTAACATACAAAAGCAAAACTTGAATTTAAATCTAACTACGGACGTATCACGCCATCTTTACAAGATCCCCCGGTAGATGTTTAATCTACTCACCGGAATACGTCGTAACTACTCAGAAATTGCCAATTCCTTTCCTTTCTTTGCGGCCTCTGAAGTTTCCGCACTAAAATCTGACATTGAATTTAACTTATATAAGAAACGGCTACATTCCGATACGGTAAAAACATGAAAACACAAGTTGTACGTACTAATTACACTACGTACGATTATAGCAACTATCTAACACCAATCTCAACTGGAATTTACCAAAACGCTGATTCGCAACAGAAAACAGAACGCGTTACGTTTTAACCGTGTTGTATTTTAGATTTTAGATATGTTTTCCGATATCAGTTCCCAGATTTTATATACAGTTAAATTAACTATTTTAAACAATACCAAAATATCCTAACAATGATACAGAGACCTACCCAAAAACCCAAAACCCCAAAGTCCCCCAAAAATCCGGCGACGCCGGAAATTGGCTGTCTCGCTGGCCAATTTCCGTGCCCAATGGTTCGTACTCCTAGGGTTTGCTATAGGTCTAACATACAATAATTAGGCATTGTTTGGTTAAGTTGATTTTTCTCTGAATAATAACAGATTACTACAGAGCTAAGTTTTACCTAAAATACGATATTCGATTTCTAAATTTTACAATTACAGAACTTGATCCTACCGTGTTTAGAGATTATATCTACTGAGATGATTGAAAGGCTTCCTCCAAGAAATCCAAGTCCTTAGCTCCTAACTTGATGGTGGAAATCCTTAGCCTAGTTCTTCTTCTTCACTTCTCTTTTCTTTTATTTCTTTTTGTGAGTTCTAAGTATTTTCTTTCTCTTAGATTTTGAAATTTCAGAAGTTTTATTGGATTAATTGATCTGAACACTTTATATATATGGAAGAGGGAAGAGTGAGGTGTAGGAAGAGGTGTCACCAACAAGGGTGTGCCACTCTCATACAAGGAGGTGGTGTAGCAAGGAGAGAAGGTGGGATTTTCATGCAAGAATGAGGTGGATGTGCAAGATTAATCCAATATTAGTGGTGTTTTGAGTAATTTCTGAGCTAAAACATTTCTTACCCCTTTTTCACATACACCCTCAACATTTCCAAATTTGCAGTTTTTCCTAAATTTTTACAAAAAGACCCTTCACTACCTATGTTATTATATAAACACTATTTTCGTAAAATGAAACTAAATTTATCATTAAAACCCTTGTAGTTGATTAATGTTACATACTAAAGTTTCAATTTAATTTGGTTCATCTACTACTTATGAAAATGTCCTATTTTGTTTTAATAACTTTTTAAATTGGCATTTTATTATTTAATTCATTAATTTTATTTATTTCTAAATTTTCAAAATGTTACAATATTTCCCTTTAAGAAAATTCGGTCCCCGAATTTAAAACTAAACTAGACGTACCCTCAAAAAGATGGGAAAATTTCTTTCGCATCGCATTCTCGGTCTCCCAAGTGATCTCTTCGCGATTCGTTCCTCGCCAAAGAACCTTTACAGATGGAAGTACCCTTGATCTCAGTTTCTTTGCCTGCCGGTCTAGAATAGCTACTGGCGGCATTGTATAGGATAAATCCGGCTCAAACTGTAAGGTCTGAGGCTGGATCGTGTGAGAAAGATCGTGAAGATACCTGCGAAGCATAGACACGTGAAACACCGGATGCACATCGGAAAAACTCGGTGGAAGTGCTAAACGATAAGCTACAGCACCCACTCTCTCCAGAATCTCATAAGGTCCGACATATCTGGGGCTGAGCTTCTCTTTTTTTCCCGAAACGCATCACACCTTTCATCGGAGATACACGAAGAAACACATGATCTCCCACCTGAAACTCGAGTCTACGACGTCGTCGATCTGCATATGAATTCTGTCTGCACCGGGCCGCTTTCATTCTGTCCTGTATCAACTGAATCTTTTCCGTAGTCTCCTGTACTATCCGCGGTCCCAAACTGCTACTCTTGCTCAGCTCCGTCCGGCAAACGGGTGATCGACATTTCTTCCTATACAAAGCTTCAAGGGTGCCCTCTGGATCGTCTCATGAAAACTGTTGTTGTACAAGAATTCTATCAAAGGTTAGTGACGATCCTAACTACTACCGAAATTAAGACTGCAAGCTCTAAGCATATCCTCTAGAGTCTGAATGGTCCGCTCTGACTGACCATCTGTCTGTGGGTGGAAAGCTGTACTAAAACTCAATCGTGTACCAAGAGCTTCTTGAAGTTTCTGCCATAGCCTGCTGGTAAACTGGGTACCCCTATCGGATACTATGCACGTCGGAACTCCATGCAATCGTATAATCTCGTCGATATAATTCTGAGCATACTGCGCAAACCCATACGTCGTCTTCACCGGAAGAAAGTGAGCCACCTCAACCTATCAACAATCGCCCAGATGGAATTATACCCTCTGCTAGTCCTGGGTAGACCCACAACGAAATCCATGGAAATCTGTTCCTATTTCCACTCCGGAATGGGTAAGGGCTGCAATTCTCCAGCCAACCTCTGGTGCTCTGCCTTGACTTGCTGACAAGTTAAGCATCTTGAAACAAACTCTGCAACATCCCTCTTCATTCCTTCCCATTAATAAACATCCTTCAAGTCATGATACATTTTGGTGGAACCAGGATGAATACTGTATGCTGATCGACGGGCTTCCTCTAAAATCTCACGTCTCAGTCCATCCGACTCTGGCACACAAAGACGAGTTCTAAAACGTAATACTCTACGGTCATCTATCACGAACTCCGACTCTCTTCCCTGCCTAACCTGATCCATAATCTCCGATATACGAGCATCTGCGGGCTGTGTCTCTCGAATACGATCCAATAGCTGAGGACGGGTGCGAACATGTGCTAACTGTCCTCCTGTCGATGTGAACTCAAACTGTATACGACTATCACATAGAATCTGCCAGTCTGTAGAAGACTGTCTCTGTAAGGTGCGCACATGAGATAAGCTACCTCCAGGCCTCCGACTCAAAGCATCTGCTACAACATTCGCTTTGCCTGGATGATACAAGATCTCACAATCGTAATCCTTCACGAGTTCCATCCATCTACGCTGCCTTAGATTCAGATCTCTCTGCTGAAAAATATACTTCAAGCTTTTATGATCTGTAAAAATTTGGCACGACTCTCCATACAAGTAATGCCTCCAAATCTTCAGTGCGAAACCACCAGACCCAGAAGGTAAAGATAAGACTGGTGCAGTCGTCAAGCGAGTCTTCAACTGTTGGAAACTCTGCTCACATACATCTCTCCAAAGAAATGGAACTTCCTTCCTAGTCAATCCGGTCAACGGTGCAGCGATCCGAGAAAAATCCTGCATAAAACGTCGGTAATAACCTGCCAGACCCAAGAAACTACGAACCTCAGTAACTGACACAGGTCTGGACCAGTGCTGTACCACTTCGATCTTCTTTGGGTCCACACGTATCCCATCTCTCGTAACTACGTGACCCAAGAAATCTACACTATCCAGCCAGAAAGTACACTTGGAAAATTTAGCGAACAGTTGATACTCCTTCAAGGTCTGTAACGTGATGCGTAAATGTTGTTCGTGCTTCTCCTGACTCCGGGAATAAACAAGAATATCATCAATGGATACTATAATAAACTGATCAAGGAATGACCTGAAGATACGGTTCATCATATCTATGAAAGCTGCTGGGGCGTTGGTGAGTCCGAATGACATCACCAGAAATTCGTAATGCCCATATCGTGTGCGAAAAGCAGTTTTCGGAATGTCATTCTTCCGAACCTTCAACTGGTGATACCCTGACCGTAAATCAATCTTTGAGAAGTAGCCAGCTCCCTGCGGCTGATCGAATAAGTCATTGATACGAGGTAATGGATACCTATTCCGCACAGTAACTCGATTCAGCTGCCGGTAATCTATGCACAATCTCATGCTACCATCCTTCTTCTTAACAAACAAGACAGGAGCTCCCAACGCGATACACTTGGACGAACAAGTCCTCTATCTAACAACTCTTGCAACTGGCTTTTGAGTTCCTTCAACTCCGTCGGGCCCATCCGGTAAGGTGGTATAGAAATAGGCCCCGCATCCGGAATCAAGTCAATGCAAAATTCGATATCGCGATCGGCGATAATCCTGGTAATTCAGCAGGAAACACATCCGGAAATTCTCGTACGATCGGAACCTGGTCCAACGGGACTTCAGCGACTCCTAAGTTCTGAACAAAAGCTAAGAACTCATGACAACCCTTCTTCAAGAGCCGTCCCGCACAAAGAGCAGAAATCATGTGCAGGAGTTACATTATAGCCCCCTGCAAAACAAGGATTAGTTTACCTAGAAAACAAAATCTGTCAGCTTTCCCCCGACATCTACATAAGCATGACAACCGGCCAACCAATCCATACAAATAAATATATCAAAATCTAACATATCCAGGAGAATCAGATCAACTAAAGAATCCCTATCACCAATACGTAATGATCGTGACCTGAATACATGTCGAGCTATAAAAGAATCTCCTACAAGAGTAATCACAACCAGCGGTAACTCTAACAGCGACGACTCTCTTCCCAGAGAAAGTGCAAAGCGTGAAGATACGTATGAATGCGTAGAACCGGGATCAAATAAAATATTCGTATCTAATGAACATACTACAAGAGTACCTGTCACAACTGCATTAGATGCCTGGGCATCCTGTGGAGTCAGTGCAAAAACTCGTGCCTGGCCCATGCCGCATCCAGTCACCCTTTACTCCTATCTTCTCGACCTCTCTGGAACCGTCCTGCAAAACCTCGGCCTCGTGGTGCACCCATCTGGCGCATAGTGCTAACTGGGGGAGGAAGTAATGCCATCGACGTAGCAGGTGGAGGGAGTAAAGCGGCCTGCGGAATAACAGTCTTTCCTTAGCGTGTACACTCTCTAGCTAAGTGTCCTGGAATTCCACAATTATAACATGTAAATGGAGGTCTCTGTCCTACTGGGTATGAACTAAACATCTGGCCCTGAGTCCAATCTTGACCAAAACTGCAGCCTGGAATGAATCTGCCTCGACCTCCTCGTCCTCTCGAATTACGACCGTCGCGACCACGGCCTCTATGGGCGTTGATCTGGCATGGAACAATAACAGGTGTAGGAGGTAATGTGCTCGGAAGAGGTGGTGAAGGTGGTGAAGTCACATGTGAGACCGATGCCTCACCCTGTTGCCTCATGGGGCAATCCCTAATACAGTGATACTAATAGTGGAAATCAATACATACTCATAGTACGACATCAAAGAAGAATCTCAGACATAATTAAAAGAAATATCATTTAACATAACTAAACGATCTCATCTGTCGAATTAATATACATATAACCACCTCTCGTTCTATGCCATAATACATGATCTGATGGAGATACTCTAGATTCAATATACAATACCAAAAGAGAAGGTTACTATATAGGTAACCCACCTAGCAAAAAATGCGATAAAAGCTGTTAAGTGGATCTGCGCTGCGGCTAACCGTCGACTTTACCCCTGCAAGGAACTGTGGCACGACGGGGGGAGGTGCCAACTCAGTGAATATAACTAATATATAACGGCGGATAATGTAAATATGACGAAGTAGAACTAATTTCAACAATAGTAAATGCGATACATGATAACAAGTGGAGGAGTGAATATGTAATACTCCATATATGAATCAAAACTGAAATCTCATCAATTATTTTCCAAATTATATTCATTTTTCTCCGTGCCTATCATCAACACAAATCTTCGGTATTTATCAGGTATCATTCCTCGAACAATCCTGTAATCATATTCGCCGTGTTTCATAACTGTCTCCGGAATCGAGTATCCTCGTTAGGCTCCCCGCCTAAAGTGCGGCTATCCTGCTCCTGGATCTCGACCGGGTCCACCATGTATCCAACTGTATTCCCACCGACTCAGTCTGGATAAAATTGTAAATCCGTAACCGTATACCCCCAGACTCGGTCCGGAATAAAACCAAATCATAAAAACGACATTTCATGGTGGACGTGACATATAATCATGAAAATCACTGATTTTTCGTAATAGTATATGAAAACTTAAAACCATAAATCCTCAATAATACAAATGCCTCTTATATCAACTACTAATACTTGAATACGAAATATGATGTCATATATGATAATTACTACAACTATTGATACTTAAGGTATGATAAAAATCATTTTTAACAGAATAATTTCTAAGTGTGAAGTGTCATGTTAATATCGACGAGGTGTAGTGTAACATGTAGATATGTGCATGTGCGGCATTACTCGTCGATAATGGTGCAGTGTTCTAATAAGTATTAATCATGGAGGTATATATGTAGATTTAAGAATGCATATGATAAAGTTAACATACAAAAGCAAAACTTGAATTTAAATCTAACTACGGGCGTATCACGCCATCTTTACAAGACCCCCGGTAGATGTTTAATCTACTTACCGGAATACGTCGTAACTGCTCAGAAATTGCCAATCCTTTTCCTTTCCTTGCGGCCTCCGAAGTTCCCGCACTCAAATCTAACATTGAATTTAACTTACATCAGAAACAGCTACATTTCGATACGGTGAAAACATGAAAACACAAGTTGTACATACTAATTATACTACGTACGATTATAGCAACTA
Source organism: Agapanthus africanus (assembly GCA_030015575.1). Taxonomy (NCBI): domain Eukaryota; kingdom Viridiplantae; phylum Streptophyta; class Magnoliopsida; order Asparagales; family Amaryllidaceae; genus Agapanthus; species Agapanthus africanus. The sequence goes on from JASDDO010000001.1 coordinate 189,384,029, forward strand.
TCTAACACCCATCTTAACTGGAATTTACCCGAACACTGTTTCGCAACAGAAAACAGAACGCGTTATGTTTTAACCGTGTCGTATTTTAGATTTTAGATACCTTTTCCGATATCAGTTCCCAGATTTTATATACAGTGAAATTAACTATTTTAAACAATACCAAAATATGCCAATAATACAGAGACCTACCCAAAAACCCAAAACCCCAAAGTCCCCTAAAAATCCGGCGATGCCGGAAATTGGCTGTCTCGCCGGTCAATTTCCGAGCCCAATGGTTCGTACTCCTAGGGTCTGCTATAGGTCTAACATACAATATTTAGGCATTATTTGATTAAGTTGATTTTTATTTGAATAATAGCAGATTACTACGGAGCTAAGTTTTACCTAAAATACGATATTCGATTTTTAAATTTTACAATTACAGAACTTGATCCTACCGTGTTTAGAGATTATACCTACTGAGATGATTGAAAGGCTTCCTTCAAGAAATCCAAGTCCTTAGCTCTTAGCTTGATGGTGGAAATCCTTAGCCTAGTTCTTCTTCTTCTTCACTTATCTTTTCTTTTATTTCTTTTTATGAGTTCTAAGTATTTTCTTTCTCATAGGTTTTGAAATTTCCGAAGTTTTATTGGATTAATTGATCTGAACACTTTATATATATGGAAGAGGGAAGAGTGAGGTGTAGGAAGAGGTGTCACCAACAAGGGTATGCCACTCTCATGCAAGGAGGTGGTGTAGCAAGGAGAGAAGGTGGGATTTTCATGCAAGAATGAGGTGGATGTGCAAGATTAATCCAATATTAGTGGTGTTTTGAGTAATTTCTGAGCTAAAACATTTCTTACCCCTTTTTCACATACACCCTCAACATTTCCAAATTTGCAGTTTTTCCTAAATCTTTACAAAAAGACCCTTCACTACCTATGTTATTATATAAACACCATTTTCTTAAAATGAAGCTAAATTTATCATTAAAACCCTTGTAATTGATTAATGTTACATACTAAAATTTTAATTTAATTTGTTTCACCTGCTACTTATGAAAATTTCCTATTTTGTTTTAATAACTTTTTAAATTGGCATTTTATTATTTAATTCATTAATTCTATTTATTTCTAAATTTTCAAAATGTTACACTATATAAGGAGCAGTAACTTGATAAATTATACCATGACTTTCACAAAAGTTACTAAAATCATTGGACATGTATTCACCACCTCTATCGGGTCTGAGAATCTTTATTTTAAGTCTAATTGATTTTCCATCTCTGCTTTATAGACTTTGAATTTATCTAAAGCCTCATCCTTAGTCCTTAATAAAAAAACTTAAGCATATCTAGAGAAATCATCTGTAAGTGTGATGAAATGTCTTTTTCCATCCCTAATTAGAATTCCATTTAATTCACAAATATCCGAATGTATTAATTCTAAAAGATTCGAATTTCCTTCAACTTTGTTAAAAGGTTTTCTAGTAATTTTGGCTTGTATTTAAACATAACATTTTTCTGCATTGTGGAATATAACCTAATTTAACCATAATACGCATGCATTTATAGTTAACATGTCCTAATCTAGAATGCCAAACATCATAAGGACAAGCAATATAAAACAGAAGCATAAGTTTCATTAATCAAGTTGAACTTGTACATTCGATTGGCCATATAGCCTATATTGACATATATACCACAATTATGATGTCACTTTTAAACAACACTTTGAAACCATGCCTATTGAGACGACTCGTGGATACAAGATTTTTTCTAATATCCGGAACATGAAGTACACCATTCAAAGTCAAATTCTTTCCCGCTGAGAGATGGAGAATAATCTTTTCCTTTTACCTTAGTGGTGGATGAATTTCCCATATAGAGTTTTTCATCATCGTCGACGTCTTCATATGTCTTGAAGAGGTTCCTGCTTCGAGCAATGTGTCTCGTAGCACCTGTAACAATCTAGGACATATGTACGATATAATAATAGTATTAGTTTTAATTGCTCAAATAAACTATTTTAATTGGAGTTTAATATTTTATTGAAGATAAATTAATGTGGTGTTTATATAATCATTGTCATATTTTACGAATTAATTATCAGTGTATTTATGTATATATGTACTTTCATTCTTCTTATAGGTTATCAATTTGTTTCAAGCTGTTTTATAAATATTAATAGTTTTATGCTGCATTTTGTCATAAATTAAATGGGTTGACTGATGGGCTTAATTTGAGTTCATGGGCTTTGGTTTCATGCGAACATGAGGATCTTTTGTTGGAGGGTCTTATTTTTTGATGTGCACGGTTTATATAGATCTTTACTTTTATATTAGAGGATAACATTAGAATCTTTCTTACAATCTTCTTTTTTCATCCTCATCCCTAAAACAAAACCAAACCGACCCAATCCCTATTTAAACTCATCATTATCTTTTCTCTCTTCTAAAAATCTTGAAACCCTAAACCGAGCCCCAACATCGCCGCAGCCATCTTCTTCATCTGGTCGACATCATCTTCTTCTCCTCCTCTCAGCAGAACCCATCATCCCCTTTGATTTACGTGAAGGGCCTCCCCAGGCACGGCGTAACCCTCGACTTCTGCAACCCCATCAACGTCCTTGCTGTCCATTTCTTCCGGCCGTCGTATCCTACCGTGTTGCGATCCCTTTCTTCATATCTCGGTTGCAGCAACCGTCGCCGCCGTCTTCTCTTCCCTGCGACAAGATCCTCCTCGCGGCTTCACTCTCGGCTGCAACCCATACCCGAGACCAAAGCCGAGATCTTGAGCCGGTTCGAGTTCGTCGTCTTCATCGTCGTCCACGTCTTGCATTTTTTGAACTTGAGGCTATTGGATATAGTGCTCTCAAGACAATTATTGTAATCGCAATCAGGCGATTATGATGATTGAGGGAGGACCTATACGGTTAGAACAGTCTCACTCGAGATGATAGTATGCTATTTGGTTTGACTTTATCATTATGTACATGTCTTGTGTGGTATAGCATATCACTATTACATATTGATAAAGCCCGTATGATTCATGCTTGACTATCAGGGTTCCAATGTCGATCACACTTGTGAGAACTGAGTAGTCTATAAGCACATCCTTAAATGTCCTTAATCGTAAGAATTTTGAGACTAGGTATCGATATTCCAGAGTAGACTAGTGTATACGTTTCTTGACCCCGACGAGAGACGATGACCGGTCTCAAAGCCATTGGTCTTAATCAGTCACTAAAGATTGTATACATGTACTAATTGGGTTATGAGTTACATTGGACGGACCCGCCGGGAACATACTAAATGATATTATACCTATTGTCAGATAGCAGTTCTCAGATGACATGCGTACAACGTTGTCTGTCGACCCGAAATCGTCATTTGTCTCGAGTCTGTTCCCACATTACTTTAATTGCTACCATACCACGGCTTTAAAAAGTCATGCAAACAGGTAGTTTTTGGGTGCAGTCCCGAAACACTTGGAGGCAGTGAGCGATAGAGGTGATTCGTCTCTCCCGATATTGGGAGTTGATGTCGCGCAGTGTACGGTTGTCCATCACCATAAGACCTAGGCCTAGGCAGATGGGATTTACTGATTGCAATTAGTAGTTTCTCGATTGGCGATAGGGTTCAACACTGGCACGACTTATCAGGTTATTAGAGGTCTGACTTATCCACCCCTAGACCTGATATACGATACTTTCAGACGAACAGACTAGACTATATGGTATATGTCGCTGATAGGCTCAGTTAGGGTTTCGGACGAGCTTGCTTGTCGATATCCTTTTCGATGGATACCTGGTAGCCGTTACGTACAGTTAGTGCCGTTGACGTGCTTGCGGGTTTTTCAGCGTTTTCTTCAGTAGACTCACTGCCAGCGTATTCGTTGAAGTTTTAGAGTCCCACACAGAGGGTTTCTGGTTTTGGCAATATGGTGTAGTTGCAGTATATTGGTACGCGCTTGGGATCGATTAAAACTAGTGTATTTCATATACTGACGGTAATCAGATGGTTGTAATACTAGTCTGTCATTTTGGAAAGACGGATATTAAATCGAGTTTGGATTTAATATATTAATACATATATTCATATATGTATTTACTAGTATTTTTGTCATTTATCTTTATGTCTCTTTTATGTATTTTAATACATAGGAAATCAATTGCATATATGTTAGTTGTGCTCACTCTACAATGAAAATAGAGAGGCGGAATGCAAAAAAATCAAATTTTGAGCAAGCATAATTAACAAAACCCTAAGTGATCAAACCATAACTTTAAACTAGTAACTAGGATGAGTATAACTACTATGAAAGAAAGTTATACCAAAGAGATTTGTGTCCTTCGGTCTTCAAAACTCCTCTCTTGTGCTTCTAAGGATCCTTAATTAAGCTTGCTTGGAGGCCTTCTTAATCCTAGATGATCCACCGAAGGAATATGGTTCAAGTTTCAACTTCACAAATGAAGCAACTAAACAAACTAGTTTGCTAATTTAGATTATTTAGATGTTGTAGAGCTTGTTTTGTGGTTTTAATATATCTCATAACCCATGATTCTCAACACATGGGAGGGTTTGGATTGAGGAGGAAAATGAGAGCTTGAGAGAAGAGAGAATGAGAGTGAGGAAATGAAAACCCTTTTTAAAAAAATATGCACATCCATTTTCTTTTGTGAAAAAGAATTCCACAATATAAAACGGTTGCCATACTTCAATAGTAGCTCCAAATGAATTAATAATTCACTTGGCCATACCCTCCACCATTCTCATTTGCCATTTAACACTCCACCTCATTTCCAAATAAAAGAATAAATGGAAAATACTAGAATGAGGTGTCCTACAATATATTTTGTATAAATATAACACTTTTTACCGTATATACATACCTACATTCGTACCAAAATACTAATACCCTAGAGATAGAAGAATACCACACAAATAACACTAGCATTCAATCAATAGTTGATTTAATAATCCGGCTTAATCCTAAACCCGCTAGTATTACAAACCGTCCGATTAAATTTCGCGCAACTAGTACACGTATTTAATTGAAACCTTGCACGTATAAACATACGGCTTCTACATCGTTTCGCCCGAACCAGGGAAACCCTCTGTGTGGGACACTAAAGACTCGATAATACGCTGGCAGTGGATTTAACCACAAGCACGTCAGCAACACTAGCTGTACGTAACGGCTATCTAGGTATCTATCGGAAAAAAGGCCGACGAGCAAACTCATCTGAACCCTTACTGAGCCTATCCGTAACAATCTTCGTACAGTCTGGTCTCTTCGTTTAACAGTGTCGCATACCGAGTTTAGGGGGTGGTAAACATCAGACCCCTAATAACCCAATAAGTCGTGTCGATGTGGCTCAGGATCGATCCGAGAAACTACTGATCTAACCATCAGTAAATTTCAACTGTCTTGGCCAAAACTTTTATTGTTCTGGCCAACCGGACACAGTGCGATATCGACTCCCAATACCGGGAGAGACGAATGCCTGACAATCGCTTACTGCTTCCATGCGGCTCGGGACTGGACTCAACCAAAAGCTGTTTGCACGATTCAGTAAAACCGTGGTGGGGTAGCGATCTAAGTACAGTGGGAACTCACACGAGACAAATGACGATCTCAGGTCTAAAGACTAACCTGTACTCATGTCACCTGAGAACCGCTATCTGACGATGGGTATAATACCATAAGTTCTCGGCGAGTCCGTCCAGTCTCATCCCCAGTAAACACCTGTATACAATCTTAGGTGATCACACAAATGGCTGTGGGACCAACCACCGCCTATCGTCGGGGTTTAGAAACGTATACACAAGCCTACTCTGGAATATCATCGGGGTCTAGAAACGTATACACAAGTCTACTCTGGAATATTTATACCCGGTCTCGATACTCCTGCGACTTGGGACATTTAACGATGTGTTTATGGACTGCCCAGCCCCCACAATTATGATCACCATCATAACGCTGGTAGTCAAGCAAAATCCTACGAGTTTTATCAACATGTATCAGTCATATGTGATATCGAGTAAAACATATGCACATGTTAAGATAAAGACAAACCAAAATAGTATACTACCGTATCGAGTCTTTATCAAGATGTATAAGTAATATAAAGCAGCAAGAAAAACAAATACACATGTTCAGATAAAGACAACCCAAATGGTATACTATATAACCGAGTAAGATTGTCATGCATATATATATCCCTAGCATCCTATACAATACAGGCCTCTAGGGCATACATATCCAACAATCTCCCACTTGCACTAAGCCATGTAATTGACGTACTGAATACCCAACATATGCTCTAGGGCCCGTTAGTGTCCCGTATACCCAACATTTTAAAAAGTCGCTCGAACTGCGTTTGAGGGAGGCCCTTGATAAATGGATCTGCCGTGTTGTCTTTTGTATACACTCTTCGGATCTCGATCTTTCTGATCAGGTGATACCGCCTCAAGACGTGTCTGGATTTCTGATGGGACCGTGGTTCCTTTGCTAAACCTATAATCCCATTGTTATCGCAATACAAAGGTATTGGATTAACAATGAACGGAACCACCTTAAGTTCAGTTATGAACTTTTTCATCAAGACCGCTTCTTTTGCGGCATCGTTGGTAGCAATGTATCCAGCCTCCATCGTCGAGTTTGCGACGGTGTCATGTTTGGAGCTCTTTCAACAGACCGTCCTTCCGTTGAGGGTAAACACATAACTTGAGACAGACTTGCTGTCATCCTTATCAACTTGGAAGCTTGAGTCGGTAAACGACTTGACCTGGATGTCTCCATTACTGTAAACCAAGAACATCTTAGTCTTTCTCAGATACTTGAGAATGTTCTTTACAGCTGTCCAATGATTCTCACCTAGGTTCGACTGACACCGGCTCACCACGCTAAGCGCGTAAGCTACATCTAGTCTGGTGCATAGCATCGCATACATTATAAATCCTACTGCCGAAGCGCAGGGTATAATGCTCATGCGAACCCTTTCCTTATCAGTCTTGGAAGACGTCTTTTTGGAGAGGATGATTCCGTGTAAAGCGGGTATATTACCGCGCTTGGAATTTTCCATACTAAATCTTTTTAGTATGGTGTCTATGTACCTGGACTGTGATGGTCCCAACAATCTTTTGGATTTATCTCTGTAAATCTTAATTCTCAGAATGTAGGAGGCATTACCCAGGTCTTTTATGGAGAACTTTTGTGACAAGAACAGCTTGACCGATTGCAGTATAGGAATGCCATTTCTTATCAAGAGAATGTTATCGACGTACAAGACGAGGAATACGCCAGTTCTTTCTACAATTTTCTTGTAGATACATGTCTCATCTGTTGGCTATAGTGCTCTCAAGTCAATTATTGGATCACGGGCACGTGATTGCATTGATTGAGGGATGACCTATACCGGTAGAACAGTCTTACTCGAGATGATAGTATACTATCTGGTTTGTCTTTATCATCATGTACATGCTTCAGGTGACATTACAGATCACTATTACATGTTGATAGAGCCCATAGGATTCTTGCTTGACTACCTATAGTATGATGGTGATCATATACGTGAGAGTTGGGTAGTCTATAAGCACATCCTTAAAGTGTCCCTAGTCGTGGGAGTTTCGAGAATGGGCATCGATACTCCGATAATAGATTAGTGTATACGGATCGAGACCCCGACGAGCGGTGGCAGCTAGTCTCACAAGCCATTGGTGTCAGTTGGTTCACCTAAGATAGTAGACATGTGCTTATTGGGTTATGAGTACACCGGACGGACTCGCAGGGGCACTGCTGATTGGTACTATACCTATCGTTAGGAGCAGTTCCCAGGTGACATGAGTACAACTTAGTCCGTTGACTTGACACTGGTACATTGCCTCAAGTGTGTTCTCACTGTTCTTTGATTGCTACCCTGCCACGGTTCAAAGGAGTCGTGCAAACAGGTAGTAGTTGGGTGCAGTCCCGAAGCACTTGGAGGCAGTGGTGGTTAGACATGATTCGTCTCTCCCGGTATTGGGGTTGATATCGCGCTGTGTCTGGAGAGCCATTACACAAAGTCCTTGGCCAAGACAAGTGAGATTTACTGGTAAATATTCCAGTAGTTTCTCAAGATGTTCTGGGCTACATTCCGACACTACTTATACCGCTATTGGGGGTCTGACGTTTACCATCCCCCTAGGCCTCAGTAGGATTTCAGGATGAGTTCACTCGTCAGTTTCCTTTTTGCTCAATACCTGGGCAGCCGTTATGTACAGTTAGTACCACTGACATGCTTGTGGTTAAACCCACTGCCAGCGTATTGACGAGTCTTTAGAGTCCCCCACAGAAAGTTTCCCAAGTTCGGGCGAAACATTGTAGAGGCCGTATGGTTTTATGGCAGGGTTCGATCATATACGTGCACTCGTGCACGGATCATAATCGGACGGATCATACTAGTGGGTTTTGGTTTAAGCCGGATCCTAGTATTAGATTGATTGGATTACTTTCGTCTCGTTGTATTCGTATTCGGTCGAAATACGGATACATGTATGTATATACAGTCGAGGGGTATTCTTGTAATCCGTTACAAGATTATTTTGAAGATGCCATTTCCTTTTGTTATATTAAACATTTAGGGTTTTTGATAAATGTTTAATATTTTGATTATGTGTAAAGTGTGAGAGTAAGTTTTGACTTGTGGCATTTAATGAAGCATGGACCATACTTTATTGTTTATTGTTTTGTGAGATATTTATGAGGGTTTTGTGGTAGATATTTTGTGATATTATTTCTTTGGTTTTTCAATAAAATACCTCATATATCATCACAACACAATAAGAGGGCAGCCACTCTTTTTCTTTCTCTCAAGTGTTGCATTTTATTTTGCAAGCTAAAGTCTTGAGCTCACACTTCACACATACAATGGCTTTTTCTTCACCTCCACTCTATCCCTCTCATGTGTTGAGAATCTTAGAGTGTATTGAGACAAAGTAATCACACACTATCTCTACTTCACATTGGACATGTCGGCTAGCAAACTTCATGTCCGAGTTGTTTCGGTTTGAAGCGGGAGCCCGTATAAAAAATCCTCGACGTGGTGCCACTTCGACGAGCGAGACTGGAGAGCGGACTTGTTCGGGACAGCGGCGAGGAGCTAGGAAATAGATTGAAGACCGAAGGACACGGATCGATCGGTATAATCTCTGAACTCACATTGTAGATTGCTAGTTAACGGTTAATGGAACGATCCGGGTATTTGGTTGTGGGCGCTAGTTTGAAAAGTTTTTGTTCCGCATTTGGCCTCGGATTGACGGCCGGGGCGCTGCCGTAACCCAACATGGTATCAGAGCCAACCCATTAACCCTTACCTAGCTTGTTTAAGCAATGTTAAAGTATCAAAATCGAAACGACTAAATTTCACTGCCCTGCACATTCAGTTTCTGTCGATTTCTGAAGTGTCTTCTAAAATCATTTAAATAAGTGCAGAAGACTACTGACGTGACCACTAGCCTACACCCCAAACACGACCCCAATCCTTCGGATTTTGGCCGAGCACATGCACACAAAATCCGAGGAGGCCGGCCTGTTTGAAGCTTCTGGGCTTGGTTTTGGGGTGCAGTCTAGTCTCTGTAATGTTGGTGCAGTGGTGTTGTTTGCTTAGCCCAATTTGGATATGGTATTATCTAGTTGTTTGGGGCTATTTGGGGGTTATTTCGAAGTCGATATTAACATTGTTTAAAGTTTGCAGTACATTACATTTCTATCTGCGACCGTGAATGTCATTCGAGCGGTAAATCTTATCTAATCGCTATAGTCCTTTTAAACGGGTTTGCGAACGTGACATTCACGTTGATGTTCTGTATTGTGCTGTGATGTTGCGGATTGTCGTGGTGGATAGCTTGGATGCAATGGTAGTACAATGTAGTTTTATTTATACATTTGTTATCGCGGGGCGAGCGTCCGACATGTGGACTGCCGTCACTGCTTGTTTGTATATTATTATTTTGGGGCACGGCCGGGTTGAGGTCGATATACTCGTTGTACATATTTTCTTTTCTGTACTAGGATTACCCTGTGGTGGAGTGTACGGATTGCCGGGTTCTAGAAGGCAACGGGCCCGCATCTCATGGCTTTGAGACGGAGGGGGCTTCACTCTAGAATTGGCGGGCTATTCGCTGCACTCGTAGGGGGTACAGGTTGACCCAAGGAGGGGTGCTCAAGTTACCGGATTCCATGATGTGCCGGGTGGCCCATTCACTTTGATGAAGGGGCTGTCTCACTTCTGGTTTTGGCGGGTAACTTGCCGCACTCGTAGGGGTTTAGGTTTTCATTGCAAAGGCTATCCACACGATCAGGGAAACGTCGGGTTTCACTTGCGGCTCAAAGGAAACCCGGGCTCCCAGATTATCTATATTGAGCGATTATTATATATTGCTGTATATACTAGTAGATGTTGTATATGTTTTACACCCGCGCTAGTCCAGTCCCCACTCTGTCGTTAGTTAAGTAACCTAACGGGTGATGACGGGACCCAGTCGCGAATGCGGAGGGCATATACGTACATCATATTTTCGTTCTTTTCTGGTGTGATTAATTGATGGGACTGCGTTGATTCAGATCAATGCAACAAAAACAGACCTATTCTGATGTTACTGGAACAATTTTCAAAAAGCTGTTATTACAAGAACGTTCTTTTTTGTTTTGCACAGTGGTATTCGGTTATGAATATCCAGCATCTCATTCGACGAGGCAAGGGCCGAGATCCCTTCATCGGGAGTGACCCCTTGGACAGAGGTTTGCGTCAGGATAATAACTTCACTATAGTTGATTACTTTTTGCTTTGCATCGTGGTATTCAGTTGGAATATCCTGCACCTCATTCTACGGGAAAAGAGCCGAGATCCCTTCAGCGGGAGTGGCCTCTTTAGCAAAGATTTTCGCCACTATATATTTATAAAAAGTTATGCAGTTCCTTCAACGATATCAAGTTCATTACGTTAAAGGTTTTTCGCCAAAAACCAGCCGTAACCCCCCGTCATTTCTTATAAGTATTGCTTAGTATTCGTGCTGCGTTTGTTGACTGTGTCCAGGCGTAGTGTTCGGTAGCTAAGTAGTGCTTGTTTGTGGCATATTAATGCGATTGGTTAGGATAGTCGTGCAGCCTTGTTGACTGTGTCAAGGGCTCATACGGGTGGGTTTAATGCAATCCTGGATAATGACGGGTTGAACTTGACTAGAACAGTTTGATTTGTTGACTGTGTCAAGGTCACTTGGGTCTTAGGAGTAAAAACACACATCGGGAGTTTCTAAAGAAATTGAAACTTGCCAGGCATGCGCATACCTTCTGGAGTGTGGTGACTTGAGTGGATTTCATCAAGTTATCATGCGATGATAGTTGGATCCCGATTCCCACTGATAAGTTGGTTTACTCCTCGGGTGATCTCGACTAATTCTTCTTTCAGGTTTGGAGGAGAATTTGGGGATACAGTGGGAGACATCCTAATTAGATAAGGTGATTAACTATTCTGATCTAGGTTAGAGTGCACGCTAAGTGTTTCTTTTCTCTCTCTTTGACAACGACCATGGCCCGACCCTAGACTATGACTCAGTGACCAAGTTAACCGAACTTTCTTAAAACACTGGCGTTTGGATTGTCTGAGTTGCATACTTCATTGCCACTCTTACTTTTACCCTTTGCATTTCTTCAGAACACCCCGTATCACTACGAACATCCACTTCTTACACTAATCAAAATTAATGCGGTCCTATCAATTAATTCCTATCACACCAGAAAAGAACGAGAATACAATGTAATATTTGCCATCCGCATTCGCCACGGGGCCCCGTTATGCACTGTTAAGTTACTTAACTAACGGCATAGCGGGGCAAGACTAGCGCGGATGCAAAATACGTACGACATATACATATATATATATATATACATATATATATATATATATATATATATATATAACCATTCGTCACATGCATGATATAAACATCACATAGAAGCGATAAACAATATGGAATAGCGGATAATCTAGGAGCACCGGGTTTCATTTGAGCCGCAAATGAAACTCGACGTTCTCCGGTCATGCGGATAGCCTGTGCAATACAGAACCAAGACCCTTACGACTACGGTAAGTTACTCGCTAATTCCAAAAGTGAGGCAACCTATCACTCTAGGTCATCAGTGGGCCACCCGACACTTCATGAAATCCGGTAATTTAAGCACTTCACCGTGGATCATCCTAAACCCCCTACCCCTACAAATGTGGCGAATAGCCCGCCAATTCTAGAGCGAGGCGGCCCGAACTCGCCACTGCGAGATGACCACCTAGCATATTTTAGAACCCGGCTATTCGGGCACTTCTCTATAGGTTTATCCTAATATAGAAATGAAATAATATACGACGGTGATATCGACCTCAACCCGGCCGTGTCCCAGTAAAAGAATATATTAACATTCAGAAACAGTAATCCATGTGTCGGCCGCTCGCCTCACAATAATAAATATACAAATGAACTCAAAACTTTACAACTAGCATCGTACAAAAGGCTATCCAACACGATAATCCGTCGAAATCATCACAGAGATAAACATTGCAACAATAAGATGCGTGTAACCTTTCCTAATCGACGTATAGCGATTAGAAAACGTTCACAACACATATACACTTCACATGAGCAAGTAATGATTGCCACGCCATTAGAATTCCGCGCACAATTAGCAAGCACATTTGATTTTCCAAAACTGAAAATCTAGTCTACTAAAGTCCTAAAAATCCCTCGTTTTAAACCAATCCGGGAGTCGAAATGAACTCGAAACTCGTCCGAATCTTCACGGGAATGAAGTACCCAAAATTAATTGTCGCTCGGGGGTTAGGGGTACCCACCTCCCGAGGCCACTATGAGGTGGCCAAGAGGGGAGGGCAGACCCGAGCCTACCCTTTTGGGGTAGGTCTTGGGTCCTCACCCCAAGGCCACCTCATGGTAGCCTCAGGGGTGGGCTCGACCTTCGTCCCTTCGGGGCGATCCCCGGGGTATCCACGCAACACCCGCGGCTTCTCAGTCCAAAGCTTGAGCCCGCGGGGAGTGCAAACATCTAAAAACTTGAAATTTTGGGACTGTTTTTGTCGGCAGTTTTTGCAAGACAAAAACGACGGAATTTAAATGTCGTAACAAGCTAGTTAAGGCCTATGGAGTGGCTCTGATACCATGTTAGTTGTGCTCACTCTACAATGAAAGTAGAGGCGGAATGCACAAAAATCAAATTTTGAGCAAGCACAATTAAAAAAAACCTAAGTGATCAAACCATAATCCTAGACTAGCAACTAGGATGAGTTTATCTACTATGAAAGAAAGTTGTACCAAAAAAATACGTGACTTTCGGTTTTCAAAACTCCTCTCTTGTGCTCTTAGGGATTCTTGATCATGCTTGCTTGGAGGCCTTCTTAATCCTAGATGATCCACCCGAAGGAATATGGTTCAAGTTTCAACTTCACAAATGAAGCAACTAAATAAACTAGTTTGCTAATCTAGATTATTTAGGTGATGTATAGATTGTTTTATGGTTTTAATTTATCCCATAACCCATGATTCTCAACACATTGAGAGGGTTTGGGTTAAGGAGGAAGAAAGAGCTTGAGAGGAGATAGAATGAGGAAATGAAACCAATTTTTTAAAAATTTGCACACCCGTTTTCTTTTATGAAAAAGAATTCCACAATATAAAATGGTTGCCATAGTTCAATAGTAGCTCCAAATGAATTAATAATTCACTTGGTCATACCCTCCACCATTCTCATTTGCCACATAATCCTCCACCTCATTTCCAAATAAAAGAATAAATGGAAAATACAAGAATGATGTATTCTCCTTTTAGAATGCATTTTGTATAAATACAAAACACTTACTACCGTATATACATATATCCGTATTCGTACCAAAATACGAATACCCTAAAGATAAAATAATACCATAAAAATAACACTAGCATTAAATCAATATTTGATTTAATAATTCGGCTTAATTCTAAGCCCGCCAGTATTACAAACCGTCCGAATAAATTTCGCGCAACTAGTACACGTATTTAATTGGAACCCTGCACGTATAAACATACGGCCTCTACATGTTTCGCCCGAACCAGAGAAACCCTTTGTGTGGGAGACTGAAGACTCGACAGTACGCTGACAGTGGGTTTAACCACAAGCACGTCAGCGGCACTAGCTGTACGTAATGGCTACCCAGATACCTGTCGAAAATAAGGCCGACGAACAAACTAATCTGAACCCATATGGAGCTTATCCGTAACAATCTCCTTACAGTCTGGTCTCTTCGTCTAAGAGTATCGCATACCGTGTCCAAAGGGTGGTAAACGTCAGACCCTTAATAACCCGATAAGCCGTGTCGATGTGGCGGAGGACCGATTCGAGAAACTACCAATCTAACAATCAGTAAATCTCAACTGTCTTGGCCAAGGTCTTATAGTTCTGGTCAACCGGACACAGTGCGACATCGAATCCCAATACCGGAAGAGACGAATTCCTGACAATCGCTCACTACCTTCAGGTGGCTTGGGACCGTACCCAACCAAAACCCGTTCGTATGACGCAGTTGAGCCATTGTAGGGTAGTGATCTAAGTACAGTGGGAACTCACACGAGACAAATGACGATCTCAGATCTAAAAACTATCCTGTACTCATATCATCTGAGAACCGCTATCTGACGATCTAGAAGTTCTCGGCGAGTCTGTCCAGTGTACTCACCCTTAGTGAGCTATATACAATTTTAGGTGATAACACCAATGGCTGTGGCACCAACCACCGTCTCTCGTCAGGGTCTAGAAACGTATACACAAGTTTACTCTGGAATATCGATGCCCGGTCTCAATACTCCTGCGACTTGGGACATTTAAGGATGTGTTTATGGACTACACAGCCCCTACAAGTATGATCGCCATCATAATGCTGGTAGTCAAGTAAAATCCTACAAGCATTATCAACATGCATCAGTCATATGTGATATCGAGTAAAACATATGCACATGTTAAGATAAAAACAAACCAAAATAGTATACTACTGTATTGAGTCTTTATCAAGATGTATAAACAATAAAAAGCAGCAAGAAAAAAATACACATGTTCAGATAAAGACAACCCAAATGGTATACTATATAACTGAGTAAGATTGTCATGCACATATATATTCCCAGCATCCTATATAATACAAGCCTCTAGGGCATACATATCCAACAATATATATATATATATATATATATATATATATATATATATATATATATATATATATATATATGAAGGAAGATGGTTGACATATGGATGCTTGATGGAATCCTAAAGCTAGGATTAAAGCAATGTTTTAAAAGCGGAGTGGCCGAGGAGCCAAACCGCTAATTGCTGCTCAGGCACTGAAGCGGCCGCTCAGAAATCAGAAAAGCGGCGCGTCATCAATTTTCATTTTCCTGTCAATAGATATTGATTCTCATTAGATTCTAACTATTTTTATGTTCTTTTTGCACTAGAAAATGCTTAAATTTAACTCAAAATTTAACAAATTTGATCAGACAACATAATATTTTCTAGAATATGTTCAAACAATTTAATGCAAAATTGAAATTTTCTTTGAAATATTAGGTTATAATGCTTATAAGTTTTTCAATGCCCAACATCAAGGATCATACCTCAAATCAGTAAAAAAAATTTAACAAATTATTTAAAAAAGTACCTATAAGATTGTAGCTCGAAACCAGGTGGAGTCGAAATCGAATAGGAATTTCAAGGTGAAAATTCAAAAACTACTAGAAATTGATGTAGAAAACTCTAGGGTTGCTCGAAATCGATTCGGATTTCGATTTCTTGAAGTTGATAAACCTAAAATTTTAGAGTTTTGAAACCCAAATCTTGAAGCGTCTCAAAATCGAGCAGCTCACAAACCTGACCTTTATCAACTCGAGTACGAAGGATAGAATCATGGAAAAAGAGAAAGAAAAGATGGAATGTTGTATTAATTGATATTTGTATTATTCTTACTCTAATAATGATACTTATATACCCATTATAACACTTATGATGTGTATACATCAATAAAAATAGGTTATTGTCACGACCCGAAAGAGCACGTGACTGGCCCTTGAACCATATGAAGTCTATAGGACCCCATCTGATCCAAGTAAGCCAAAAGCCCAGCAATCTAAAACCATTTAAAGAGTAAATAAGGAAAAACTGTTTTTGAAAAGTAAGGAAATCATGTTTGGAAATCAAAGTTTTTAAATAACTAAGCCGAATATGCATTTTTTAAAAATGCGTAACCTTTCCTGAAAATTTCGGCAGAGTTTCCTTCGTAAAAACTGGCCCCGAACGGGGTATAACAAGAATAATATATATGAAATGATAAAAGGCATCCCCAAGCGGGAGCTAGCTCTTCGTCCATCGACGGTCACAACCACGCAAGCAATAGTAATATACGCCAAAGGGCGAGGATCAAAACCCAAAAAAAAGAAACTCAAAACAGCCAGAAAACCGTAATACTACTAGCGCGACTCTAAGGTCGAAATAAAACAACACTGTTTTCTAAGTCTGAAACAATATACAAGTTTTGGTTGATGGAAATTCTAGGTACAATAAATGATACATGAACAATGGCGGTTCTGATACAAAAGAACTCACCTATCCAAGCAAGTCACCCATAAGGAAGCAGTGTGCCAGAAATGCCGCTATGGAATCAGTACGGCAAAAACCTGCAAGGACTGGGGCACAACGGGGGTGAGTTGCCAACTCGTGAATAGAAAATATCTACAAGCAGAGATCGAATGCATGACCCATCCTAGGTCAATACGATCAGATATAAATAAACCTCAATATGAATAAAGCTGAAGCATGCTAAACTGGCAATGTAATCTCTACATGAGTGTAATGCCAAGTGCTCGTGCTAGTGCCTCAGGTAATAGCATGTCATGAATATGAGGTATGATCAATGTAATCAAATCTGCACACACGTGGATCCCGTCCACTCGTTACCCAATGACAATAACCATCATGCAAGTAAATATCATGAAACCTGTGCATGGAAATATGAGGATATAACCCACCCGTGTCCCTCGCGACACGTCAAAATCATGGAACCGGAATGCCCAGCATCGGCACTCGAAAACATCATGAAAACTGTGCCCAGCATCGGCACATAAATCCTCATATATCGGGCTCCGTCAGTCCGAATCGGCCCGCGGGCTCTGTCTGCGGTATCGGCCCTCGGCCCCGGCAGGACGCCCAAATCTATCCATCGACTCTGGTCAGTATCCTCCGGATAACCGCCAGGTCCAACCAATCACCGGTAGGTACTCGCCCGCCTCCAGGCTCAATCGGCAAAGCTCATCGATCATCTTGCCGAGGGGAACCATACCGGGTCCACCATGTACCCGCAATCGGTTCATCCACTCCTCGATTCGGGTTTCACATGTCGCTCTCAGCACCGAGAAAACACATGGTGGACGCACTGAAATATCATATCAAGGGTAACCGGGTTTTTAAAGCAATGACATATTCTATTTTGAAACACTCTCGGTTCCCAAATCCAGAAATATCATAGAAACAACATATCTCAATGCGTATAATCAAAAGCATGAAGTATGCGACATGTAAAGAAAGGTATGCATATCATCATGTCATGCAAGGATCATATACTGAATGCAATAGTACTACAGTGTAGTAACATGGCAATTATCGATGATGAGTGTGTGAGCCGGCAACAAGTGTACGTGGAACATATGCATCATCGATAATGGTGCTGGTGTCCTAGCAGCATGACTGAAATATAACCACAGTACAAGCGATGCAATGCAAATAGCATGAATATGCGGAATCGAATAATCAACGCAAAAGTAAAGAATCTACACCAATCTGTACAAGTCATGCAGGGGTGCCATTTGAAATAAGACGAATCAGGGCTTTTGGAAAAACAAGGGCTACGGTGTTTTAAGAAAAGATACATCATTTGAAAATATCCGTATGACCCTTCTGCCTATCTTTAAAATATCCCCGATTTGTTAGTTTGAAATAGGTATGACTCGGTCCAGTCTAATGTCTACTAAGTAATCTAGACAGGAGGGGTAAGAAACCACCTAATCTGAGTCAATATATATAGATATGATAGTCGGTGATCCCGCCTCAATAACAGATCGTAAGATATCCTCGAGTCATGAGTGCGGATCTATCATCAATATCGGCTCGTACGGTAGATCGTAGTACGGCATCCCAATAGCTGGGTAGGGGTCAATATCACAGTACCTCATCACATATCAGGTATCACTATCATCAGATCGCATAATCTGGGGTACTACTCTAAGTCTAGTACAAATCGATACCATCTATAAAAATATGAATGCGGGTAAAACACATGTCCAAAGGCCCGCTAAAACTATCATATCGCACCTCGAAGACAAGCTATGTCACATCGCCGATCCCACGGCCTCACATCAAGTATCATCTCAAACCACGTATCATCCTCAAATCCCGTATATAAACACATAGTCCCATACCCATGTGTAGATATACGCACCATCATATGCACTCTAATAAATGAAAGAATGAATGCAAGTATGTGTGTAAATGTATGTGTGAGTGCAACCACTACTCTAGGGTTCGCACTATACTAAACCAATATATTCTTATCATCAAAATATCATTATCACCATCAATAACCCTAAACAACACATAATAAATATTCGTGTGTATACGTATTCGTATACATCACCACGGACTGCGGGGGTGCTATACGCCATCCACCCGACTTCTCCCCGTAGATATAAATCTACTCACCTTGCTTCTCGTGTGCCAAAGCCGATGTCGCTATCTTCACCTCCTTTGCCTCAACATCACGCGGGGTACCTACAAGTATATCACAATGCTAAAGCACATGAAAATCACATCGGAAACCAAAATAGCACACGCTACCCGCATAGGTAAAAACCTATCGACTCGCATGTAAACACAATCAAAATCCACTTGTCGTTGACGTCCAAACGCCACCCGACAGGAATGAATCACCAAATACCAAAATCCATGCTAAAACAAGTCCCAAATTATACACCAACATAGGAAAATCAACCCAGATTTCACCCTAGATGGAATCAGTCAAAACTAGACATACTCAGGGTCAAAACTAGAGGAAATGGGGGCATGCACAGAAAACGAGGCAATTCCTTAAAATACCTTATTTTAGAATTTTCCATAATTTTTCCCCATTTATCTGTATTTAATTATACCAGAATATTAAAATATTCATTAAAATAATATTAAATTATAAAATTTCCCAAAAATCATATTTTATTATTTTGAAGACGTTACAGTTATGCAATATTTCCCGCTTAAGCGGGATAAAGCAGAGCGGCGAATCCCGTTTGGCCGCTTAAGCGACTGCTTAAGCGGGCGCTTTTTAAAACACTGGATTAAAGAGAAAGGATTTAAGTGTTATGAATCATTATAAATGGTTCATAACTCTTAACCTTTTCTCTCTCTTCCTCTTAGCTAAAACTCTCATCTTTCTCCTTTTTTATTTTGAGAATTAATTAGAAAAGGCAAGGAAAAATTAAGAGACAAAAGAAATGGAAATTACTACTCCTAGCTAGTTAGATTAGCAACCTAATTACTTAGGTTAACAAAATTGAGTTTGGAGTCCAAGCATTTGAGTCTTCAAGATGGATCATCTTTGATGGAGGAGATGAGTGAGTAAGCATGTTCCATAGAGTTTCAAGGAGCCTACAATGGAGTTCAACACTATTTAGGAGCACTTGAAGATGCTATAGAGGTTGTAGTTTCAACTTAGTAGCTTAATTGTTGCTCTTTTGTTGTTACAAGTTATAATCTTTAGCTAAGATCCTCATGGTTGGAAGTATTGCTCTCTAAATTTTTTTAAAACCCTATGTTTTCATCTTTTAAAATTGCTACCTAGGTGCACTAGTTCATTTAAGTGGTATCAGAGCCTAACTAAAGATTTGAACTTGTTCTTGTTCAAGTTGTGAACTTTGACAATTTTCTTGGTTTGGATGTTTAGCTCTCTTGATTTTTAAAAATATAGATTTCACTTGTTTTAAAAATGGTATCTTGGTGAACTTAACATCCTAACATGGTACAAGAGCTTGTCCAAAGATCACAACGTGATTTGGGAATTTTAGAATTCATGTAAACCCAAACTTTTCAAAACAATTTTTCATGGCTTTGCTGATTTTTCCAAACCAGTGAGCATTTTTCGAAAATATGATCCGAAACTTGATTTTATTTCTTCTATTTGATGCCGGGGGTTCTCATTTCGGAATGGGGACTCCTTGGAGCATCAAGGACGGCCCCGGGCACTTTCGGGGGACCTGTGTTTAGCAATAAAGTGAAGTTAATAGTGCGGGATGCGCTTGAATTTCATTGTTTGGAAATTTCTAGTGTTCGGCTCGCGGGTTGTGGAATTCTAAATGTCATGGTTTGTGATATTTGTGTGCTTGTTTTGTGATGATTGTAAGTGTAAATATGTGGTGGTATACCCCATTCTCATTGCTATATGTTAATGACTTACGGGGTACACATATTTTACTTACACTGTATGCCTGTTGTGTGATGTTGCTTGATTATGGTGTGTTGGATTTGTCGTGATGGATAGCTCGATGTATGTAGTATTAGATGCTCTGTGATGTAGTGTATATTCGTTATTGTGTGGCGAGCGTCCGACTTGTGAACTTGTCACGACCCGAAAGAGCACGTGACTGGCCCTTGAGCCATATGAAGTCTATAGGACCCCATCTGATCCAAGTAAGTCAAAAGCCCAGAAATCTAAAACCATTTAAAGAGTAAATAAGGAAAACTGGTTTTAAGAAGTAAAGAAATCATGTTTCGAAAATCAAAGTTTTTAAATAACTAAGCCGAATATGCATTTTTAAAATGTGTAACCTTTCCTGAAAATTTCGGCAGAGTTTCCTTTGTAAAATCTGGCCCCGAACGGGGAACAACAAGAATAATATATATGAAATGATAAAAGGCATTCTCAAGCGGGAGCTAGCTCTTCGTCAATCGACGGTCACAACCACGCAAGTAATAATAATAATAATAATATACAACGCCAAAGGGCGAGGATCAAAACCCAAAAGAAACTCAAACAGCCAGAAAACCGTAATACTACAAGCGCGACTCTAAGGTCGAAATAATACAACACTGTTGTCTAAGTCTGAAACAATATACAAGTTTTGGTTGATGGAATTCTAGATACAATGAATAATACATGTACAATGGCGGTTCTGATACAAAAGAACCCACCTACCTAAGCAAGTCACCCATGAGGAAGCGGTGTGCCAGAAATGCCACTATGGAATCTGTACGGCAAAACCTGCAAGAACTGTGGCACAACGGGGATGAGTTGCCAACTCGTGAATAGAAAATATCTACAAGCAGAGATCGAAAGTATGACCCATCCTAGGTCAATACGATCAGATATAAATAAACCGCAATATGAATAAGTCTGAAGCATGCTAAACTGACAAGGTAATCTCTGTGCATTAGTGTAGTGCCAAGTGCTCGTGCCAGTGCCTCAGGTAATAGCATATCATAAATGTGAGGTATGATCAATGTAATCAAATCTGCATGTACGTGGATCCCGTCCATTCGTCACCCAATGACAATAACCATTATGCATGTAAATATCATAAAGTATGTGCATGGGAATAATATGAGGATATAAACCATCTGTGTCCCTCGCGACACGTCAAAATCATAGAACCGGAGTGCCCAGCATCGACACTCGAAAACATCATGAAAACTGTGCCCAGCATCGGCACGTAAATCCTCATATATCGGGCTCCGTCAGTCCGGATTGGCCCACGGGCTCTGTCTGCGGTATCGGCCCTCGGCCCCGGCAGTACGCCCATATCCATCTATCGACTCTGGTCAGTATCCTCCGGATAACCGCCAGGTCCAACCAATCACCGGCAGGTACTCGCCACCCTGCCAGGCTCATCGTCTACTCCACGAAAAACATTTCTTGCCCCGGGGAACCATACCGGGTCCACCATGTACCCGCAATCGGCCTCATCCGCCTCCTCGAATCGGGTTTCACACGTCGCTCTCAGCACCGAGAAAACACATGGTGGACGCACTGAAATATCATATCAAGGGTAACCGGGTTTTAAAACAATTACATATTCTCCTTTTGAAACACCCACGGTTCCCAAAAACCAGAAATATCATGGAAACAACATATCTCAATGCGTATAATCAGAAAGCATGATGTATGCGACATGTAAAGAAATGTAAGCAACATACACTGAATGCAACAGTACTACAGTGTAGTGACATGGCAATTATCGATGATGAAGTGTGTGAGCCGGCAAACAAGTGTACGTGGAACATACGCATCATCGATAATGGTGCCGGTGTCCTAGCAGCATGACTGAAATATATCAACAATACAAGCGATGCAATGCAAATAGCATGAATATGCGGAATCGAATAATCAACGCAACAGTAGAGAACCTGCCTCAATAGATATGTCATGCAACCTTGCCTTTTGAAATAAGACAAATCAGGGCTTTTGGTAAAATAAGGGCTACGGTGTTTTAAGAAAAGATGCGTCGTTTGAAAATATCCGTATAAACCCTTTTGCTTATCTTTAAAATATCCCCGATTCGTTAGTTTTGAAATAGGTATGACTCGGATCTAGTCTAACGCCTACTATGCAAACTACGAACCCAACAATCAAGTCAATCGGGAGGGGTATGGAAACCACCTAAATCTGAGTCGATATACATATATATATATTCGGTGATCTCGCCTCAATAGTATCACGTACGATACAGTATATCATATAACATCCTCGAGTCATGAGTGCGGATCTAACATCAATATAAAGCTCGTACGGTAAATCGTCGTACGGCATCCCAATAACTGGGTACGGGTCAATATCACATTTCAAATACGAACTCTGTCATATCGCCGAATCTCACGGCCTCAATCAAACGTCATCGACTCATCTCAATCCCATGTATCATCCTCAATCCCGTATATGAACACAGTTCCATACCCATGTGTAGATATACACACCTCTATATGCGCACAGATAAATGAAAGAATGTATGCAAGTATATGTGTACGTGTATGTGTGGGTGCAACCACTACTCTAGGGTTTCGCACTATACTAAACCAATACATCCTTATCATCAATAATACCATTATTACCATCGATAATCCTAAACAACACATAATAAAATATGTGTGTATACGTATTCGTATACATCACCACGGACTGCGGGGGTGCTATACGCCATCCACTCGACTTCTCCCCGTAGATATAAATCTACTCACCTTGCTTCTCATGTGTCGGTGCCGATATCGCCATCTTCATCTTCTTTGCCTCAACATCACGTAGGGTACCTACAAGTATATCACAATGCTAAAGCACATGAAAATCACATCGGAAATCAAAATAGCACACGCTACTCGCATAGGTAAAAACCTATCGTCTCGCATGTAAACACGTTCACTATCCATTTGTCGTTGACGTCCAAACGCCACCTGACAGAAACGAATCACCAAATACCAAAATCCATGTTAAAACAAGTCGTAAATCATACGCCAACTCAAGCAAATCAACACAGATTTTACCCTAACTGGAATCAGTCAAAACTAGACATACCCAGGGTCAAGACTAGAGGAAATAGGGCCATGCACAAAAATCGAGGAAATTCCCTCCTGCTTTGGCCGCAATTTGCGGCCAGAAGGAATTAATTGGCGGCCGTACTTTGGAGTTGGGGGCTAGGGTTTGGTGTGGTAGTTCCATGGTGCCTGCACATCTCACTGTCAACTCAGTTTTATTTTTGGGGTTTCGGGATGATAGCAGATTCTTAAATACGATCACAGATTCACAGTTTTTCTCCGACATCGTCTCATAAATCAGTATTCTGGTTTCAAGTTCAGGTTTGGGTCCAAATTAGCATCACACAAGGGGTTCTAAGGTCACCACAATCCTCAATTTCATCTTTAATTTCAGATCTCACATAAACCCTAACTTGAAGTTTCACAAATCCATCAAACGACACCATATCGACACAAAACTAGTATTGATGTACAAGAAATGAGATACTACTCTAATAGGTGCAGAAATTACCTCCTTTGGCAACTCAAGAAAATTCTTGAGTTGCTCAAAGTCCTCCAAATCCAATCTTGCTAGGTTCAATGTGTAGCTAGTGAGCTTGGGAACAAGTTTTGTGAAGTGGGAATGGGGTTTTGGTGAGGGAAATGAGAGGGATCTATGAAGTGAAGGGGAGGGAGATGAGGGAGCAGGAGCAGGAGCAGCAGCAGCTCCATGAGAGGGGAAAGAGAAAGGGTGTGAGGAAATGATGGGTATGATTCAAAAAGTGGAGGTTGACCTAGTCTCTCTCTCATCATCATACTTACTTTTTCTTTTTTTTTCTTTTCTTTTCCTTCTCACTCCAATAGTGAACCCAAATGAACAACCATGGCCATAGAAATGTAACACAAGTGTAACAAGTGTGGAAAATGATATGTGCACATTTTTGCACAAAAATACCAAAAATCCGATTAGCGATTTTTAATCGCGATTAGCACTATATTAGCATATAACTAATCTTAAAAACTTTAAAATGACATAATTCCATAAAATACCCTATTTTAGAATTTTCCATAATTTTTCCCCATTTATTTGTATTTAATTATACCAGAATATTAAAATATTCATTAAAATAATATTAAATTATAAAAATTCCCAAAAATAATATTTTATTATTTTGAAACGTTACAATCTACCCCCCTTAAAGAAATTCGGTCCCCGAATTTAAATTTAAAATCCCAAATACTAAAATATTTCAATACAAATTCCAAGTCATCGGGCCTCCGAAATCAGTAATACATAAAACGTATCATAGCGCAATGCATGCGCATGAGTACTGAGCAGATAACTCAAAAGCAACGCTCCATCAAGCATCCCGCAATCATCGGAGTCATGGTAAAGACAAAAATGTCAAATCCAATACAAAACCAATATAATATAGATCAGAACTATACATGTAGACATCCAATCTATACATGTGAATAGCTGATGTAAATGCATGCCAAATCTTTTTAAGTCGCTGTGCGATGCGCGTAACACTGCACAGTGGCGGACGTTTTTCATAAGAAAATAACTATATACGTATATATATATATATATATCCTTTGTTTAATAGGTACGTTCCGCCGTTTTGAAAACAATTTAGAAGGGTTTCCTTGTTTTTAAAACGTTTCGTGTCATATCGGACACGTAGGTATATATATATCGAGACCATAGCTCGCTCTTTAGAAATCCCTTCGAACTATCAATGCATGCAAAATATATCCAGGTACTGTTCTCTGACTAGTCCTGCTCGGTATGAAAATAAATATCCAATATCATAAAAATGTACTGCTCCAAAAGGAATAAATCCCAAAAATGCACATAACACCACCCTGTGCGTCTGGTGCGCATGGAAATCAAAATCCATATATGTGCCATACAGGTGCACAAAACCACATTTAGGTGCAACGGGTGTGCACGAAGCATCTGTCATAGGCAACGTGTATGCCTGACAGCCAAAATCCGGTGCATCTGACATGCACGAAGAATCTCGATTTAGTGCATCGGGTGTGCACCAAAATTGTATCTCAAAACATGCGCCCAACATGTGCAAAAATCCAAATCGGTGCATCCATCGTGCACGAATGAAAATCTAAACCCTGCGCACTCAACATGCACGGAATCACAAAATCCAATAGCAAACGTCGAACATGCGTAAGTCCAGTCGAAAGCACGGAGTACAAGAATCATAAATATCAGGGTCAAGTCGACGATATATAATGCGGCTCAATCAAAATCAAGTGTACCGCGATGGAAAATCTCACAACCGTGTGCATCAGCGTGCACAAATCAAATCAAAACACTAAAAGTACATGAAAACTACGCTGGAAGCGTAAATCAAATCACCGGTATAAAATAGGCATGAAATCACAATCAATACCTCAAAAGTAATAACTATGCGCAAGTTATAAATACCCAGTAAGTGCAACCATGGTGCAAGAAAACAAATACCATGAAACTCAGTCATCAAGACTAAATCATGCAAACAGGACGCCCAAAATACCGAAATCCAAGATGACGGATACGTGATAATCAAATCACAAATCAAAAATACCGCCGTCGGTATATCCTCCTTCAAGTCGAGAAGGTGCCGGTACATCCAATGCTAGCGGCGCAAGATATCTACTTGCCTCTTGCTCGCGGCTGGCGTCCTGTCTCTGGTTCCTTATCTTCCCTGTAGATTACCAATCTCGCAATCTATCGGCTCATCGGCCCGGTTAGGTGTGCTAACAGGAACGATTCCGTTCTGGCACTTTTCTGGTCATCTCTCGGTCAATCCTCACGATCGCTCGTAACGCAGCACATCTCTGGCGCCGACCTCTGGTCCTCTAAATGCACATCACACATCGGCTCCTGGTGCAAATCTTATTGCAGCAGTGTACTGGAAGGAATCCCTGCTCAAGGTCTCTTCTGATCTCGTCTAAGCCAAACTGTACGGAGGCTGGTACTCTGGCATAATCTTTTCTCGCTCTCTGGACATCCGCGTCCTTAGTACAACATCTCCTCGGAAGCTGGTCGTGCCCCAACGCTCCTGTAGACATATCCGACCCTTAAATCTTAACAGGGAATAGTAACAGCTCGTCTGCATCTCGCACGAACTTCTTGTCCCGCTTGTCTGTATCATCGACCATTTCGACATCGCGTCTCTATCTGCGCACTGCAATGTCCTCGGCTACGGTCCCTCCGAAGTCTCTAACACGGACTCGAAACCACGAACTCGGTATCTTCGTCACTCAGTAGGAGATATCTAGCCGATCGCGTCCTCAACGTGCGTATCGCATCTCTGATGTCAGCGGAGTGGAACGTCATCTCGTCGAAATTTCATGCGAACTCTTTACTCCACTCTGCTTCAATATCGACTGATTCGGACTCATCTCATCGTGGCTACACAGACTGCGCTCCAACGGCTATGCTCGTATCTGGAGTCTCCCAAGCAGTGTCCCATCACATGATATCCGAATGATGTCGAATCGTCCGATCGACACGTCAGAACCTCATAATCCCCCAAGAGCTCAACATCTCGGGTACAGTTTAATAGTATCGAGTACATACCACAGTATCGGTGGTCCAGCCGTAGAAGGGCAAACCTAAGCCTCACTAATGGCGCCGCGGAACTGCCGCAAACCCTAAGGTTCAAAGGCTTTCATACGGTCATTATGTCGAGTTAGGGATTCATTCTTCTAGAGGGTCCATAGAATTGCTTGCATGTCTTTCCGAATACTTTAAACTTGGAGAAATGGGTTCCTGATATTCGATCGTCTCCATTGACTCTCAACGAACCTGCGTGAAGTCGTCTCTAGCTGGAATCAATCTATCTGATGACCTCACATCGGGATAAGCGAACGAACCACATGTCCTAGTCATTAATCCTCAGTGACTAGCGACTCACTATCATATCTCTAAGAATATGCTCATGCTGCAGTAGCTCCAATCATCTGGGCGATATCTCATCATTCGCAGCAGCAACTGGCTCCTTCGTCTGTGCGCTGAACGCTTCAATCGTCCTGGATAGGCGATAATATCAACGTCATCACATCCTGGCTGGCCTCTATCAGGGGCTTAATCCTCTGGTGCCTATCAGCACATCCGGGAAATCTCGTAAAAGCGATCAATCCAACGCTCATGGCGCGAAAACACAATAAGACGACTCCTCAATTTGCAATCGTATGTCTCTGGAATCATGCCCTGGTCAGTCCTCGTCCACGACGAGCTCATGCTGACGCAACTCGAGCCGTAGCTCACTCTGCCCGTGCAATCGTGGCAGCAAAACCATAACCAGTATCGATGAGGATAGATCATAGGAAGGAATATAATACGGTGCAAGGAAATGTACATCCTAAGGTTTCTTAAGCGGAGTGGCGTGTCGTAAGTATGCCGCGGAACATACGTACGGTACGCCCATCTACTCAAGCTACCTACTCCATCAACCAAGGGTCATCCTATGTGACGAAAGTTCAGGTATAATACCCCCTCGACTAAGTCTAAGTTCCGTAAGGTCAAGTCTAAGTTCCGTATATAGATAACACCCTAGGCTCCACATAGTCAAACTTAGACTCGAACCAAGGTCAACCTAGCGCTCTGATACCAACTTTGTCACGACCCGAAAGAGCACGTGACTGGCCCTTGAGCCATATGAAGTCTATAGGACCCCATCTGATCCAAGTAAGCCAAAAGCCCAGAAATCTAAAACCATTTAAAGAGCAAATAAGGAAAATTGGTTTTAAGAAGTAAAGAAATTATGTTTCGAAAATCAAAGTTTTTAAATAACTAAGCCGAATATGCATTTTTAAAATGTGTAATCTTTCCTGAAAATTTCGGCAGAGTTTCCTTCGTAAAAACTGGCCCCGAACGGGGAACAACAAGAATAATATATATGAAATGATAAAAGGCATTCCCAAGCGGGAGCTAGCTCTTCGTCAATCGACGGTCACAACCACGCAAGTAATAATAATAATAATAATATACAACGCCAAAGGGCGAGGATCAAAACCCAAAAGAAACTCAAACAGCCAGAAAACCGTAATACTACAAGCGCGACTCTAAGGTCGAAATAATACAACACTGTTGTCTAAGTTTGAAACAATATACAAGTTTTGGTTGATGGAATTCTAGATACAATGAATAATACATGTACAATGACGGTTCTGATACAAAAGAACCCACCTACCTAAGCAAGTCACCCATGAGGAAGCGGTGTGCCAGAAATGCCACTATGGAATCTGTACGGCAAAACCTGCAAGAACTGTGGCACAACGGGGGTGAGTTGCCAACTCGTGAATAGAAAATATCTACAAGCAGAGATCGAATGTATGACCCATCCTAGATCAATACGATCAGATATAAATAAACCGCAATATGAATAAGTCTGAAGCATGCTAAACTGGCAAGGTAATCTCTATGCATGAGTGTAGTGCCAAGTGCTCGTGCCAGTGCCTCAGGTAATAGCATATCATAAATGTGAGGTATGATCAATGTAATCAAATCTGCATGTATGTGGATCCCGTCCACTCGTCACCCAATGACAATAACCATCATGCATGTAAATATCATAAAGCATGTGCATGGGAATAATATGAGGATATAAACCATCTGTGTCCCTCGCGACACGTCAAAATCATGGAACCGGAGTGCCCAGTATCGACACTTGAAAACATCATGAAAACTGTGCCCAGCATCGGCACATAAATCCTCATATATCGGGCTCCGTCAGTCCGGATCGGCCCACGGGCTCTGTCTGCGGTATCGGCCCTCGGCCCCGGCAGTACGCCCATATCCATCTATCGACTCTGGTCAGTATCCTCCGGATAACCGCCAGGTCCAACCAATCACCGGCAGGTACTCGCCACCCTGCCAGGCTCATCGTCTACTCCACGAAAAACATTTCTTGCCCCGGGGAACCATACCGGGTCCACCATGTACCCGCAATCGGCCTCATCCGCCTCCTCGAATCGGGTTTCACATGTCGCTCTCAGCACCGAGAAAACACATGGTGGACGCACTGAAATATCATATCAAGGGTAACCGGGTTTTAAAACAATTACATATTCTCCTTTTGAAACACCCACGGTTCCTAAAAACCAGAAATATCATGGAAACAACATATCTCAATGCGTATAATCAGAAAGCATGATGTATGCGACATGTAAAGAAATGTAAGCAACATACACTGAATGCAACAGTACTACAGTGTAGTGACATGGCAATTATCGATGATGAAGTGTGTGAGCCGGCAAACAAGTGTACGTGGAACATACGCATCATCGATAATGGTGCCGGTGTCCTAGCAGCATGACTGAAATATATCAACAATACAAGCGATGCAATGCAAATAGCATGAATATGCGGAATCGAATAATCAACGCAACAGTAGAGAACCTGCCTCAATAGATATGTCATGCAACCTTGCCTTTTGAAATAAGACAAATCGGGGCTTTTGGTAAAATAAGGGCTACGGTGTTTTAAGAAAAGATGCGTCGTTTGAAAATATCCGTATAAACCCTTTTGCTTATCTTTAAAATATCCCCGATTCGTTAGTTTTGAAATAGGTATGACTCGGATCTAGTCTAACGCCTACTATGCGAACTACGAACCCAACAATCAAGTCAATCGAGAGGGGTATGGAAACCACCTAAATCTGAGTCGATATACATATATATATATATATTCGGTGATCTCGCCTCAATAGTATCACGTACGATACAGTATATCATATAACATCCTCGAGTCATGAGTGCGGATCTAACATCAATATAAAGCTCGTACGGTAAATCGTCGTACGGCATCCCAATAACTGGGTACGGGTCAATATCACATTTCAAATACGAACTCTGTCATATCGCCGAATCTCACGGCCTCAATCAAACGTCATCGACTCATCTCAATCCCATGTATCATCCTCAATCCCGTATATGAACACAGTTCCATACCCATGTGTAGATATACACACCTCTATATGCGCACAGATAAATGAAAGAATGTATGCAAGTATATGTGTACGTGTATGTGTGGGTGCAACCACTACTCTAGGGTTTCGCACTATACTAAACCAATACATCCTTATCATCAATAATACCATTATTACCATCGATAATCCTAAACAACACATAATAAAATATGTGTGTATACGTATTCGTATACATCACCACGGACTGCGGGGGTGCTATACGCCATCCACTCGACTTCTCCCCGTAGATATAAATCTACTCACCTTGCTTCTCATGTGTCGGTGCCGATGTCGCCATCTTCATCTTCTTTGCCTCAACATCACGTAGGGTACCTACAAGTATATCACAACGCTAAAGCACATGAAAATCACATCGGAAATCAAAATAGCACACGCTACTCGCATAGGTAAAAACCTATCGTCTCGCATGTAAACACGTTCACTATCCATTTGTCGTTGACGTCCAAACGCCACCCGACAGAAACGAATCACCAAATACCAAAATCCATGTTAAAACAAGTCGTAAATCATACGCCAACTCAAGCAAATCAACACAGATTTTACCCTAACTGGAATCAGTCAAAACTAGACATACCCAGGGTCAAGACTAGAGGAAATAGGGCCATGCACAAAAATCGAGGAAATTCCCTCCTGCTTTGGCCGCAATTTGCGGCCAGAAGGAATTAATTGGCGGCCGTACTTTGGAGTTGGGGGCTAGGGTTTGGTGTGGTAGTTCCATGGTGCCTGCACATCTCACTGTCAATTCAGTTTTATTTTTGGGGTTTCGGGATGATAGCAGATTCTTAAATACGATCACAGATTCACAGTTTTTCTCCGACATCGTCTCATAAATCCGTATTCTGGTTTCAAGTTCAGGTTTGGGTCCAAATTAGCATCACACAAGGGGTTCTAAGGTCACCACAATCCTCAATTTCATCTTTAATTTCAGATCTCACATAAACCCTAACTTGAAGTTTCACAAATCCATCAAACGACACCATATCGACACAAAACTAGTATTGATGTACAAGAAATGAGATACTACTCTAATAGGTGCAGAAATTACCTCCTTTGGCAACTCAAGAAAATTCTTGAGTTGCTCAAAGTCCTCCAAATCCAATCTTGCTAGGTTCAATGTGTAGCTAGTGAGCTTGGGAACAAGTTTTGTGAAGTGGGAATGGGGTTTTGGTGAGGGAAATGAGAGGGATCTATGATGTGAAGGGGAGGGAGATGAGGGGAGCAGGAGCAGGAGCAGCAGCAGCTCCATGAGAGGGGAGAGAGAAATGGGTGTGAGGAAATGATGGGTATGATTCAAAAAGTGGGGGTTGACCTAGTCTCTCTCTCATCATCGTACTTTTTCGTTCTTTTCTTTTCCTTCTCACTCCAATAGTGAACCCAAATGAACAACCATGGCCATAGAAATGTAACACAAGTGTAACAAGTGTGGAAAATGATGTGCACATTTTTGCACAAAAATACCAAAAATCCGATTAGCGATTTTTAATCGCGATTAGCACTATATTAGCATATAACTAATCTTAAAAACTTTAAAATGGCATAATTCTATAAAATACCCTATTTTAGAATTTTCCATATTTTTTCCCCATTTATTTGTATTTAATTATACCAGAATATTAAAATATTCATTAAAATAATATTAAATTATAAAAATTCCCCAAAATAATATTTTATTATTTTGAAACGTTACAGAACTGCTGTCATTGCGGCTTGTATATTATTCTTTGGGGCGCGTCCTCGTTGCGGACGTAGTCGACTTGTATTATATTTCATTACATGTACTAGGATTACTCCGCAGCGGGGTGCTCGAGTAGCCAGATTCTAGAGGGCAGCGGGCCACCATCTCATAGCGTTGAGACCGAGGTGCCTTCCTCTAGAATTGGCGCTATTCGCCGTATTCGTAGGGTATAGGATTGACCCGCGGAGGATGTCTAAGTCACCGGATTTTGGAAGTGCTAGGTGGTCCATTTGTTTCGTTGATTGGGGTTGCCTCGCTTTTGGAATTGGCGGGTCGCTTGCTGCATTCTTGAGGGTCTAGGGTCTGATACTATGGGCTGTCCACGCGACCGGGAAAATTGCATTTCATATTTGGCTCCACTGAAATGCACTTTTCCTAGTTTATCCGTATTTCCATTTTGTGTTTGCTTTTGCTGTGATTCTATGTTTGCTATACTATCATGCCTGGGACGAATGTTATATATATATATATATATATATAGAGAGAGAGGCTAATGGAGGAAAGGTGCCATAGGAGGGAATTTCCTCCTATGGCATCAGAAAAATGCATCTTTCATTATTTTTTCGACGATCGGCATACATCACCTCCATCTTTATCATTCAAGATGTGGATACACCAAATTTCATATGATTATACCATTTTCTCACTGTTGATTTAGTTGGTGCAAAATTAATGGTTTACCGACAATAGAACTTTTTACATTACTAATTCAATGGTGAAAAAGTGGTGGAATCACATGAAATTTGGTGTATGCATATCTTAGATGATAACGATGATGATGATGGATGCCGATTGTCGGAAAAAATGGTGGAGGTTGTATATTTTCGACGCCATAGGAGGAAATCCCCTCATATGGCCTCTTTCCTCCATTATTCTCATATATATATATATATTAGTAGACATTATATATATTTTGCATCCGCACTAGTCCTGTCCCTGCCCTGATGTAAGTTAAGTAACTTTACGGTAAAGACCCGGGACCCTGTGGCGAATGCGGATAGCATATATGTGCATGATTATTTTCGTTTCTTCTGGTGATATTATTAATTGATGGGACCATATTAATCCTCATTAATGCAAGAAAACAAACCAAAAATGATGTCAGAATCTCAGTTTAAAACCGTAGTCGTGATCTTTTGTTTTGCACAGAGGTATTCATTTAGGAATATCCAGCACCTTATTCGATGAGGAAAGAGCCTAGATCCCTTCACAGGGAGTGACCTCTTTGACAAAAGTTTGCGCCACTATATATTTGCAAAACCACCCGGTTCCTACAACGATATTAAGTTCATTACGTTAAAGGTTTTTCGCCAAAAACCAACAGTAGGCCTCCGTCATTTCGTACGAGTAGTGCATAGTATTCGTGCTGCGTTTGTTGGTCTTTGTCAAGGCGTAGTATGCGATAGCTAGGTGTTGCTCGTTTGTGCATAGAGATGCGATTATTTAGGACAGTCGTCTAGCGTTGTTCGTCTTTGTCAAGGGTTTGTACGGGTGGGTCTAAATTACTCAAGATAATGACGGGTTGGACTTGACTTGCGACTTTTAATTTGTTGGCGTTTGTCAAGGTCATAGGCCGTTTGGTGTAAAAACCATATCGGGAGTTTCAAACATAAGGGAAACTTGCCGAGTTTGCGCATACCTTCTGGAGTGGTGATTTTGGTCGGCTTCCGTCAAGGTTATTATGCGATGATAGCTGGTCCCCGATTCCCACTGATGAGTAGGCATTACTCCTCGGGTTATCCTGTCTAGTTCTTCTTTTAGGGTTTGAAGGAGAATTTGATAAAACAGTGGGAGCTATTCTGATTAGATAAAGTGATTAACTAATCTAATATAGGTTAGAGTGTACGCTCAGTGTTTCTTTTCTCTCCGGCTGCGATCTTAACTCGCCTTAAACTAAAACTCATAACCAAGTTAACCGAACATTTTACCATTCGACTTTGGATCGATTCACGACAAAGTCACAAATATTCATGTCACTCCTACTTTATCTTTTGCTTTCTCCAGATCATTCCATATCATTACGAAGATCAATATAAAATGGATAAAACCATTTCGTATAGCTACATACGAACTCACAAAAATTTATTTTAGTTCGAGAATGGATTTCGGTTCTGGAGAAATTGAATAGGATTATTTGGCTGTCTCTTTCTTTTACCTTCTTTCAGGTTGCGAGAGCTTTTTGTATTAGGAGAATACACTTATTATGCTTATTGGATAGTATTCTTCCAAACCTTAGGTATGTGTCGAAAGATAGGGAGGGAAGAAAACCAATTAGCCGAAATACGGTGTGTGGAATGTAAGAAGTTGAGACATATAAAGGGATTGCTGTAATGGCAATGGAAATTGCAACTAGTGTCATGGATTTGGATAATGGAAAAGGCATTACTAAGAATACCCGGTCACCCTCTCGAAACATTTTCATGTTTCGGTTTTCCTGTACAGTCGCTATTGGAAACTGTTTCCCAATTTATTCATACGCCTGAGTATGTATATACCAGTTTAGATTTTCATATCTGTATGGCATTACAAATGATGAGTAGGAGTAGAATATTGGGAATTGGGTGATTAGATCCTCAATTTCATAATTTTTCGTAATCAGTAGGAATTCACCTGGGTTTGGCTTAAGGCATATATTTGGTTTTGAATATCTGTTATGCACCAATTTCAAACTGATATATTTGTACGTTTATTTCATAAAATGAGATATAATTTTTTGATATTGTGTTTGTAACATTTGCCTTTATCAATTGATGATTAGGTAAGTTGCATTCAAAAACGGTGTAATTCTTTTTAACCAAGATATAGTTTTCAATTTACGACACTAAGAGTTTGAGTTAGTAAATTCAGGGGACTTTTACAAACTATTGTATGTTGTCCAGTGTCCATTAGAATAAGGGGTTGGTACTCATACTATATTTCGAATACCAATAACTTCTCTTATTCAAGACACATTTAAAGTGTAAGTTCCAAAATTATAAGAGGTTTATAGGTATAAGAATAAAATAGAGAACCATATGTTGGAAGTATCAGGATTATTCGAGGTGATCGAAAATGTAGATACTTATGCTAGGTATTTCGTGATAGTATTCTATGTTAGGTCACTCATCCGTGGGCGTGCTCCTTGACAATTAATGCTACACGGCCTTCATCCATTCAGGTGATGTGCAAACAGCTGCATACTATTTGAATCTGGTTTCATCTAAATCAGTGCTTTTGTTTCTATATGTGATATAGAATGGATTCATATATTAATGATGTTAAGGTATATGGAGTTGTCCGATTTATGCTTATAACCAGAATCCGGATAAACTCAAGACACGTTTTAGTAAAGACAGTTTGTGGGTTATCCCAGGTATTGACGAGAGATTAACTTTCTACCATTTGCTAGATTAAACCTTGTTTTGTTCTTGACTCGCCATATTTTTAGTAAAATGTATTCTTTTCAAAAGACATTAGTGGGAGTTTGGTAGAACTGGAAGCAATTCCAGAACCATAAATGATTACTGAAAATTTAGTAGAATCTAAGAATTCAATTGAATTTGGTGATCCATTTACCCACTCCGCAGATTTAGTGGGTAAGCTCAGCCACCTGAGAGGTATTTCAGTTTCCTCAAAGACAGTGACATGAAGGTTTTGATGACCCAAGTTTATCACTGCTGCTGTCCTTAACTATGAGACATGGCAGGTGGATGACTATAACGTCGTTCTAAATGAGCTTTAGAAATGCATGTATATATGACTGGCTGATGGTTGTAGTCAGTGGGAGCAGCGGAAGCGTGGTGGGTAAGATGTTTATGTTTATTTATAGACTAAAGCAGGCAGAGCGGAGATGGATCATCTATTTTTGGTGTAATAGTCATGGTGTTTGACTTCATCAGAATAACAGATAAACCTGGTAAGAAGGTTGTGTAGAGAGTACTGTCTTAGTTTTGGATGACAATACTCCGGATAGGAAGTGATGTTCCTATACTATGATCGGTTGAACTGGGGTTGTCACATGTGTTTCTACACAAAGGATCTGGATAAAATATCATGGATTCTGGTTACTAGATCTATGACTTTAAATCTAGATTTGGAAAGTGTCCCAATCAGGGTACTTTGACACTATTCTAAAGTGTTTTAGAATGGACGACTTCTGGCGTGGTGATGTGCCAGCAGGTGATGGAGTTACCTTATCTAAATAGATGTCTTTTAGACTGATGATGGGAGAGATTTGTATGAATAACATATCACTTTCTTAGGTAATTAAATCAATCATGAGATGTCAAGTACCAAACCAGATATTGCTTTTGCACTAGATGCAGTAAGCAAATATTAATCCAATTTTGGAGAAACAATGGGAAGCAGATATGAACATAAGAGGATGTTCTTCGTATACGATAACGACAGCTTCTTACAGGAGGCGGTTACCGGTTATGGCTTCTAAGGTGACCTGGATGACAGAGTGACTGTCAGCGTTATAAGTTTACCCTCTTCTGAGAGGCAGTATGTTGGATGGTGTTCCAAGCGGATACTGAGGTAGGCATGGCAGATGATACTGATTAAATTCAGTAGATAACACAGTCTAAGAAGTTTGTTGGATTTGGTGTTCATGTTATGAACTTGGTCTCATCAGATATCCAAACAAGTTCTAAGACGGATATCTCGCACATTTCGGGAGATAGACGTTCTCCACGAAGATGAGATATAGAGAGATAAGGATAGAAATATAAGAGCGGATCCACTAACTGAAGTTATTTCTCGATCACGAATGTTTCACAAACACGGTTTGTGAAACTGATTAGTAAAAGTTGGGTATTCGGTAGCACACAAGCTGTGGGTATGTGATACCACAATAATTAACCTTAAGTGTAAGGGAGAGATTGTTGGATATAGTGCCCTTAAGGCAATTATTGTAATCACAAGCAGGCTATTATGATGATTGAGGGATGACCTATACGGTTAGAACAATTTTACTTGAGATGATAGTATACTATCTGGTTTGACTTTATTATTATATACATGTCTTGTGTGATATAGCATATCACTATTACATATTGATAGAGCCCGTATGATTCATACTTGACTACCAGGATTATGATGGCGATCACACTTGTGAGAATAGGGTAGTCTATAATCATATTTTTAAATGTCCATAGTCGTAGGAATATCAAGACTAGGTATCGATATTTCAGAGTAGACTAGTGTTTACGTATTTTGACACGACGAGGGGCGATGGCCGATCTCACAGCCATTGATGTTAGTCAGCCACCAAAGATTGTATACATGTGCTCATTGGGTTATGAGTTACACTGGACGGATTCGTCGGGAACATGCTAGATGGTATTATACCTATTGTCTGAGAGCAGTACTCAGATGACATGAGTCTGTCGACCTGAAATTGTTATTTGTCTCGAGTGTGTTTCCACCGTACTTTAATTGCTATCCTACCACGGCTTTAAAGAGTCACGCAAACAAGTAGTTTTTGGGTGCAATCCCGAAGCAATTGGAGGCCGTGAGCTATAGAGGGGATTCTTCTTTCCCGATATTGGGAGTTGATGTAGCGCTGTGTATGATTGGCCATCACCATAAGACCTAGGCCTAGGCAGATAAGATTTACTGACTGCGATCAGTAGTTTCTTGACTGGTGATAGGGCTTGACACCGGCACGACTTAGCAGGTTATTATAGGTCTGACGTTATCCACCCTTTAGACATGATATGCGATACTCTCAGACGAACAGACCGGACTGTATGGTACATGTCGTTGATAGGCTCAATTAGGGTTTCAGCCGAGTTTTCTTGTCGATCTCCTTTTCAATGAATACCTGGGTGGTTGTTACGCACAACTAGTGCCGCTGACGTGGGTTTTCTTCAGTAAATTCACTGCCAGCGTATTCGTCCAGTCTTTAGAGTCCCACACAGAGCGTTTCCAGTTTTGGCGAAATATTGTAGTTGCGGTACATTGGTATGCGCTTGGGTTCAATTAAAACTAGTGTATTTCATACACTGACGGTAATCGGACGGTTGTAATACCAGCCAGTCTTTTTGGAAAGACGGATATTAAATTCAGTTTGGATTTAATATATTAATACATATATTCATATATGTATTTACTAGTATATTTGTCATTTATCTTTCTCTCTTTTATGTATTTTAATACATAGGAAATCAATTGCATATATATATATATATATATATAATGTAATTGATTTATTTCCTTTTTCTTTTTTAGTTCTCTTTAGGTTATGTTGTGCTTGAGGCATATCATACCCTTCACCATGTGTAGAGTGGTGACAAATGAAGGGGAGAGAAGAGGGTTGACATATGGATGCTTGATGGAATCTTAAGGCTAGGATTAAAGAGAAAGGATTTAAGTATTATGAACCATTAGTAAATGGTTCACTCTTTCTCTTAGCTAAAACTCTCATCTTCCTCCTATTTTATTTTGAGAATTATTAAGAAAAAGTAAGAAAAATTAAGAGACAAGAAATGGAAACTACAACTCCTAGCTAGTTAGATTAGTAACCTAATTACTTAGATTAACTCAATTGAGTTTGAAGCCAAAGCATTTGAGCTTTCAAGGTAGATCATCTTTGATGGGGGAGATGCGTGAGCAAGCATGTTCCATAGAGTTTCAAGAAACCTACAATGGAGTCCAACACTATTTGGGAGCACTTGAAAATTCTACAAAGGTTGTAGTTTCAACTTAGTAGCTTAATTGTTGCCCTTTTGTTTGTTACAAGTTATAATCTTTAGCTAAGCTCCTCATCGTTTGATGTATTGATCTCTAGATTTTTTAAAACCCTATGTTT
This sequence comes from Agapanthus africanus, assembly GCA_030015575.1. Lineage (NCBI taxonomy): Eukaryota > Viridiplantae > Streptophyta > Magnoliopsida > Asparagales > Amaryllidaceae > Agapanthus > Agapanthus africanus. Next base: position 189,423,148 of record JASDDO010000001.1, read on the forward strand.
TCATCCTTTAAAATTGTTACCTAGAGTGCACTAGTTCCTTCAGAGGTAAGTATGAAGTATCTGAATGCTTGCTTTAACGTGCTAGTTACGCCAAGGTTTATCTTGCTGTAATTTAATTATTACTATTTATCAGATAGTAATAATATTAATTATTTCTATTTAGTTATTTATTGCATCAGTTCATATTTGATATAGATTTTATCATTGTCAGTTTATCTAATCACATAATTGTAGTGAGTGTTTTTCTTATAGCATACTACTTATTTATTATGGTATGATTAACAAACAAGCATAATTGTAATTATCATCTGGTAAATTAGGGTTGTGTGGTTGCCTTGTCTAACGTACATATGATTTGATATGTCACATGGTACAATTTATTATTTAGTAACTTGGTCAGTTTGTAGTTTTAAATTAGTACAGTGTAAGATTTAGTAAAAATACGGCAGATTTAACATGTCACAGATTATGCACTATACAGAACTTTCTATATTATTAAATAGAAGTTTATGGTTGTACTGTTTTTTCCACACACGTATACAGTTTTAATGCATGTTTTGAAATGTAATTTCACGATTATTTTTATTGTATTTAATACAACATCAGGATGACATGTTTGTGTATCCATCTTTGTTTTATATTAAAAGTACTAATATTTTGTAGTAGCTTGTAGTTTATTATATCATTAGTCATTGGTAAATTGTCATTATTATTTACTGAATCCTATATATATACAATTGAATTTTATTTTGTTACTATATGTATATATCATGTTTTCTATGATGCTCTCAGTTATATCAGACTACTTGATCATTATAGTATTTGATAAAATATAGGCGAAAGATATTGTAGTTGTACATATGTAATGTCATCGCCGAACGGAGACTACAAATCTGAAACATATTTCCAGAAACCTATTTCAACTACAGACGTCTTGTAACAATGACTAGACGCTTCTGAAATTATTTTCCTGAAACATAAATTGAACTGGAGACGTCTACCCAGACGTCTGCCATACATATAATTAAGGACCAGACGTCTGTTACATACGGCTGGAGGATATAATGTTGTGCATTAGACGTCTGCCACAGATGTCTGGTGTTTAAGGAATTCTTTAGGAGACGTCCGAAGGAGACGTCTGCTATTGTTTGATACTGATATATTCTCTAGTATGGTGTGTTGTCTGAAGTAGGACATGATTCCGATATGGATTGATTCATTCATTGTTATTCATTGATTATGATATTCTTGGTAAATGCTAGTATATGGATTGTTTACCTGTAACCCCACTTGACTTGTTTTCTTGCTACCATGTCTAAATTATTATCCAATGCCAACGAATTCATGATATTGATAGTTACTTGACTGGACTTGACATGACATGATTACTTGTTTGCCCTAGAGTTGGTATTAGGTAAGAATTGGATTGATACGTGACATGAAACATAAAACCGGCGAAAAAGAAAATCAAGAAATGGAACCCAAATCGCAATTCAAGAGTAATCAACATTTAGAGACCGATCAGTCGAAAACAGACCTTCGTGTCTTGGGATGATGAGCCGACATCATTCGTCCGTCCGTTGTAAAAATAGACATTCGTGTCTTGAAATGATGCGCTAATATCATTCAATGGTACATTACGAAAATATACATTCGTGTCTTGGAATGATGCGCTAACATCATTCAATGGTACATTGATAGGAGCATTCGTGCCTTGGAATAATAATAATATTATTCGTCAAGATACTTTGACATGTAGGATTTAGTGCCTAGCGGCATGTCTCGAGATTAAGTTCGAGGGTACGTTGATCATGATCCCGGCCATACATAAGATACTATTGATTTATGATGAAGATTTTATTAACTGATTTCAAATACTTTTAGGATAGACAACTATTAGTGACATTGACCCTGGTCTACAGGATATGATTGATTTACATGGTCTGCTGTTATATCACATGATTAATGCTATTGTTTATTGTATGCTACCATGCCACCAGTTTCCGTTATAACCATATGCTATGTCACATTTCATGTCATCATTATTATATTTATTATATGGCGCTCTGACGTCTGGATTTTACATGACCCAAATTGTTTGACATTAGAACCGCGAGAGCAGGAGTATTTCGAGAAGGTAGCCGAGATGTGAGGCGTATTTCATTTATCTAGTTATTAGTTTGTTTTAATTATTTCAGAACTGAACCTGTTCTTTAGATTTCTTTGTGAGCCCATAAGGGACTAGAATTTGCATATTGTTTCTATTTCATTATTTGGATCAGTCCGAGACTTGACGTTCCGTTATTCCTGTTTGATTTCTATCATTATTATTTGTCGTGGTAATGTACATGTACTAGATTTACTATTATACTTGTGTCGCTTGATTACTTCAAGAAAGCTTAATGTTACTATGGAAGGATGATTTCTTACCGTAGATAGTGTGGCTGGTCGAGTTACGTTTCCGTATTTTTTTTGTATTTTGGGAAGCGGAGCGTGATAACAGCTGAGTCTATCTACCATTCGGTCTGCAAAATCCTTGTTGGATGCCATGTTGGTCTCTTTTTGTTGTTTTTCCTTCAAATACATTTTGCATTGTTTCTTAAAATGATCACTCTTTCCGCATTTTCAGCAAGATCCTTTAGAATTTTCTTGCTTTTGCTTTTTATTATTATTTCCAAAGTTGTCATTGCTCTTTTTTGCCCTTTATTATTAGAACCATTTTCTATGACAAGAGCCTTTGGATTTCTTGTTTCCTTTTCAAGTTTATCCAAATTTCGAGAATTTTCCTTTTCTTGGAGAAATTTAACTAGTTGTTGCATAATCATGGCTTCCCGCTTCTGTTTGAGTTCCTTTCAACACTCTTTCCAAGACAATGGTAACTTTGCAATAATAGAAGACTTGTGAAGACTCGTCGAGAGGATGTCCTTCATAAATTATTTGATGCATAAGTAATTGAAGTTCATTAACTTCTAACATTATGGATTTATTATCCACCATTCTATAATCAAATAATTTTCCAATAAAAAGTTTTTGTTATCGACCTCGATTTTGTATTTGTTGTCGAGATCATCCCAAAGTTCTTTTGTTGTAGTCTCTAAGAACTTGCGCGGATACACATCGAACAACTCGTTGGTGAGACCATTCAAAATGTGGCCTCTGCAGAGGAAATACTCTTGCTCCCATTTTTGTCGTAATTTGATTTCCGCCACCGTTTCGTTCTCGGTTGGTTTGGGCTTCTCTTCTTTTAGAACATGCACCAATTTCAGTGCCACTAGTAAGTAGTAGATCTTCCCTTTCCATGTCGGAAGTGAGTGCCATCGAATATGTCGGGTTTGGAAATTTCTGTCACTGGTGTGAACTTCGCCGAACTATTCGCTGTTTCAAATATTGTCGTAAGATTATTAGAAATTTGTAGGGTTTGGAACCCTTTCATTTAACTTCATAACCTTTCGTCCAGGTTCATGAATAAATGCAACTTTTACTTGCAACTCTTCATTCAAATTTTTAAGTTTGACTTTTCAAATGTGGGATTAAAGCTTTACATAGGTAATTTCTAATAATTAAGAAAATTCTAAAATATCCCAACAAGATGATGATCAGATTTTGATAGGAACAACAGACATTGTTCTTCTAAGGTCATGGAGAATTGGGAAAACCAATGCATTGACTTCTATTGATTTTATGTGTTGTTACAAATATATAAGAGATGCAATTATACAATTAAGAAATTATCCATAATGATACTACAACAATTTGGGTAGTGATTAGTCTGTTTTCATAACAATTCCAGACAAATAAGGAGATTGTTGGGTTGGTTTCTGACCAAATCATGGAGTGATTGCATTATTCTTTATGATCACCTTTCCATTCCAATAGTTACTTGGTTTGGTTACCAAATCAGGAGTGTTTGAAACCTTTGATCGTGATCTCTTTCTTTCCCCTGATAGTCGTTGTTTTAGGAATTTTGAAATAGGTTTGGGGAGAAAAGAACGATTTTAACATGATTGTTAATTATTTAGGTTGGAATATTCGGAATTGGATGATAGTTGAATTGGAGGTATTATAATAGTGCAAAGTTTCTTGTAGTTGTGATAGTTTCGATTTTGTGGAGTATTGTTGAAATATGAAATTGCTTTTCTGAAAGGGGTTGTCGGCATAAAGTGCAAATAACTTGTTAAGCCTATCTACATTGCATATGGTCATGCTTATTTTTTTCTTTCTATTATTAGTAAATAAGTGCAAATTGATTTAATTCTTAATGGTGATAATTTTTTGGTTTATATCTCTGACATTGCTTGTGTCAGGGAGGGAAGAGCACATTGGAGAACTGCCAGGTTTTGCAGGTATTCATATGATACTTTGTTTCGGACTATTAATGATTTTTTATACCTACAATGCTCATACTTTTGTTTTCGCTAATTTGCACGTTTGTAATGATCACTTTATGTTCTGTAAAATTTGTTTATACCACTGAGTTGAGAGATTAATTTTTTTGAAACCAATTATTTAGATAGTTTACTTGTTTTGATTTAAGTTTTCAAGAAAAGGATGATATAAAGGACAAACAGAAAGGATAGATCATTCAGATTAAGTTACCAAACTAGTAGGCTTTCAATGGTAGAAAGGAAGACCAGCAAAACTTTGACTCAACGGAGTAAAGCAAAGAGAAAATCATGAGGACTTTTTCTTTATAACATAGCTGTACTTTTGCTTCAGTTTTGGTGTTGGATAATTCTTAATGTGCCAGTTACATATCTACTTTTAAAACAGACATTACAATTTTTCCCAACCAAAACCTGGATTTGATATTTTCAAATTCCTTTAGTTTCAAATTGATTATGGATTGATTTGTCTACTTTCATTTACAGGCAACTGTTAATCGATCCAAAGGGAATAAGACCGAGGTATCGAGATCAGACCTCATACAGAAGAGTGCCTACTGTAGAGTATCAGGTATGTGCAATTTTTTAACCTTTTTTTTTATTTTTTATATAAATAGTTACATTATTCGATTATAATTTTATCCAGGTTGCTATTATTTGAGCTTCTAAAAATGTGCAGGACGAGACATGGATCTTCTAGAACTTTCTGCATATGGTAATGTTCGTCGAGGCCAGGACTCTGGGGGGTGTTATATCCAGTAATAATGTTCCCAAGAACAAGCGAAGAATCAATTAAGATCCAACAATTTAGTTTCTATTTTTTTTTGTCGTTGGCTATCTCTTACAAGCGTAGAATCAATTAAGATCCAACAATTTAGTTTCTATTTTTTTTGTCGTTGGATATCTCTTACAGGATAAATTATACTGCTCTCATTAACTTTTGATGTTTTTCAGATGACTCCATTGAACTTATAATCTTGATTGGCTATGTGATTTATGTAATCATGTATTTAGTTGTCAATTTTTACAATGGAAATAGATGACATGAATCTTAAGCTTGTATGAGTGTTCCCTGTATACACAAATATGAAAGCCATAGTACAGGATTAAACAGCTGAGCCTTTATCTCAAGCATATGGGGTAGATACATGAGCCAACATGAGAATCATGCCGGGTCAAGCATATGATTCCTCCGCCTCCTCGTCTCCTCTCACTAACAGGATTATCGGTCAAGTAATAATATTTTCTTGCAATATTGGTGTCATATATGTATTATTTCGGTTGTTTTGCACATACTTGTTTTTGAGAGAATCAACGGGAGGAAAAAAATAAAAACCGGAGATAAGGTTGGTAATGAGGGAACGGGAACCTCCAATGTTTGGATGTTTTAAAATTGATAAATAACAGATATTTTTATTCATTTCTTATCTCCCTTTTAAAAAGAGATTACATTGATAACAAGATAGCTAAAAAATAGGAAAAATCAATAATAAACACAGAGAATCCAGCTAACTTATTCAATTGCAAAAACAGACTCTTAACATTGTGACTTTATTCAAATAACAGTGACTAATATCTTGGCAGAGCAAAGATCTTCTCACATGTTGCTCAACTAACTCCATGTGATGGCATGCATGCTTTTCTATTGGATATGTATGCCATAGAGACTATTATTGTATATGTATACATATGGATGCTTGGACATATATATGTACATGACAGTCTTGCTCGATATGATAGTATGCTATATGGTTTGTCTTTATCTTAACATGTGCATATATTTTACTTGTTATTACGTTTCATTCATACATGTTGATAAAGCCTGTAGGATCATTGCTAGACTACCTGCGTTGTAATGGCGATCATACTTGTGAGAGCTGGGTAGTCGGTATGCACATCCTTAAATTGTCCCTAATCGTGGGAGTATCGAGACCGGGCATCAATATTCTGGAGTAGACTAGTGCATACGTTTCTAGACCCCGACGAGGGGCGATGGTATAGTCCCGCAACCATTGGTCTTTAGACCTAAGATCGTATACAGGTGCTTACTGGGGGAGAGTATATTGGACGGACTCGTCGAGAACTTCCAGATGGTACTATACCTATCGTCAGGTCAAAGTTCTCAGGTGACATGAGTATATGTTAGTCTTTAGACCTGAGATCGTCATTTGTCTTGTGTGAGTTCCCACTGTACTTTGATCACTACCTTACCACGGCTCTACTGAGTCGTGCAAACAGGTTTTGGTTGGGTACAGTCCCGAACCACATGGAGGCAATGAGCGATTGTCGGGGATTCGTTTTTCCCGGTATTAGGAGTTGATATCGTACTGTGTTCGATTGGTTAGGACCACAAGACCTTGACCAAACTAGTTGGGATTTACTGATAGGATGATCAGTAGTTTTCTGGATTGGCCCTGAGCCTCATCAGCTTGAATTATCGGGTTATTAGGGTCTGACGTTTACTACCCCTTAGACCTGGTATGCGATACTCTCAGACGAAGAGACCGGACTGTACGGAAATTGTCACAGATATTGGATATAGTGTCCTCAAAGTCAATTATTGGATTGCAGATACGTGATTGCAATGATTGAGGAGGACCTATACCGGTAGCACAGTCTTACTCGAGAAGATAGTATGCTATCTGGTTTGCCTTCATCAGTCATGTATAGGTTCAGGTGACTGATCACGATTACACGTTGATAGAGCCCTTAGGATCTTGCTTGACTACCAACAGTATGATGGCGATCATATACGTGAGAGTTGGGTAGTCTATAAGCTCATCCTTAAAAGTGGTCTCCAGTCGTGGGAGTTTCGAGACAGGGCATCGATACTCCGGAGTAGATTAGTGTATACAGTCGAGACCCCGACAAGAGGCGATGGCCGGTCTTACAAGCCACTGGTGTCAGTTGGATCACCTAAGATGTATACAGGTGCTCATTGGGTTATGAGTACACCGGACAGGACTCGCCGGGAACCTGCTAGTTGGTATTATACATATCGTCAGATAGCAGTTCCCTGGTGACATGTGTACAGGTTAGTTCATCGACCTGAGGTCGTCATTTGTCTTGTGTGAGTTCCCACTGTATTTTGATTTCTACCCTACCACGGCTCAAAGGAGTCGTGCAAATAGGTAGTTTTTGGGTACAGTCCCGAGCCACATGGAGGCACATGAGCGGATCGGCAGGGGATTCGTCTATCCCGGTATTGGGGGTGGAGATCGTGCTGTGTCTAGGAAAGCCATTACACCAAGTCCTTGGCCAAGGCAGGTGAGAATTACTGGTAGGTACTCCGGTAGTTTCTCAGGGTGTTCAGGACTTGTCTCCGACATGACTTATACCGCTATTGGGGGTCTGACGTTACTAGCCCCCTAGGCCGGATATGCGATACTCATAGACGAACGGACCGGACTGTATATACATTGTCACTGTTAGGCTCAGTAGGGCTTCAGGATGAGTTCGCTCATCGTCTACCCTTGAGGTCAGTACATGGGCGGCCGTTACGCACAGCTAGTGCCACTGACGGCTTGTGGTTAAACCCACTGCCAGGGTACTGACGAGTCATTAGAGTCCCCCACAGATAGTTTCCCAAGTTCGGGCGAAACGTTGTAGAGGCCGTATAGTTTTATGGCAAGGTTCGGAAAATACACGTGCGTTTACGCACATGTCATATTTCGGGCAGATAATACTGGTGGGCTTTGGTTTAAGCCGGATCCGAGTATTATACTGTGTAGATATAATATCTTTGTCTCAGTTGCATTTGTATTCGGTCGTAATACAAATGCGGGTATGTTTATACTGTTACGGGGTTGTCCTGAAATTCATTTCGGGATCGCTTTTGAAAGTTGCCAGTTTCCAGTTTTCTATCACCTGTATTAAACATTAGGTTTAATACGGATTTATCTTTTCTTGAGGGTGAGTCATGAGTATGGAAGCTTCTAGATTGGTGACTAGGATTTGTGAGTCACACATTTGCTTTAATGGTTGATGACCAGGCTTGTGACTCATTAGTTTTCATTTAATGTTTTTGATGATGTGTTTTATGAGTCACCCTTTACCATTAATTCCTTTTGTTTGCATGAAAGATATTTGATTAAGATCTTTTACCTTGTGGTCACCTCCATTGTTCTTACACTCACCCCCCTCTTGATAAATGGCCGGCCCCTCTCTCTTGAGATTGATATGGTTGTTGATTAAAAAGATTAGGAATTTGATTCATGGAAATTTCATATTCTCATTTCTCTTTTACTCGATTCAAAAGGCAATTTCATTAACCGTTTGTCCATGGCTTTGGACGAAGTGAGACAAAGTGTTCTACTCATTCTCTACATCAATCTTGGTTATCTCTTTTAGCAAACTTGATGACCGAGTTGCCTCGGGTCAGAGGCGGGAGCCCATTTAAAGATCTATTGACGTGGTGCCACCTGGACGAGGAGATCGGAGATCGACGAGATCGGAGCAGCCGCAACGGAGCGTGGGATGATGGTTAAAGAACGAAGGACTCGGATCGTTCGGTATAAACTTTCTACCCTCTTTGTAGTTTGTTAGTTTGCGTTAATGGCAGATCCGGGTTATAGTATGCGATAGTGCCAGTTATAAAAGTTTTTGTTCCGCATTTAGCATCAGTTTGACGGCCGGGGCGCTACCGTAGACTTACATGGTATCAGAGCCACGCCATTATCGCTTTACTAACTTGTTCTAACGCGTTTAAAATATCGATCGAACGGATTTTCGAAAATCGCAATTTCCATGTGTAAAGTTTCTGTCGATTTTAAAACAGGCCTAAAAATCATTTTGACCATACCAGAAAATTAAGCAGGTTTTTTAAAGAACACTAGAGAAAAACGACAAACTGATCTGACCGTACGGCCGCGGATCCGCCGCCAAAGCCATGCTTTGGCCGCGGAAACGCGACCGTCTTTGTGAATCAGAGAGCCATTTTTCTTCTGGGGCTTCTGCAGGGGAAATTGTGGTTTCTGGAATTGTTCTTTTGGGCCCAGATTTTGTTACTGTACAGCAAATGTACGTGGGGCCCACTTTGGGAAATTTTATCCATCGAAATTTAAACGTATTAGTTTACAGTACTTACATTATATCTCCGACCGTGAATGTCATTCGAGCGGTAAACCGCGTCTAATTGCTATAGTCCTTTTAGACGGGTTTGCGAACATGACATTCACGTTGATGTTCTGTGTTGTGCTGTGATGTTGCGGATTTGTCGTGGTGGATAGCAGTGTGCAATGGTAGTGCAGTTTGGATTTATTTGTACATTTGATATTGCGGGGCGAGCGTCCAACATGTGGAATGCCGTCACTGTCTGTTTGTATAATATTCTTTTGGGACACGACCGGGCTGAGGTCGATATACCCGCTGTACATATTTTTCATTTCTGTACGAGGTTTTACCCCGCGACGGAGTGCACGAATAGCAGGGTTCTGGAGGGCAACGGGCCCGCATCTCATGGCTTTGAGAGGCAGAGGGGCCTCACTCTAGAATTGGCAGACTATTCGCCGCACTCGTAGGGGGTACAGGTTGACCCAAGGAGGGGTGCTCAAGCTACCGGATTCCGTGAAGTGCAGGGTGGTCCATTCACTTTGCTGTAGGGGGCTGCCTCGCTTCAGGTTTTGGCGGGTAACTTGCCGCACCCGTAGGGGTCTAGGTTTCATTGCATAGGCTATCCACACGACCAGGGGAACGTCGGGTTTCAGCAGCGGCTCTGTGAATCTCGGGGATCCCAGATTATCTGTATTGTTCTGTGATGCTTATTACTTTTCTGTAATATTGCATATTATCACGTATGGAGCGATTATTGTATATTGGTATATATACTAGTAGATGTTGTATATGTTTTGCACCCGCGCTAGTTCAGTCCCCGCTCTGTCGTTAGTTAAGTAACCTAACGGGTGATGACGGGACCCAGAGACGAATGCGGATGGCATATACGTACATTTTATTTTCGTTCTTTTCTGGTGTGATTAATTGATGGGACTGCGTTGATTTTGATCAATGCAAAGGAAAACAAACCTGTTTGGATGTTATTGGAACAGTTTTAAAAAGTGTTATTACAAAGACGTTTTCTTTTGTTTTGCATAGTGGTATTCGGTTGGAATATCCTGCACCTCATTCGACGAGGCAAGGGCCGAGATCCCTTCACCGGGAGTGACCCCTTGGGCAGAAGTTTGCGTCAGGGTAATAACTTCACTATAGTCGATTACAAATTGCTTTGCATCATGGTATTCAGTGGAATATCCTGCACCTCATTCCACGAGGAAAGAGCCGAGATTCCTTCACCGGGAGTGACCTCTTTAGCAAAAGTTTTCGCCACTATATTTTTATAAAAAAGCTATCAGGTTCCTTCAACGAGATCAAGTTTATTACGTTAAAGGTTTTTCGCCAAAAACCAGCCGTAGCCCTCCGTCATTTCTTTTGGGTATTCAGTAGTATTCAAGCTATGTATTTTGACCAACGCCAAGGCATAGTGTTTGGTAGCTGCTGGGTATTCATTTGTTGCATAGATAGATGAGTTGGTTTGGGACAGTCGTTCTGCCATTTTGGCCAACGTCAAGGGCATGTGCGGGTGGGTTCAAATTGACAAGATAGTGACGGGTAGAACTTGGCATATGACTTATGACATTTTGACCAACGCCAAGGTCATAAGAGCATGGGGCAAAAATCATATCGGGAGTTTCTAAAGAAGCTGAAACTTGCCAGGCATGCGCATACCTTCTGGAGTGTGATAACGTGAGTGGATTCCGTCACGTTATCATGCGATGAGAGTTGGATCCCGATTCCCACTGATGAGTTGGTTTACTCTTCGGGTGATCCCGATTGATTCTTCTTTCAGGTTTGGAGGAGAATTTGACAGTACAGTGGGAGGTTTCCGGATTAGATAAAGTGATAACCATTCTGATTTAGGTTAGAGTGCACGCAGAGTGTTTCTTTTTTCTCTCTCTTTGGCAGCGACCTTTGACCGACTCTAGACTATGACTCAGTAACCAAGTTGACCGAACCTTCTTAAAATACTGGATTTTGAATTGTCTAAGTTGCATAAGTCATTGCCACTCCTTCTTTTACCCTTTGCATCTGTCAGAACACCCCGTATTACTACGGACATCCACTTCCATTGGATAGATCCATCGTATGGTTATATACGAACTCGAAGGGACTTCTTTGAGGATGGATCCAGGTTCAGGAGAAATAGAATTGGTTTATTCAGTTTTCTTTTATTATCACCTTCTCTCAGGTTGCGAGGGCTCCTTGGTTTAGGAGAGTACACCTATTACGCTTATTGGATAGTCTTCTTCCAAACCATAGGCAGGTGCCGAAAGGTAGGGAATGAAGAAAACCAATTAGCCTAAGTAGGGTGTACAGAAGGTAATATGTAAAGACAAAATAAAGGGATTAGAAAGAGGGCAAAGTAAATTGTGACTGCTATCATTCACGACCAAACCGCGTACTTCATCACCACTCCTATTTCACCTTTGCTAGAATAAGGTATTATTCAGTTGTCTTTTATCATCACCTTCTCTCAAGTTACGAGTACTCCTTGGTTTAGGAGGGTACACCTATTATGCTTACTGGATAGTCTTCTTTCAAACCATAGGCTGATGCCGAACGGTAGGGAAGGAAGAAAACCATGATGCCGAACGGTAGGGAAGGAAGAAAATGAATAAAGACAAATAAAGCAATTTGGAGAGATGGCAAATGAAATATACGGTTATAGTCATGAATTGGATTATGGAAGAGGCATTACTAGGAATACCAGGATACCCCTACGAAACATTTTCGTGTTCCAGTGCATTGTTAATGGAAAACTGTTTTCCCGATTAGATACTTACTCCAGGGTATGTATTTACCAGGTTTCATTCTCACATCTGTATGGTTTTACAGATGATGAGTGAGAGGAAGTTATTGGGAATAAGGTGATCATCCTCATTATATCGGAATTCGTTGTAATTGGTGATATTTGAGGAAGTCGCCTGGGTTTTTGCCGGACGGCATGTATTTGGTTTTGAGTATCCGTTGTTGTGCACCAATTTCAAAATGATATATCTGTACGTTTATTTTTATAAAGTGAGATATAACTTTTTGATATTATGTCGATGACATTTACCTATATCAGTTGACGATTGGGTAAGGGGCATTGAACAGCGGAGAAGTTCTTAACCATAAGTACAGTTTTCAACCTACGATGCACAGGTTTTGAGTTATTCAACTCAGCGGACTTATACAGAGTATTGTATGTTGTCCAGTGTCCATCAGGACAAAGGGGTTGGTCCTCGTACTATGTTCCCTTTACTTATGACTTCTCTAGTTTTTAGACAAGTGTTTCGTAGAAATACAAGGTCTAAGTTTTGAGAAGTTGTGGGTATAGGAATAAAGTAGAGAACCAGATGTCGCAAGTATCGGGATTCTTCAAAGAGATCGAAGATGTAGATACTTGTGATTGGTATTCAGATGATAGTGATGGTTTTGAGAAACTTGTTTCTCTTTCAGGTTACTCATAATTGGATGGATTCCTAAGTTGAGTAATGCTGATCAGCCTCTCTCCATTAAGATATGCACTGGAGACAGTTGCATGATTAGAATCTGGTTCCAATTAAATAAGTGCTAAAATTTCTATATTGGATATAGAATGGTTCATATCTTAACGTTGTTAAGGTACGGGGAGTTGTCCGGCTTATGCTTAAAACCAGACTCTGGAGAACTCAAGACACGTTTCTGTAATGGCAGTTTGTGGGTTGGCCTGGGCTATGTCGAGGGTTGATTTTCTACCATCTGGAAGATCAATAGTGATATTGTTCTTGACTCGCCACAGTTTTAGTAAAATGGATTTTTTCAGAAAATAGTAGTGGGAGTATGGTAGAACTGGAAGTGATTCCAGAACCGCAAACGATTACGGAAAATTTAATAGGACCTATAGATTCAATCAGGTTTGACATTCCAATAGCCACTCCGCAGATTTGGTGGGTAACCTCAGACACCCGAGAGGTACTCCGATATCCTCAAGGACGGTGACAGGGAGGTTCTTATCTACCAAGACTTGACACTACTGTTGTTCCAGACTATGAGACCCGGCAGGAGGTTATGGATAGCGTCGTTCTAAACTAGCTTTAGAAGTGCACGCGTATATTATTCTACCAGAGAGTAGTTGTGGTCAGTGGGAGCAGCGGAAGCATAGTGGGCAAGTAGCTTATGTCTATTTATAGACTAGAGCAGATATAGCGGAAATAGATCATCTAATTTTGATGTGACAGTCATGGGTTTGATTTCATCAGAATAGGGGATGGATCTGTTAAGAAGGTAGTAGGGTGTGTGATGTCCTGGTATTTGGATGACATACACAGAGTAGGAAGTAAAATTCCTATACTACGATTGGTTGTACTGTGGTCGTCACACAGTTGTTTCTCCAGACAGGATATGGATATAATATCTGACATTCTGGTTTCTAGATCTATGGTTTTAGATCTGGATTTGGGTAGTTTCCCAATGTCGGTACTTTGACAGCATTCTAATGATTTTTAGAATAAATGACTCCTGGCATGGTGGTGTACCTGCAGGTGATGGAGTCACCCTCTCTAAAGATGACTTATAGACTAAAGGGGAGAGGGATGTGCATGATTGGCAGATCACTTGCTTAGGCAATTGAGTCAATCATGAGATGTCAAGTACCACACCAGATGTTGTTTGTGCACTAGATGCGATAAGTTTATATTAATCCAATCCTGGAGAAACATAAGGAAGCAGTTTTAGAACATAAGCGCACGTTCTATGGATTTGATGACGACAGCCTCTTTCGGGAGACGGTTATCATTCCGGACTTCAAAGGTGACATGGATGACATAGTGATTGTCAGAGTTATAGTTTTTCCCTCTGACGAAGGGGGCAGTATTATGGATAGGTGGTCCAAGAGGATACTGTGGGAGGTATGGTGCAGGATACTGATTAGGTTCAGTTGACGATACAGTCTAAGAAGTTTGGATTTGGAGTTCATTTATGAAGTAGGTCCCATCAGATATCCAGACATATTCTAAGACAGGTATTACTCGATTCGGGAGATGGATTTCTCCGCGAACTTGAGATTAAGAGAGACATAGAAAGAAACATCGGGGCGGATCCACTCATTGAGGCTATTTCTCGAACACAAGAGTTTTATAAACGGGCTTTGTGAAACTGATTAGTAGAGGAGTTGGGTGTTCGGTATCACACGGGCTGTGAGTATGCGACATCGCAATAATTAGCCTTAAGTGCAAGTGGGAGATTGTTGGATATAGTGCCCTCAAAGTCAATTATTGGATTGCAGGTACGTGATTGCAATGATTGAGGAGGACCTATACCGGTAGCACAGTCTTACTCGAGATGATAGTATGCTATCTGGTTTGCCTTTATCAGTCGTGTATAGGTTCAGGTGACTGATCACGATTACACGTTGATAGAGCCCTTAGGATCTTGCTTGACTACCAATAGTATGATGGCGATCATATACGTGAGAGTTGGGTAGTCTATAAGCTCATCCTTAAAAGTGGTCCCTAGTCGTGGGAGTTTCGAGACAGGGCATCGATACTCCGGAGTAGACTAGTGTATACAGTCGAGACCCCGACGAGGGGCGGTGGCCGGTCTCATAAGCCACTGGTGTCAGTTGGATCACCTAAGATGTATACAGGTGCTCATTGGGTTATGAGTACACCGGACAGGACTCGCCGAGAACCTGCTAGTTGGTATTATATATATCGTCAGATAGCAGTTCCCTGGTGACATGTGTATAGGTTAGTTCATCGACCTGAGGTCGTCATTTGTCTCGTGTGAGTTCCCACTGTGCTTTGATTTCTACCCTACTACGGCTCAAAGGAGTCGTGCAAACAGATAGTTTTTGGGTACAGTCCCGAGCCACATGGAGGCATGTGAGCGGATCGGCAGGGGATTCCTCTCTCCCGGTATTGGGGGTGGAGATCGCGCTGTGTCTAGGAAAGCCATTACACCAAGTCCTTGGCCAAGGCAGGTGAGAATTACTGGTAGGTACTCCGGTAGTTTCTCAGGGTGTTCAGGCCTTGTCTCCGACACGACTTATACTGCTATTGGGGGTCTGACGTTACTAGCCCCCTAGGCCGGATATGCGATACTCATAGACGAACGGACCGGACTGTATATACATTGTCACTGTTAGGCTCAGTAGGGTTTCAGGATGAGTTCGCTCATCGGCTATCCTTGAGGTCAGTACATGGGCAGCCATTACGCACAGCTAGTGCCGCTGACGGCTTGTGGTTAAACCCACTGCCAGGGTACTGACGAGTCATTAGAGTCCCCCACAGATAGTTTCCCAAGTTCGGGCGAAACGTTGTAGAGGCCGTATGGTTTTATGGCAGGGTTCGGAAAATGCACGTGCGTGTACGCACGTGTCATATTTCGGGCAGATAATACTGGTGGGCTTTGGTTTAAGCCGGATCCGAGTATTATACTGTGTAGATATAATATCTTTGTCTCAGTTGCATTTGTATTCGGTCGTAATACAAATGCGGATATGTTTATACTGTTACGGGGTTGTCCTGAAATTCGTTTCGGGATCGCTTTTGGAAGTTGCCAGTTTCCAGTTTTCTATCACCCGTATTAAACATTCGATTTAATACGGATTTATCTTTTCTTGAGGGTGAGTCATGAGTATGGAAGCTTCTAGATTGGTGACTAGGATTTGTGAGTCACACATTTGCTTTAATGGTTGATGACTAGGCTTATGATTCATTAGTTTTCATTTAATGTTTTTGGTGATGTGTTTTATGAGGTACCCTTTACCATTAATTCCTTTTGTTTGCATGAAAGATATTTGATTAAGATCTTTTACCTTGTGGTTACCTCCATTGTTCCTACACTCACCTCCCCCTCTTGATAAATGGCCGGCCCCTCTCTCTTGAGATTGATATGGTTGTTGATTAAAAAGATTAGGAATTTGATTCATGGAAATTTCATATTCTCATTTCTCTTTTACTCGATTCAAAAGGCAACTTCATTAACCGTTTGTCCATGGCTTTGGACGAAGTGAGACAAAGTGTTCTACTCATTCTCTACATCAATCTTGGTCATCTCTTTTAGCAAACTTGATGATCAAGTTTCTTCGCATTAGAGGCGGGAGCCCGTTTAAAGATCCATTGACGTGGTGCCACCTGGACGAGGAGATCGGAGATCGACGAGATCGGAGCAGCCGCAACGGAGCGTGGGATGATGGTTAAAGAATGAAGGACTCGGATCGTTCGGTATAACCTTTCTACCCTCTTTGTAGTTTGTTAGTTTAGCGTTAATGGCAGATCCGGGTTATAGTATGCGATAGCGCCAGTTATAAAAGTTTTTGTTCCGCATTTGGTGTCAGTTTGACGGCCGGGGCGCTACCGTAGACTTACAACAGATAGGCTCAATAGGGATCCAGATGAGTTTGCTCGTCGGCCTTCCTTTTCGACAGGTATCCGGATAGCCGTTATGTACAGCTAGGGCCGCTGATATGCTTGTGGTTATGGATTTATCCAGTAACTTACTGCCGGCGTATTGTCGAGTCTTTAGAGTCCCACAAAGAGGGTTTCCCTGGTTCAGGAAAAATGATGTAGTAGTCGTATTGGATACGTGCAGAGTTCCGATCGATTGATGTACTTTGTACCCGGACTTTCGATCGGACAGTTGGTAATACTAGCCGGCTCGGGCCTGAGCCGGATTTTTAAATCAGGTATTGATTTGATAATTTACATATATGTATTTCGATATGTATATTCTAGTATTACGTTTTTTGTGTTATTCTATCTATTTGTGCATTCATGTTTTTATCCGAATGCAGGTATGTATATACAACAGACTGTAATCCGTATTTTATTACAGATTACCTTCTAGAAGGTGGACACCTCATCATGGACTTTTCCATTTATTGATAAATGGAAATGAGGTGGAAATTGGAGGAGAGGGGGATATGGTGAGAGCCATGGCTTCAATAGTTGACAAATGAATTCTTTATTCATTTGTGACAACTATTGAAGCATGGCTACACTTGTTTATTCATGGATATTCTTTCACAAAACCATTGTGAATGATATTCTTTCTCATGGTTGCTCATTTCTTTCTTGCTCTCATCATTTGCATAACTCTCCTCCCCTTCACTTGAGCTCCTCCACCTTCATCATTTTCCCTTTCTCTACACTCTTAAGAAACAAGAGAAAGGGCAAGATAGAGATAGTAAAACACATAGAACTCCATACTACATCCTAGACAACTTGGATTAGCAACGCAAGTTCTCTAGTTGCTCTTATTGATACATAGTTAGGAGCTAGAGCCATGGATCACATCTTTCGGGTGGATCATCTATGACAAAGGAGGACCGGAGAACAAGCTCGATTCCGGAGAACCGATGGAGCGGGAAAAGAAGATCAAGCATGTTCAAGGTGGCCACTAGGAGCACATGATGAAGAAAGAAGAACGAAGGACACAGATCGTTTGGTGAGGCTTTCTTATTATAGTAGATGGCACTCTTAGTTTAGCTAGATAGGTTTATGGTTAGATACGGATTAATGGGTTATTCTAGCGCCGTTTTTAAACTTGTAAGAAAATTTTTGTTCCGCAAACCGCCATGTTTGATGGCTTGGGCGTTAGGGCAACCCAATATGGTACCAGAGCCACCCTATAAAACCTATACTAGCTAGTTTTAACGTGTTTAGAATATCGATCGACCGAACTTTTCCAAAACCGCATTTCCATTTTGCACTTTCTGTCGATTTTCAAAAGTGGTCCAAAAATCATTTTCAGTGTATCGAAAATTCGTGCAGGCTTTTCTAAGAACCCTCAAGAAATTTGGTCCCATGATCCATCTGTTTCACCACAGAACCGCGACATAACATACATGTTTGCCGCGGTTGCGCGGTGATATTAGGGCTTCTGCACCCAATATTTCTTCTGGTGGTCTTTTGTTTGGAATTATGGTTTTTGGAATATTTATTTGTTGGGCCCAGATTTGTTTGAATACTGGATTAGCACTTGGGGCCTAATTGGAAAAATTTAGTCGATCGAAATTTTTAAATACGTGTGGTTACCAGTACTTAGATTAGTATCTGCGACTGTGAATGTCACTCGATCGGTATAACCCGTTTAACTGCTATATGTTCTTTTAGATGAGTTTGCGAACGTGACATTCACGTTGATATTCTGTGATTGTGCTGATATTGTGGTTGGATTGTCGTGGTGGATAGCCGGTGGTGCAATGGTTTAGTACAGTTTATATTCATTTGTACATTTGTTATTGCGGGGCGAGCGTCCGACATGTGGACTGCCGTTTCCGCCGTGTTGTATATTATATTAGTGGGGCACGACCGGGTTGAGGTCGATGTCACCTTTGTACATATTTTTCATTTTCTGTACTGGGGTTACCCCGCGGTGGAGTGCTCGAATAGCCGGGTTCTAGAGGGAAATAAGTCCGCATATCATGGCGTTGAGACGGAGGGGGTTTCACTTTAGAATTGGAGGGCTATTCGCCGCACTCGTAGGGGGTATAGGTATGATCCATGGAGGGGCGCTCAAGGTACCGGGTCCCGTGAAGTGCCGGGTGGCCTATTCACTTAGTTGATTGGGGTTGCCTCACTTCTGGAATTGGCAGGTAACTTGTTGCGCTCGTAGGGGTTCAGGTTTCCATTGCACGGGCTATCCACACGACCGGGAACGTCGGGTCTCATTTGCGGCTCAAATGAAACCTGGGGCTTCAAGATTATCCACCATTCTGTGTTGCTTGCTCAGATTCTATGATATTGCTTATTATCATGCCTGAGACGAATGTTATATATATTTTTATATATACTAGTAGATGTTGTATATGTTTTGCATCCGCGCTAGTCTAGGCCCCGCTCTGTCGCTAGTTAAGTAACCTAATGGGTGATGACGGGGCCCAGTGGCGAATGCAGATGGCATATACATATATTGTATTTTCATTCTTTTCTGGTGTGATAGGGTTTAACTGATGGGACCACATTAATTTTGATTAATGCAAGAAAATAAACCTAAAAGATATTGTTGGAAATTTTTTTGAAAAACTGTAGTTATATTCTTTCGCTTTGCATAGTGGTATTCGATTGTGAATATCCAGCACCTCATTCCAGGAGGCAAGAGCCGAGATCTCTTCATGGGGAGTGATCTCTTGAGCAAAAGTATATACTGTAGATTACTTGGTTTTTTAAAAAACAGAAGTTTTTCAAAAGCGGAGCCTAAACCACTCCTTTTCAAAACTGCTCAGGTTCCTTTAACGATATCAAGTTCATTATGTTAAAGGGGTTTTCGCCAAAAACCTAGCCGTATCCCTCCGTCATTTCTTACAAGTGTTGCTTAGTATTCGTGCTGCGTATGTTGACTTTGTCAAGGCGTAGTGTGTGGTAGCTGAGGAATACTTGTTTGTGGCATATGATGTGATTGGTTAGGACAGTCGTATGACCATTTTGACTGTGTCAAGGGTTATGCGGGTGGGTCTAATGCAATCTAGGACAATGACGGGTTGAACTTGAGTAGCGACTTATGACATGTTGACTGTGTCAAGGTCATAAGTTGTTAGGGGCAAAAACCACATCGGGAGTTTCAAATATACATGAAACTTGCTAGTGTTGCATACCTTCTGGAGTGTGGTGACTAGAGTGGATTCCTTCTATGTCATCACACAATGATAGTTGGATCCCGATCCCACTGATGAGTAGGATTACTCTTGGGAGATTTTCTCACTTAACAATCAATACTATAAACCAAGTAGGTGTCTAGAACGGTGTTAGCGGGGCTACGCCTCCAGAGAAAAGAGGTTATATAATTATGGAATTTCGCGAAAACGTTGAAAAACCTCCCTCGAAATACCAACACTAGCCTGGCCGAAAGGTTAAGCAAGTATTGTGACGTGCGATTAATCCCAGCCAGTTCTCTTTTTTATAGGTTTGAAGGAGAATTCGAGGAAACAGTGGAAGCCATCCTGATTAGATAAATTGATAACCGATCTAATCTTGTAAGAGCGCACGCTGAGTGTTTCTTTTCTCTCTCTCCAGGTAGCAACCACTTCATGCCTTAAACAAGATAATAAAATATATCGCTTGACCGATCCGAATCCTTATTCGGGGCTGAGGAACGTCGGTTCGGCTCTAACTTATGACAACAGTCATGAGTATGAGAAAGGGAAAGAGGATTTCATGAATTCCTTGATGATCCCATCGAAGAAGAAGCATAGTATTGCGTCTTCTTCAGGTGTTCTTGTTATTGAGAACTGCTTTTCGGTCAGTCCTACCTCCTGGGTATTAGATACTGGATCAGGATCTCACATCTGTAATTTATTACGGGGACTGAGAAAAAGTAGGATGGTTGGACCTGATGATATGTCTCTCAGAGTAGGGAACGGAGCACAAGTTGATGCTTCTGCTGTCGGTGAATAACACCTAGCATTGCCAAATGGCAATTCTATGATTTTGAACAATTGCTACTATGTATCTTCCATGGTTTGCAACATCATATCAATTTCTTTACTTGATAAAAATGGATATAAGTTTGTCTTGATAGAAATATCATAAACATTTACCTTAATCAGGTATTGGTTGCAGAAGGTATACTATGTAATGGTATCTATGTTCTTAATCAAAACACAGTTCTCAGTATACAAAATACACGCAAGAGGAAGAGTTCAGAAATGATTGAATCCTATTTGTGGCATTGTAGACTTGGTCATATCGGAGAGAAAAGATTAAGTAAGTTGCATAAAGATGGACTTTTGAATACGTTCGAATTTTCATCTTATGAAACTTGTCAGTCTTGTCTCAAGAGAAAAATGACCAAATCTCCGTTCACCGGACATGGAGAAAGAGGAGCAGAGCTCTTGGGACTCATACACAGTGATGTATGTGGTCCAATGACTATACATGTAAGGGGTGAGTTCTCGTACTTCACTGACGATCTCTCTATGTTCGGATATGTGTATCTCATGAAACACAAATCTGAAACTTTTGAGAAATTCAAAGAATTCAGAAACGAAGTAGAGAACAAGACTGGAAAAAGTATCATGATCCTCCGATCTGATAGAGGAGGGGAGTACTTAAGCACGGAATTCCTAAAATACCTAAAAGATAATGGAATTCTTTCCCAGTTTACTCCTCCGTATACACCACAACACAACGGTGTATCGGAGTGGAGGAACCGTACCCTATTGGATATGGCTCGCTCCATGATGAGTAACGCTGAGTTGCCTCTTTCATTCTGGGGATATGCACTTCAGACAGCAACACATCTTTTGAATCAAGTTCCATCTAAATCCGTGCCTAAAACTCCATATGAAATATGGAGTGGCAAGAGTTTGTATCTTAAACGTGTTAAGATTTGGGGTTGTCCTACTTATGTCAAAAAGAAGAAACCAGACAAACTCGAGGAACAATCAATTTTGTGTAAGTTTGTGGGATGCCCAAAGGATTCTAATGGGTATCTATTCTACCACGCAGAGGAACAAAGGATTATTCTTTCTCGGAATGCCAAATTTTTAAAATGATAATTTCTTGCAAAAGAAACTAGTGGGAGTATGGTAGAACTGGATGAAACTCCAGAAACACAAACTAAAACTGAAGATTTGATGGAGCCGCTAGATTCAGTAATACCCGACGAACCTCAGCCGCTCCGCAGATCTTGTAATACCCAGTCCCTACAAATAATTATTGTATTTTAATAAATAAGTTTCCAAATATTTTCCCCAAATTTTCTACAAATTTTCCATATTTTTCCCAATTAAATTACCTTACCCTAATTCAATCTAATCCCTTTAAAATTTCCTAAACCCATTCCCCAGCCCAGCACAACTACCCTTTTCCTTTTTCCCTAATCTACCCAGCCCGTTCCTTAACCCTGGCCCAAACCCTTTCTCCCCACACCCGACCCATACCCGACCCGCTTCCCTTCTTCCTCCCTCTCCTCCATTTTCCCATTCGTTTTCCCCTGCCTCGCGACCGCTTCTCGCGCGCGTGCACCCACGCCTCGCACCCACGCCCTGCGACGCGCCTCCCTCAACAACCCAACGGTCGCTTCCCCATGACCCGCTCACCTATGACTCCCTTCTCCCTCGCCCACGTCTTGCCACTCTCCCACGAGACTCGCTCCCCTTAACAACCGCGATCCCTATCGCCTCCTCTACCACTCCCTCTCGTTCTCCTTCCCTCACTCTCAATCTCCCTCACTCACTGTCTCACCTGACCCCGTCCTTGCTCCCGCCGCGACGACGAGCCCTCCTCTCTCTTCCTCGCCTCCGTCTTCCTACCCCTCGCCGAGCTTCCCTACTGCGAGCTCCATCACCGCCGGCGACAACCTTGCTCCCCTCTACAACCCCGAGCTCTCCTCTCTCCTCTTTCCTCTCTCTACAAAACTCCCGAGATCTCCCCTCCCCTGCACATTCCTCGCCGAGCCAGCTCCACCAACCTCCATCACCGACTCTCGATTCCCAGCACCACAAAAGCTCCACTCCTCTCCTCCCCTCACCACCTCACTCCACCACCGACCTCGTTGCCAACAGGGCTCCCACTTGAAGCTCCACCTATCTACAGCGGAGCTTCCCACTGCCTACTCTCCCATACACCCCGCTGGGCTCCCCTCAACGACGACACGTCGACGAACTCGCCGAGCCCCTCCTCTGTCGCTGATGACAGACCATCACCACTCACAGCCGCCTCGCCCCAGCAACCCAAGCCTCCGCTGCCAAGAACCCAAGCTCGAGCTGAGGCCGCGAACCCTAGCCACGCGTGCGTCGCAATCGTGCCGTTGCCGTTGCCGCTTCTGTACGTCGTCAACGCGTCATCAGGCAAGTATATTACCTGCTTCATGCTATTAGTCCGTATTTAATCCAGTTTAGAGTAAATATCGTATATATACGTTTCGTGTGCGCCAATGAATATAAGTGTTTGGTATGAAACTTTAAATGAAAACTTATTTTTAAATGGCGGAACTTGTGGTCATTATACCCGTCTACTGTTTACCGATGTGATGTTGTAATTTGGTTGAAAACCACGGTCGTTTCACCTATGAAATGTTACTTCCGATAATTATTACGAAACCTGAATTTCCTGAACATGCTAGACCGTTAAATTCACATTAAATCTTTTACGAATCGGTTTTTGGCATTCGCTGGCTTGTATCGAAGCCATTAGGATAAGACTCAGAACCCTATTTTTTATACCTAAATTTGAACTAGTTATTATAGAGAAAACTGCGGAGAATTACGGCTCTGGACTGCAGTCCAGAGCGGTAATTCCAGATAACCCTTGTTTTTGATTCACTGTTTTTCCTTGCTTAAATGCGGAAATGTGCGGAACTTTATATCGTTACGAAGAGAATTGAGTTATCTTCCTTACCCCACTAGTCTCACTGGATTCCTCAACTGTATGATATTTTTAGCACATTTTATGATGTCGATATGTTCTGCTGAATTCTACAGTGACAGATTTTACACATTGAACATAACCTGTCCATAGCTCCCTGTTGTTATAGGATATTACTGATCTGCCAATTGCGTTGGAAACCTAACTGATAAACCTAGATTTTGTTCAACTATAGTGTCGCCTAATTACGATCCCAACTGAGATTAAAATGTGTTACAAAACGGACTTCCAATTTTGAATTCGGATTTCCAGCAGTGAACACCTAAATTGAAATGGCCATAACTAGAAAACCTGAAACTCGATTGACGCGAAACCAATTTTAATGGATATATAATTAAACATACTGCTTACCCCTTTCCATTGTTTCGCTTAATTCTGCATGTATGATTTATAGTTAATTATGCAAGTGGTAGGACACTGGCTGATGATATTCTATTCATATTGTAATTATTGTATTCTCATCATATCATGTAAAGCTCATATGCATTGGTAACCTAGTGGTCGTGTACATTACCCAGTGTTAGATATTAGTGTTCGGATTATGGAAAGTACGTTAGTGTTAAAGTGTGAATGAATAAGCGAAGTGACACGTACTTGTACACAATCCGCGGACTTTGTTGATTTATTGCATTGTCAACGTCTATGGGACATGTATAAGTGTAACTATAATTTGTATGGGACGATTATGGAAGCACTTATATGGGTGTCATAGGTAAGGCACCAAACACTGTCCATTTATCTTGGGTATCAGTCGAGACATGCTTGATGGAGATCCTGTCTCCAGTTCTCGCGTAGACTTGTCATGGACCGACTAGTATTTGAGTTTATGGCTGGTGGTTGATGTAGACCACGGGGTGTGGGGTAGTTTGAGTATGAGTTCAACAGAATCTCGGGAGTCCCATTGCCGGCACATACATCGATTCTGGAGATATATGGGTGATTTTACTGATTATTAGCGAGCGACTCGGGCCCGTGTTCCCTTGCCCCTGGGTCCTACCCTTGGGTGGGGGATACTCATGAGTGGTTGACTCTCACACTTGGACTGACGATAGGATTAGCGACCTGGACAGTGAGACTTAGAGACTAGTAGGTTTAGTGACATGTACATGCATTGATATTGATCCGATATACCTGCTTTATTGTTTACCTGTACTGGCTCCTTCATGCTCATATCATCACTCCATGCTCACTGTTTCATATTCATCATTATTACACTTGTTACACATGTATTTATATTTATTGCTATTGTGTCGCTCTGACGACCTGAGTATGCATGCTCAGAGTGAGAAGTGGATTTAGCTCGGACCAGAACCTGACATACCTCGAGAATATTGCGGCTATCTGGACAAGCGACTCAGAGCTATACTTCCTTGGTCTCTATCTAGTTAGTGTTTTGTATTTGTTTCGATTTAGTGACTGCATTTCTCATTACCTGTGCATTGATTACCGATTACCATGTAGTGCTAGAAGCGGAAGTGTGACTACGGCAGGATTTTTCCTTGACCGTAGGAGCATGGCTGACCTTGTCAACCCCTCGTATTCCGTATTTTGGGAAGCGGGGGGTGATAGATCTAGTAGGATTTCTTATCCGCCCGAGAGATGCTACGGTTTTCTCATAGACGGGGATCGAGAGGATTGTATCTTGGAAGAAGATGATCCTACTAGTTTCAGACAGGCCATTATCAGTAGGGACTCTGATAAGTGGCTGGATGCTATGTGATTTGAAATGGAGTCCATGTACAGCAATAAAGTGTGGACCTTGGATATTGCTCCACCTGGGGTAAAACCCGTTAGATGCAAATGGATCTACAAAAAGAAATTTGTATAGATGGGCAGGTGGAAACCTATAAGTCTAGACTTGTTGCAAAAGGTTTTCGTCAAAGACCAGGTGTGGACTATGACGAAATCTTTTCTCCAGTGGCTATACTCAAATCCATTCGGATCCTACATGCCATTGCTGTCTTCCATGACTATAAGATCTGGCAGATGGACGTAAAAATGGCTTTTCTGAATGGAAGTTTAAAAGAGTGCGTTTATATGGATCAGCCGGAAGGTTTCGTAGACAGTGGGAGCAGCGGGAAGGTGTGCAAGTTGCTTAAATCCATTTATGGATTAAAGCAGATATTGCGGAGCTGGAACATTTGTTTTGATGAAACAGTCAAGGGATTTGACTTCATCAAAAAGGAGGATGAGACTTGTATATATAAGAAGATTATAGGCCGAACTGTCGTATTCCTAGTCTTGTACGTGGACGACATTTTTTCGATAGGAAATGATATTCCTATACTACAATCGGTCAAGTTGTTCTTGTCACAAATGTTTTCCATGAAGGACCTGGGTGATGCCTCGTACATTCTGGGGATTAAGATCTACAGAGATAGATCCAAGAGATTACTGAGACTTTCACTGTCCAGGTACATAGAGACCGCACTAAAGAGATTTAATATGGAAGATTCTAAGCGCGGTAACATTCACGCATTGTACGGAATCACCCTCTCCAAAGAGATGTCTCCTAAGACTGATGAGGAGAGGGTTCGCTTGAGCACTATACCCTACGCTTCGTCGGTAGGATCTATAATGTATGCGATGCTATGTACCCGACAAGATATAGCTTACGTGCTTAGCGTGGTGAGCCGGTATCAGTCTAACCTAGGCGAGAACCACTGGACAGCTGTTAAGAACATTCTTAAGTACCCGAGGAGGACTAAAGAACTATTCCTGGTATTCGGTAATGGGGACCTCCAGGATGAGTCTTTTACCGATTCGAGCTTCCAGAGTGACAAGGATGACAACAAGTCTGTCTCGGGTTTTGTGTTTACCCTCAACGGATGGGCGGTCTGTTGGAAGAGTTCCAAACAGGACACCGTCGCAGACTCGACGATAGAAAATGAATACATTGCTGCCAACGATGCCGTAAAAGAAGCCGTCTGGATTAAGAAGTTCATCTATTGTTAACCCAATACCCGTGTATTGCGACAATAATGGAGCTATGTATTTAGTAAGGGAACCACGGTTCG
The DNA here is from genome assembly GCA_030015575.1 of Agapanthus africanus. NCBI lineage: Eukaryota > Viridiplantae > Streptophyta > Magnoliopsida > Asparagales > Amaryllidaceae > Agapanthus > Agapanthus africanus. Next base: position 189,449,932 of record JASDDO010000001.1, read on the forward strand.
ATCAGAAATCTAGGCACATCTTGAGGCGGTATCACCTGATCAGGGAGATCATTGATCGCCGGGAGATCGAGGTGCGGATAGTGGACACAAAAGAAAACACGGCGGATCCATTCACCAAGGCCCTTCCTCAAATACAGTTCGAGAAACTTTTTGAGATGTTGGATATGCGGTACGCCAACAGCTGGCCTTAGAGCAGAAGTTGGGTATTCGGTACACTAATATATATGGCCTTAGTGCAAGTGGGAGATTTTTGGATATGTATTCCCTTTAGGCCATTATTGTATATATATACATCTGGATGCTTAGACATATATATGTACAGGACAGTCTTGCTCGATATGATAGTATGCTTTCTGGTTTGTCTTTATCTTAACATGTGCATATGTTTTACTTGTTATTACGTATCATTCATATATATTGATAAAGCCCATAGGATCATTGCTAGACTACTTGCGTTGTGATGGCGATCATACTTGTGGGAGCTGGGTAGTCGGTACACACATCCTTAAATTGTCCGTCTTGGGAGTATCGAGATTGGGCATCGATATTCCGGAGTAGACTAGTGTATACGTTTCTAGACCCCGACGAGAGGCGATGGTATGGTCCCGCAACCATTGGTCTTTAGACCTAAGATTGTATACAGGTGCTCACTGGGGATGAGTACACTGGACGGACTCGTCGAGAACTTCCAGATGGTACTATACCTATCGTCAGGTAGAAGTTCTCAGGTGTCATGAGTACAGGTTAGTCTTTAGACCTGAGATCGTCATTTGTCTCGTGTGAGTTCCCACTGTGATTTGATCACTACCCTACCACGGCTCTACTGAGTCATGCAAACAGATTTTGGTTGGGTACAGTCCCGATCTATATGGAGGCAGTGAGCGATTGTCAGGGATTTGTCTCTCCCGGTATTGGGAGTTGATATCTCACCGTGTTTGATTGATCAGGACAATAAGAACTTGGCCAAGGTAGTTGGGATTTACTGATAGGATGATCATTAATTTCCCGGATTGGTCCTGAGCCGCATCAGCACGAATTATCGGGTTATTAGGGTCTGACGTTTACCACCCCTAGACCCGGTATGCGATACTATCAGACGAAGAGAACGGACTGTACGGAGATTGTCACAGATAGGCTCAGTAGGGATCCGGATGAGTTTGCTCGTCGGCCTTCCTTTTCGACATGTACCAAGGTAGCCATTACGTACATCTAGTGCCGCTGACGTGCTTGTGGTTATGGATTTATCCAGTAACTCACCGCCGGTGTACTGTCGATTCTTTAGAGTCCCACACAGAGGGTTTCCCTGGTTCAGGCGAAATGATATAGTTGCCGTATTGGATACGTGCAGGGTGTTGGTGATATATGCCTTAGAGGCCATTATTGTATCATACTGGTTTGTATATTACTAATGGATGCTTGGGATATTCACAGTTGTATTGACAGTTTTGCTCAAAATGGTAGTAGCTACTTGGTTTGTTTCTACTCAGATATGTGCGTGTGTTTCTTTTAGCATATCGCTTATACATTGTTAGTTATAAGTATGCCCTAGAGGCCATTACTGTACATACGATGTATAAAGTAGTGGATGCTAGGACATATATAGGGAGGACTTTCTTGCTCGACACGATAGTATGTTATCTGGTTGTACTTTATCTTAACATGTACTCTGATTGTCTCTATATTACATGTTGATAAAGCCCTTAGGATATGTACTCGACTACTGGGACTATGATGAGATCATACTAGTGGGGCCACGGTAGTCGACGAGTACATCCTATAATTGTTCCTAGTCGAGGGTGTATCGAGACAGGGCATCGATACACCAGAGTAGACTAGCGTATACGCATCTTGACCCATATGATGGGCGATGGATGATCCCATATCCATCGGTGTTTGACATCAAGGATGGTGTACAGGTGCTCAGTGGAGACTGGGTATACTGGACGGACTCGCCGAGAACACCAAGATGGTATTATACCTCACATCAGATGGCAGTTCTCCGGTGACACTGGTACAGAGTAGTCTGTTGACCCGAGATCGTCATAGAGTCTTGTGTGATTCCTACTGTGCTTTGATTTCCATCATACCACATCCAAGAGGGCGTGCAAAAAGGTGGCTTTTGGGTACAGTCCCGAATCACATGGAGGCAATGAGCGATAGGAGGGGATTCGTCTCTCCCGGTATAGGGAGTTGATGTTGTGCTGTGTTCGATTGGCTATAACTGGAAATCTCTGGCCAGGGTTGCTGAGATTTACTGGTAAGTGTTATCAGTAGTTTCTCGAACTGTTATAGACCTTAAATCGACACGACTTATCAATCTTCCGGGTCTGACGTTTACCATCCCTAGGCGAGATATGCGACATATCAGACGACGAGACCGGACTGTACGGGAGTGTTACTGAATGGATTCACAGGAGAATGTACAGGCTTGCTTGTTGATCTTCTGAGCGCTCAATACCTGGGTGGCTGTTATGTTTAGCTGACCGCTTGCAGCTTGTGGGCGATTGATATGATCATCACCTACTGCCGGCGTATTGACGATTCTTTAGAGTCCTACACAGAGGTTTCTTGGCTCAGGCAAAACGGAGTAGGAGCACATATGTGATATGTGCGGGACCGAGAAAAATACGTGCATGTGATACCGTATTAGATTCTCGCGATATGAGATATCGGTCGGGTATATGTGATATAACCGGGTCATCGGATCAAGTGTTGATTCGATGAACTGATATAGATTATATTAGTCGGTTATTTGTGAAATAGCCGGATTATCGGATCAAGTGTTGATTCGATAATTTAATGTATAATTATATATTTGATATATTAAATTACATTAACTGATATAAGCTCACTAAAAGATTCTTTTTCTCACTCGGGTAATACATTGATATATATATGCGATATATGTTAATTGTATTATTTTATTTTGTTACAATAAATATTGTACATGTGATATATAATATTGTAACATGTTAGGGTTATTAATGCAACATGTTTAGTGGAGATTAAACATGGTTAGGGTTTGATTTTGGTTAATCTTTTCTAGAACCTTCTAGAAGGTTTTATTTTATTTTGTGCAAAGATATTTGTGTTGATATTTTGCATAGATATTTGTTTAACCCAACCAAACCTTTAACCATGATTCAATCTCTACAAGAGTTCGTTCTTCTTAAATAAACCATGGTTGCATTTCTAACCTTTGACTTGAGTTATTCATTATTCATCACAAAAGGATTTGATTCTTCTTCTTCTTCTTCCTTGGTGCAAAGCTTTCTTGCTTTGATTTTTGTGATGAAAGTGAGTGAGAAGAAGAAAACAAACAAGAGCTAAAATTCTACTTCATCATCTTCATCTATCCTTGCCATTTAGATGAGGGTGTTCACCTCATTAGTGAGTGAGTGCTTGAGTTAAGGAAACTTCAAGGTAGATCATCTTTGTTATCGAAGATCGGAAGCAAGCTTGCATCTTTCTCTTTGTGGAGTTTCTCTAGAGTCCGGATGCACGATGATCGCAGTGAAGGGATCTCAACACGGAGCTTTAGAAGTGAAGGACAGGATCTACAAAGGTTGTAATCCCTATCAGTTAGTGTTAAAGTGTTTAACATGCTTTGTTTCACCTAATCTCTAGTTTAAAGATCTTGGTTAGGGTTGTTCGGCACGGCTAAATTTTAAATCAGGCATGGTTGATGCCTCATAGACCCTTGTGCGTGTGCCTAGCATCCCTTCAGTGGTATCAGAGCCAAGCTAGAGCTTTAGGCAAAGTCTGAACGAAGTTTAAAGTCCGATCGAACTCCGAATACCCGGTTTATACCCTTTTCTGGAAATTTTTCAAAAAGTTGACATTTTCCACATTAAAAATACTCAAAAATTTAAGCAGGGAAATCTAAGGAAAACTGTAGAATACGACTACCTAATTCCACTGTAGCGCCGCGGAACCGCGGCACTACCCTGCTTTTAGTGGCGGTTCTGCGGCCGTATGTGGAGATCAGGGACTCATTTTTCTACAGTAACGTCCGTAGGTGTTTCCTGATTCTTCTGGGAATTTTTAATTCTACTCAAGTGTTGAGTTTTCTGGGTTGTATTGGGGACTCGTTAATTCGATCAGATAATTTAACTTCATTTAAATTTTTCTGGATAATTTTAGAACCTGTTAAAAAGTTCGAATGGATATCAATAACTCACTTTTTCCCCTGTCGGAAATTTTTTCAAAAGTTGGATTTTTTCTCGAGTTTGAAACTTCCGTAAAATCATACAAGTAACGCGGTGGACCCTCTAGAAGAACACAAACCTTAACTCGATTATGTGACCGTCTGAACTACCTCTGAACCTTAGAGTTTGGGGCAGTACGGCATTGCCACATGTGAGGCGTTGGCTTGACCCTTTTACGGCTGGGCCATTGGTACTGTAGCATGCGATGGATATTTTTTGAACTCCGCTCAAGTGTTGAGCTATTAGGGAAATCTTGGGTGTTTGTTTATTCGATCGAAAAGTTTAGCATTGTCTGTTTATCTGGAATGTGATACAATATTTGGAATCCACAAGTAGTTATGAGATAACTAATTTGAATGTTATAAATCTAGCAGTTTAGTCTCAATTGATCGGTTGCCATGGGATTTTGATGCGATCAAAAGTCCGTTGCAATCACGCAGCGTATGCGGATACTCGCCGGGTAAAGTTAATAGATAGCCATGCCCCGTAGCCCCGAAACAAGTGACTGTAGGAGAATCCCGTCGCCAAAAGCATCCGTTCGGGTGCTCGCGGCAGCGGTGTTCCGCCTTAGTGCACTTCGTCGACGGCATCCGGGGGTGCGGCTGTCTACTAAAGTTTGCGACGAGCATTCGATCAAGATGTTGGGAATCTTGTTGAATTGCTCGACTTGATATTAAAAAGAGTTTTCGATAATGAGACTAAAATGCGGGGTTTATAATTGTTAGGTATGCGATGTCTAAGGAATTCATTTGGTTAGGCATGCGATGTCTAAGGAGGTTGCGGATACCAACTGTTGTAGTTTTACACTTTCTTTTCTGTGACCGTAAGTGTAATATGTGGTGTATCGCTGGTTTCGTTGATATACATCAACGACAATTGGGATACGCATATTTACTTACGTTGATGATATGGGATATTATGTGTTGCTGTGATATGTTATATTAGATCGTCGTGTTCTGAATAGTCGGGGGTTTTATGTGAGATGAGAGTTTTTTCATTTTCATTCATGTAAAATTCATATGTATGTAATATTCTTTTATTGGGGCACTTCCGGGCTGAGGATGATGTCACCATGGTATATTATTTACTTTTCCGCATTAGGTAGACCCAAGGCGGGGAGCATAAGTAACCGGGTTCTAGGGTCCAGTGGGAGACCATCTCAAGGAGTCGAGACTGGGTCTCCTAACCCTAGAATTGGCAGTGTTGCTTGCCTCTCTCGTAGGGGTCTAGGGATGTGGGTTTGGCTATTTATCGCGACCGTGAAATCCGTGTTTTATACAGGCTCGTATTAAAACACGGACATCCTAGTATATCCAATATTTCATATATGTTCTTCTGCTGCAATGTTCTGTGATGAGTTCATATTACTGTGTGGGATGAATGTTTATATTATATATATGAGATATATGTTATATTGCAGATTTCGTTTCAAATGTGATGCTTGTGAAGTATAATAAAATGGGACCTCATTAAAGAGATTAATGAAATAAAAGAAACCTAAAGATATTGTAGAAACTTGTTTAAAAACTGGTAGCTCTAGTTCTTGCTTTGCATAGCGGTGTTCCTTGTAGAACATCCAGCACCTTATTCGATAAGGAAAGAGCCGAGATCCCTTCACCGGGAGTGAGCTCTTTAGCGAAACTAGCAGATGCTGCATACTCGGTTTGTCTTTTGATTGCTTCTATAATTTTTGCTTTGCATAGTGGTATTTGTGAAATATCCTGCACCTTATTCGATGAGGAAAGAGCCGACGATCCCTTCACCGGGAGTGACCTCTTTAGCGAAACTAGAAAAGGCCTAAAAAACACTCTATTTAAAATCACTCGATTCTACAATGATATCAAGTTCATTACGCACAAGGTTTTCTTAAAAACCTGTCGTAGCCCTCCGTCATTTAGGAAGTAGAGTACTTAGTATTCGTGCTGTGTATGTCGACTTTAGTTGAGGCGTAGTGTACGGTAGCTAAGTGATGTCTTCCTACACAGCATATGATGCGATTAGTTAGGACATTCATGCGATTATGTCGACCATAGTTGAGGGTCATGTAAGGTGGGTCTGATTAATCATGAAATGACAGGTAGAACTTGACTAGTGCTTATGATATGTTGACCTTAGTTAAGGTCATAAGTGCTAGGGGTAAAATATTATTGGGAATTTCAAGAGTTGAAATTTGTAATGAGATTGCATACCTTCTATGAGATAGTTGGATCCCGATACTCGCTGCGAGTAAGAGTTACTCCTGGGATAGTTTTACACATTACAATTAGCCGATCAAGTAGGTGTCTAGAAAGGTGTGAATGGGGTTACGCCCCTGGGAAAATGAGGTTTACTTTAATTAGGTCCGTGCGAAAGCACGGAGAACCTCCCTCAAAGTACCGGCACTGGCCTGGCTGAAAGATTGGCGAACTTATAGAGTGTAATTAATCCCGGCTAGTCTTTCCTTTTAGGGTTTGAAGGAAGATTTGACTAAAACAGTGGGAGACATCCTGATTAGATAAATTGATAACCAATCTAATCTTGTAAAAACGCACGCTGAGTGTTTTCTTCTCTCTCTCTCTCCAGGTAGCGACCATATCACGCCTTAATCAAGATAATAATACAGATGTTTTGACCGAACCCGCTTGTTATACTGCGCTAGGGAACGTTGGTCCCGCTCCAACTTATAATTGTTATAAGACAGAGCAGGAAATAGGGGATTACCAGAATTCCCGTGCCGCCCAACCGAAGAAAGTGCATGCTGATGCATCTTCTTCGGGTGTGTTCATTACATAGAACTGTTTCTCAGTATCCTTTACGTCCTGGGTATTTGATACCGGATCAGGATCCCACATATGTAATTTGTTACATGGGCTACACATAGGTAGAGAACTGAGAACGGGTGATAAATTTCATGAGATAGAAACGGTGCAAGTGTTGCAGCCAAGTCTGTTGGTAGTTATCACCCTGTATTATCAGAATACATTGATTCTGAACGAATGTTATTAGATACCGAACCTGATATACAACATCATATCAGTCTCTTTATTAGTAAAGAAAGATATAATTTTGTATTGTTGGATAATATTTTGAACATTTTCTATATCAAGAGTTGATCGGTTCAGGAACGTTATCTAAAAGCATAGACGTTCTAAATCATACCACAGTTCCTAAAGTACAAAACACACACAAGATGAAGAGTTCAGAAATGAACGAATCCTTCTTGAGGTATTGTAGACTAGGTCATATCAATGCGACCCGACTAGCTAAGTTACATATAGATGCATATTTAAATTAGTTTAAATCTACATCTTGTGAAACTTGCCAGTCATGTCACAAAGATAAGATGACGACAGCTCATTTATTGGAAATAGAGAAAGAATTAGTGAACTCTTAGGATTGTTACATGCTGATGTATGAAGGTCCCCTGTCTACACATGCCAAGACCGGTTCTTTGTACTTCATTACATTCACTGATTATCTCTCATGATCCGGACATATGTTCCTGTTAAAACACAAGTCTGGAACTTTTGAGAAATTCAATGAATATAAGTTAGAAGTAGAGAACCAAAAACGGGTAAAAGTATTATGTCCTTTGATGAGATCAAGGAGGAGAATACTTGAGCACGGGATTCCAGGACTATTCTAAAGGAGAATGAGATTCTCTCTCAGCATTACTCCTTCGTATACACCACAGCACGTCGGTGTATCGGGGCGGAGCAATCACACTCTATGTGATATGGTGCCCTCTATGATGAGTACTACTAAGTTTCCAACGAACCTTAGCCTCTCCGCCGATCTGGTAGGGTTCCTCATCCACCTGAGAGATACTTTAATTTTCTCTATGACAGTGGGAGCGAGGATTGCATCATGAGATGATGACGCAACTTATTTCGATCTGGCCATCAGGAGTGGGACTCGGTAAGAATGGCTGGATGCTTAGCGATCTGAGATGGAATCCTTATTCACCAACAAAGTATGGACTTTGGTTGCTTTATCTGAAGGGTTAAATCCCCATCAGGAGCAAGTATATCTTGAGAAGATTACTTGGTGTACATGGAAAAGTTGAGACTTTCAAAGCTATGCTTAAGTCCATCCAGATCCTACTTGCCACGGCTACATACCATGACTACGATATCTGGTGGTTGGGTATCATGACTGCTTTTCTAAATGTTGATTTGGAAGAGAGCGTCTAAATGTACACAGCCAGAGGGCTTCGTAGACAGAGGGAGCAGCGGAAACGTGTGCAAGTTGTTTTATGCGATAAAGCAGGCATCGCGGAGTTGGAACATCTATTTTGATGTAGTAGTCAAAGAGTTTACTTCATCAAAATGGTAGATGAACCTTGTATATACAAAAAGGTAGTAGGGATTATGGTGGTGATCCTCGTAGAGTACGTGGATCATATATTCTTGATAAAGAAGGAGTTTCCTATGCTACGCTCGGTCAATCTCCGCTTATCACAAGGATTCTCCATATAAGATCATAGTGATACCACCTAAATCCTAGGTTTTATATCTATGAGATAGATATAATTGGATGTTAGGATACTCACTAATTGTAGTGAGATGGTATTAATCGATCCTAGGGAGAATCACTGGAAAGGTTCCAGGGTGATAAGGACGACTGAATGTCAGTCGTAGGCATTGTCTTTACCCTCAGTGGAGGGACGGTATGTTGGAAGAGTTCCAAGCTAGATACTGTAGGGTTCCTAGGCATCCTAATGAGGTCTCACAAGGCATCAACCATGCCAATTTCAAATTTAAACGGTGCCGAGAAACCCTAGAACGGACCGTTGGCTAGATTTCTAGGCGAAAAGTAAACTAGTTAACACTTAACTAAAGAATACGGAAATATAACCTTTGTAGATCCGGTGCTCCACCTCCACGGCTCCGCAACGAAGTCGTCTCCGCTGTCCAAAAGGAATCTGGGCTCTAGAGTCGGCTTCGTCGGAGAAAAAGCGAGCTAGGTCGTCGATGTCCATGCCGAAGATGATCTACGTCGAGGCATCGCTAAATCAAGCTCCACCTTCACCAAGCCCTAAAAACTTGTGAAGGAAACACACTCTACTTCTTGGCAAGAGATAGAGAATGAAGAAATAGGAAGTGGGTAGACTTTAGAATTGGATTTCTCACTCTTTATCATCAATCACCATTGATGACCTTGCTTTCTTCACTTGAAGAAAAATGAGGAAGAAGAAGATAATAGTTATGATAAGTTAATTAAAAATGAAATGAATAATCAAACCTTATCATAACAAGACCATGGTTAATTGTAGAGAGTTAACTCAAGTTAGATGAATGGTTAGGGTTTGTATAATAAGACAAAATGGTTGCTATGGTCAAAGTTCATGAAGCTTCAAAGAATACAAACAAAATAGCAACCATTTTCTCATTTCCTTTTTCCTTTTTCCAAAAAGAAAAAGATTAATAAATGAATAAGGAAATCAAAACCCTAATTATCCACTTAAAACATGGTTTAATTCTTTACATTTAACCAAAATGCATGTATCATCAAACATGATACAATCTAGTGCACAAAATCATACCGCATATGTAATGCGCACATCCGAGTGAGAAAATCCATTATAAAGTGAACCGATACTAGTTAATGCAAAGTAATATATCAAATATATAATTATACATTAAATCATTAAATCAACACTTGATTTAACGATCCGGTCATATCGCATATAACCGGCTAGTATCATTAGTAACAACTTATCGAATCAACACTTGATCCGATAACCCGGCTATATCACATATAACCGATCAATGTCACATCGCGAGAATCGAATACAGTATCACATACTCGTATTATTCTCGGTCCCGCACATATCTCATATGCGCTCCTATTTCGTTTCGCTTGAGCCAGGAAACCTCTGTGTAGGACTCTAAAGACTCATCAATACGCCGGCAGCAGGTGATGATCATATCAAACACCCACAAGCCGCAAGCGGTCTGCTAAACGTAACGGCCACCCGGGTATTGAGCGATCTGAAGATCGACGAGCAAGCCCGCTCACACTCCAGTGAATCCAACCAGTAACACTACCGTACAGTCCGGTCTGATCGTCTGATATGTCGCATATCTCGCCTAGGGGTGGTAAACGTCAGACCCCAATAGCTCGATAAGTCGTGTCGATATGAGGTCTATAACAATTCGAGAAACTACTGGTAACACTTACCAGTAAATCTCAGCAACCCTGGCCAGGGATTTCCTGTTATAGCCAATCGAACACAGCGCAACATCAACTCCCTATACCGGGAGAGACAAATCCCCTCCTATCGCTCATTGCCTCCATGTAACTCGGGACTGTACCCAAAAACCACCGTTTTGCACGCCCTCTTGGACGTGGTAAGATGGAAATCAAAGCACAGTGGGAACCACACAAGACTCTATGACGATCTCGGGTCAACAGACTACTCTGTACCAGTGTCACCAGAGAACTGCCATCTGATGTGAGGTATAATACCATCTGGGAGTTCTCGGCGAGTCCGTCCAGTGTACCCAGTCTCTACTGAGCACCCGTATATCATCTCTGATGTCAAACACCAATGGATATGGGATCATCCATCGCCCATCTGTATGGGTCGAGAAGGTATACGCTAGTCTACTCTGGTATATCGATGCCCCGTCTCGATACACCCTCGACTAGGGACTTTGAAGGATGTACTTATGGACTACCATGTCCCCACTAGTATGATCCGCATCATAGTCCAGGTAGTCAAGCACACATCCTAAGGGCTTTACCAACATGTAACAGAGAGACAATCAGTATACACGTTAAGGTAAAGTTCAACCAGATAGCATACTATCATGTCGAGCAAGAAAGTCCTCCCTATATATGTCCCAGCATCCACTACAATATACATCCTATGTACAGTAATGGCCTCTAGGGCATACATATAACTAACAATCTCCCACTTGCACTAGGGCCATCTGTAGCAGTGGTTGTAGTATATCATACTCAACCATCCCATAAAAGTCTCTCTCTGGGAATAGGCCTTTCGTGAGTGGATCCGCTGTGTTTTTCTTCTGAGTGTACTCTCCTAACCTCGATCCCTTGGAGATCAACCATCTCCATGATCATGTGATACTGCCTTGGAATATATCTGGATCACTGATGGGACGGACGTTCCTTGGCATAAGCCACAACTCCATTGTCACACAATGGGAGGAACTAAGTTCATCTCATGAACCAATATACACCCAGACTGTCTCTTTGGTAGCATCTTAAGTAGCGATGTATCCAGCCTTTATCGTCTAGTATGTCACGGTATCTAGCTTGGAACTCTTCCAACATACCGTCCCTTTACTGAGGGTAAAGACAATGCCTGCGACTGACATTCAGTCGTCTTTATCACCCTGGAACCCTTCCAGTGATTCTCCCCAGGATCAACTGATACCATCTCACTATAGCTAGTGAGTATCCTAACATCCAATTAGATCTATCTCATAGATCCAAAGTCCAGGATTTAGTAGGTATCACTTTGATACTATATGGAGAATCATTGTGATAAACGGAGATTGATCGATCGTAGCATAAGAAACTCCTTTCTTATCAAGAGTATGTCATCCACGTACTCTACGAGGATCGTCACCATACTCCGTACTACCTTTTTGTTTATACAAGGTTCATCTACCATTTTGATGATGTCAAACTCTTTGACTAATTCATCAAAACAGATGTTCCAATTCCGCGATGCCTGCTTTATCTTATAAAGCATCTTGCACACGTTTCCGCTGCTCCCACTGTTTACGAAGCCTTCTGGCTGTGTACTTATAGACGCACTCTTCTAAAACATCATTTAGAAAAGCAGTCATGACACCCAACCACCAGATATCGTAGTCATGGTATGTAGCCGTGGTAAGTAGGATCTGGATGGACTTAAGCATAGATACTTGAAAAAAAAGGTTTCATCATTATCCACGCCTGGTCGATGACGAAAACCTTTAACTAGTCTAGCTTTGAAAGTCTCAACTTTTCCAAGTACACCAAGTAATCTTCTCAAGATATACTTGCTCCTGATGGGGATTTAACCCTTCAGATATAGCAACTAAAGTCCATACTTTGTTGGTGTATAAGGATTCCATCTCAGATCGCTAAGCATCCAGCCATTCTTACAGAGTCCCACTCCTGATGGCCAGCTCGAAGCTAGTTGGGTCATCATCTCATGACGCAGTCCTCGCTCCCACTGTCATAGAGAAACCGAAGTATCTCTCAGGTGGGTGATGAACCCTACTAGATCGGCGGAGAGGCCGAGGTTCGTTGGAATCTACTGAATCCTTTGGCTCTATCAAATCATCTGCTGCATTTTGTATAGCTGGAACATTTCCAGTTCTATATAACAGACATTGCCTCGAGCTTGTCGAGATCTTGCTTTTAAACATAGGCCGGACAACTCCAAATCTTAACTAACTTAAGACATGGGTTCTTCCCATTCCATATCTCATATGAAGCGGTAGGCAACTGATTTGATTAGAACCCTATTCAATAGGTATGCAGCTTCTCAAGTGCATAACACCCAAAAGGAAATAGGTAGCTCAGTATTACTCATCATAGAGCACACCTTATCACATAGGGTGTAATTGCTCCACCCCGATATACCATCGTGCTATGGTGTATGCGGAGGAGTAATGCTGAGAGAGAATCTCATTCTCCTTTAAAAAAGTCCAAGAATTTCGTGCCTAAGTATTCTCCTCCTTGATCTCATCAAAGGACATAATACTTATACCCGTGTTTTGCTTCTCTACTTCTAACTTATATTCTGTGAATATCTCAAAAGGTTCGGACTTGTGTTTCAACAGGAACATATGACTGAATCTTGAGAGATTATCAGAGAATGTAATGAAGTATAAAGAACCAGTCCTGGCATGTGTAGACAGGAGACTTTACATACATCATCATGTATCAGTCCCAAGAGTTCATTAACTCTTTCTCGGCTTCCAGTAAGCAGAGCTGGTGTCATTATATCTTTGTGACATGACTAGCGAGTTTCACAAGATGTAAATTCAAACTGATTTAAATATGCATCTACATGTAACTACAGCCAGTCGGGTCGCATAGATATGACCTAGTCTACAATGCCTCAAGAAGAATTCGTTCATTTCTGAACTCTTCCTCTTGCGTGTGTTCCATATACTAAGAACTGTAGTTTGATTTAGAACATCAATGCTTTAGATAACGTGTCTGAACCGATCAACTTTTGATATAGGAAATGTTCAAAACATTATCCAACAATACAAAATTTTATCATTTCTTTACTAATAAAGAGACTGATATGATTTTGTATATCAGGTTCGGTATCTAATAACATTCGTTCAGAATCAATGTATTGGTAATACAGGGTGACAGTGACCAACAGACTTGGCTGCAACACTTGCCCCGTTTTCTGCCTCATGAAACTTATCACCCGTTCTCAGTTCTCTACCTTTCTGTAGCCCTATGTAACAGATTACATATCCGGGATCCTGATCCGGTATCACATACCCAGGACGTAAAGAATAGAGAAACAGTTCTGTATAAAGAACACACCCGAAGATGATGCATCAGCATGCACTCTCTTCGTTTGGGCGGCACGGGAAATCTGGTATTCCCCAATTTCCTGCTCTGTCTTATAACAATTATAAGTTGGAGCGGGATCAACGTTCCCCAGCTTAGTATAACAAGCGGGTTCGGTCAATAATCCGTTTTATTATCTTGATTAAGGCGTGATATGGTCGCTACCTGGAGAGAGAGAGAAGAAAACACTCAGCGTGCGCTCTTGCAAGAATAGATTGGTTATTATTTTATCTAATCAGGATGGCTCCCACTGCTTTTTATCAAATCTTCCTTCAAACCCTAACAGGAAAGACTAGCCGGGATTAATTACACACTACAAGTTCGCCAATCTTTCAGCCAGGCCAGTGTCGGTACTTTGAGGGAGGTCCCCCGTGCTTTCGCACGAACCTAATTAATGTAAACCTCGTTTACCCAGAGGCGTAACCTCGTTAACACCTTTCTAGACACCTACTTGATCGGCTAATTGTAATGTATAAAACTCTCCCAGGAGTAACTCTTACTCGCAGCGGGTATCGGGATCCAACTATCTCATAGAAGGTATGCAATCTCATTGCAAATTTCAACACTTGAAATTCCCGATAAATATTTTGCCCCTAGCAGCTATATGACCTTAACATAGTCAACAAATCATAAGTGCTAGTCAAGTTCAACCCGTCATTTCGCGATTGAATTAAACCCACCCGCACGACCCTTAACATAGTCAACAAAGTCGCACGACTACCCTAATCCAATCACATCATATGCTTATGCAGATAAGCACTAATTAGCTACCGCACACTACGCCTTAACATAGTCAACAAACGTAGCACGAATACTAACCAGTACTTATCTGAAATGACGGAGGGCTACGACAGGTTTTTCTGAAAACCTTTTGCGTAATGAACTTGATATCGTTGTAGAATCAAATGATTTTGAAATGGAGTGTTTTTGAGGCTTTTCTAGTTTTGCTAAAGGAGTCACTCCCGGTGAAGGGATCGTCGGTCCTTTCCTCGTCGAATGAGGTGCGGGATATATCATATATATCACTGTGCAAAGCAAAAACACCTAAAAGCAATCAAAAGACAAACCGAGTGTGTAGCATCTGCCAGTTATTGCTAAAGGAGTCACTCCCGGTGAAGGGATCTCGGTCCTTTCCTCATCGAATAAGGTGCAGGATATATCACATATACCGCTGTGCAAAGCAAGAACTGTAGCTACCTGTTTTATTTTGAAATTCGATTCTACAACATCTTAGGTTTCTTTTCTTTCATTAATCTCATTAATGAAGTCCCATCATTTAAATTACCTAAACATCACAGATAAATACGACGTACACTTATGCCATCCGCATTCGCCTCGATGTCCCCTCGTGCACCGTTAGGTTAGGTAACTAACGGCAGAGCGGGGCAGGGCTAGCGCGGGTGTAAAACATAAGTAACGTCTATATAATATATCATATATACTATATACTGTATCTATCATAGAACATCACATGATCACATCACAGATATCGCAGCAGAAGAAACATATGAAATATTGGATATACTAGGACGTCCGTGTTTTCAATACGAGCCAGTATAAAACACGGATTCCACGGTCGTGATGAATAGCCAAACCCACACCCCTAGACCCCTATGAGAGCGGCAAGCAACCCTACCAATTCTAGAGTTAGGAGACCCGGACTCGACTCCTCGAGTTGGTCTCCCACTGGACTCCAGAACCCGGTTACTTGTGCCCTCCTCCTTGGGTCTATCCTAGTGCGGAAAAGTAAATAATATACAACGGGTGACTACTTCCGCAACCTGGAAGCGCCCCAATAAAAGAATATTACATACAAGTTTTTACATGAATGAAAATGAAAAACACTCATCTCACATAAAAACCCCCGGCTATTCAAACATGACGATCCAATATAACATATCCAGCAACACATAACATCACATGTCATCAACGTAAGTAAATATGCGCATCCCAATTGTCGTTGACATATAGCAACGAAACCGGCGATATCACATATTACACTTACGGTCACAGAAAAGAAAGTGTAAAACTACAACAGTTGGAATCCGCAACCACCTCAGACATCACATGCCTGACCAAATGAATTCCTTAGACATCGCATGCCTAACAATTATAAACCCCGCATTTTAGTCTCAAAATCGAAAACACTTTTCAATACCAAGTCGGGCAATTCAACAAGATTCCCGACATCCTGATCGAATGCTCGTCGCAAACTTCAGTAGACGGCCGCACCCCCGATACCGTCGACGAAGTGCACCAAGGCGGAACACCGCTACCGCGAGCACCCGAACGGATGCTTTCGGCGACGGGGTTCTCCTACAGTCACTTGGTCGGGGCTTTGGAGTGAGGCTGTCTATTAAGTTTACCCGGCGAGTATCCGCGTACGCTACGTGATTGCGACGGACTTATGATCACATCAAAATTCCGTGACAACCGATCAAGTGAGACTAAACTGCTATGTTTATAACATTCATTCAGTTATCTCATAACTTCTTGTGAATTCCAATTATTGTATCCCATTCCAGATAAACAGAAAATGTTAAACTTTTCGATCGAACAGTCAAACACCCAAGTTTTCCCGGTACAGATCAACACATGAAACAAGTCTAACAACATTCAGTTCGTGCCTCAGTACCAACGGTCCAGCCGTAGAAGGGTTAAGCCAACGCCTCACATGTGGCACGCCGTACTGCCCCAAACCCGAAGGTTCAAAGGGCAGTTCAAGACGGTCACATAATCGAGTTAAGGTTTGTTGTCTTCTAGAGGGTCCATCGAGTTACTTGCACTACTTAGAACGTCGTTAAACTACGGAAAAATCCAACACTTGGAAATTTCCCGACAGGGGAAAAATTGGGTATTTATATCCGGTCGAACTTTTTAACATATTCTAAAATTTATCCGGAAAGCCACACAGACAAAATTTGATACTCCGATCGAAACACCGAATCCCCAAAAACACAGCAGAAAAATTCAACTATTGAATCAATTTAAAAATTCCCAGAAAACTCAGCATAATTTATCAGGAATTACTGTGCAAAACATAAGGGCTGACGTCACCATAAGGCCGCGGAACCGCCGCAGAAGCCAGGCTTCTGCCGCGGTTCCGCCGCACAAATCACTGTTCACCAGAAACTTTTTGCACCGTAATTCTTATTTTTCCCTGCTGAATTTTTTAGCAATTTTTAATTCGGAAAAATCCCAGTTTTTGAAAAAAGGACAGAGAGCAAATTTGGGTTTGGGTTTTCGGGTCGTTCGGACTTCAAACTCCGTCTAGACTTCGCCTAAGGCTCTAGCTAGGCTCTGATACCACTGTAGGGTTCCTAGGCATCCTAATGAGGTCTCACAAGGCATCAACCATGCCAATTTCAAATTTAAACGGTGCCGAGAAACCCTAGAACGGACCGTTGGATAGATTTCTAGGCGAAAAGTAAACTAGTTAACACTTAACTAAAGAATACGGAAATACAACCTTTGTAGATCCGGTGCTCCACCTCCACGGCTCCGCAACGAAGTCGTCTCCGCTGTCCAAAAGGAATCCGGGCTCTAGAGTCGGCTTCGTCGGAGAAAAAGCGAGCTAGGTCGTCGATGTCCATGCCGAAGATGATCTACGTCGAGGCATCGCTAAATCAAGCTCCACCTTCACCAAGCCCTAAAAACTTGTGAAGGAAACACACTCTACTACTTGGCAAGAGGTAGAGGATGAAGAAATAGGAAGTGGGTAGACTTTAGAATTGGATTTCTCACTCTTTATCATCAATCACCATTGATGACCTTGCTTTCTTCACTTGAAGAAAAATGAGGAAGAAGAAGATAATAGTTATGATAAGTTAATTAAAAATGAAATGAATAATCAAACCTTATCATAACAAGACCATGGTTAATTGTAGAGAGTTAACTCAAGTTAGATGAATGGTTAGGGTTTGTATAAGAAGACAAAATGGTTGCTATGGTCAAAGTTCATGAAGCTTCAAAGAATACAAACAAAATAGCAACCATTTTCTCATTTCCTTTTTCCTTTTTCCAAAAAGAAAAAGATTAATAAATGAATAAGGAAATCAAAACCCTAATTATCCACTTAAAACATGGTTTAATTCTTTACATTTAACCAAAATGCATGTATCATCAAACATGATACAATCTAGTGCACAAAATCATACCGCATATGTAATGCGCACATCCGAATGAGAAAATCCATTATAAAGTGAACCGATACTAGTTAATGCAAAGTAATATATCAAATATATAATTATACATTAAATCATTAAATCAACACTTGATTTAACGATCCGGTCATATCGCATATAACCGGCTAGTATCATTAATAACAACTTATCGAATCAACACTTGATCCGATAACCCGGCTATATCACATATAACCGATCAATGTCACATCGCGAGAATCGAATACAGTATCACATACTCGTATTATTCTCGGTCCCGCACATATCTCATATGCGCTCCTATTTCGTTTCGCTTGAGCCAGGAAACCTCTGTGTAGGACTCTAAAGACTCGTCAATACGCCGGCAGCAGGTGATGATCATATCAAACACCCACAAGCCGCAAGCGGTCTGCTAAACGTAACGGCCACCCGGGTATTGAGCGATCTGAAGATTGACGAGCAAGCCCGCTCACACTCCAGTGAATCCAACCAGTAACACTACCGTACAGTCCGGTCTGATCGTCTGATATGTCGCATATCTCGCCTAGGGGTGGTAAACGTCAGACCCCAATAGCTCGATAAGTCGTGTCGATATGAGGTCTATAACAATTCGAGAAACTACTGGTAACACTTACCAGTAAATCTCAGCAACCCTGGCCAGGGATTTCCTGTTATAGCCAATCGAACACAGCGCAACATCAACTCCCTATACCGGGAGAGACAAATCCCCTCCTATCGCTCATTGCCTCCATGTGACTCGGGACTGTACCCAAAAACCACCGTTTTGCACGCCCTCTTGGACATGGTAAGATGGAAATCAAAGCACAGTGGGAACCACACAAGACTCTATGACGATCTCGGGTCAACAGATTACTCTGTACCAGTGTCACCAGAGAACTGCCATCTGACGTGAGGTATAATACCATCTGGGAGTTCTCGGCGAGTCCGTCCAGTGTACCCAGTCTCTACTGAGCACCCGTATATCATCTCTGATGTCAAACACCAATGGATATGGGATCATCCATCGCCCATCTGTATGGGTCGAGAAGGTATACGCTAGTCTACTCTGGTATATCGATGCCCCGTCTCGATACACCCTCGACTAGGGACTTTGAAGGATGTACTTATGGACTACCATGTCCCCACTAGTATGATCCGCATCATAGTCCAGGTAGTCAAGCACACATCCTAAGGGCTTTACCAACATGTAACAGAGAGACAATCAGTATACACGTTAAGGTAAAGTTCAACCAGATAGCATACTATCATGTCGAGCAAGAAAGTCCTCCCTATATATGTCCCAGCATCCACTACAATATACATCCTATGTACAGTAATGGCCTCTAGGGCATACATATAACTAACAGATACCGTGACTTACTAGACGATTAAAGGCAAGATACATCGTTACTAAAGATGCTACCAAAGAGGCGGTCTGGATATATAAGTTCATGAGATGAACTTTGTTCCTACCATTGTGTGATAATGGAGTTGTGGCTTATGCCAAGGAACCCCCGTTCCATCTGAAATTCAGATATAATTCTTAGACAGTATCACCTGATCATGGAGATGGTTGATCTCTAGAGAGATCAAGGTTAGGAGAGTAGACACAGAGGACAACAGCGCGGATCCACTCACAAAGGCCTTTTTCCCAGTAGAGACTTTTATGGGATGGTTGAGTATGAGATACTTCAACCACAGCTAATTGTTGGGTATGCGATACCACAACAGATGGCCCTAGTGCAAGTGGGAGATTGTTAGTTATATGTATGCCCTAGAGGCCATTACTGTACATACGATGTATAAAGTAGTGGATGCTAGGATATATATAGGGAGGACTTTCTTGCTCGACACGATAGTATGCTATCTGGTTGTATTTTATCTTAACATGTACTCTGATTGTCTCTATATTACATGTTGATAAAGCCCTTAGGATATGTACTCGACTACTGGGACTATGATGAGATCATATTAGTGGGGCCACGGTAGTCGACGAGTACATCCTATAACTGTTCTTAGTCGAGGGTGTATCGAGACAGGGCATCGATACACCAGAGTAGACTAGCGTATACGCATCTTGACCCATATGATGGGCGATGGATGATTCCATATCCATCGGTGTTTGACATCAAGGATGGTGTACAGGTGCTCAGTGGAGACTGGGTACACTGGACGGACTCGCCGAGAACTCCCAGATGGTATTATACCTCACGTCAGATGGCAGTTCTCCGGTGACACTGGTACAGAGTAGTCTGTTGACCCGAGATCGTCATAGAGTCTTGTGTGATTTCCACTGTACTTTGATTTCCATCATACCACGTCCAAGAGGGCGTGCAAAAAGGTGGCTTTTGGGTACAGTCCTGAATCACAAGGAGGCAATGAGCGATAAGAGGGGATTCGTCTCTCCCGGTATAGGGAGTTGATGTTGTGCTGTGCTCGATTGGGTATAACTGGAAATCCCTGGCTAGGGTTGCTGAGATTTACTGGTAAGTGTTATCAGTAGTTTCTCGAAATGTTATAGACCTCAAATCGATACGACTTATCAAGCTACTGGGGTCTGACGTTTACCACCCCTAAGCGAGATATGCGACATATCAGACGACGAGACCGGACTCTGTACGGGAGTGTTACCGACTGGATTCACAGGAGAATGTACATGCTTGCTTGTTGATCTTCTGAGCGCTCATACCTCGGTGGCTGTTACGTTTAGCTGACCACTTGCAGCTTGTGGGTGATTGATATGATCATCACCTATTGCCGGGTATTGACGATTCTTTAGAGTCCTACACAGAGGTTTCTTGGTTCCGGCAAAACGAAGTAGGAGCACATATGTGATATGTGCGGGACCGAGAACAATACGTGTATGTGATACTGTATTAGATTCTCGCGATATGAGATATCGGTCGGGTATATGTGATATAACCGGGTCATCGGATCAAGTGTTGATTCGATGAACTGATATAGATTATATTAGTCGGTTATTTGTGAAATAGCCGGATTATCGGATCAAGTGTTGATTCGATAATTTAATGTATAATTATATATTTGATATATTAAATTACATTAACTGATATAAGCTCACTAAAAGATTCTTTTTCTCACTCGGGTAATACATTGATATATATGCGATATATGTTAATTGTATTATTTTATTTTGTTACAATAAATATTGTATATGTGATATATAATATTGTAACGTGTTAGGGTTATTAATGCAACATGTTTAGTGGAGATTAAACATGGTTAGGGTTTGATTTGGGTTAATCTTTTCTAGAACCTTCTAGAAGGTTTTATTTTGTTTTGTGCAAAGATATTTGTGTTGATATTTTGCATAGATATTTGTTTAACCCAACCAAACCTTTAACCATGATTCAATCTCTACAAGGGTTAGTTCTTCTCAAATAAACCATGGTTGCATTTCTAACCTTTGACTTAAGTTATTCATTATTCATCACAAAAGGATTTGATTCTTCTTCTTCTTCTTCCTTGGTGCAAAGCTTTCTTGCTTTGATTTTTGTGATGAAAGTGAGTGAGAATAAGAAAACAAATGAGAGCTAAAATCCTACTTCATCATCCTTATCTATCCTTGCCATTTATATGAGGGTGTTCACCTCATTAGTGAGTGAGTGCTTGGGTTAAGGAAACTTCAAGGTAGATCATCTTTGTTATCGAAGATCGGAAGCAAGCTTGCATCTTTCTCTTCGTGGAGCCTCTCTAGAGTCCGGATGCACGATGATCGCAGTGAAGGGACCTCAACACGGAGCTTTAGAACTGAAGGACATGATCTACAAAGGTTGTAATCCCTATCACTTAGTGTTAAAGTGTTTAACATGCTTTGTTTCACCTAATCTCTAGTTTAAAGATCTTGGTTAGGGTTGTTCGGCACGGCTAAATTTTAAATCGGGCATGGTTGATGCTTCGTAGACCCTTGTGCGTATGTCTAGCATCCCTACATACATATTAGTTGAGCCCTTAGGATCTTTACTTGGTTACCAGCATTGTGATGGCCGCCACACTAGTAGGGGCTGGGTAATCTACAAGCACATCCTTATACAGGTCCCTAGTCATAGGATTATCGAGACGGGACATCGATACTCCGCAGTAGACTGGTGTATACGCTTCTCATCTCAGCAGGGGAGATGGTCTGTCCTACAGCCATTAGTACGCCGTACTGGAGATAGTATACAGGTGCTCGTTAGGTTACGAGTATATTGGACAAGACTCGTCGGGAACTGATGATGGTTAATATACCTGTCGTCGGGTAGCAGTTCCTAGGTGACATGAATACAGTTTAGTCCGTCGACTTGACACTGCTACTTCGCCTCGAGTGTGTTCCCACTGTACTTTGATCACTACCCTACCACGGCTCAAAAGAGTCGTGCAAACAGGTAGTAGTTGGGTGCAGTCCCGAAGCACTTGGAGGCAGTGGCGGTTAGATAGGATTCGTCTCTCCCAGTATTGGGGGTTGATTTCGCGCTGTGTTGTAGAGCCATTACACAAAGTCCGTGGCCATGGAAAGTGAGATTTACTGGTAGGTGTTCCAGTAGTTTCTCAGAGTGTTCTGGGCTACACTCCGACATGACTTATACCGCTTTTAGGGGTCTGACGTTTACCATCCCCTAGGCCCGATATGCGATACTCTTAGACGAACAGACCGGACTGTATGGAGATTGTCACATTCAGGCTCAGTAGTAGTTCGAATGAGTTACTTCATCGGCCTTCTTATCGACATCTACCTGGGCAGCCGTTACGTGCAGCTAGTACCGCTTGCGGCTTGTGGTTAAACCCATTGCTAGCGTAGTGCCGAGTCTTGAGAGTCCCACACAGAGAGTTTCCCTGCATTGGGCAAAAGGTGTAGATGCCGTATGGTTTTACAGCAGGGCTTCGATCACTTACGTGCACTTGTGCACGTACGATGATCGGGCGGATAATACTAGTGGGCTTTGGTTTAAGCCGGATCCTCGTATTATACTGATGGATTTATTTCGTCTTTTTGTATTCGTATTCTACATAATACGGATATGGGTATGTATATACGGATGAGGGGCATTCTCATAATTTGTCGGGAAAGCTTCTAGAAGGAGATGACTCATTAAGGTTTTTATCTTTTGATTAAAGCTTAAATGAGGTGGAGGAAATGAGGTGTATGTTTACATTAAATGAACCATGACTCATGAGGTGATTCACTACTTGAATTAAATGAAGCATGCTAAGATATTTACTAGATATTATTTGATAGATATTTTGTATGCTTCATATTATTCAATCATGAGTGATTATTCATTAAGTTTATCACAAACACTCTCATTCTCTCAAGTATTCGTCTTCTTCTTCCTAAAAACCCTAATAGCTCTCATGTGTTGAGAATCTTAGGGTTTAAAGAGACAAAGCATTCCATCTAAATACTCTACACCCTCTAGGACTTCTAGTTTAACAAACTAGAAGCCGTAGTTACCTCGGTTTTGAGGTAGTAGCTCGGACTATAGACTCTCGGGTGGATCGTCTTTGACTCGAGGAGGCCGTCAAAGTAGCCGCGACCTGTTACGATCCTTGAAGCCAACGACGAGTAGAGGACATTGATGAAGACCCAAAGGACTTGTATCGTGAGGTATAACTTCGAATCCGAGCAGTTAAACCTCTTGTGCTTTGCTAGCTAGGGTTTGTGTTCGATCCTTGGTTCAAGTCGGTGTTGCGAAGCTCGTAAAAATCATTTTTTGCTATTTTCGCCTCCCCGCGGACACGTGGGGTGCGCTACATCGACTCACAGTGGTATCAGAGCCTTTCACAAACCTTAGATAGCCTGTAGCGATGTTAGAATTCCGCCGTTTTTTTCGGGCAAACTGTCGACAAAAACAGTTTTCAAAAGTGAGGTTTTGAGTAGTTTGCACACCCCGCGGGCTCACGGTTAACTAAGAAGCCATGGGGTTGAGCATGCGCATCCTGGGGATAGCCCCGGGGGGGACCAACGGCCGGGAGCACCACCCAAGACCACCATTTGGTGGCCTTTGGTGCTGGTGACCCGAAAGCACCACCAGTTGGTGCTCTCGGGTCTTCCCACTTTGTGGGGCCACCTCGTGGTGGCCCATCAGGGTGGGTACTCCTCGAGGTCCCCAGTTTGACGTCTTATCATGTGTCTTCGCCTCCGTGAAGATTCAGGTGGGTTTTGAGTTCATTTCGACTCCCGGATTGGCTCAAAATTTTTCAGTTTTGAATGTTTAGCTCACTGGATTTTCATGCCTTGGAAAATTGGATGTGTTTGCTAATCGCGTACGGGATTCTAATGTTGCTATTACTTTACAAGCTTGGTGATGTTTTTATGTGTTTGGAAACGTCGACTAATTGCTATACGACAATTAGTCGGGGTTGCACATATCTGTGATGTTAGTATATATCGGTTTGTGTATATGAACTTGTTGGATTGTCGTGGATGAATAGCCGGGGATGTGAGATGAGGGTATTTCATTCTTTCATTCAAATGTAAGTTGTAATTTGTTGTAATATTATTTCGTGGGGCACATCCGGGTTGAGGTTGTAGCCACCATTGTATTATTTCATTTACTGTTTATTGCTCATAGGATAGACCCAAGTTGGGGTGCACAAACTACCGGATACTTTGAAGTGCCGAGTGAACTACTCACTTTGTTGAGGGAGGTTGTTCCACTTCGGGTATTTGGCGGGTAGTTTGCCGCACCCGTAGGGGTCTAGGGTGGGGTTTGGCTATTCATCACAACCGTGTAAACCGTCTTTTGTTGCAGGCTCAAACGAAACGCGGACTTCCTAATATATCCAATGTGTTCATCTGTGATTTGGAATGCCTATTATTACGTCTGACGAATGTACATATCTATATATGATATCTAGTAGGCATTGCTTTTGTTTTACATCCGCGCTAGTCCAGCCCCCACTCTGTCGTTAGTTAAGTAACCTAACGGGTGATGATGGGGCCCAGTGGCGAATGCGGATGGTATAAGCGTACGTTGTATTTTCGTTGTTTTCTGCAATGGTAGGCTAATTGATGGGACACATTATATTAATGCAAAGAAAAACAAACCAAAGCTGAATCGTTGGAACAAAGTTTTAAACCACTCGGTTATTTCAAAACAGCAGACTTTTAATTGCGGAGCTTAAACAACTCCTTTTAAAATCTATCAGGTTCCTTCGATTATATCAAGTTCACTATGTTCACGGTTTCGCCAAAACCATTCGTAGCCCTCCGTCATTTCATATGAATATTCAATAGTATTCAAGCTATGTTTGTTGACCTTCGTCAAGGCATAGTGATTGGTAGCTGCTGGGTGTTCATATGTAGCATAGATAGATGCGTTGGTTTGGGACAGTCGTATTACCTTGTTGACCTTCATCAAGGTATATACGGATGGGTTCAAATTAACCTAGACAATGATGGGTAGAACCTGACATGTAACTTATGATTTGTTGACCTTCGTCAAGGTCATAGGAGTATGAGGCAAAAATCTACATCGGGAGTTTCTAAAGAAACCGAAACTTGCTAGTGCTGCATACCATTTGGAGTTTGATAATATTGGTAGGATTCCTTCAGCATTATCACACAATGATATTTGGGTCCCGATCCTACTGTGAGTATCCGCTACTCCTCAGGAGATTCTTCACTTAACGATCAATGCTATAAACCAAGTAGGTGTCTAGAAAAGTGTTAGCAAGGCTACGTCCCCAGGGAAAAGAGGTTATTTAATTAAGGAACTTCACGAAAACGTCGTAAAACCTCTCTCGAAGTACCGACACTGACCTGGCTGAACAGTTAAGCAAGTATTGTACGGTGAGACTAATCCTGACTAATTCTTCTTTTATGGTTTGAGGAAGGATTCGAGAAACAGTGGGAGCCATCCTGTTTAGATAAATTAAAAACCAATCTAAACTTGCAAGAGTATCATGCTAAGTGTTTTCTTCTCTCTCTCTCTCTTAATTGCAGCGACCCTGCGACCAAGATTATGTTACATCTAGATAATAAAATAACTGAATTTGACTATAATGACTGGCAAAGTTTGTCCAGATGTCCATTGCCTATGACAAGCTGGACCACCTCATTACTACTCAAGCCCCCACCGTCCCAGGTCCAGTTTTCACCGTCGCGGATAAGGATATCCGTAAGGCAAGGGAAAAAGACTGTGCGAATGCCAAGTGCCTCGTGTTAGCCTTAGTTTATGGTGTATACCAGAGGTAGCACGAGAAGATGGACTTAGTTTCTATTTTTCTCCATAACAAAGTTTTATATGGAGAGCAATCTCATATCGCAAGATATAAGACCTAGAAGGAATTGCTTCAAGCGAGGTTGGCTGTCGGGTCATCTGTAGGGGACAACGTCCTTACGATGACTAGCTATATTGATGATCTCACGGACCTGGAGACCACGTTGAGAAACAGGTCATATGCTGATTGATTCTACAGTCCCTAACTCCTACTTACACTCAGGGGAAGAAAGTTATACTTCCAGTTGAGGGCACCCTGAAGGAAACCAGGATGACACCCGCTCTGCTTATTGGAGAATCTTCCTCTTCTGGATCTAAGGCGGAAGCCAAGGGTGAGAAGAAGAAGACCTCCACAAAGCTGAAATGTGGTGTCAGTAAGGTAGAAGGACAGGGAAGGACAAAAGTTTTGGGGTTAACAGTAGGGAAGGAGGGATGTTCCTGTTGTTATGGGAAAGGGCATTGGAAGAGGGATTGCAGGGCTTGGAAAGCTAGAATCCAGGATCCGAAGCATGTTGTGGCTTTGACTTCGGGTGTGTTTGTGATCGAAAACTGTATGTCAATTAACTCTACTTCCTGGGTACTAGATACCGGATCATGATCTCATATCTGTAATTCGTTACAGGCTTTGAGAAACCGTAGAGTTATTAGGGTAGGTGATATGACTCTCAGAGTTGCGAACGGAATGAGCGTGGACGCTGAATCCGTAGGGGAATATCATCTAGGATTGACAAGTGGGCAGATATTGATTCTACGTAACTGTTTGTATGTACCTAGTCTAGCTTGTAATATCATATCTGTATCCATACTTTCTAAGGAAGGATATATTTGTAAGCAATGTCGTCCACATCCACCTAAATCAGGCTTTGATTGGGTCAGGTATATTAGATAACGATATATACATATTAAATCAAGCTCAGGTTTTCAGTGTCCAGAACACACTTAAAAGAAAGTCTCCGGAAACAAATCAGGCTTTCTTATGGCATTGTAGACTGGGTCACATCAATGAAACACGGTTGACGAAGTTACATAAAGAGGGATATTTGGATCCGCTTGAATATCAGTCTTATGCTACTTGTGAATCTTGTCTTATGGGAAAGATGCCAAAGACTCCGTTCACTGGACACGGAGAGAGCCGGCGAGCTCTTAGGACTTATACACAGCGATGTATGCGGTCCAATGTCTACACATGCGCGAAGTGGTTATTCCTATTTCATTACTTTTACGGATGATTTCTCTAGGTTTGGACATGTCTTCTTGATGAAGCATAAATCCGAGGCTTTTAAGAAATTCCGGGAATACAAGAATGAAGTGGAAAAACAAACAGGCAAAAGTATCAAGAAACTAAGATCTGATCGAGGTGGTGAATACTTACGTGCCGAGTTCCTGGGCTACCTAAAAGAGAATAGAATTCTCTCTCAGCTTACTCCTCCATACACACCATAACACAACGGTGTATCGGAAAGGAGGAATCGGACCCTATTGAATATGGTTCGTTCCATGATGAGTAAGGCCGAGTTACTGCGATCCTTTTGGAGTTATGCACTAGAATTAGATGCATATCTTTTGAACAAGGTTCCAACCAAGACTGTGCCTACCACACCATATCAGATGTGGAGTGGGAAGAAACCCTGTCTTAAGTACCTTAAGATATAGGGATGTCCAGCTTTTGTATAGAAGCAACATGCTGACAAGCTCGAGGCATGCTCAGTACCGTGTATGCTTGTGGGATACCTAAAGAACTCCAGGGGGTATCTTTTCTATTACGCAGAGAAACAAAAGGTTTTTTTTTCTCAACATCCCCATTTCTTGGAAGCTGAATTTTTAGAAAATCAAAAAAGTGGGAGCGCAATAGAACTGGAAGAAATTCCAGAACCACAATCTATTACTGAAAGCTTGGTAGAACCAGAAGTTTCAGAAGAACCGGACATCCCAGCGCCACTCCGCAGAAGTAGTAGGCAGTCTCATCTGCCCGAGAGATACTACGGTTTTCTCATAGACTGGGATCGAGAGGATTGCATCGTTGACAATGATGAGCCTACTAGCTTCCAGCAAGCCATTTAGAGCGGCGACTCGGTAAAATGGCTGGATGCAATGCGGACCGAGATGGAGTCCATGTACACCAACAAAGTATGGACTATGGACATTGCTCCAGAGGGGGTAAAACCCGTAGGATGCAAATGGATCTTCAGAAAGAAGATTGGTGTAGATGGACAGGTTGAAACCTATAAGGCTAGACTTGTTGCAAAGAGTTTGTTAGTTATATGTATGCCCTAGAGGCCATTACTATACATAGGATGTATATTGTAGTGGATGCTTGGACATATATAGGGAGGACTTTCTTGCTCGACATGATAGTATGCTATCTGGTTGCTCTTTACCTTAACATGTACACTGATTGTCTCTCTGTTACATGCTGGTAAAGCCCTTAGGATGTGTACTTGACTACCTGGACTATGATGCGGATCATACTAGTGGGGACATGGTAGTCCATAAGTACATCCTTCAAGGTCCCTAGTCATGGGTGTATCGAGACGGGGCATCGATATACCAGAGTAGACTAGCGTATACCTTCTCGACCCATACAGATGGGCGATGGATGATCCCATATCCATTGGTGTTTGACATCAGAGATGATATACGGACGCTCAGTGGAGACTGAGTACACTGTACGGACTCTCCGAGAACTCCCAGATAGTAATATACCTTACGTCAGATGGCAGTTCTCTGGTGACACTGGTACAGAGTAGTCTGTTGACCCGAGATCGTCATAGAGTCTTGTGTGGTTTCCACTGTGCTTTGATTTCCACCTTACCAAGTCCAAGAGGGCGTGCAAAACGGTGGTTTTTGGGTACAGTCCCGAATCACATGGAGGCAATGAGCGATAGGAGGGGATTCGTCTCTCCCGGTATAGGGAGTTGATGTTGCGCTGTGTTCGATTGGCTATAACCGAAAATCCCTGGTCAGGGTTGCTGAGATTTACTGGTAAGTGTTACCGGTAGTTTCTCGAACTATTATAGACCTCATATCGACATGACTTATCGAGCTACTGGGGTCTGACGTTTACCACCCCTAGGCGAGATATGCGACATATCAGACGATCAGACCGGACTGTACGGTAAGTGTTACTGGTTGGATTCACAGGAGTGTGAGCGGGCTTGCTCGTCGATCTTTTGATCGCTCAATACCCGGGTGGCTGTTACGTTTAGCAGACCGCTTGCGGCTTATGGGTGTTTGATATGATCATCACCTGCTGCCGGCGTATTGACGAGTCTTTAGAGTCCTACACAGAGGTTTCCTGGCTCAAGCGAAACGAAATAGGAGCGCATATGAGATATGTGCGGGACTGAGAATAATACCAGTATGTGATACTATATTCTATTCTCGCGATTTGTATCATCGGCAGGTTATATGTGATATAGCCGGGTTACCGAATCAAGTGTTGATTCGATACATTGATACACTTGATACTAGTCGGTTATATGCGATATGACCGGATCATTAAATCAAGTGTTGATTTAATGATTTAATGTATAATTATATATTTGATATATTACTTTACATTAACTAGTATTTGTTCACTTTAGATGGATTTTCTCACTTGATGTGCACATTGTATATGTGATATACTTTTGTGCACAAGATTGTATCATGTTTGATGATACATGCTAACTTGGGTTTGTGTAAATAATTAAACCTGTAAGTGCACGGCGGCGCCCCGTCCGTCAATCCGACGGCCAAATGCGGAAACGGTGATAAACTTTAATTTTGCGAACTTTGCAAACCGGCACCACCGCGCACTAAACCCCGGATCGGGCCATTAAACTTGTCCTAGCTAACT
Organism: Agapanthus africanus; assembly: GCA_030015575.1. Lineage (NCBI taxonomy): Eukaryota > Viridiplantae > Streptophyta > Magnoliopsida > Asparagales > Amaryllidaceae > Agapanthus > Agapanthus africanus. Next base: position 189,479,903 of record JASDDO010000001.1, read on the forward strand.
AACAAGATAAGGGAAGAGATATACCGAATGATCCGAGTCCTTCGGTCTTCGTCTCCACTCCGATCTCCCGCGGATGCTTCGTCCGTCATCTCCTCGTTGTCGCCTCTTCGCCGGAAGGGCACCACATCGCCTGCATCTTTTACGGGCTCCCACCTTAATACCGAGGCAACTCGGGCACGAAGCTGGCGAGTCGACGCGTCCAAGATTTGCTGTAGAAAGTGTAGTGTAGAGCTTATGTCTCATTTGGGGTTTGTTGCCTTTAAAGATGATGGAGGAATCAAGATAAGAAAAATGGTGCTTGCATTTTTCTAGCATGAAATGAGATGAACAAATTTTCCCTCTTGAAAATGATCCTCTCTTCTTCTTCTCTCTAGTATGAAAAACTTATCCTCTTAGAAAAATGGTGGAGGAAAGAATATGAAGCATGAAGGGAGGTGATGGTAGGAGCACAAGTGGTGACCACATCCAAAACATCATCATAACCATCTCACATCAAACTCTAATCACTTCTAATCAACAAAAGGCAAGTGATAATGATGGATAAGAATGGTATCAAAAGATGCTTTCATAATAAATATATTTGCAAGAAAAACCTCCACAATGTGTTATTTGCAAACTTGCAAATAACACCCTCCATCGGAAAAGTCCGGCCGGGAAAGAACAAAGGAAAACCGGCCGGAACGGAATGCAAACTGGCAACTCCAGAAAACTGGTCCCGTAATAAATTACAGGAAAACCCCGATACTGTGCATACACACCCGCATCTGTATTCCGTCCGGATACAAATGCAATGAGACAAAACTACACTGTACTATACTAGGATCCGGCTTAAATCAAAGCCGGCTAGTAATATCCGTCCGATCCAGATCCGTACAATACCGCACGTATCTGATCGAACCCTGCCATATATCTATACGGCCTCTAGTACAAACCGTCCGATCCTGATCCGTGCAATACCGCACGTATCTGATCGGACCCTGCCATATCTCCATACGGCCTCTACAGCGTTTCGCCCGAAAGCTGAGTAACTGAAAGTGTGGTGGACTCTAAAGACTCGTCAATACAATGGCTGTGGATTTAACCACTAGCACGTCAGAGGTATAAGCCAATACGTAACGGGCCACCAGCTATTGACCAAAAGGGACGTCGATGAGCTAGCTCATCCTGACACCCTACTGAGCCTGTCAGTGACAATATCCGTACAGTCCGGTCCGTTCGTCTATGAGCATCGCATGTCGGGCCTAGGGGGTTGGTAAAAGTCAGACCCCCAAAAGCGGTACAAGTCGTGTCGGAGTGTAGCCCAGAACACCCTAAGATACTACTGGAATACCTACCAGTAAATCTCCTGCCTTGGCCAAGGACTTCGTGTAATGGCTCTCCTAGACACAGCGCGACCTCACCCCCAATACCGGGAGAGACGAAACCCCCGAAGATCCGCTCACTGCCTCCATGTGGCTCGGGACTGTACCCAACTAAAACCTGTTTGCACGACTCCTTTGAGCCGTGGTAGGGTAGTAATCAAAGCATAGTGGGAACTCACACGAGACAAATGACGATCCCCAGGTCGATGAACTAACCTGTACACATGTCACCTGGGAACTGCTATCTGACGTCAGGTATAAGACCAACTAGCATGTTCCCGGCGAGTCCTGTCCGGTGTACTCATAACCCAATGAGCACCTGTATACATCTTAGGTGAACCAACTGACACCAGTGGCTTGTGAGACCGGCCACCGCCCCTCGTCGGGGTCTCGACTGTATACACTAGTCTACTCTGGAGAATCGATGCCCTGTCTCGAAACTCCCACGACTAGGGACCATTTAAGGATGTGCTTGTAGACCCCAGCTCTCACGTATATGATCGCCCTCATACTGCTGGTCGTCAAGCAAGAATCCTAGGGGCTCTATCAACGTGTAATAGCGACCTGTAAGGTCACCTGAAGCAGTACACGATGATAAAGGTAAACCAAATAGCATACTATCATCTCGAGTAAGACTGTCCTACCGGGATAGGTCCTCCCTCAATCATTGCAATCACGTGCCTGTGATCCAATAATCGACTCTGAGGGCACTATCTCCAACAAAACCATGGTTATGTTAATGGTTAGGGTTTTGATTTACTTACTTATTCATTTATTTATTTATTCATTAATTCATTTTGGGCAAAAATGAAATGGTGGCTTAGATTGTATTGTTGTTGAAGCTTCATGAAGCTTTGACTATGTGACCATTTTGTCTTCATGTCCTAACCCTAACCATTCAACTAAACCCTAGTTAATTCTCTACACTAAACCATGGTTGAGATTATGATAAGTATCATTTTGTTTTCTATTTTAAAATAATACTCATTATATTCTTTCTTCTTCTTCTTCTTCTTCAACAAAGAAGAAACCTTGCCTCCATCAATGGCAACATGAGAAAAAGAGTGAGAAATCCAATTCTAAAGTGAACCCACTTCCTATTTCTTCATCCTCTACCACTTGCCAAGTAGTATAGGGTGTTTTCTTCACAAGTTTCATGGCTTGGTGAAGTTGGAGCTTGATCTTGTGTTGCCTCGACGTAGATCATCTTCGGCATCGAAGTCGACGACCTAGCCCGATCATTTCTTCGATGAAACCACCGCGAGAGTCCGGGATCCGATGGGTACAGCGGAGGGACTTCATCACGGAGCTATGGAGGTGGAGGACCGGATCTACAAAGGTTATATTTCCGTTCACTTATTAGTAAAGTAGTTTACTAGTTCTTGTTTTCGTCTAATCTCTAGTTAACGATCCGTATTAGGGTTTGTAGGCACCGGAAATTTTTGAAATTGCCATTGTTGATGCCTTGTGAGACCTCATTAGTGTGCCTAGGAACCCTACAGTGGTATCAGAGCCTAGCTAGAGCCTTAGGCGATGCGTAGACGATGTTAGAATTCTGATCGAACCCTGAAACCCTAAATATGACCACTCTCTGTACATTTTTACAAAACTAGGTTTTTTCCATATTAAAAATTCTTAAAAGTTTCAACAGGAAATTCTAAGAATTACGGTGCAAAATTGACCAAGAGATTCGATCAAAGCGCGGCGGAACCGCGGCATTAGCATGGCTAATGCGGCGGTTCCGCGGCCACTTAGTGTCTTCAGCCAGTCGTTTTTGCATAGTAACTTCTTTCATTCATTGCTGAGTTTTCTGGGAATTTTTAAAGTTTACTCAAGAGTTGAGTATTTTGGGTTGTATTGGGAGTTCGTAGATTCGATCGGATTGTCTAATTTTGTCTATGTGTTTTTCCGGGTAATTTTAGAATATGTTAAAAAGTTCGTCCGGATATAAATACCCACTTTTTCCCCTGCCGGGAAATTTCCAATTGTTGGATTTTTCCGTAGTTTAACGACGTTCTAAGTAGTGCAAGTAACGCGATGGTCCCTCTAGAAGACAACAAACCTTAACTCGATTATGTGACCGTCTTGAACTGCCCTTTGAACCTTCGGGTTTGGGGCAGTACGGCGTGCCACATGTAAGGCATTGGCTTGACCCTTCTACGGCTGGACCGTTGGTACTGAGGCATGAACTGGATGTTTTTTAAACTTATTTCATGTGGATTTGTTTCGGGAAAACTTGGGTGTTTGAATGTTCGATCGGAAAGTTTAACATTTTCTATTTATCTGGAATGGGATACAATAATTGGAATTCACAAGTAGTTATGAGATAACTGAATGAATGTTATAAACATAGCAGTTTAGTCTCACTAGATTGGTTGTCATGGAATTTTGATGTGATCAAAAGTCCATCGCAATCACGTAGCGTACGCGGATACTCGCCGGGTAAACTTAATAGACATCCACACCCCAAAGCCCCGACCAAGCGACTGTAGGAGAACCCCGTCGCCGAAAGCATCCATTTGGGTGCTGGCGGCAGCGGTGTTCCGCCTTAGTGCACTTCGTCGACGGTATCGGGGGTGCGGTCGCCTACTAAAGTTTGCGACGAGCATTCGATCAGGATGTCGGGAATCTTGTTGAATTACCCGACTTGATATTGAAAAGTGTTTTCGATAATGAGACTAAAATGCGGGGTTTATAATTGTTAGGCATGCGATGTCTAAGGAATTCATTTGATTAGGCATGCGATATCTATGCAGGTTGCGGATTCCAACTGTTGTAGTTTTACACTTTCTTTTCTGTGACCGTAAGTGTAATATGTGATATCGCCGGTTTCGTTGCTATATGTCAACGACAATTGGGATGCGCATATTTACTTACGTTGATGACATGTGATGTTATGTGTTGCTGGATATGTTATATTAGATCGTCGTGTTTGAATAGCCGGGGTTTTTTTTATGTGAGGAGTGTTTTTCCTTTTCATTCATGTAAAAACTTGTATGTAATATTCTTTTATTGGGGCACTTCTAGATTGCGGAAGATGTCACCGTTTGTATATTATTTACTTTTCCGCACTAGGATAGACCCAAGGAGGAGGGCACAAGTAACCGGGTTCTGGAGTCCAGTGAGAGACCAACTCGAGGAGTCGAGTCCGGGTCTCCTAACTCTAGTATTGGTAGGGTTACTTGCCGCTCTCGTAGGGGTCTAGGGGTGTTGGTTTGGCTATTCATCGCGACCGTGGAATCCGTGTTTTATACTGGCTCGTATTGCAAACACGGACGTCCTAGTATATCCAATGTTTCATATGATTCTTCTGCTGCTATATCTGTGATGTGATCATTTGATATGTTCTGTGATAGATACTGTATATAATATATATGATATATTATATAGACGTTACTTATGTTTTACACCCACGCTAGCCCTGCCCTGCTCTGCCGTTAGTTACCTAACTTAACGGTGCACGAGGGGACATCGAGGCGAACACGGATGGCATAAGTATACGTCGTATTTATCTGTGATGTTTAGGTACTTTAAATGATGGGACTTCATTAATATGATTAATGAAAGAAAAATAAACCTAAGATGTTATGGAATCGAATTTCAAAAATAAAATCAGGTAGCTACAGTTCTTACTTTGCACAGCGGTATATATGATATATCCTGCACCTTATTCGATAAGGAAAGGACCGAGATCCCTTCACCGGGAGTGACTCCTTTAGCAATAACTGGCAGATGCTACACACTCGGTTTGTCTTTTGATTGCTTTTAAGAGTTTTTGCTTTGCACAGTGATATATATGATATATCCCGCACCTTATTCGATGAGGAAAGGGCCGACGATCCCTTCACCGGGAGTGACCCCTTTAGCAAAACTAGAAAAGCCTAAAAAACACTCCATTTTAAAATCATTTGATTCTACAACGATATCAAGTTCATTACGCAATAGGTTTTCAGAAAAACCTGTCGTAGCCCTCCGTCATTTCAGATAAGTCCTACTTAGTATTCGTGCTACGTTTGTTGACCTCCGTCAAGGCGTAGTGTGCGGTAGCTAACTAGTATTTATCTGCTTATGCATATGATGCAGATTGGATTAGGGTAGTCGTGCGACCTTGTTGACCTCCGTCAAGGGTCGTGCGGGTGGGTTTGATTCGATCAAGAAATGACGGGTTGAACTTGACTAGTAGCCTATGGTTTGTTGACCTTCGTCAAGGTCATAGGACGCTAGGGGCAAAATATTATTGGGAATTTCAAGTGTTGAAATTTGCAATGAGATTGCATACCTTCTATGAGATAGTTGGATCCCGATACCCGCTGCGTGTAAGAGTTACTCCTGGGAGAGTTTTACACATTACAATTAGCCGATCAAGTAGGTGTCTAGAAAGGTGTTAACGAGGTTACACCTCTGGGAAAACGAGGTTTACATTAATTAGGTTCGTGCGAAAGCACGGGGGACCTCCCTCAAAGTACCGACACTGGCCTGGCTGAAAGATTGGCGAACCTGTAGCGTGTAATTAATCCCGGCTAGTCTTTCCTTTTAGGGTTTGAAGGAAGATTTGATAAAAATAGTGGGAGCCATCCTGATTAGATAAAATAATAACCAATCTGATCTTGCAAGAGCATACGCTGAGTGTTTTCTTCTCTCTCTCTCCAGGTAGCGACCGTATCTCGCCTTAATCAAGATAATAATACGGAAGTATTGACCGAACCCGCTTGTTATACTGAGCTGGGGAACATTGGTCCCGCTCCAACTTATAATTGTTATAAGACAGAGCAGGAAAGTGGGGAATACCAGATTTCCCGTGCCGCCCAAACGAAGAAAGTGCATATGATGCATCATCTTCGGGTGTGTTCGTTACAAAGAACTGTTTCTCAGTATCCTCTGCGTCCTGGGTATTTGATACCGTATCAGGATCCCAGATATGTAATCTGTTACATAGGGCTACAGATAGGTAGAGAACTGAGAACGTGTGATAAGTTTCATGAGGCAGAAAATGGGGCAAGTGTTGCAGCCAAGTCTGTTGGTCACTGTCACCCTGTATTACAAATACATTGATTCTAAACGAATGTTATTAGATACCGAACCTGATATACAAAATCATATCAGTCTCTTTATTAGTAAAGAAATGATAAAATTTTGTATTGTTGGATAATGTTTTAAACATTTCCTATATCAAAAGTTGATCGGTTCAGGCACGTTATCTAAAAGCATTAATGTTCTAAATTAAACTACAGTTCTTAGTATACAGAACACACACAAGAGGAAGAGTTCAGAAATGAACGAATTCTTCTTAGGGCATTGTAGACTAGGTCATATCAATGCGACCCGACTAGCTGAAGTTACTTGTAGATGCATATTTAAATCAGTTTGAATTTACATCTTGTGAAACTTACCAGTCATGTCACAAAGATATAATGACACCAGCTCTGTTTATTGGAAACAGAGAAAGAGTTAGTGAACTCTTGGGATGATACATGTTGATGTATAAAGGTCCCCTGTCTACACATGCCAAGACCGGTTCTTTGTACTTCATTACATTCTCTGACAATCTCTCAAGATTCAGACATATGTTCCTGTTGAAACACAAGTCCGAACCTTTTGAGATATTCACGGAATATAAGTTAGAAGTAGAGAACCAAAATGAGGGTATAAGTATTATGTCCTTTGATGCGATCAGGGAGGAGAATACTTGAGCACGGAATTCCTGGACTATTCTAAAGGAGAATGAGATTCTCTCACAGCATTACTCCTCCGTATACACCATAGCACGATGGTATATCGGGGTGGAGCAATAGCACCCTATGTGATATGGTGCGCTCTATGATGAGTACTACTGAGTGTCCTATTTCCTTTTAGGGAGTTATGCGCTTATGAAGTTGCATACCTATTGAATAGGGTTTCGATCAAATCAGTTGCCTACCACTTCATATGTGATATGGAAAGGGAAGAGTCCATATCTTAAGTTAGTTAAGATTTGGGGTTGTCCGGCCAATGTCTAAAAGCAAAATCCGGACAAGCTCGAGGCAAGGTCTGTTATGTAGAACTGGAAATGTTCCAACTATACAAACTGCAGCTGATGATTTGAAAGAACCAAGGGATTCAATAGTTACCGACGAACCTCAGCCTCTCCGCCGATCTGGTAGGGTTCCTCATCCGCCTGAGAGATACTTCGGTTTCTCGATTATAGTGGGAGCGAGGATTGCATCATGAGATGATGGCCCAACTAGTTTCGACCTGGCCATCAGGAGTGAGACTCTGTAAGAATGGCTGGATGCTTAGTGATCTGAGATGGAATCCATGTACACCAACAAAGTATGGACTTTGGTTGCTATATCTGAAGGGTTAAATCCCCATCAGGAGCAAGTATATCTTGAGAAGACTACTAGGTGTAGATGGAAAAGTTGAGACTTTCAAAGCTAGACTTGTTAAAGGTCTTCGTCATCGACCAGGCGTGGATAATGATGAAACCTTTTCTAAGGAGCTATGCTTAAGTCCATCCAGATCCCACTTGCCACGGCTACATACCATGACTACGATATCTGGCGGTTGGGTGCCATGACTGCTTTTCTAGATGGTGTTTTAGAAGAGTGCGTCTATAAGTACACAGCCAGAGGGCCTCGTAGACAGTGGGAGCAACGGAAACGTGTGCAAGATGTTTTATGTTATAAAGCAGGCATCGCGGAGTTGGAACATCTGTTTTGATGTATTAGTCAAAAAGTTTGACATCATCAAAATGGTAGATGAACCTTGTATAAACAAAAGGGTAGTAGGGAGTATGGTGACGATCCTCGTAGAGTAAATGGAAGACATACTCTTGATAGGGAAGGAGTTTCCTATGCTACGCTCGATCAATCTCCGCTTATCACAATGATTCTCCACATAGGATCAAAGTGATACCTACTAAATCCTGGGTTTTTGGATCTATGAGATAGATCTAAATGGATGTTAGGATTCTCACTTGTTAAAGTGAGATGGTATCAATTGATCCTAGGGAGAATCACTGGAAGTGTTCCAGGGTGATAAGGACGACTGAATGTTAGTCACAGGCATTGTCTTTACCCTCAGTGGAGGGACGGTATGTTGGAAGAGTTCCAAGATAAATACCGTGGCTTACTAGACGATAAATACAGGATACATCGCTACTTAAGATGCTACCAAAGAGGCTGTTTGGGTGTATATTAGTTCATGAGATGAACTTCGTTCCTCCTATTGTGTGACAATAGAGCTGTGGCTTTGGCCCAGGAACCCCGGTCCCATCAGTGATCCAAAAATATTCTAAGGCAGTATCACCTGATCATGGAGATGGTTGATCTCCAGGGTGATCGAGGTTAGGAGAGTAGACTCAGAGGACAACACGGCGGATCCACTCACAAAGGCCTTTTCCTAGAGAGAGACTTTTATGGGATGGTTGAGTATGAGATACTACAACCACTGCTATCAGATGGCCCTAGTGCAAGTGGGAGATTGTTAGTTATATGTATGCCCTAGAGGCCATTACTATACATAGGATGTATATTGTAGTGGATGCTTGGACATATATAGGGAGGACTTTCTTGCTCGACATGATAGTATGCTATCTGGTTGCTCTTTACCTTAATGTGTACACTGATTGTCTCTCTGTTACATGTTGGTAAAGCCCTTAGGATGTGTACTTAACTACCTGGACTATGATGCGGATCATACTAGTGGGGACATGGTAGTCCATAAGTACATCCTTCAAGGTCCCTAGTCGTGGGTGTATCGAGACGGGGCATCGATATACCAGAGTAGACTAGCGTATACCTTCTCGATCTATACAGATGGGCGATGGATGATCTCATATCCATTGGTGTTTGACATCAGAGATGATATACGGGCGCTCAGTGGAGACTGGGTACACTGGACGGACTCGCCGAGAACACCCAGATGGTATTATAACTTACGTCAGATGGCAGTTCTCTGGTGACACTGGTACAGAGTAGTCTGTTGACCCGAGATCGTCATATAGTCTTGTGTGGTTCCCACTGTGCTTTGATTTCCACCTTACCACGTCCAAGAGGGCGTGCAAAATGGTGGTTTTTGGGTACAGTCCCGAATCACATGGAGGCAATGAGCGATAGGAGGGGATTCATCTCTCCCGGTATAGGGAGTTGATGTCGCGCTGTGTTCGATTGGCTATAACCGGAAATCCCTGGTTAGGGTTGCTGAGATTTACTGGTAAGTGTTACCAGTAGTTTCTCGAACTGTTATAGACCTCATATCGACACGACTTATCGAGCTACTGGGGTCTGACGTTTACTACTCCTAGGCGAGATATGCGACATATCAGACGATCAGACCACACTGTACGGTAATTGTTACTGGTTGGATTCACAGGAGTGTGAGCATGCTTGCTCGTCGATCTTCTGATCTCTCAATACCCGGGTGGCCGTTACGTTTAGCAGACCGCTTGCGGCTTGTGGGTGTTTGATATGATCATCACCTGCTGCCGGCGTATTGACGAGTCTTTAGAGTCCTACACAGAGGTTTCCTGGCTCAAGAGAAACGAAATAGGAGCGCATATGAGATATGTGCGGGACCGAGAATAATACCAGTATGTGATACCGTATTCTATTCTCACGATTTGTATCATCGGCAGGTTATATGTGATATAGCCGGGTTACCGAATCAAGTGTTGATTCGATACATTGATACGCTTGATACTAGTCGGTTATATGCGATATGACCGGATCATTAAATCAAGTGTTGATTTTATGATTTAAAGTATAATTATATATTTGATATATTACTTTACATTAACTAGTATTTGTTCACTTTAGATGGATTTTCTCACTTGATGTGCACATTGTATATGTGATATACTTTTGTGCACAAGATTGTATCATGTTTGATGATACATGCTAACTTGGGTTTGTGTAAAGAATTAAACCATGGTTATGTTAATGGTTAGGGTTTTGATTTACTTACTTATTCATTTATTTATTTATTCATTAATTCATTTTGGGCAAAAATGAAATGGTGGCTTAGTTTGTTTTGTTGTTGAAGCTTCATGAAGCTTTGACTATGTGACCATTTTGTCTTCATGTCTTAACCCTAACCATTCAACTAAACCCTAGTTAATTCTCTACACTAAACCATGGTTGAGATTATGATAAGTATCATTTTGTTTTCTATTTTAAAATAATACTCATCATATTCTTTCTTCTTCTTCTTCTTCAACAAAGAAGAAACCTTGCCTCCATCAATGGCAACATGAGAAAAAGAGTGAGAAATCCAATTCTAAAGTGAACCCACTTCCTATTTCTTCATCCTCTGCCACTTGCCAAGTAGTATAGGGTGTTTTCTTCACAAGTTTCATGGCTTGGTGAAGTTGGATCTTGATCTTGTGTTGCCTCGACGTAGATCATCTTTGGCACCTAGCCCGATCATTTCTTCGATGAAACCACCGCGAGAGTCCGGGATCCAATGGGTACAGTGGAGGGACTTCATCACGGAGCTATGGAGGTGGAGGACCAGATCTACAAAGGTTGTATTTCCATTCACTTATTAGTAAAGCAGTTTACTAGTTCTTATTTTCGCCTAATCTCTAGTTAACGATCCGTATTAGGGTTTGTAGGCACCGGAAATTTTTGAAATTGGCATGGTTGATGCCTTATGAGACCTCATTAGTGTGCCTAGGAACCCTACAGAGTTTTCGTCAAAGACCTAGTTTGGACTATGACGAAACCTTTTCTCCAGTGGCTATGCTCAAATCTATTCGGATCCTTCTTGCCATTGCTGCCTTCCACGATTATAAGATCTGGCTGATGGACGTAAAGACGGCTTTTCTAAATGGTAATTTGGAAGAGTGCGTCTATATGGATCAGCCAGAGGGTTTCATTCAAAGTGGGAGCAGCGGTAAAGTGTGCATATTGATTAAGTCCATTTATGGACTAAAGCAGGCATCGCAGAATTGGAACATCTGTTTTGATGATACTGTCAAAGAATTCGACTTTATCAAAAATCCAGATGAACCATGCATTTACAGTAAGATTGTAAGGAGAACTGTAGTATTCCTCGTCTTGTACGTGGATGACATTCTATTAATAGGAAATGACATTTCTATGCTACAGTCAGTCAAAGGATTGTTGTCACAGAAGTTTTCCATGAAGGACCTGGGTGATGCCTCCTACATTCTGGGGATCCAGATCTATCGTGATAGATCTAAACGGATAGTTGGACTTTCACAGTCAAGGTACATCGACACCATACTAAAAAGATTCAGTATGGATGATTCAAAGCGCGGTAATTTACTGGCTTGTCACGGAATCACCCTCTCCAAAGAGATGTCTCTAAAGACAGATTTGGAAAGGGCTCGCATGTCATCTATACCCTACGCATCGGCGGCAGGCTCTATAATATATGCGATGTTATGTACCAGACCAAATGTAGACTACGCATTAAGCGTTGTAAGCCCGTATCAGTCGAACCCAGGGGAGAAGCACTGGGAAACAGTAAAGAACAGTCTTAGGTACCTAAGAAGGACTAAGGAGATGTTTTTGGTGTATGGCGGAAAAGGACTGCCAGATCGAGGCCTTTGCTAACTCCAGCTTCTAGAGTGATAAGAATGACTCTAAGTCTATATCAGGTTATGGCTTTACCCCCAATGGAGGGGCGGTCTGCTGGAAGAGCTCCAAGCAGGACACCGTTGCTAACTTGACGTTGGAAACGGAGTAGTTAGCTGCATAAAGACACTGCAAAAGAAGCAGTTTGGATATGGAAGTTCTTAACCAAACTTCAGGTGGTTCCTTCTAATTGTTGGTCCAATACTTTAGTATTGTGACGACATACAGCGCTATAGCTTTAGGGAAGGAAATCTGGTCCTATCAGAGATCCAGACATATCTTAAGGAGGTATCACCTGATAAGGAGATTGTCGATCGCCAGGAGATCGAGGTAGGGAGAGTAGATACGAAGAACAACACTGCAGATCCACTCACAAAGGCCATCACTCAGACAGTGTTCGAGAGGTTATTCGAGATCTTCGGTCTGCGATATGCCAGTATATGGCCTTAGTGCAAGTGGGAGATTGTTGGTGATATATGCCCTAGAGGCCATTATTGTATCATACTAGTTTGTATATTACTAATGGATGCTTGGGATATTCACAGTTGTATTGACATGCTTGCTCAAAATGGTAGTATGCTACTTGGTTTGTTTCTACTCAGATATGTGCGTGCGTTTCTTTTTAGCATATCACTTATACATATTAGTTGAGCCCTTAGGATCATTGCTTGATTATCAGTGTTGTGATGGCAGTCACATTAGTGGGGGCTGGGTAATCTACAAGCACATCCTTATACAGGTCCCTAGTCATAGGATTATCGAGACGGGGAATCGATACTCCGCAGTAGACTGGTGTATACGCTTCTCATCCCAGCCGGGGAGATGGTCTGTCCCACCGCCATTAGTACGTCGTGCTAGAGATAGTATACAGGTGCTCGACAGGACTCGTCGGGAACTGCTGATGGTTAATATACCTGTCGTCGGGTAGCAGTTCCTAGGTGAAAAGAGTACAGCTTAGTCCATCGACTTGACACTGCTACTTCGCCTCGAGTGTGTTTCTACTGTACTTTGATCACTGCCCTACCAGGCTCAAAGGAGTCGTGCAAACAGGTAGTAGTTGGGTGCAGTCCCGAAGCACTTGGAGGCAGTGGCGGTTAGATAGGATTCTTCTCTTCTTGTATTGGCGGTTGATATCGCTCTGTATTGGAGAGCTATTACACAAAGTCCGTAGCCACGGCAAGTGAGATTTACTGGTAGGTGTTCCAGTAGTTTCTCAGAGTGTTCTGGGCTACACTCCGACATGACTTATACCGCTTTTAGGGGTCTGACGTTTACCATCCCCCTAGGCCCGATATGCGATACTCTTAGACGAACAGACTGGACTGTATGGAGATTGTCACATTTAGGCTCAGCAGGAGTTTGGATGAGTTACCTCATTGGCCTTCTTATCGACATCTACCTGGGCAGCCGTTACGTGCAGCTAGTACCGCTTGCGGCTTGTGGTTAAACCCACTGCTAGCGTAGTGTCGAGTCTTTAGAGTCCCACAAAGAGAGTTTTTCTGCACTGGGCAAAAGGTGTAGAGGCCGTATGGTTTTACGGCAGGGCTTCGATCACTTACGTGCACTTGTGCACGTACGATGATCGGGCGGATAATACTAGTGGGCTTTGGTTTAAGCCGGATCCTAGTATTATACTGATGGATTTATTTCATCTCTCTGTATTAGTATTCTACGGAATATGGATACGAGTATGTATATACGGATGAGGGGCATTCTCGTAATTTATCAGGAAAGCTTCTAGAAGGAGATGACTCATTAAGGTTTTTATCTTTTGATTAAAGCTTAAATGAGGTAGAGGAAATGAGGTGTATGTTTACATTAAATGAACCATGACTCATGAGGTGATTCACTACTTGAATTAAATGAAGCATGATAAGATATTTACTAGATATTATTTGATAGATATTTTGTATGCTCATATTATTCAATCATGAGTGATTATTCATTAAGTTTATCACAAACACTCTCATTCTCTCAAGTCTTCATCCTCTTCTTCCTCAAAACCCTAATAGCTCTCATGTGTTGAGAATCCTAGGGTTTAAAGAGACAATGCACTCCATCTAAATACTCTACACCCTCTAGGACTTCTAGTTTAGAAAACTAGAAGCCGTGGTTACCTCGGTTTTGAGGTAGTAGCTCAGACTATAGACTCTCGGCTGGATCGTCTTTGACTCGAGGAGGCCGTCGAGATAGCCACGATCCGTTACGATCCTTGGAGCCGAAGACGAGTAGAGGACAACAATGAAGACCCGAAGGACTTGTATCGTGAGGTATAACTTCGAATCCGAGTAGTTAAACCTCATGTGCTTTGCTAACTAGGGTTTGTGTTCGATCCTTGGTTCAAGTCGGTGTTGCGAAGCTCGTAAAAATCATTTTTGCTATTTCTGCCTCCTCGCGGACACATGGGGTGCGCTACATCGACTTACACAGGGTTCCAATCGATTGATATATTTTGTATCCGGACTTTCGATCGGACAGCTGGTAATACTAGCCGGCTCGGGTTTGAGCTGGATTTTTAAATCATGTATTGATTTGATAATTTACACATATGTATTTCGATATGTATATTCTAGTATTACGTTCTTCGTGTTATTCTATCTCTTTGGGCATTCGTGTTTTTATCCGAATGCAGGTATGTCTATATAGCAGACTGTAATCCATATTTTATTACAGATTACCTTCTAGAAGGTGGACACTTCATCATGGACTTTTCCATTAATTGATAAAAAGAAATGAGGTGGAAATTGGAGGAGGGGGGGTATGGTGAGAGCCATGGTTTCAATAGTTGACAAATGAATTCTTTATTCATTTGTGACAACTATTGAAACATGGCTACACTTGTTTATTCATGGATATTCTTTCACAAAACCATTGTGAATGATATTCTCTCTCATGGTTGCTCATTTCATTCTTGCTCTCACCATTTGCATAATTCTCCTCCCCTTCACTTGAGCTCCTCTACCTTCATCATCTTCCCTTTCTTTACACTCTCATATGTTGAGAAACAAGAGAAAGGGCAAGATAGAGATAGTAAAACATATAGAACTCCACACTACATCCTAGACAACTTAAATTAGCAACCCAAGTTTTCTAGTTGCTCCTATTGATACATAGTTAGGAGCTAGAGCCATGGATCACATCTCTCGGGTGGATCATCTACGACAAAGGAGGACCGGAGAACAAGCTCGATCCCGGAGAACCGATGGAGCGGGAAAAGAAGATCAAGCATATTCAAGGTGGTCACTAGGAGCACATGATGAAGAAAGAAGACCGAAAGACACGGATCGTTTGGTGAGGCTTTCTTATCATAGTAGATATCATTCCTAGTTTAGCTAGATAGGTTTATGGTTAGATCCGATTTAATGGGTTATTCTAGCACCGTTTTAAAACTTGTATGAAAATTTTTATTCTGTAAACCGCCACGTTTGATGGCTTGGGTGTTAGGGTAACCCAACATTTTCATTCCCTTCCTCCTAAAATTTGCTCTTGTCCTCAAGTGCAATAGCATAAGGAAATAGCTACCTAATAGAATCAAATTCTTCCCATGTGGCTTCTGACGGTGTTAAACCATGCCATTAAATTAAAACCTCCTTACTCCTCTTCCTCACTCGGCTATCCAGTATGGCAAGCGATACTGGATTCATTACCCCTTTATCTACACTCATAATAGGTAGCTGCGATTGTACAACTACTTTTGCTTTAATTTGCTTCTTAAGAAGAGACACACGAAATATAGGATGTATGCGAGCATCTCTAAGGAGCTCTAATTTATAAGTCACCGCTCCAATCTTCTGCAGAACTTTAAACGTGCCATAATATTTAGCAAACAACTTGAGATTTAATTTTACGCATGGAAACAGAAAGTTGCCTATATGGTTGCATCTTCACATAAACCATGTTCTCAACCATGAATTCCCTTTCTTGGTGTTTTTCATCATTTACACGTTTCATCCGATTATGAGCTTGCTTGATTTTTTCTTTAACCTCCTTAATTATATTGTCATGCTCCATCAGTTCCTGCTCAACAGCTGCCACTTTCGTCGTACCTGAAATGTATGTAATCAAGGTAGGTGAGCCCTACCATACACCACCTCAAACGGGGTCTTCCGTATAGTTGAACGCACACTTGTATTATAACAATACTCCATCCAAGTTAGCCACTTAGCCCACATCTTTGGTTGAGAGCTTATGAAATACCGTAGATACATCACTAAGGTTCAATTAGCCACTTCAGTTTGGTTATCAGTTTGAGGATGGTACGATGAACTAAAATTAAATTCAGTTCCATTCAAATTGAATAACTCCTTCCAAAACAAACTTGTAAAAGTCGGATCTCTATCACAAACAATAGACTTTGGGATTCCATGCAAACGAAAAATATTGTCAAAGAAGACTTGAGCCACACCTACAATAGTATATGGATGAGAAATAGCAACAAAATGGACATACTTGGAAAATCTATATAGTACTACATATATAGTAGATTTACCTCTTGAATTTGGCAAGCCATTGATGAAATCCATTGAGATATCCTCCCATATTCTCTTCTGGATCGATAAAGGTTGAAGAAGCCCAGCAGACGTAGTTTGCTCCACTTTATGTCTTTGGCATATTGCGCACTCCTTTATAAATTCTCGAATCCTCTTTCGTAAACCCTTCGAAAAAAATTGGATCGAATTCGATGAAGAGTTTTCAAGAATCCTTAATGAGTACTATTGTGAAACTAAGAAATAATATCCTTGATCAAGATAGAGTCTTCTGCTAGATAAATTCTTTATTTTAAAAAAAGAATTCCATCTTGAAATCTCCAAGGCCCAACAACTTCTCCATCTAGCACCAATTGCGCTTGTCTCTTCAAGCTAGGATTAGAGCAATTTTCCTCGTTAATTATCTCAACCCAAATTAGGAATAGAATGAGACAATGCTAACATTTCTATTTTCTCTCCTTTTCTTGAAAGAGCATCCACTACAACATTTTCTCTACCTCTTTTGTATTCAATGACGAAATCGAACTCCATCAACTTGTAGAGCCATTTTTGTTGCGCCGTTGTAGTAATTTTTTGATCCCATAAATACTTCAAGCTTTGATGATCCGTTCGAACTATAAATTGTCGTCCAAGAAGGTAAGGTCTCTATTTTTGAACTGGAGCTAACATCTCTTTCTCATACGTAGATATAAGCAGATGTCTCCCTTGTAAAGTATGGCTGTAGAAAGCTATAGGTCTCTCTTGCTTTATAACTGCCCCAACACCAGAGTCGGAAGCGTCGCATTCGATAATGAAGCTCTGAGAGAAATATGGAGAGCTAAAATTGGGGCACACGTAATCTCTTCCTTCAATTTTGCAAATTCTTCTTCTTCCAGTGAGGTCCATTTGAATGAATCTTTCTTTAACATCTTAGTTAGTGGACTTGCTATCTTACCAAAATTTTGTATAAATTTCTGTAGCAGCTACATAAACCAAGGAATTCACGAATAGCTTTCGACGAGATGGGTTTTGGCCAGCTTCTCATTGCATTAATTTTCTCAGGATCTACAACCACTCCACTGTTAGAGATTATATGGCCTAGGTACTTTATTTCCTTTTGGCCGGATTGACATTTTTCTATCTTTACAAATAATTTATGGGCTTTCAAGATAGAAAAAACAATCTCTAAATGCTTTACATGATCCTCCCATGTTCTAATATAAATGAGGACATCATAAAAAAATACAAGAAATTTTCTTAAATAATGTTTAAATACCTTATTCATAAGTAATTGAAATGTCGACGGGGGCATTAGTAAGGCCAAATGACATCACCAAAAATTTGTAGTGGCCTTGTTGATGGGACTATTGCACCCTAGCTAGCATTTTAAAACATGGCATGAATGTGTTTTCAAAAATCCCAGAGAGCAATAAGTTCTAAACACCAAAGATACATGCT
The DNA here is from genome assembly GCA_030015575.1 of Agapanthus africanus. NCBI lineage: Eukaryota > Viridiplantae > Streptophyta > Magnoliopsida > Asparagales > Amaryllidaceae > Agapanthus > Agapanthus africanus. The sequence continues at coordinate 189,497,768 of JASDDO010000001.1, forward strand.
AAAGACTTAAACTTGTAAACAAAAGAAGCTAACATAAAGTGTTTTGAACCAACAACTTTTGTAGCATCTTCATTTGCTCAATTTTTGACTTTGGACTCCATGTAAACTCCTAGACGGTGGAAGGAACAAGATTGCAAGTGATCTCTTTTTATCATAGATGGATCCACCTTTGAGTGCTCCAACTTTGGCTCCAAACTTCAAAGTTGATGTTAACTAAGATCAAAGCTTTGCTATGGATTTGAACTTAGGATGTAGTATGGTTCACTAAATCTATTTATCTATTTTAATTTTCTATTCTATTCTCTTTTAATATTTTCAAGAGGAGGAAGGAGATGAGAGTTCTTGGATATGAGAGAGAATGCAAGAAAAATTATAAAGAGAAAAACAAGTGGTTGATATTCTTATCATAACTTTAAAGAATCTTAACCATAGGATTCTTATCTCAATTACAAGTGTCCATCCTGTCCTCCTCTCTCCTCCACATGTCATCCAAATGAGAGTGGGTATGCATGTGCTTAACTAAAGACACAAGATAACTAAAAGCGAACAAAACAAAATATAATTACAATATATATTTATATGTAACATAACATATATAACATATACTTGTAATTATTTTTCTATGTATTTAAAATACATAAAAGAGACAAATATAATTAGGGACAAAATACTATTAAATACATATATCCAATACATGTATTAATATATTAAATGCAAACTTGATTTAATATTCGTCTTTCCAAAAGACCGGCTAGTATTTCCAAACGTCTGATTACTGTTAGTTTATCTAATACACCAGTTTTAATTGGAATTCGGCACGTGCCCAGTATAGCTACTACATCGTTTTGCCAAAACCAAAAACCCTATGTGTGGGACTCTAAAGATTCGACAATACGCTGGCAGTGAACTACTGGATAATATCCCCAACTCATAAGCACGCCAGTGGCACTAGCTGTACGTAATGACTATCCAGATATTTGTCAAAAAGATGATCGACAAGCAAACTTGTCCAACTCCACCGAGCCTATAAGTGACACTCACCGTATAGTCCGATCTGTTCATTTGAGATATCACATACTAGGTCTAGGGGGGTGGAAAACGTCAGAACCCAAATAACCTGAGAACCCAAATAACCTGATAAATAGTGCCAATATCAAACTCATCACCTATCGAAAAACTACTGATCCCATCAGTAAATCTCATCTTCTTAGGCCTAGATCTTATGATGATGGCCAACCGTACACAGCGCGATATCGATTCCCAATACCGGGAGAGACGAATCCTTACTATTGCTCACTTCCTCCAAGTACTTCGAGACTGCACCCAACTACTATCTGTTTGCCCGATTCTTTAAAGCCATGGTAGGGTAGTAATTGTTAGTAGACTCTCGTGCTCGTGTCGCTAACTTGCGGCCAAGATGGAATACAAAATGAAATTTTTACGAACAAGAGCACGAACTACTACAACCTAGAATCAAATCCAAACTAAACTAGTAAATAAAAAAGTGTTTAACTACTCGGTTAGTGGTTAGCTACCTTTGTAGTCATGTCCTTCATTTTCTATCCCACTTCTTAAGCTCCCAGGAACTCCGGGAACAAGCTTGTAAGTCGGTCTTCCTTGTTGAAGATGATCTACCCGAGAGAACCCCAGCTAAGGCTTTAGCTTCACTCTAATAGGCTAAGTGAAGTAACTAGTGAACAAGACTTGCTAAGAATTGATCACTAGAGATGTACAAGTGTTTTTAAATAGGTTTCTCTCTCTTTTCTTTCTTTTTTCTCTATTTTCAAAAATCAAAAGAGGAGGAAGAAGAAGCTAATGGTAATGATGAAGCCAAATGAGCCAGCATGGCAAATGAAAACTTATCTCTTCATTTCCTTTTTATTTTCTCATTTAAGTGTGAAGTGAGTGGAAGTGTGACTCATATGTGTGAGTCAAAAATCTACACACTTCCACTAGAATGGAGAAGAAATGAGAAGAGAAGAGAGAGCCACCTCATTTGTACACATATACATATGTATATATATATATATAAATATATATATATATATATATATAAATATATATATATATATATATATACACACACACACACAAATACACTAATAAGAGTATATGCTACATATACATACACTTGTATTCGTATCAAAATACATACATCCGTATTCATATAAAATATGAATATTCGTATTTGTATCAAGACACAAATACCCGTATTCGTATCAAGACACAAATACCCGTATTCGTATCAAGACACAAATACCCGTATTCGTATAAATATTGTATTCGTGTTAAAATATAAATACCGTAAAATAGAGATACTAAAAGAGAGATATGATACTAGCTCAAATTTTATCCAAATGTGATAATCTGGCTATCTTTCGAATAGGCTAATATTAAAAAAATATCCGATTAAAAGTACGTGTACAAAAACACGTATTTAATCGAACCTAAGTACGTATCAGAATACATAAACTATATCGTTTTGTCTGAGTCGGGAAACCCTATGTGTGGAACTCTAAAGACTCGATAATACGCTGGCAGTGAGTTTAACCATAAGCACGTCAGCGGCACTAGCTGTATGTAATGGCTGTCCTGGTATTGAACGAAAGGAAGGTCGACAAGCAAACTCGTCTGTATCCCTACTGAGTCTGAAAGTGACAATCTTTGTATAGTCTGGTCTCTTCGTCTAAGAGTGTCGTATACTGGGTCTAAAGGGTGGAAAAACATCAGACCCCTAATAATCCAATAAGTCGTGTTGATGTGACTCAAAACCAACCAGAGAAACTACCGATTTCACAATCAGTAAATCTCATCTGCCTTGGCCAAGGTCTTATGGTGATGACCAGTCGAACACAACATGACATCGATTCCCTATACCGGGAGAGACTAATCCCTTTTATCGCTCAGTGCCGCAAGTGCTTCGGGACTGTACCCACTAAAACCTGTTTGCACGACTCCTTAAAGCCGTAATAGGGTAGTAATATAAGTACAGTGGGAACACACTCGGGACGAATGACGTGTAGGGTTACTAGGCACTCTTATAAGGGTTAAGAAAGAATCAACCATGCCCGATTAAAATTTTATCCATGCTTAACAACCCTAAACAAGATCTTTGCTAGAAAATTAGAGTTTCACATGCAAGTAAATCACATTTACCACTAAGTGAATGCGAAATACAACCTTTGTAGATCTGTCCTTTACTTCTAAAGCTCCTTGTTGTAGTCCCTTCGCTGCGATCATGGTTTTCCCGGGCTCTTGCATGGCTTCACGAGGCGAAAGAAGCGTCCTTGCTTGAAGTCTTCGAAGCCGAAGATGATCTACGTCGAGAGAATATCAAGTCAAGCTACTACTTCACTAACTTGAGAATTAGTGAAGCAAACACCCTATACTAAAGTGCTAGTCTAGTAGAAGATGGAGAAATAGGAAGTGGGTTCTCTTTAGAATTTTATCTCTCACAATCTTTCACTCTCTTTTTGAAACCCTAGCAAGCTTTTTCTTTTTGCTCAAAGAAGAAGAAGATGAACAAAAGAAAAAAAAGGATGAGGATAATGATCAAGTGAGTGAGCTAACCATGGTGAGTGAGTATCTTATACTAACTCATGTAGAGACATTACCATGGCTAATTCTAATGGTTGGGTTAACTAAATATCTTAAGTAAAACAAATTGAGTTGAATTTGTCAAAGCACTAAAAGCTTCTACAAGTTTCATGCACTTAACAAATATCAACCAATTTAGATTTACTTTAAATATAAAAATCCCTCCACTAAAATTAGAATGGTGTATGTCTTATACACCCATGTCAAGTGTATCATCAACCATGATACAAAAAGAAAACACATTTTAATATATATCACATATATATTAAAGTTGTGCACATGTGAGAAAAATCCTTAAGTGAACAAGTGTTAGTTAATGTAAACTAGTATATCTAATATACAATTATACACTAAATTATTAAATCAACACTTGACTTAATAATCCGGTCATCTCTCATATAACCGACTAACTTCCATTGCATCGACTTATCGAATCAACACTTGATTCGAAAACCCGGCTATATCATATATAACCGACCGATACATAAAGTCGCGAGAATAGAATACGGTATCACATACACGCATTATTCTCGGTCCCGCACATATCACATACGTGCTCCTATTTCGTTTTGCCTGAGCCAGTAAAACCTCTATGTAGGACTCTAAAGACTCGTCAATACGCCGGCAGTAGGTGATGATCACATCAAGCACCCACAAGCCGTCAACGGTACTAGCTGGACATAACGGCCACCCGGGTATTGAGCGATCAGAAGATCAGCAAGCAAGCCCGCTCCAACTCCTGTAAAAGCCTGACGGTAACACTTCCCGTGCAGTCCGGTCTCCTCGTCTGATATGTTGCATATCAAGTCTAGGGGTGGTAAACGTCAGACCCCAATAACCGATAAGTCGTGCCGATGTGAGGCTCATAACGGGTCGAGAAACTACTGGTAACTCTTACCAGTAAATCTCTAAATCAGCCCTGGTCAGGGACTTCCTTGTTATGGCCAATCGTATCGCTCATTGCTTCCATGTGACTCGGGACTGTACCTAAAAACCACCGTTTTGCACGCCTTCTTGGACGTGGTAAGGTGGAAATCAAAGCACAGTGGGAATCACACAAGACTCTATGACGATCTCGGGTCTACAGACTAACCTGCACAAGTGTCACCGGAGAACTGCCATCTGACGTGAGGTATAATACCATCTGGGAGTTCTCGGTGAGTCCGTCCAGTGTACCCAGTCTCCACTGAGCACCCGTATACCATCTCTGATGTCAAACACCAATGGATATGGGATCATCTATCGCCCATCTCATGGGTCGAGAAGTGATCAGTCAAAAATAATGTATTTTTAACACGGCAATTTCCCTAACATTTGCACTCATTTAGAAGTGTTCGGTATTCATATTTCACATATTAGCAAATCTATCACAGATTATCAGATTACATGTATTAGACCTTAAAACCGGCATTTCTAGGGAAATTGACCGGATTTCATGGCATCGCATCATTTCTGTATTTGCGCAACACTTGTCTTGAGTCTGTGCAGGAAAATACGGAAGAAAAACCAAAGAGCTGATCAAAATTACGCCAACTCAATGAAATCAGATCTGGTAGCATTTCAGAAGGATATATTAAATTCAACATATAAAATAAAGGCCCAAGAATCAGCCCAAGCTTGTACCATAAAGCCCAATCCCCAAGGCTCATAAAGCGACGCGGATCCGCGGCGGGAGCCTGCTTGCGCCGCGGATCCGCCGCGTATATGCCACATCATCGCTTCATTTCTAGTGCATAATTCTTCTCCCAGGGCCCACATTCCTTTCTGATACTTAAAATTCCAGAAAGACCTCGAAGCTACTGCCAGATCAGCAAAGAAGATTAAGCAAGGCTAATCTCAATTAAGCTCCTAACTAACCTTTTCTAGAAGCCCCCTCCTAACTAATCACATCTAGAAGCTTCTCCTCTAACTAACTTTTGGAGGGAAATTCAAATTTCCTCAACAAACTTTAGGAGGGAAACTTAGAATTTGAAATCCTAGATCTAGGGTTTAGATAGCTATAAATAGGAACCTAGACCTAGGGTCAAAAGGAATCAATCATTAGGTTAAATAATCTCCCATTCCTAAATCCCTCTTTCATCATCTTCTTCCACAAGTCTAGTGACAAGGCTTGTGCGAAACCCTAACCCTAATTCCACTCCAAATTCAAGATCTTTAGTACCAATCAAGCGAGAAGCCTTCAACCTTTTAGGAGCCGAGCCGATCTTCAATCGGGCAAGTGATCCAAGCCGATCCGCGACCCACGGGGACGAGCGAAGCCAAATCGACGATCGAATTCTTCCTCTTGTAGTTCTTGAGTGAATGTAATGAAATTGTTGATATAAATAAAAGGTGAATTTCTTTAATCTTGCTTTCTTTTAATTCTTGCATCATGATTAGATCTCAATTTGTAATTGTTGTTCTTGTTGTGATGTTTGAGTAAAACTCCGCTTGTAAAGGAGTCGAGACGATTGTAGAATGATGATGTAACAAATCTTAATACGATTTTTAAGTCCTACGAGTTTTGTAAACCCTAGCAAGTTCAAGAATCGATGACCTAGTTTCGTAGCGATGCTTTCTTGATTGTGATCGCTCGAAATTAGGGATCTACGATCGTTTCTTGAATTTACTAGAGGCTAGAATATGAATGATATCGATGAATGAACAAGGGATAAGATGAAACCCTAGTTTCACAAGAAATCCCTAATTCTCGTCGATCATCATCGATCTAGTATCAATTCATCGAAGGATAAGAATACGTAATTCTAAGATTACATCACGTCTATAGATCCGATCGATTCCTACGAGCCTCATTTCGATTCTTGATATTTGGTTTGAAAAAATCATCAAACTATCAATTCTTGATTCTATCTTTTCTTGTTATTAGATCTAGATTTTCTAATTCTTGAACTTCAAATATAAAATCATGAATTGTTTTGTTTTCTTTTCATTAAAGTTTCGACTCATCTAATTCAAAAGACGAACGATTACACTTTCCCTGTGGACGATCCGCACTTACTAACGCGCTACAATCGACACCGTTATTGATTGCGATCAAATATTTTTGGTTGTGATTTCTATACAATTTTCATACTACACAACAAGAATTCTTTTCAATCAAGAAGCGTATACGCTAGTCTACTCTGGTATATCGATGCCCTCTCTCGATACACCTACGACTAGGAACATTAAAGGATGTACTTATGGACTACTCTGTCCCCACTAGTATGATCTATATCATAGTCCAGATAGTCAAGTACACATCCTAAGGGCTTTACCAACATGTAACTATAAGACAGTATCAAGAGACAAGTATACATGTTAAGATAAAGAGCAACCAGATAGCATACTATCATATCGAGCAAGAAAATCCTCTCTATATATGTCCAAGCATCCAATATAATATACATCATCTGTACAATACTGGCCTCTAGGGCATACATACAACTAACAATCTTCCACTTGCACTAGGGCCAGCTGCTGTAGTATCGCATACCTAGCATCCCGAAGAGTCTCTCAAACTGTATCTGGGGAATGGCCTTCATGAGTGGATCCGCAGTGTTGTTCTTCATGTCAACCCTCCTGACCTCGATCTCCCAGCGATCAACTATCTCCCGAATCAGGTGATACCGCCTCAGAATATGCCTGGATCGCTGATGGGACCTGGGTTCCTTGGCCAAAGCCACCGCTCCATTGTTATCGCAATACAAAGGTATTGGATGCTCAATGGATGGAACCACTCCAAGTTCAGTAATGAACTTCTTGATCCAGACAGCCTCTTTGGCAGCATCGTTGGCAGCGATGTATTCAGCCTCCATCGTCGAGTCTGCCATGGTTTCCTGCTTGGAACTTTTCCAGCTAACCGCCCCTCCGTAAAGGGTAAAGACAAATCCCGAGTGCGACTTAGAGTCGTCCTTATCACTCTGGAAGCTCAAATCGGTAAAGGACTCCACTTGGAGTTCTCCGTTACCATACACTAAGAGCATCTCTTTAGTCCTTCGCAAGTACTTGAGAATGCTCTTCACAGCTGTCCAGTGACTCTTTCCAGGATCAGCTTGATACCTACTCACTACACTTAGTGAGTATGCTACATCGGGTCTGGTACATAGCATCACGTACATGATAGAGCCTACAGCCGAAGCATAGGGTATCCCTTGCATGCGAGCTCTCTCCAAATCAGTCTTGGGAGACATCTCTTTGGAGAGAGTGAGTCCAGAGATCGTGGGTAAGTTCCCACGCTTGGATTCTTCCATACTAAACCTCTTTAGTATGGTGTCAATGTACCTAGATTGGGACAATTCCAATATCCTTTTAGATCTATCTCTATAGATCATAATTCCCAGTATGCAGGAGGCATCACCTAGATCTTTCATTGAGAATCTTTGTGATAAGAAGAGCTTGACCGATTGCAGCATAGGAATGTCATTTCCTATCAAGAGTATGTCGTCCACGTACAATACGAGGAAGACAACCTTACTCTCTTCCAACTTCTTGTAGATACAAGGTTCATCTACGTTTTTGACGAAATCAAACTCTTTGATAACGACGTCAAAGCAGATGTTCCAACCCCGCGATGCTTGCTTTAATCCATAAATGGATTTAAGCGGCTTGCACACCTTCCCGCTGCTCCCACTATCTACGAAGCCCTCTGGCTGAGTCATGTACACGCACTCTTCTAAATCACCGTTTAGAAAGGCGGTCTTAACATCCATTTGCCAGATTTCGTAGTCATGATATGCAGCGATGGTAAGCATGATCCGGATGGATTTAAGCATAGCCACTGGAGAAAAGGTTTCGTCATAGTCCACACCTGGTCTTTGACGAAAACCCTTTGCAACAAGTCTAGCTTTGAAAGTCTCCACTTTCCCATCTACACCAAGTTTTTTCTTGAAGATCCACTTGCTCCTAATGGGTTTTACCCCTTCAAGAGCATCTTCCAAAGTCCATACTTTGTTGGTGTACATGGATTCCATCTCGGACCGCATTGCATCCAGCCATTTCACTGAGTCTCCACTCGTGATGGCCTGCTCGAAGCTAGTTGGGTCATCATCAATCATGATGCAATCCTCCCTCCCACCATCCATGAGAAAACCGTAGTATCTCTCAGGTGGGTGAGAAACCCTACTAGATCGGCGGAGAGGCTGAGGTTCGTTGGGACCTACCGAATCCTCCGGTTCAACCAAATCTTTTGTCGTAGTCTGTATTGCTGGAACCTCTTCCAGTTCTACCTCCTTACCACTAATCTCTTTTTCAAGAAATTCCTTTTCTAAAAAGGTGGCATGTCGAGAAACAAACACCTTTTGTTCCTCGGTTTGGTAGAAGATATACCCGCGCGAATGTTTGGGATATCCAATAAACTTACACAGAATGGACCTTGCCGCGAGTTTGTCCGGATTTTGCGTTTTTACATAGGCCGGACAACCCCATATCTTAACATAATTAAGACATGGTCTCTTTCCTTTCCATATCTCATATGGAGTGGTTGGCACAGATTTGGTAGGAACCATATTCAATAGGTCTGCAGCTGTTTCCAGTGCATACCCCCAGAAGGAAATAGGTAACTCAGCTGTGCTCATCATAGAGCGCACCATATCTAATAGGGTGCGGTTCCTCCGTTCCGATACACCGTTGTGCTGTGGTGTATATGGAGGAGTTAGCTGAGAGAGAATCCCATTCTCTTTTAGGAAGTCCAGGAATTCATTGCTCAAGTATTCACCTCCTCGATTAGATCGAAGGATTTTAATACTTTTTCCGGTTTGGTTCTCGACTTCTTGTTTATATTCTCTAAATTTCTCAAAAGCTTCTGATTTGTGTTTCATCAGGAACACATATCCGAACCTAGAGAGATCATCAGTGAATGTAATGAAGTACGAAGAGCCATTCCTGGCATGTGTAGACATGGGACCGCATACATCACTATGTACTAGTCCCAAGAGTTCCGTAACTCTTTCTCCGTGTCCCGTAAACGGAGGTTTGGTCATATTTCCTTTGAGACATGACTGGCAAGTGTCATAAGATGAAAATTCGAACGGTTTCAAATATGCATCCTTATGCAACTTAGCTAGCCGTGTCGCATTTATGTGACCCAGTCTACAATGCCACAAGAAGGATTCGTTCAATTCTGAACTCTTCCTCTTGTGTGTGTTTGTTATGCTCAGAACTGTTGATTGATTTAGAACATAAATGCCATTGCACATCGTGCCTGATCCAACCAACTTTTGGTTTAGAAAAATGTTCATAACATTATCCTGTAATACAAAATTATATCCTTCTTTACTCAACAAAGAAACCGATATAATGTTGCATATCAGGTTCGGCATGTAATAGCATTCATTCAGAATCAATGTATTACCAGTTGGCAATACAAGGTGATATTCCCTGACGGTTTTAGCTGCAACAATTGCACCATTTCCAACCCTTATGTTTTTATCACCTTCTCCAAGTTCCCTACCTTTCTTAGGCCCATGTAATTGATTACATATATGGGATCCTGACCCGGTATCTAATACCTAGGATGTAGAGCAAATGGAGAAACAGTTCTCTGTAACGAACACACTCGAAGAAAATGCATCAACATGTACTTTCTTCATTCGGGTGGCATAGGAATCCGAGTATTCCCCTATATCCTGTTCAGTCTTATAACTTTTATAAGAAAGAACGGAACCAACGTTCCCCAGCATAGTATAACATGCGGGTTCGGTCAATACATCCATATTATTATCTTTATTAAGGCATGATATGGTCGCTACCTGGAGAGAGAGAGAAGAAAACATTTTAGCGTATGCTCTTGCAAGATCAGATTGGTTATTATTTTATCTAATAAGGATGGCTTCCACTGTTTTTATCAAATCTTCCTTCAAACCTTAAAAGGAAAGACTAGCCGGGATTAATTACACCCTACAATTTCGCCAATCTTTCAGCCAGGCCAGTGTCGGTACTTTGAGGGAGGTTCCCCGTGCTTTTGCACGGACCTAATTAAAGTAAACCTCGTTTTCCCAGAGGCGTAACCCCGTTGACACCTTTCTAGACACCTACTTGATCGGCTAATTGTCCTGTGTAAAACTCTCCCAGGAGTAACTCTTACTCCCAGCGGGTATCGGGATCCAACTATCTCATAGAAGGTATGCAAACTCATTGCAAATTTCAACACTTGAAATTCCCGATAATATTTTGCCCCTAGCGTCCCATGATCTTGACGCAGGCCAACAAACCATAGTGCGCTAGTCAAGTTCAACCCATCATTTCTTGATTGAATTAAACCCACCCGCACGACCCTTGACGCAGGCCAACAAAGTCGCACGACTACCCTAATCCAATCTGCATCATATGCATAAGCAGATAAATACTAGTTAGCTACCGCACACTACGCCTTGACGCAGGCCAACAAACGTAGCACAAATACTAAGTAGGACTTATCTGAAATGACGCAAGGCTACGACATGTTTTTCTGAAAACCTATTGTGTAATGAACTTGATATCGTTGTAGAATCGAGTGAATTTTGAAATGGAGTGATTTTGAGACTTTTATTAGTTTTGCTAAAGAGGTCACTCCTGGTGAAGGGATTTCGGCTCTTTCCTTATGGAATAAGGTGCAGGATATATCATATATATCGCTATGCAAAGCAAAAACTCCAAAAGCAATAAAAAACAAACCGAGTGTTGTAGCATCTGCCAGTTTTGCTAAAGTGGTTATTCCCGGTGAAGGGATCTCGACTCTTTCCTCATCGAATAAGGTGCAGGATATATCATATATATCGCTATGCAAAGCAAAAACTGTAGCTACCCTTTTTGAAAATTCGATTCTACAACATCTTTTAGGTTTCTTTTCTTTCATTAATCACATTAATGAAATCCCATCATTTAGGTCACCTAAACATCACAGATAAATACGACGTACACTTATGCCATCCGCATTCGCCTCGATGTCCCCTCATGCACCGTTAGGTTAGGTAACTAACGGCAGAGCGGGGCAGGGCTAGCGCGGGTGTAAAACATAAGTAACGTCTATATAATATATCATATATACTATATACAGTATTTATCTCAACATATCAAATGATCACATCACAGATATCGCAGCAGAAGAAACATATGAAACATTGGATATACTAGGACGTCCGTGTTTTATTTTGAGCCTCTATAAAACATGGATTCCACGGTCGCGATGAATAGCCAAACCCACATCCCTAGACCCCTACGAGAGCGGCAAGCAACCCTACCAATTCTAAAGTTAGGAGACCCGGACTTGACTCCTCGAGTTGGTCTCCCACTGGACTCTAGAACCCGGTTACTTGTGCTCTCCTCCTTGGGTCTATCCTAGTGCGGAAAAGTAAATAATATACAAATGGTGACATCAACCTCATCCCGGAAGTGCCCCAATAAAAGAATATTACATACATTTAATTTTACATGAATGAAAATAAAAACTCTTATCTCACATAAAACCCCCCGGCTATTCAGAACACGACGATCCAATATAACATATCCAGCAACACATAACATCACATGTCATCAACGTAAGTAAATATGCGTATCCCAATTGTCGTTGACATATAGCAACGAAACCGGCGATATCACATATTACACTTACGGTCGCAGAAAAGAAAGTGTAAAACTATAACATTTGGAATCCATAATCTCTTTAGACATCGTAAATCCGAAATATCACATATTTCGCATTTCATGCCTAACAATACGAATTCAACATATTGTATCACATTCCAGATAAATAGACAGTATTAAAATTTCCGATCGAATAATCAAATACCCAAGATTTCCTTAATAGCTCAACACTTGAGCGGAGTTTAAAAATTCCAGAATACGTCACAGTAGCAACGGTCCAGCCGTAGAAGGGTCAAGCCAACGCCTCACATGTGGCATGCCGTATTGCCCCAAACCCTAAGGTTTAGAGGCAGTTCAAGACGGTCACATAATCGAGTTATGGTTTGTGTTCTTCTAGAGGGTCCATCGCGTTACATGCACGTTTTTCCGAAAGATTTAAACTCAAGAAAAATTCAACACTTGAAAGTTTTTCGTGCCGGGAAAAATTGAGTTAATGATATCCGTTCGAACATTTTAACACTTACTAAATTATCCGGAAAAAATAAGAAAATTAAATATTCCGATCGAATCAACGAATACAAAATAATCCCCAGAACACTCAACACTTGAGTCATTTTAAAAATATCCAGAAAATAGCACTAACAGATAAGGGTATTACTATACAAAAAGCATGACCAAATCTCACTGTACGGCCGCGGCTCCACGGCACAAGCAGGGTACTGCCGCGGTTCCGCAGCGATCCGTACGAGTTACAGTGTCGTTTTGCACAATAATTCCTAAAATCACCTGCTGAATTTTTTAGGTATTTTTAATTAAGAAAAATCACAGTTTTTAAAAAATGTCCAGAGAGGGGGTTAAAGTGACGTTTCCGGGTTCGATCGGGGTTTTAACTTCGTATACACGTCACTTAATGCTCTAGCTAGGCTCTGATACCACTGTAGGGTTACTAGGTACTCTAACAAGGGTTAAGAAAGCATCAACCATGCCCGATTAAAATTTTAGCCGTGCCTAACAACCCTAAATAAGATCTTTGCTAGAAAATTAGAGTTTCACATGCAAGTAAATCACATTTACCACTAAGTGAATGCGAAATACAACCTTTGTAGATCGGTCCTTCACTTCTAAAGCTCCTTGTTGTAGTCCCTTCACTACGATCATGGTTCTCCCGGGCTCTTACATGGCTTCACGAGGCGAAAGAAGCGTCCTTGCTTGAAGTCTTCGAGGCCGAAGATGATCTACGTCAAGAGAATATCAATTCAAGCTACTACTTCACTAACTTGAGAATTAGTGAAGCATACACCTTATACTAAAGTGCTAGTCTAGTAGAGGATGGAGAAATAGGAAGTGGGTTCTCTTTAGAATTTTATCTCTCACAATCTTTCACTCTCTTTTTGAAACCCTAGCAAGCTTTTTCTTTTTGCTCAAAGAAGAAGAAGATGAACAAAAGAAAAAAAAGGATGAGGATATGATCAAGTGAGTGAGCTAACCATGGTGAGTATCATATACTAACTCATGTAGAGACATTACCATGGCTAATTCTAATGGTTGGATTAACTAAATATCTTAAGTAAAACAAATTGAGTTGAATTTGTCAAAGCACTAAAAGCTTCTACAAGCTTCATGCACTTAACAAATATCAACCAATTTAGATTTACTTTAAATATAAAAAACCCCTCCACTAAAATTAGAATGGTGTATGTCTTATACACCCATGTCAAGTGTATCATCAACCATGATACAAAAAGAAAACACATTTTAATATATATCACATATATATTAAAGTTGTGCACATGTGAGAAAAATCCTTAAGTGAACAAGTGTTACTTAATGTAAACTAGTATATCTAATATACAATTATACACTAAATTATTAAATCAACACTTGACTTAATAATCCGGTCATCTCTCATATAACCGACTAACATCCATTGTATCGACTTATCGAATCAACACTTGATTCGATAATCCGGCTATATCATATATAACCGACCGATACATAAAGTCACGAGAATAGAATACGGTATCACATACATGCATTATTCTCGGTCCCGCACATATCACATACGTGCTCCTATTTCGTTTTGCCTGAGCCAGTAAAACCTCTATGTAGGACTCTAAAGACTCGTCAATACGCCGGCAGTAGGTGATGATCACATCAAGCACCCACAAACCGTCAGCGGTACTAGCTGGACGTAACGGCCACCCAGGTATTGAGCGATCAGAAGATCAGCAAGCAAGCCCGCTCCAACTTCTGTAAAAGCCTGATGGTAACACTTCCCGTGTAGTCCGGTCTCCTCGTCTGATATGTCGCATATCAAGTCTAGGGGTGGTAAACGTCAGACCCCAATAACCGATAAGTCATGCCGATGTGAGGCTCATAACGGGTCGAGAAACTACTGGTAACTCTTACCAGTAAATCTCTAAATCAGCCCTGGCCAGGGACTTCCCTGTTATGGCCAATCGAGCACAGCGCAACATCAACCCCCATTACCGAGAGAGACGAAACCCCTCGTATCGCTTATTGCCTCCATGTGACTTGGGACTGTACCCAAAAACCACCGTTTTGCATGCCCTCTTGGACGTGGTAATGTGGAAATCAAAGCACAGTGGGAATCACACAAGACTCTATGACGATCTCGGGTCTACAGACTAACCTGCACAAGTGTCACCAGAGAACTGCCATCTGACGTGAGGTATAATACCATCTGAGAGTTCTCGGTGAGTCCGTCCAGTGTACCCAGTCTCCACTGAGCACCCGTATACCATCTCTGATGTCAAACACCAATGGATATGGGATCATCCATCGCCCATCTCATAGGTCGAGAAGCGTATACGCTAGTCTACTCTGGTATATCGATGCCCTATCTCGATACACCTACGACTAGGGACATTAAAGGATGTACTTATGGACTACTCTGCCCCCACTAGTATGATCTATATCATAGTCCAGATAGTCAAGTACACATCCTAAGGGCTTTAGCAACATGTAACTATAAGACAGTATCAAGAGACAAGTATACATGTTAAGATAAAGAGTAACCAGATAGCATACTATCATATCGAGCAAGAAAGTCCTCTCTATATATGTCCAAGCATCCAATATAATATACATCATCTGTACAATACCGGCCTCTAAGGCATACATACAACTAACATGATGATGTTAGGTATAAAGACTAATCTGTTCCTATATCACTAGAGAACTGCTATCTGACGATAGGTATATTACCATCTAGAAGCCTCACATGAATAATAAACGTATACACCAGTCTACTCCGGAGTATCGATGCCCTGTCTCAAAACTCCAATGAATGGAGACAATTTAAGGATGTGCTTATAGACTACCTAGACCCCACGAGTATGATCACCATCAGAACTCTAGTAGTCAAGCAAAAGATCCTATAGGCTTTTCCTACATGTATTCGAGATACGTAATATAAAAGAACATATACACGTATTATGGTAAAGACAAACCAGATAGCAATCATATCGAGCAAGACTGTCCTGTACATATTTATCCTAAGTATCCACATGTAATATATAATCCTGTACTATACAATAATGGCCTCTAGAGCATATATATCCAACAACCTCCCACTTGCACTAAGACCATGTATTAGCGTATCAAAGACCAATCATCTCCAATAGCCACTCAAGCCGAGTCTTAGGAAGTGCCTTTGTGAGTGGGTCTGCCGTGTTGTCCTTTGTATTTACTTTCCTGATCTCGATCCCTTGGCGATCAATGATCTTTCTGATCAGTTGATATCGCCTCAAGATATGTCTGGATTTCTGATGGGACCGTGGTTCCTTCGCTAACTTTAAATCCCCATTGTTGTCACAATACAAAGGTATTGGATCAACAATAGACAGAACCATCTCAAGTTCATAGATGAACTTTCTCATCTAGATAGCCTCTTTTGCGGCATCACTGGCAGCAATGTATTCAGCCTCCATCGTCGAGTCTGCTACAGTGTCTTGTTTGAAACTCTTCCAACAGACCGTCTCTTCATTGAGGGTAAACACATAACCCGAGATAGACTTGCTATCATCCTTGTTACTTTAGAAGCTTTAATTGGTAAGGACTCCATCTGGAGGCCTCCATTACCGTAACAAAGTACATATTCTTAGTTCTTCTCAGATACTTCAGAATGTTCTTCATAGCTGTTCAATACTTCTCCCCTGGGTTTGACTGATACCGGCTTACTACGCTAAGTGCGTTAGCTAAATCTGGTATGGTACATAATATTGCATATATTATAGATCTTACCATCGAAGTGTAGGGTATAATGTTCATACGAGCCCTCTCTTCATCAGTCTTAGGAGATATCTCTTTGGAGAGGGTGATTCCATGACAAGCCGGTAAATTACCGTGCTTGGATCTTCCATAATATACCTCTTTAGTATTGTGTCAATGTACCTGAACTGTGAAAATCCTAATATCCTCTTAGATCTATCACGATAGATCTTGATTCTCAGAATGTAGGAGGAATCACCCAAGTTCTTCATGGAGAACTTCTGAGACAAGAACAACTTGATCGACTGTAGCATAGGAACATCATTTCCTATTAGAAGAATGCTATCTATGTACAATACGAGAAATACTACTGTTCTCCCTACAATATTCTTGTAAATACAAGGCTCATCTATATTTTTGATGAAGTCAAATTCCTTGGCTGTCTCGATACCTCATTTAATCCATAAATGGATTTAAGCAACTTGCACACTTTCCTGCTGCTCCCACTGTCTATGAAGCCCTCTGGCTGATCCATATAGACACACTCTTCTAAAGTGCCGTTTAGAAAAGCGGTCTTTACATCCATCTTCCAGAAATCATAGTCATGGAAGGAAGTAATGTCAAGTAGGATCTGAATGGATTTGAGCATAGCTACTGGAGAAAATGTTTCATCATAGTCCACACCGGGTCTTTGAAGAAAACCTTTTGCAACAAGTATAGCCTTATAGATTTCCACCTATCCATCTACACCAATATTTTTTTTGAAGATTTATTTGCAGCCGACGGATTTTAGCCCTGGTGGTGCAACATCTAAAGTCCAAACTTTGTAGGTGTACATGGACTCCATTTCGGATTTCATAGCGTCCATCCATTCCACAGTGTCCCTACTGGTAATGGTTTGCTCGAAAATAGTAGAATTATCTTCTTCCAAGATATAATCCTCTCGATCCCCATATACGAGAAAACTGTAGTATCTCTTGTGCAGATGAGAAATCCTACTAGATCTGTGGAGTGTATGAGGTTCTTCCGGGGGAATTGAATCATGTGGTTTTACCAAGTCTTCAGTTATAGTTTGTGGTGTTGGATATAGTGCCCTTAAGTCAATTATTGAATCGCATGCACATGATTGTGATGATTGAGGGAGGACCTATACCGGTAGAACAGTCTTATTCGAAATGATAGTATGCTATCTGGTTTATCTATATCATCATGTACAACATTAAGTGGTATTACAGATCACTATTATATGTTGATAGAGCCCATAGGATTCTTGTTTGACTACCGGCATTATGATGGCGATCATATAAGTGGGAGTTGGGTGGTCTATAAGCACATCCTTAAATGTCCCTAGTCGTGGGAGTATCGAGACTGGGCATCGATACTCCGGAGTAGACTAGTGTATACTTATCGAGACCCCGACGAGAGGCGGTAGACGGTCTCACAAGCCATTGGTGTCAGTTAGTCACCTAAGATAGTATACAGGTGCTCATTGGGTTATGAGTACACATGACAGAGTCGCCGAGAACATGCTAGTTGGTATTATACCTATTGTCAGATAGCAGTTCTCAGGTGACATGAGTACAGATTAGTCTGTCGACCTGAGATCGTCATTTGTATCGTGTGAGTTCCCACCGTGCTTTGATTACTACCCTACCACGGCTCGAAGGAGTCGTGCAAACAGGTTTTAATTGGATACAATCCCGAGCCACACGGAGGTAGTGAGCGGATCGTCGGTGATTCATCTCTCCCGGTATTGGGGGTTGATGTCGCGTTGTGCACGGGTGGCCATCACCAGAAATCCTCGGCCGAGGTGGACGAAAATTACTAATTTGGATCAATAGATTCTCAGTGGGTGATGAGCTTCATACCAACATGAAATGTCGTGTTATTAGGGGTCTGATTTTATCCACCCCCTAGACTCAATATGCGATACTCTTAGACGAACAGACCGGACTGTATGGAGATTGTCACGGACAGGCTCAGTAGGAGATTGTCACGGATGAGCTTGCTCGTTGGCATTCCTTTTGCTCAATATCTGGGTGGCCGTTATGTACAGCTAGTGCCGCTGACGTGCTTGTGTTTAAACCCACTGCTAGCGTATTGATGAGTCTTTAGAGTCCCACACAGAGGATTTCCCTGGTTCTGGTGAAATGATGTAGTAGCCGTATTGGATACGTGCAGGGTTACGATCGATTGATTGTACTTTTTATTCGATCGGACAGTTGGTAATACTAGCCGGCTCGGGTTTGAGCCGGATTATTAAATCAGGTATTGATTTAATAATTTACGTATATGTATTTCGATATGTATATTCTAGTATTATGTTCTTTGTGTTATTCTATCTCTTTGGGTATTCGTATTTCGGTACGAATGCAAGTATGTATATATAGTAGAATGTAATCCGTATTTTTTCTGGAAAACATTCTAGAAGGTGGATACCTTATTTTAGGGTTTGACCATTTATTTTAAATGGATAAATGAGGTGACAATAATTTGAGGGGAGTATGGTGAGGACCATGCTTGCATAGTGTGCACAAATGAATTGTTAATTCATTTGTGCATACTATTCAAGTATGGTAGCATTTTAAAAAGGAAAAGAAATGTTTTTACAAAACCATGCCATCCCTTTTTCTCTCTCCAAGGATGGTTCATTTATTTTCTCACTTGAGTTTTGGATCTCCTCACCATTGAGCTTCACTCCCTCTCTAGCTTTCATGTTTCTCCTCCACCTTCATCTTCCACCTCCTCTCAACCTTCTCATGTGTCGAGAATCATGAGACGAGGTGAGATGAGATAGATTAACACTTTGATAATACACTACATCCTAGGATTTCTAGATTGGCAACCTAGAAACCCTATTTGCTTCACTTGCATTCATTATGTGAAGCTAGAGCCATGACTACATCTCTCGGGTGGATCATTTTCGACGGAGGAAGACTGACGACCAAGTTTGTTTGAGCACGAATCAAGGAGCTTAGAAAGGTGATGGAAGACTGAAGGACTTGGTTCTTTTGGTATAATCACTCTAACCCTTTATGTAAAAACTCCATTTTTAGTGTACAAAATTTTCTTAAAAATTAATATATACTTGGAGTATTTACATTTACTGTTATTAGTTTAAGTAATTAATTAACTCCATAATTACAAGGAGCTTGTAGCTCATTGTTAATACCTTGCACTACTGAACCAAGCTACCAGAGTTCAAATCCCATACCCTACATTATTTTTAATATTGATTTTTTCAAAACCTTTAGAATACCAAGGGTTTACACGTGCATATCTCACAAAAACCCCACTACACCCAAAAATGTAACATTACCATGGGTTAGATGAACCGTCGGGGAAGATCCCGGCCGCCTGACTCGGCTGGGAATCGGCCAAATAGGCCTCGACTCGGTCGACTCAGTCCTCCGACCGAGTCACGGACGAGTCACAGCCGAGTCGGCCGATTCCGGCGACGACCCCAACACAAAAATGTGTCTTTTGGTCTCCCCTGTACATCAGCAAAATTTTATCCTCAGACCATTTCCAGAGATCTATTAAAACCCCATTTACTCCATTTTTATTACATTTTAATATATTTTAATACATTTTTTAAATTAAAACCCTTCATCTACCCTAACCCTATAAATACAAACCCTACACACTACCCTCTCACCCCAAACTCTGAGCCAACTCTTAAGAATTTTCAAGAAAACTTGTGTACTTTGAAAACGAGCAAGAAGCGAAGTTAAGGCGAACTTCCGACGACCATCCTAGGAGCTCCCGGCGATGAAACGACACACCGGTGGCTTCTCCCGATCTAACTCCTCTCCTTGTTGTCTTAAACCCATAAGTCCCGATCCCTCTTCTCTATTCTTTTTCTAAAAATATGGAATTACAAAACCCGACGGAATCGGAGCAAATCCGATTTCCGATTCGGTTTCTTTCTAAAACTCTCACTTTTCTTTAATAAAATTTTGTTAAACCACTTCATGTTGACTATTAAACACTAACTAATCATATTGAACATGTTCTATATCAAAAATAATTGCTATCTCCATTTTACCGTATTTTTTCATTAAAATACCACATAGTTTCAATTCTACATTTAACATCACAAAACTTGGTATACCTTTAAGTAGATCACGAGGTAATGACGTACCTCCTCACACACTCATATGCAACATAGCACAATACCCTTGGGAATACAGAATACGGGAAAACGACATCATTGCAAATAAATACCATTTACTTAATAAAACCGTTTTCTAAAGGATTTATTATTTATACAATCTTTTCAAAGCGCCGCTACAACCCATTTTGGGGAACCTGTTTGGGATGGTGCAGATTATCATACATCCTCGGGCTTAGTAGTGCGAGATTCAGATCTCCGCAAGGAGCATTCGGTCTCGAAAGATTTAAAATACGACATCTTAAGAAAATGAGATTTTTAGAACATAAAATATATATTAAAATTATTTTTGTATAAATATAAGTATATTTATCATTAAAATACCTATTTTGTTATGATATAAATATTCCACCTTTTTCTAAAAAATCACAAGAATCAATTTTACACTAAAATACCATGAATTCCATACAAAACCAATATTACAAATAAATACCACTTATTATGAAAATATGATATTTTCACTAGAAATATCACAATATAAAATTTACATTCATTACAACTCTAAAGACGATTAATAAATACTTGGGGTGTAATTTGAAAACTATACAAGAGTATTTTTACATAAAACCCCTCAAGTTCTATAAATTACCCTAAAGACCCTAATAAACATAGGTTTAAGCGGGACCAATCTCTTGAGCCCCAGGGAGCCGGAGAAGTGGGTGCTTGCCTATTTAAGGTAGACAACTTAATAATGGTGTTATCAATACGGTAATCGTCTTTGAAAAAGACACAAATCCTGCCGTCTATGTGCAGCGGTTACCGATAACATCAAAACAATCAGGACTTCAATTTACTTTTCTAATTGTCTGACTCAGAGTGAGTCTTATTATAATCTGACTTGAATATGATTCAAGTACAACCTACAATCTACAATCTACAATTTACAATATTACAATTCAATATGAATCCATGAATCTATTATTCCATATATTCAATCTATCAACTTGACCAAACCGAACCATGGATATACATCCATTTACATGATTCTACAGTTATTCCATTTACATGATTATACAGTTACATCCGTTTACTGATATCATGGTTTTGGTCAGTCATCCAACTATACAATCTATACAATACAATACAACAATACAATCAAAACACTACGGGGTTTAAGGGGTAGATTGATACGGAAGGTGTTAAAAGTGGCACGAGATAGTAAGATTAAGACACCTAACCTATATTCCATTGCTGTTGTACCGTGGCTTAATGGTTCCTTGTACATTCCGTTTGCCCTGGTCTCTAGCATATAGAGACCCCTCTCGTATACACCGGCATCCTTCTATACCAAGCTACAAACAACAGCGTTAACACAATATTACAACAATATAATACAACTTTAAAAGATACCTCTTATTCTGTCTATTTCTCCCTTATCTTTGGGACTTACCGAGCGACCTGTTCGTTGACGACATTCTTTTTCATTCTTCTTTGAATGTCGTCAGGTGATCTGAACACTTCAGAGATCGAGCCCACTGCTGAACACTTGGACTAGTTCAGTGAAGACCTCGAACTCTAGTCATTGTACACTTTCCATTCAATACTTTTCATTTCTGTTATGCCATTGTTTAGGCATTGCTTTATTTCAGTTGTATTTTCTTTCCATGCATTGTACAGAAAGAATGCGAATAAATAAAGTTGCCGTTTTTATTATATCTTGTCTCTTGTGTTTTATTTTTATATTGCTTAGATACGCTTAGCGTATTTACTTTACAGTAAATACGTAGTGGACCAGTCGCGTCCCCTTCACCGTATACCGGGAAGCGGGGTGTGACAGGTTTTGTTGGTGGCCCATGCAGGTCAGAGCTGTATGAAACTCTATCATGCAGTTCTGTTCTGCTTGAAAAACCTAAACAATATAACACAAGAACCAACAACTAAAACATTCTTTACAATTCATGTTCCTTGAATCTTATCATTTCATGTACTTTGAATCTGTCCTAATCCAAATTTTTCTTCAAGGTTATGGATTCCCCGAACAACACCAGCACCAATGTCAACAATACACCTCCACCACTACCACTCACACTTGCCGTCCCTGCTCCGATCAACGAGCAGGCGGTTCTACTTGAGGCAATCTGAAGCCTCCTGGAGGGACAGCAGCAGCAGACTGCTCTTCTAATGAACTGTCCCGAGGCAGAAGCACCTGGGGTGAAGCAATTCAGAGCTTTGCACCCCAAACAGTTCTCAGGAAAGGAGAGCCCATTGGAAGCTGAGGAATGGGCTTAGAGTATCGAAGATGATCTGGCAGCGGCACAAGTGCCAGAATTAGCTTGGGTTCGTGCTGCAAAATTACAGCTCACGGACAATGCGCGAAACTGGTGCAAGGCGGAAGAAAGCTGTCTTGAACAACCCATCGAATGGAAGACTTTCCGCAACATGTTCGACGCAAAGTACTTCCCTGAGACTGCCAGGTTCGACATGGAACAGCAGTTCATCCATCTGCAATAAGGTTCAATGTGGACCAAGTCAGTAGATGTGTATGACGCTGAGTTCACCATGCTCAGTCGGTAAGATATGTCTCAATAATTCGAATTTTTATATATCACATATTACATAGCTAACACAATATTTTTAACAGATTTGCGGCACACCTGATACTGACGGATGAGATCAGAGCCCGTCGATTTCAACAAGGTTTGGATTCGGAGATCCAGGTTGCACTGGCCACAGGAGATTTTCCGACTCATGAATCGGCTCTGAAAGCTGCCCGCCGTTATGAGGCAGTGGTAAAGGCGAGGGGAAGACCTCAATCTGCAGGAGTTAAACGCCCTGTCAACCAGATGACAGGAGGAGCCTCGTCCAGGCCACCTTTTGTGCCAAGGCGACCCGGAGTACCGAACCATCGTCCCAGCCCAGCCTTTTGTACTTACTGCAAGAGACCTCATGTGATGCAAGAATGCCGGCGAGCCAACTGTCTTTGCTTAGTCTGTGGCTCAACTGCTCATGATATTAGGTCTTGTCCCCAAAGACAAAACCCAGTTGCTGCACCCAGGCCAGCAATTACTTATCCGCAGCAACCAGCCCTTCAGGCACCTGCTCCAAGACTTGCACTACCTGCACCATCCAGAGGACCACAAGCTGCACCACCTCCTCGTCAGTTCCATCAAGGAATGTTTAGAGGAATGCTTCTTAGGCCAGGAGCAATGTACCAAGGCGCCAGGCTTTCACGATGACAGTGGAAGAAGCTGAGGCCACTGGCCAAGTTATCACTGGTAACCCTTTCTTTCTCAAAATTTCTTTCAGTTTTGATATTTATCCTACATACTTTTCCTATACCTAAAACATATCCTACATACCTTAGGTACAATCTTAGTATCCTCAATACCTGCACTAGCACTGTTTCATACTGGAGCATCTCACTGCTTTATATCGCAACGGTTTGTCCGAACCCATGAGATTCCAGTCTCACTACTTGTATTTAGCTGGAATGTCAGTCCAGGAAATGGCGTTTTAAAGGCAACAATGGGATACAGCTTGTGTCCGGTAGTCGTCTGCAGCCGAGCATTTTATGCTGACTTCAAAGTGCTGGACATACCGAACTTCGATATGGTTCTAGGTATGGATTGGCTTGGAACTTTTTATGCTACCATCGACTGTCGTCAAAGGAGGGTAGTATTCGAGATTCCAAACCATCCGGTCTTCTATTTCAAAAGCGGAGACTGTACCCTGGAGCCAAGTACCTACAAAGCGAAGCCAAGGGAAGCAGTAGTTGCAGTAGCTCAAGCGGAGGAAGAATCAAGACCAGATGTGGTTCGAGAGTTCGACGATGTGTTTCCTGACGATATATCAGGTTTGCCTCCCGATCGAGCTCTTGAATTCAGCATTGATTTAGTACTAGGAGCACAACCGATGATCAAAGCACCATATCGATTAAGTCCGGAAGGTTTGAAGGAAGTCCGAACACAGTTGGACGGATTACTGGCGAAAGGATGGATTCGTCCCAGCACTTCAAGTTGGGGATCACCTGTACTGAAGGAAGGTTCATACAGAATGAGCATCGATTACAGAGCCTTGAACGAAGTCACTATAAAGAACAAGTATCCACTCCCGTGGATCAACGATTTATTCGATCAGCTAAGTGGATCTTGTGTTTTCTCTAAATTGGATTTTCGTTTAGGTTATCATCAAGTGAAGGTCAAGGAAGCTGATATTCACAAAACAGCTTTCAGAACTCGCTATGGACATTACAAATTTCTAGCGATGCCATTTGGAGTGACCAATGCACCAGCAATATTCATGAACCTAATGAATCAAGTTTTCCGGGAGTACTTAGACAGGTTTGTTGTCATTTTCATCGACGACATCCTGGTGTATTCAAGGAGTCGGAAAGAGCATGCAGAGTACCTACGAATTGTCCTGGAAACTCTTCGACAACATCAGCTCTATGCCAAGTACAGCAAGTGCGAGTTTTGGCTAATGCAAGTTGGTTTTCTTGGACATATCGTATCAGGAGAAGGAATCTCTGTGGATCCAGCGAAAGTTTCAGTAGTTAGCGAATAGCCTACACCAAAGTCAGTGAAGGACATTCGGAGTTTCTTGGGTTTAGCTGGATATTACAGAAGGTTCATTGAAGGCTTTTCAAAGATAGCAACACCCCTGACCAAGCTCATACGTAAAGATGAAGATTTTGTGTGGTCAGAAGTATGCGAACAAGCTTTCGTAGAACTCAAGTCAAGGTTGACATCGGCACCTATTCTCGTCATACATGATCAATCTGGAGGATTCGAAGTGCATTGTGATGCATCCGGTAAGGGATTAGGATGTGTTCTACATCAGCACGGTAAAGTTGTGGCTTATGCTTCAAGCCAGCTGAAGATTCATGAGTGCAATTATCCAACGCATGATTTGGAGTTGGCAGCCGTCATCTTTGCTTTCAAGATTTGGCGCCATTATCTACTTGGTGAACGAGTGAACATCTACACAGATTATAAGAGCCTGAAGTATGTATTTACTCAGAAGGAGTTGAATATGCGGTAGAGAAGATGGTTAGAACTCATGGCGGACTTTGACATCAACTTGCAATATCACCCAGGGAGGGTGAATGTGGTTCCTGATGCTCTTAGTCGTCAACCTTTATCAATGAATCTCACCGCTCAGTGGAAGTTTCAACAAGACTTGCATCAGATGGAGATTGAAGTAGTCATGCCAGGTAATGCTTCAAGTTTGATGAATTTACAAGTTCAATCAACCATTGTCAATCAGATCAAAGCAGCTCAAGCAAGTGATGCTAAGTTGCAAAAGATCAGAGAACAAGTGGAGAATGGACTCAGAACAGACTTCATCATCCATGAAGACGGATCTTTGAGACACGGCAGCAGATTGTGTGTACCAAAAGGGCCTGTTCGGGAAGAGTTAATGAAAGAAGATCACAGCTCTCCCTACTCAGTACACTCTGGAGGTACCAAAATGTACAAAGATCTACGTCAGAATTATTGGTGGCATGGAATGAAGCGTGAAGTAGCCAGAAGCGTCGCAAAATGCTTGGTGTGTCAGCAAGCAAAGGCTGAACATCACAGGGCTGCTGGATTACTTCAACCGTTACCAATCCTAGGATGGAAGTGGCGACACATCACGATGGATTTTGTGACTGCTCTTCCTCGCAGCACAAAGGGTAATGATGCCGTATGGGTCATTGTGGATCGACTCACAAAGTCGGCTCACTTCATCCCATTTCGAGTTGGCCAATCAACTGAGACCCTAGCAAAGAAGTACATGGAGGTAATAATCTACTTAAGATTTAAACTCTTCATAATGTACCATCTCTGATACCCATGAACTCATACAGGAAATTGTGAGACTTCATGGAGTACCGGTCTGCATTGTCTCCGATCGTGACACCAGGTTCCGATCACAATTTTGGCAGAATCTGCAAGCAAGCTTGGGAACAAGTCTGAACTTCAGCACGGCTTATCATCCACAAATAGATGGTCAGTCTGAGCGAACTATTCAGATCTTGGAGGATATGCTCTGAGCATGTATGTTAAACTTCAAAGGATCGTGGGAAGATCATCTACATCTTGTGGAGTTTTCGTACAACAACAGCTACCAAGCAAGCATAGGAATGGTACCTTTTGCAGCACTGTATGGAAGGAAGTGTCGATCACCATTAAGTTGGGACGACATCGGAGATAGGGAATTGGTTGGACCGGAGATGATAGTAGCGACTGTTGATGTGGTACGAACTATCAGGGAAAGGATGCGCATAGACCAAGATCGACAGAAGCACTGGGCTGATGCAAAGAGACACCACTTGGAGTTCCAGCCAGGAGATCATGTGTTCTTAAAGATATCTCCGAACTACGGAGTGATCCGATTTGGAAGACGGGGTAAATTAAGTCCGAGATACATTGGGCCGTTCGACATACTCGAACGAGTCGGTGAAGTGGCGTACCGCTTAGCGCTTCCACCTTCATTGGAAGGAGTGCATAATGTGTTCAACATATCCCAACTCAGAAGGTATGTGATTGACCCCAGCCATGTTCTCGATCATTCCGAGCTCACTATACAGCCTGACATATCTTGTGAGCAACAACTTGTGGAAATCCTGGACAGCAAAGTGAAGACACTTCGGAACAAGGAAGTTAACTTGGTCTGAGTGATGTGGAGGAAAGACACTCCAGGAGAGTCCACTTGGGAAAGGTAAGATGAAATGCGTGCAAGATATCCACACCTCTTTGTAAACTAGTCCTCAAATAAAAGTTGTAAATTTCGAGGACGAAATTTTTGTAAGAAGGGTAGAATGTAACAACTCCATTTTTAGTGTACAAAATTTTCTTAAAAATTAATGTATACTTGGAGTATTTACATTTGCTGTTATTACTTTAAGTAATTAATTAGCTCCATAATTACAACAAATAGCTTATAGCTCATTGGTAATACCTTGCACTGCTGAACCAAGCCACCACAGTTCAAATCCCATACCCCACATTATTTTTAATATTTATTTTTTTTAAAAACCGTTAGAATACCAAGGGTTTACACGTGCATATCTCACAAAAACCCCACTACACCTAAAAATGTAACATTGCCATGGGTTAGATGAACTGTCGGGGTGGATCCCGGCCGCCTGACTCGGACGGGAATCGACCTCGACTCGGCTGACTCAATCCTCCGACCTAGTCACGGCCGAGTCGGCCGATTCCGGCGATGACCCCAACACAAAAAATGTGTCATTTGGTCTTCCCTGTACACCCGCAAAATTTTATCCTCAGACTATTTCCAGAGCTCTTTTGAAACCCTATTTATGCCACTTTTATTACATTTTAATATATTTTAATACATTTTTTAAATTAAAATCCTTCATCTACCCTAACCCTAGCCTAACCCTATAAATACCAACCCTACACACTACCCCTCACCCTAAACTCTGAGCCAACTCTCAAGAATTTTCAAGAAAACTTGTGTACTTTGAAAACGAGCGAGAAGCGAACCTACGGCGAATTTTCCGGCGAACTTCCGACGACCATCCTAGGAGCTCCCGGCAACGAAACGACGCACCGGTGACTCCTACTGATCCATCTCCCTCTCCTTGTTGTCCTAAACCCATAAGTCCCCATCCCTCTTCTCTATTCTTTTTCTAAAAATACGGAATTACAAAACCCGACGAAATCGGAGAAAATCCGATTTCCGATTCGGTTTCTTTCTAAAACTCTCACTTTTCTTTAATACAATTTTGTTAAACCACTTCATGTTGACTATTAAACACTAACTAATCATATTGAACAAGTTCTATATCAAAAATAATTGCTATCTCTATTTTACCGTATTTTTTCATTAAAATACCACATAGTTTCAATTCTACATTTAACATCACAAAACTTGGTATACCTTTAAGTAGATCACGAGGTAATGACCTACCTCCTCACACACTCATATGCAACATAGCACAATACCCTTAGGAATATAGAATACGGGAAAACAACATCATTGCAAATAAATACCATTTACTTAATAAAACCGTTTTCTAAATGATTTAGTATTTATACAATCTTTTCAAAGCGCCGCTACAACCCATTTTGGGGAACCCGTTCGGGATGGTGCGGATTATCGCACATCCTCGGGCTTAGTAGTGCGAGATTCAGACCTCCGCAAGGAGCATTCGGTCTCGAAAGATTTAAAATACGACATCTTAAGAAATTGAGGTTTTTAGAATATAAAATATATATTAAAATTATTTTTGTATAAATATATGTATATTTATCATTAAAATACCTATTTTGTTATGATATAAATATTCTACCCTTTTCTAAAAAATCACAAGAATCAATTTTACACTAAAATACCATGAATTCCATACACAACCAATATTACAAATAAATACCACTTATTATGAAAATAGGATATTTTCACTAGAAATATCACAGTATAAAATCTACATTCATTACAACTCTAAAGATGATTAATAAATACTTGGGGTGTAATTTGAAAACTATACAAGAGTATTTTTACATAAAACCCTCAAGTTCTATAAATTACCCTAAGGACCCTAGTAAACATAGGTTTAAGCGGGACCAATCTCTTGAGCCTCAGGGAGATGGAGAAGTGGGTTCTTGCCTATTTAAGGTAGACAACTTAATAATGGTGTTATCAATACGGTAATCGTCTTTGAAAAAGACTCAAATCCTACCGTCCATGTGCAGCGCTTACCGATAACATCAAAACAATCAGGACTTCAATTTACTTTTCTAATTGTCTGACTCAGAGTGAGTCTCATTATAATCTAACTTGAATATGATTCAAGTACAATCTACAATCTTTAATTTACAATCTACATTTTACAATATTACAATTCAACATGAATTCATGAATCCATTATTCCATATATTCAATCTATCAACTTGACTAAACCGAACCATGGATATACATCCATTTACATGATTCTACAGTTATTCCATTTACATGATTATACAGTTACATCCGTTTACTGATATCATGGTTTTGGTCAGTCATCCAACTATACAATCTATACAATACAATACAACAATACAATCAAAACACTACGGGGTTTAAGGGGTAGATTGGTACGGAAGGTGTTAAAAGTGGCACGAGATAGTAAGATTAAGACACCTAACCTATATTCCATTGCTGTTGTACCGTGGCTTAACGGTTCTTTGTACATTCCGTTTGTCCTGGTCTCTAGCATATAGAGACCTCTCTTGTATACACTGGTATCCTTCTGTGAATCCAACCAGCAACACTTACCGTACAGTCCGGTCTCGTCGTCTGATATGTCGCATATCTCGCCTAGGGGTGGTAAACGTCAGACCCCAGTAGCTCGATAAGTCGTGTCGATATGAGGTTTATAACAGTTTGAGAAACTACTGGTAACACTTACCAGTATATCTCAGCAACCCTGGCCAGGGATTTCCGGTTATAGCCAATCGAACACAGCGCAACGAATCCCCTCCTATCGCTCATTGCCTCCATGTGATTCGGGACTGTACCCAAAAACCACCGTTTTGCACGCCCTCTTGGACATGGTAAGGTAGAAATCAAAGCACAGTGGGAATCACACAAGACTCTATGACAATCTCGGGTCAACAGACTACTCTGTACCAGTGTCACCAGAGAACTGCAATCTGACGTGAGGTATTATACCATCTGGGAGTTCTCGGCGAGTCCGTCCAGTGTACCCAGTCTCCACTGAGCACCCGTATATCATCTCTGATGTCAAACACCAATGGATATGGGATCATCCATCTCCCATCTATATGGATCGAGAAGGTATACGCTAGTCTACTCTGGTATATCGATGCCCCGTCTCGATACACCCATGACTAGAGACCTTGAAGGATGTACTTATGGACTACCATGTCCCCACTAGTATGATCCGCATCATAGTCCAGGTAGTCAAGTACACATCCTAAGGGCTTTACCAACATGTAACAGAGAGACAATCAGTGTACACGTTAAGGTAAAGAGCAACCAGATAGCATGCTATCATGTCGAGCAAGAAAGTCCTCCCTATATATGTCCAAGCATCCACTACAATATACATCCAATGTACAGTAATGGCCTCTAGGGCGTACATATAACTAACAATCTCCCACTTGCACTAGGGCCATCTGATATTAGTGGTTGTAGTATCTCATACTCAACCATCCCATAAAAGTCTCTCTCTGGGAAAAGGCCTTTGTGAGTGGATCCGCTGTGTTGTCCTCTGAGTCTACTCTTCTAACCTCGATCACCCTGGAGATCAACTATCTCCATGATCAGGTGATGCTGCCTCAGAATACGTCTGGGTCACTGATGGGATGGACGTTCCTTGGCATAAGCCACAACTCCATTGTCACACAATGGGAAGAATTAAGTTCATCTCATGAACTAATATACACCCAGACAGCCTCTTTGGTAGCGATGTATCCAGCCTTTATCGTCTAGTATGTCACGGTATCTAGCCTGGAACTCTTCCAACATACCGTCCCTTTACTAAGGGTAAAGACAATGCCTGTGACTGACATTCAGTCGTCCTTATCACCCTGGAACACTTCCAGTGATTCTCCCCAGGATTAATTGATACCATCTCACTACATCTAGTGAGTATCCTAACATCCATTTAGATCTATCTCATAGATCCTAAACCCAGGATTTAGGAGGTATCATTTGATTTTATATGGAGAATTATTGTGATAAGCGGAGATTGACCGAGCGTAGCATAGGAAATTCCTTCCTTATCAAGAGTATGTCATTCACGTACTTTACGAGGATCAGTACCATACTCCCTACTACCTTTTTGTTTATACAAGGTTCATCTACCATTTTGATGAAGTCAAACTCTTTGACTACCATATCAAAACAGACGTTCCAACTCCGCGATGCCTGCTTTATCCTATAAAGCATCTTGCATACGTTTCCGCTGCTCCCACTGTCTACGAAGCCCTCTGGCTGTGTACTTATAGACGCTCTCTTCCAAATCATCATTTAGAAAAGCAGTCATGACACCCAACCACCAGATATCGTAGTTATGGTATGTAGTGGCAAATAGGATCTGGATGGACTTAAGCATAGATACTTAGAAAAGGTTTCATCATAATCCATACCAGGTTAATGATGCAAAGCTTTAACAAGTCTAGCTTTGAAATTCTCAACTTTTCCATGTACACCAAGTAATCTTCTCAAGATATACTTGCTCCTGATGGGGATTTAACCCTTCAGATATAGCAACCAAAGTCCATACTTTGTTGGTGTATAAGGATTCCATCTCAGATCGATAAACATCCAGTCATTCTTACAGAGTCTTACTCCTGATGGCCAGCTCGAAACTAGTTGGGTCATCATCTCATGATGCAATCCTCGCTCCCACTGCCATAGAGAAACTGAAGTATCTCTCAGGTAGGTGAGGAACCCTACTAGATCGGCAGAGAGGCTGAGGTTCATTGGTAACTATTGAATCCTTTAGTTTTACCAAATCATTAGCTGTAGTTTGTATAGCTGGAACCTTTCCAGTTCTACAGAACTAACCTTGCCTCGATCTTTTCCGGATTTTGCTTTTAGACATAGGCCGGACAACCCCAAATCTTAACTGACTTAAAAGATAGGCTCTTCCCTTTCCATATCACATATGAAGTGGTAGGCAACTGATTTGATTTGAACCCTATTCAATAGGTATGCAACTTCATAAGTGCATAACTCCCAAAAGAAAATAGGTAACTCAGTAGTACTCATCATAGAGCACACCTTATCAAATAGGGTGCTATTGCTCCGCCCCGATATACCATCGTGCTATGGTGTATACGGAGGAGTAATGCTGAGAGAGAATCTCATTCTCCTTTAGAATAGTCCAGGAATTTCGTGCTCAAGTATTCTCCTCCTTGATCTCATCAAAGGACATAATACTTATACCCGTTTTTGGTTCTCTACTTCTAACTTATATTTTGTGAATATCTCAAAAGGTTCGGACTTGTGTTTCAACAGGAACATATGTCTGAATTTTGAGAGATTATCAGAAAATGTAATGAAGAACAAAGGACCGGTCTTGGTATGTATAGACATGGGACCTTTATACATCAGTATGTATCAATCCCAAGAGTTCACTAACTCTTTCTCTGTTTCCAATAAATGGAGCTATGGTCATCTAATCTTTGTGACATGACTGGCAAGTTTCATAAGATGTAAATTCAAACAGATTTAAATATGCATCTAAATGTAACTTCAGCTAGTCGGGTCGCATTGATATGACCTAGTCTACAATACCTCAAGAAGGATCCGTTCATTTCTGAACTATTCCTCTTGTGTGTGTTCCGTATACTAAGAACTGTAGTTTGATTTAGAACATTAATGCTTGTAGATAACGTGCCTGAACCGATCAACTTTTGATATAGGAAATGTTCAAAACATTATCCAACAATACAAAATTTTATCATTTCTTTACTAATAAAGAGACTGATATGATTTTGTATATCAGATTCGGTATCTAATAACATTTGTTCAGAATCAATGTATTTGGAATACAGGGTGACAGTGACCAACAGACTTGGCTGCAACACTTGCACCGTTTTCTGTCTCATGAAACTTATCACCCGTTCTCAGTTCTCTACCTTTCTGTAGCCCTATGTAACAGATTACATCTCTGGGATCCTGATCCGGTATCATATTACCCAGGACGTAGAGGATACAGAGAAACAGTTCTTTATAATGAACACACCCGAAGGATATGCATCATATGCACTTTTTTCGTTTGGGCGGCATAGGAATTCTGGTATTCCCCTATTTCCTGCTCTGTCTTATAACAATTATAAGTTGGAGTGGGACCAACGTTTCCCAGCTCAGTATAACAAGCGGGTTCGGTCAATACATCCGTATTATTATCTTGATTAAGGCGTGATATAGTCGCTACCTGGAGAGAGAGAGAGAAGAAAACACTCAGCGTGTGCTCTTGCAAGATCAGATTGGTTATTATTTTATCTAATCAGGATGGCTCCCACTGTTTTTATCAAATCTTCCTTCAAACCCTAAAAGGAAAGACTAGCCGGGATTAATTACACGCTACAAGTTCGCCAATCTTTCAGCCAGGCCAGTGTTGGTACTTTGAGGGAGGTCCCTCGTGCTTTCGCACGAACCTAATTAATGTATAACCCCGTTTACACCTTTCTAGACACCTACTTGATCGGCTAATTGTAATGTGTAAAACTCTCCCAGGAGTAACAATTACTCGCAGTGGGTATCGGGATCCAACTATCTCATAGAAGGTATGCAATCTCATTGCAAATTTCAACACTTGAAATTCCCGATAATTTTGCCCCTAACCTCCTATGACCTTGACAAAGGCCAACAAACCATAGGATGCTAGTCAAGTTCAACCCGTCATTTCCTAATTGAATTAAACCCACCCGCACGACCCTTGACAAAGGCCAACATGGTCGCACGACTACCCTAACCCAATCTGCATCATATGCATAAGCAGATAAGCACCAGTCAGCTACCGCACACTACGCCTTGACAAAGGCCAACAAACGCAGCACGAATACTAACTACTACTTATCTGAAATGACGGAGGGCTACGACAGGTTTTTCAGAAAACCTATTGCGTAATGAACTTGATATCGTTGTAGAATCAAATGATTTTGAAATGGAGTGTTTTTGAGGCTTTTCTAGTTTCGCTAAAGGGGTCACTTCCGGTGAAGGGATCGTTGGCCCTTTCCTCATCGAATAAGGTTTAGGATGTTCTACAAGGAACACCGCGATGTAAAGCAAGAACTGTAGCTACCTGTTTTTGAAAATTCTATTCCACAACATCTTTTAGGTTTCTTTTCTTTCATTAATCATATTAATGAAGTCCCATCATTTAACTCACCTAAATATCACAGATAAATACGACGTACACTTATGCCATCCGCATTCGCCTCGATGTCCCCTCGTGCACCGTTAGGTTAGGTAACTAACGGCAGAGCGGGGCAGGGCTAGCACGGGTGTAAAACATAAGTAACGTCTATATAATATATCGTATATACTATATATAGTATCCATCACAACATATCAAATGATCACATCACAGATATCGCAGCAGAAGAAACATATATGAAATATTGGATATACTAAGACGTCCATTTTTTCAATACGAGCCAGTATAAAACACGGATTCCACGGTCACGATGAATAGCCAAACCCACACCCCTAGACCCCTACGAGAGCGGCAAGCAACCCTACCAATTCTAGAGTTAGGAGACCCGGACTCGACTCCTCGAGTTGGTCTCCCACTGGACCCTAGAACCCGGTTACTTGTGCTCCCCTCCTTGGGTCTATCCTAGTGCGGAAAAGTAAATAATATACAAAAGGTGACATCTTCCGCAACCTGGAAGTGCCCCAATAAAAGAATATTACATACAAGTTTTTACATGAATGAAAATGAAAAACACTCATCTCACATAAAAACTCCCGGCTATTCAAAACGCGACGATCCAATATAACATATACAGCAACACATAACATCACATGTCATCAACGTAAGTAAACATTCGTATCCCAATTGTCGTTGACATATAGCAACGAAACCGGTGATATCACATATTACACTTACGGTCATAGAAAAGAAAGTGTAAAACTACAACAGTTGGAATCCGCAAACTCTTTAGACATCGCATGCCTAACCAAATGAATTCCTTAGACATCGCATGCCTAACAATTATAAACCCCGCATTTTAGTCTCATTATCGAAAACACTTTTCAATATCAAGTCGGGTAATTCAACAGGATTCCCGACATTCTGATCGAATGCTCGTCGCAAACTTTAGTAGACGGCCGCACCCCCGATACCGTCGACGAAGTGCACCAAGGTGGAACACCGCTACCGTGAGCACCCGAACGGATGCTTTCGGCGACAGGGTTCTCCTACAGTCACTTGGTCGAGGCTAAGGGGTGTAGCTGTCTATTAAGTTTATCCGGCGAGTATCCGCGTACGCTACATGATTGCGACGGACTTTTGATCACATCAAAATTCCATGGCAACCGATCAAGTGAGACTAAAGTGCTATGTTTACAACATTCGTTCAGTTATCTCATAACTACTTGTAGATTCAAAATATTGTAACACATTCCAGAAAAATAGAAAATGTTAAATTTTCCGATCGAACAATCAAACACCCAAGTTTTCCCGAAACAGCTCAACACATGAAATAAGTTTAAGAACATTCACTTCATGCCACAGTACCAATGGTCCAGCCGTAGAAGGGTCAAGCTAACGCCTCACATGTGGCACGCCATACTGCCCCAAACCCTAAGGTTCAAAGGGCAGTTCAAGACGGTCACATAATCGAGTTAAGGTTTGTTGTCTTCTAGAGGGTCCATCATGTTACTTGCATTACTTAGACGTTCTTAAACTACGGAAAAATCTAACACTTGGAAATTTCCCGGCAGGGGAAAAATTGGGTATTTATATCCGGTCGAACTTTTCAACATATTCTAAATTATCCAGAAAAACCCATCAACGAAGTTAAACTTCCCGATCGAAACACTAAGTCCCCAATACAACCCAGAAAACTCAACTCTTGAGTAAATATTAAAAATTCCCATAAAACACAGCACTAACAGAAACAAATTACTGTGCAAACCACATGCACTAATTCAACAAACTGGCCGCGGAACCGCCGCACAATCCAGGGTGGGGCCGCGGTTCCGCGGCGCTTCTGTCGAGTTAAGTGCACGTGCTGCACAGTAACTCCTACAATTCCCTGCTGAGTTTTTTGGAAATTTTTAATCTGGAAAAATCCACAGTTTTGAAAAAAGAACAGAGAGGGCTCTAAGTTAGGGTTTCGGGGTTCGATCGGGTTTCTAACTTCGTCTACTCATCGCCTAAGACTCTAGCTAGGCTCTGATACCACTGTAGGGTTCCTAGGCACACCCAAGAGGTTCCACAAGGCATTAACCATGCCAAATTAAAATTTTCTATGTGTCGAACAACCCTTAGCAAGATCGTTAACTAGAGTTTAGGCGAAACTAAATGAAAGCAAACAACTTTGCTACTAAGTGAATGGAAATACAACCTTTGTAGATCCGGTCCTCCACTTCCTTAGCTCTATGACGATGTCCCTTCGCTGCGATCATCGGATCCCGGACTTTAGCGTCGGTTTCGTCGGAGAAATGGGCGGGCTAGGTCGTCGACTTTGATGCCGAAGATGGTCTACGTCGAGGCAACTCAAGATCAAGCTCCATCTTCACTTGGTCATAGAATTTGTGAAGATAACACACTCTACTACATGGCAAGTGGTAGAGGATGAATAAATAGGAAGTGGGTTCACTTTGGATTTGGATTTCTCACTCTCTTTCTCATGGCACCATTGAAGGTAGCAAGGTTTCTTCTTCTTGAAGAAGAAGAAGAAGAAGAAAGAATATGATAAGAAATAATAAAATCAATTGATGAATAATAATAAATCAAGTGATCTTATCACAATGCAACCATGGGTTAGTGTAACAAGTGTAGAGACTAAACTAGGGTTTAGGTGAATGGTTAGGTTAAGGAAAGAAACAAAATGGTCAAAACTTTTCAAAGCTTTAAGAAGCTTCAACTAAAAACCAAAAGAAACCACCATTTTATTTCTTGCCCAAAAATAAATAAAATGAATAAGTGAATAATTTAAAACCCTAACCATTAACCTAAACAATGGTTTAAAGCAAACATACACCCAAGTTTGCATGTATCATCAAACATGATACAAACTAGTGCACAAACATATATCATATATACAATGTGCACAATCAAGTGAGAAAATCAATCTTAAGTGAACAAATACTAGTTAATGTAAAGTAATATATCAAATATATAATTATACATTAAATCATTAAATCAACACTTGATTTAATGATCCGGTCATACTGCATATAACCGACTAATATCAAGTGTATCAATATATCGAATCAACACTTGATTCGGTAACCCGGCTATATCACATATAACCGTCCAATGATACAGATCGCGAGAATAGAATACAATATCATATACTGGTATTATTCTCGGTCCCGCACATATCTCATATGCGCTCCTATTTCGTTTCTCTTGAGCCAGGAAACCTCTGTGTAGGACTCTAAAGACTCGTCAATACGCCGGCAGCAGGTGATGATCATATCAAACACCCACAAGCCGCAAGCGGTTTGCTAAACGTAACGGCCACCCGGGTATTGAGCGATCAGAAAATCAATGAGAAAGCCCGCTCACACTCCTGTGAATCCAACCAGTAACACTTACCGTACAGTCCGGTCTCGTCGTCTGATATGTCGCATATCTCGTCTAGGGGTGGTAAACGTCAGACCCCAGTAGCTCGATAAGTCGTGTCGATATGAGGTTTATAACAGTTCGAGAAACTACTGGTAACACTTACAGTAAATCTCAGCAACCCTGGCCAAGGATTTTCGGTTATAGCCAATCGAACACAGCGCAACATCAACTCCCTATACCCGGAGAGACGAATCCCCTCCTATCGCTCATTGCCTCCATGTGATTCGGGACTGTACCTAAAAACCACCGTTTTGCACGCCCTCTTGGACGTGGTAAGGTGGAAATCAAAGCACAGTGGGAATCACACAAGACTCTATGACGATCTTGGGTCAACAGACTACTCTGTACCAGTGTCACCAGAGAACTGCCATCTGACGTGAGGTATTATACCATCTGGGAGTTCTCGGCGAGTCCGTCCAGTGTACCCAGTCTCCACTGAGCACCCGTATATCATCTCTGATGTCAAACACCAATGGATATGGGATCATCCATCTCCCATCTGTATGGGTCGAGAAGGTATACGCTAGTCTACTCTGGTATATCGATGCCCCGTCTCGATACACCCACGACTAGGGACCTTGAAGGATGTACTTATGGACTACCATGTCCCCACTAGTATGATTCGCATCATAGTCCAGGTAGTCAAGTACACATCCTAAGGGCTTTACCAACATGTAACAGAGAGACAATCAGTGTACACGTTAAGGTAAAGAGCAACCAGATAGCATGCTATCATGTCGAGCAAGAAAGTCCTCCCTATATATGGCCAAGCATCCACTACAATATACATCCAATGTACAGCAATGGCCTCTAGGGCATACATATAACTAACAAGAAGGTAATAAGTAAAGATATATAAAGGGATTAGAGTGAGGGCAAAGGAAATTGCGACTACTATCATTCACGACGAAACCACGTATACCCCTGCCACTCCTACTTCACCTTTGCTTTACTCCAGAACATTCCGTATCACTACAAAGATCCATATTTATTGGATATGCCATCGTATAGTTACATACGAACTCGAAGGAACTTGTTCCAGTTCGAGGATGGTTTCTGGTTCTGGAGAAATAGAATAAGGATTATTCAGTTGTCTTTTCCCTTTACCGTCTTTCAGGTTGCAAGGCATCCTGGTGTTAGGAGAGTACACCTATTATGCTTATTGGATAGTCTTCTTCCAAACCTTAGGCTGGTGCCGAAAGATAGGTAAGGAAGAAAACCATTTAGCCTAAATGTGGGTACAGAAGGTAATAAGTAAAGTCATATAAAGGGATTGGAGTGAGGGCAAGGAAATATACGGTTACTGTCATGAATCTGGATAGTGGAAGAGGCATTACTAGGAATTCCCGGATACCCCTTCGAAACATTTTCATGTTTCAGTTTGACTGTGCAGTGTTAATTGAAAACTGTTTTCCCAATTAGATTCTCACTCCAGGGTATGTATTTACCATATTTGTTTCTCACATCTGTATGGTGTTACAGATGCTGAATGGGAGTAAGATATTGGGAATTGGGTGGTTATATCCTCTATATATTGGAATCCTTTGTAATTGGTGATATTTGAGGAAATCACCTGGGTTTTGCCTGACGAAAAATATTTGGTTTTGAATATCCGTGGTTATGCACCAATTTCTGATATATCTGTACGTTTATTTTATAATGTGAGATATGACTTTTTGAAATTATGTCTATGACATTTATCTATATCAGTTGATGGTTAGGTACATTCAACAACGGTGTAATTCTTCTTAACCATAGTACAGTTTTCATCCTACAACGCACATGGTTTGAGTTATTAAACTCAGAGGACTTATACAAAGTATTGTATGTTTTTCAGTGTCCATTAGGACAAAGAGGTTGGTACTCGTACTATATTCTGTTTACTTTTGACTTCTCTAGTTTTGGACAAGTACTTTCGTTGAAATACAAGGTCCAAATTTTGAGAAGTTATAGGTATAATAATAAAGTAGAGATCTATATATTGCAAAGTATCAGGATTCTTCAAGGTGATCGAAAATATAGATACTTGTGCTAGGTATTTCGATGATAGTAATTGTTTTGAGAACTTGCTTCTCTTTGTCAGGTTATTCATATATGGATGCATTCCTTGATAAGTAATGCTGATTGGCCTCCTTCCATTTGGTTGATATGCACTGGAAACAACTGCATGTATTTTTGAATCTGGTTCCAATTAAATTAGTGTCTTTGTTTCAATATTGGAGATATAGAATGGATTCATATCTTAATGATGTTAAGGTATATGGAGTAGTCCGGCTGATACTTAAAACCAAAATCTGGACAAACTCTAGGCACGTTTCAGTAAATGCAGTTTGTGGGTTATCCCGGGCTTTGACGAGGGTTAACATTCTACCATTTGGAAGATTAATAGTTATATTGTTCTTGACCCGCCACCAGCTTTAGTAAAATGGATTCTTTTTAGAAAACATTAGTGGGAGTATGGTAAAATTGGAAGTGATTCCAGAATCACAAACGATTGCTGATAATTTAGAGAAACGTAAAGATTCAATTGGATCCGACGTTCCATTAGGCACTCCGCAGATTTAGTGGGTAACCTCAGGCACCTGAGAGGTACTTCGGTCTTCTCAGAGGCGGTGACAGGGAGGTTCTTGTTTACCCAAACTTGCCACTACTGTTGTTCTAGATTATGAGATCTGGCAAGAGGATGAGTATAACGTCGTTCTAAATTGGCTTTAGCAGTGCATGTGAATATGACTTTGCCAGAAGGTTGTTGTAATCAGTGGGAGGAGCGAAAACGTAGTGGGAAAATAGCTTATATAAATTTATAGACTAGAGCAAATATAGCGGACATAGATCGTCTATTTTTGATGTGGCAGTCATAGAGTTTGACTTTATCAGAATAACAGATGGATCTGGTAAGAAGGTAGTATGGGAGTGATGTCCTGGTATTTGGATGACATGCTCTTGATAGGAAGTGATATTCCTATACTACGATCGGTTATACTGTGGTTTTCATAAGGTATTTCTCCACATAGGATCTGGATAAAATATCAGTGATTTTGGTTACTAGATCTATGGTGTTAGATCTAGATTTGGGAAGTGTCCCAATTTGGATACTTGACACTATTCTAAAAGTGTTTAAAATGGACGACTTCTGGCATAGTGGTGTACCTGCAAGTGATGGAGTCACCTTCTCTAAAGAGATGTCTTCTAGACTGATGAGGAGAGAGATTTGCATGATTGACATATCACTTGTTTAGGCAGTTGAGTTAATCATGAAATGTCAAGTACTACACCAGATATTGCGTTTGCACTGGATGCATTAAGCATATATATATTAATCCAATTCTGGAGAAACGTTGGGAAGCAGTTATGAACATAAGTGGATGTTCTTGGTATATGGTAACGGCAGCCTCCTTCGGAAGGCGGTTATCATTTTTGGCTTCCAAGGTGACCTGGATGACAGAGTGGCTGTCAGAGTTATGGTTTTCCCTCTTTTGATGGACAATATGTTGGACAGGTGGTCCAAGCGGATACTGAGGAGGACATGTCGCAGATTACTGATTAAATGCAGTAAATGATACAGTCTAAGAAGTTTGTTGGATTTGGAGTTCATTTATAAACTGGGTCCTATCAGACATCCAGACAAATTCTAAGACAGGTATCACTCATTTCGGGAGATAGTCTTTCTCCACGAAGTTGAGATATAGAGAGATAAAGATAGAAACACTGGAGCGGATCCACTCACTGAGGTTATTTCTCTAACGCGGTAGTTTCACAAACGGGCTTTGCGAGACTGATTAGTAGAGAAGTTGGGTGTTCGGTATCACACGGGCCGTGAGTATGCGACATCGCAATAATTAGCCTTAAGTGCAAGTGGGAGATTGTTGACTATAGTGTAAGTCGATGTCGTGCACCCCGCGTGTCCGCGGGGAAGCGGAATATGCAAAAAACGATTTTTCAAAGCCCGCAACACCGACTTGAACTCTAGGATAGATACCAAACCCTAACTAGCTAACAAGCAATGAGGTTTAACTACTCGGATGAAAGTTATACCTCATGATACCAAGTCCTTCGGGTCTTCATCGCTGTCCTCCACCTCGTCGTTAGCTCCAAGGATCGAAAACGGAACGGGCAACTTCGACGGCCTCCTCGAGTGAAAGACGATCCACCCGAGAGTCTATAGTCCGAGCTCCTACCTCGAATCTGAGATAACTACGGCTTTTAGTTCGTTAAACTAGAAGTCCTAGGTAGTGTAGAGTGAGAATATGAATTGATTTGTCACTTGGAACCCTAGGATTCTCAACACATGAGAGGATTAGGGTTTTGATGGAGAAGAAGAAGAACACTTGAGGAAGTGAGAGCGAAGTGAGAACTTGAGTAAAGCTTAGCTACCCTCCCTTTTTAAAAATGAAGCATACGAATAATATATGAGATAAATATCACAACAAAATATCAAGTATGCTTAATAAATATTTAGTGATGAGTCATGATCATGAGTCACCAAGTAGCCATGCTAGATTCAATGTAAAACTCCACCTCGTTCCTCCACCCAATTTTGTTTAATCCAAAAAGAATTAAACCCTAATTAGGTATCCCCTTCTAGAAGCTTTCCTAAGAATTTACGAGAATGCCCCTCATCCGTATATACATACCCGCATCCGCATTCCGAAGAATACGAATACAAAGAGATGAAATCAATCCATCAATACAATACTAGGATCTGGATTAAACTAAAGCCCACTAGTATTATCTGCCCGATCATCATACATACACAAGTGCACGTACGTGATTGAAGCCCTGCCGTAAAACCATACGGCGTCTACACCTTTTGCCCGGTGCAGGGAAACCCTCTGTGTGGGACTTTAAAGACTCGACACTACGCTGGCAGTGGGTTTAACCATAAGCCGCAAGCGGTACTAGCTGCACGTAATGGCTACCCAGGTATGTGTTGATAAGAAGGCCGATGAGCTAACTCATTTAAACTCCTACCTAGCCTGTATGTGACAATATCCGTACGGTCCGGTTTGTTCGTCTAAGAGTATTGCATATCGGGCCTAGGGGGTGGTAATCGTCAGACCCCTAATAGCGCAATAAGTCGTTTCGGAGTATAACCCAAAACACCCTGAGAAACTACTGGAATACCTACCAGTAAATCTCGCTTGCCTTGGCCAAGGACTTTGTATAATGGCCTTCCGAACACAGCGCGATATCAACCCCCAACACCGGGAGAGACGAATCCTATTTAACCACCACTGCCTCCAAGTGCTTCGGGACTGCACCCAACTACTACCTGTTTGCACGACTCCTTTGAGCCGCGGTAGGGTAGTAATCAAAGTACAGTGGGAACACACTTGAGGCGAAGTAGCAGTGTCAAGTCGACGGACTAAGATGTACTCATGTCACCTGGAAACTACTACCCGATGATAGGTATAATACCCACCAACAGTTCCCGATGAGTCCTGTCCAGTGTACTCATAATCTAATGAGCACCTGCATACTTTCTCCAGTACGATGTACTGATGGCTGTGAGACAGACCATCTCCTTTATTGGGATGAGAAGCGTATACACTAGTCTGCTCTGGAGCATCGATGCCCCGTATCGATAATCCTACGACTAGGGACCTGTATAGGATGTGCTTATACACTACCCAGCCTCCACTAGTTTGACTGCTATCACAACGCTGGTAATTAAGCAAAGATCCTAAGGGCTCTACCAATATGTATTAGCGATATGCTAAAAAGCTGTAACACCTGAGTTGCGTTTGTGGTAATTGTGTGTTAATGTGGGGTTTTTGGTAAAAAAAAAGTTTACCAAAACGGGTTTCTAATAATTTATCTGGTTTTATGGATATTTTTTTAGATTTTTATCTCGACTGCACACACTTGTGCATGTTAACCAGGGTTAAGTCTAGGGTTGCCATGTTAGATGTGCATATGGGTTAACAATGTTTAGGCAACCATGGTGGTCTAACCCTTTTTGTTAAGCTAATTAGTTTTAATTAAGGGTTTTGGTTTTGTTTAAGGGTGATTAGGGGTTAGGGTTGACTTGTGGTGAGAGAGGGAGGTTATGATGGAGGTGCATGCAAGCATTTAATGAGAGAGAGAGGGAGGTGGCTCCAAGGTTATGTCACCATCCATCTTACCTCAAAACTTTTGCATGTCTCTCACACTCTCTTTCACACTCTCATATCTTTCACATCTCTCCCTCTCACTCACACACACACACACCATCATCATACAAAAACAACACCACACCACAACTTCAGCCCCAAATCAACCACAATACTACAGCTG
The DNA here is from genome assembly GCA_030015575.1 of Agapanthus africanus. NCBI lineage: Eukaryota > Viridiplantae > Streptophyta > Magnoliopsida > Asparagales > Amaryllidaceae > Agapanthus > Agapanthus africanus. The sequence continues at coordinate 189,541,798 of JASDDO010000001.1, forward strand.
CTGCAATAACAAAAAAAAAAAAATCAAACAGAAGCAGCAGCAACAGCCTGAACAGCATCAGCATCAGCAGTTGAAGCAACACCAGCAACAGCATCAGCAACATCAGCAGTGACAGCAGCATCAGCAACTCAGCAGCAGCAACAACGTCATCTTCTTCTTCTTCTTCTCTTCTCCTGTCCTAGGATTCTCTTGAGGTATAACCTCTTAACTTGACTTCCTTCTTGCCAAGTTATGGTAGTTTAAGCTTAAGTCTAGTTTAGTTAGTGGTTATTATACGTTTTAGTGCTAGTTTTGGGTAATTTAGGTGAGTTTTGGAAAAAGTGATGGTTGGGATGGTTAGTATAACCTTAGTAAGTGCTGTTAAGACTAGTGAAACCATGATTTGCCCCAGATTCCATAAAAATACCAGATTTGTTCGAGTTGGCGTAATTTAGCGATTTTATCGACTTTTTAGCCTTTCTGGAATCTGCTTTTGACCTGAGCCTCTTAGGTAAAAATTGAGAAGACTGTAGCACAGTGACCATATCAGACACACACACACAAAACAGGTAGACACACCTCCCATCCCTGGCCGCCGATTTATTCTTTCTGGCCGCAAATTGTGGCCAGAGTAGGGGCTGGGATGCTGGGGTTTTGCCTGTAGGTGTCTGTTGGGTAGATTAGGGTGTTGGTATCTGTAACTTTTTGAGTTTGGCCCAGAGGCAAAATCAGGAGCTTTAAACCATTTATCGACGTTTTTAAAACTTGTGCGACACGCGCGTGATCTGCGTGGTTCTGTGGTACGCTGCGCGATACAGCGCACCGGAGTGGGTTCTGGTGAGTTTGCGCGCGTCGCGACGTATCGTGTGCACACGCATTTTGTTTCACGCACGCGTTATCCTTTTTAGCGATATATCGCATTTTTGCAGGATTTGCCTTATGTGTGTGACTTTTATAAATTCTAGGTTCGCCGGCGGAGACTTCGAGCGCCGCGGAGAAGGGAAAGCAGGTGGTCGGACACACCTAGCGTGGGATCACAGGTGAGTAGATGTAACATCTACGGGGGACGATCGTTTAGATGGCGCAAATCGCCCGATAGATTTAGTAAACTTAAAATTGCTTGTGACATTAGAAATCATAATACTTGCATGACATTTGCTACAATCAGGATCTATATGCTGTACCTACATATGCGAAATCATTCTGTAGGACACATGCACCATCACCCGGGTTTCTATATGCTGCACGAGCACCATTCATGTGTACACACACGCCCTGGTAATTTCCATGTCACGACACTAGATATCTTATAATCTGAAACACGTTAATAATTGATGCTTAGACCTGTGCTATTGCAATAAATCTTTGAAATAAAATTGTAGAATTGCTGTTCATGTGCATGTATATCATTACGTCATTTGTTCATGCCTAGATATTAATCATACATTGCAACTGAACATTGACGCCATATGCATTCATTATCATTGACATATGCACCCATGATGGTTTCTTGAGATTTTATGATATTTCTGGATTTCGGCGGAAAACCGCAAGATTTACAAACTTATTATCTTTTAAAATATAAAAAGTTGCGGTTTTCTAGCGATGTAAAGCGTCGTCCATCATGAGTTTGCTGTGGTTTTCGAGACCCGTTTTGAGGAGGTGGATGAACCGTCTCGGGTATATGGTGGGCCCGGTGAGGTACCCTGGGGTAAGTAGATCGCAAGAGATGGCGTTGAGCCTGGAAGGGGATGGATTACCTACCAGTGACTTCATTTGGCACAGCGGATATCCAGAGGATACCGACCGTGGCCGCGAGATGATGAGATATTGATATTGAAATGGGTCAGCCGGACGGCTGGGGCCAGAGATACTGTGACATGGATATATGAGATTGAGACAGTTTTGAGGTGTCGTTGCTGGACACAGATTCTTGTTGTTTCTATGAGTATTATGCTGATATTTAAAAGGAGTTTCAAAACAAAAAGAAAGAATGATTCTTATACTTACATGTTAAGATTATGAGTTGATTTATGTGGCATACATACCTACTAGTACATTCATGTGGCATACATACCTGCTAGTACACTCATGTTGCATACATACTTGCTAGTACATCCTGCCATACCTGTTTTATAGATGATAGGATACTTGTATGCATGCATGCGATAGCCTCTATAGATGTTATTTATTACTCACGAGTTGGCAACTCTCCCCCGTTGTGCCACAGCTTTTCTGCAGATCCGCTCCGTCAGTACTGTAGCGACGGACACATTAGCTTCTTTTGCCCTTTTTGCCTGGACTCGAGGCTTTTGCTCATAGGTGGGTTATGTTATCATTTTGTACCACCTTATATATTCATTGTATCTAGAGTACTCCATCTACTATATCAGCTGTACCAGTTTTCTTGATTATTGTATATTGACCTAGAGACGAGGCTGTGAGACTTGTGGATTTTTATGCTGTATTTGGGGTCGAGCTCACTTGAGTTGACATGTTACTTTACTTGTGCTCTTCATGCTTACTTATGCACATTGTTATTTTACATTGAGTGGGATTTGTGACCGCCTTGAGGCGAAGAGCTAGCTCCCGCTTGGGGATGCCATTGTTCATGTTATTCATTTATATTCCTGTTTTGTACCCGTTTAGGGGCTTGTTTCACAAAGGAGACTCTGCCGGAATTTTTGGAAAAAGGGATGTTGCTTTTAAAAAGACTCGATGTGATTTAATGGAACAAAGTGCTTTAAATAAATTGGTTTTTCCTTCACTTTATTTCTTAATCGGGTTTTGATTTCTGGGCTTCGGCTTACTTATTTTACGGATGTCTTGAGACGTTTCGTAACTTAAGTGCCGGTCACGTTCCGTACCCTGCGGGTCGTGACAAAGTTGGTATCAGAGCGATAGGTTTTACCTTTTTGAGTGTAGGATGACCCTTAGTAGATGGAGTAAGTGACTTAAGCAGGGTAGCGTAGCGTATGTATGTCCGCGGCATACTTGCGATACGGTACTCCGCCGAAGTGACTTTAGGATATACTTGCTTGAAATTCCTTCTTCAATTCCATGTATCCTATGATTCTATTTGTAACACCCGAGCCCATTGCTACTAATTTCTATTACTGTTTGAGCATAATGTGGTACTCATTTCATATATCTTGCTTGTTTGTGGCTTACTGAAAAATTTTACCCGGCAAGGTCATTTTTGCATATAACAAATTTTGGCGTCTAAAATGAAATTAAAAATATTCATCTTGGCCTACTTGGCACCCCTAGCCTCGTGGTAGCGTCCGTGCATTGTGTTCTCGTCCCGTTCAGAGAAACGGGCGAGTTTGGACGGCTACGCGCGTGTACATGTGTCCGTTTTGGGGGTACGCTTTTTAATCATAAGACACTTAATTTTAAAATTGGGAACCCGCTAAAATCCTATTATTTAAATTTCAAATTTTTGGACCCAACCCGGGCGCGATTTGGAAATGTTTTATTTAGCGCCAAACCCCCAAAATTTAAGATTTCATAACGTAGAATATTTTCCTAACTTATAATATTTTACTGTTCAATCTTAATCCTTAAATCTCTTATATTTCTTAACCAACTTTTTCTCCATTCAGCCAATCATTTCGACCAATTTTTCCCGTGGGCCCCTCTCCATTTCCCATTCTCTCTCTCTCTCCTACCTCAGCGTCTCTCTCTATCTCTCATATCTTTCTCTTCTCTCTCTCTCTCCTACCTCTGCGTCTCTCTCTATCTCTCATATCTTTCTCTTCTCTCTCTCTCCCTCATATCTCTCTCTCTCCCTCAAATCTCTCTCTCTCTCTCCTTATAATTTTAAAACTTCTTCCCACCTTTATATTTTTTTACGAGAACGCAGCGAAACCCATCTCCTTCCTCGAGCCCTAGCCACCGCCGTCTCCCGCACCCCGACGCCGACGCCGCGACCACCTCCGTCCTCGCCACATCTTCCTCGTCTCAACCACCGGCCCACCTCCTCCTCTATTTTCTTTCTCACGTGGACCCGAGCCCCATCGCAGCGAGCCCTAGCCACCTCCATCCTCGCCGCCGCAGCCCCCAATGCCGGCGACGCCATCACCATCACCCTCGCCTCCTCATCCTCACCTCGCCGAGTCTCTCTCCTCCCTTCTCCCGGTGCACCCCGACCAGACCTGCGACCACCTGCACCCCAGCCGCAGCCACCCGCAGCCTCTGCACACCGTCGGACCGCCGTTTTTTCGCCGCCGCCGACCCCGTCCTCTTGTCCCCGACCTCGCACGCTCCTCGGTAAGATACTTCCCTCCTCTCTTCCCTTCTTCTCTCCCTCTCCGTTAATGAAATTCTTGAAATCGGCAGTTTCCCCCGCGGTCACTGTAGGCCACCGCCGGAGCCCGTCGACCTCGTCGCCGTTCTCGCGTCTCCTCTCTGTGATTATAGAACCCTTGTAAGCCTTCGCTCATTCCTTATTTCTTTTCTTTTCTTGATTACAATCTTGACCGTTCACTGTTCATTTTTCGGCCGGAACCCAGCGTTGCCGCCGACGTGATCCGACATTCCAGCGAGGTACCCCGACCTGTGTGGTTCCATTGTTCGTTGTTTGGGTTCAATCCGTGAACCGAGCGGCCGTCGCGAGTTTCCCCGTCGACGGTTATCATCCCGTTTTTCCTGGTTCGCGACCCATCGAGGTAAGTACACATGCTATACAATATTTACATATATATATTGACACCCTAAACCTGTAAAATTTAACTTGGTACAATCGTTTCCCATTTTCGAGTACAATATTGCATTATATCATTTTACTGTTAAACATGGAACTTACAGTTGCAAATTGAACCTAATAACCATATTTCCCTGTTAAATCACATTTTTAATGTTAACGTAGCTTATGGCATTACCTCTGTAGTTCTGTTCCATTCGGACACTCGTATGCATTTAACCTGAAATAGCTGTACTGAACCGTTACATAGATCATTGCACCTCTAAGGGTTCTTAAACCTGTTAACATGACTAAACGGCTATATTTGTCTTACTGCACTCTTGTAATCCTCTGTGTAACAAATTTGAAAACTATATTGCAAATTGAATGAAACTTCCTATTACTTAATTCATTGCTTATCTCATGTTGTTGATACCCATGCTAGATTATATAACTGATTGTGAGCACACCCACGAGATTGTGTACATCTTGACCTGACATTGCTACACATATATATATTGATATACCTGACATGGTACCGTATACTGTTGACTTGACCTGATGTACCATGACCCGACCCGTTACCTGATCTTGTGTCTAATGCCAACAAACCTTACATGTAGTCCTCATGGACCGTTCCTGTTGTCTATCCAGACAAACCTGCTTTTACCTGATCCTGTGTTGGCATTAGTTCTTGATTACTGAATACCTGACTTGACATACATAACTTGGGGGTATGGGGAAATCAAAGGTGAAACCTGACTTGTAACTCAACAGTTCGATACCTGTTCTGATCAGTCTTACGGGCTAGGCCAGCCCCGGAGTAATGATGCTGACATCACTCGCCCATCCTGCTACCTGTTACTGCCTAGCGGCACGTCTCGGATTCAGCCCCGAGGGTCTTGACCGTGGTCCCAGGCATGCATGGGATACTATTGAGTTACATCGATGATTCATCAATTTGGTTTCAAAGACTCTAGAATAGAAAACCTGATAGAACAGTTTAGTTACCCACTGCACACTACCCTGCACTGCTTGATTCATATTATTGCTACTCTCGTTTTATTCATGTTTATATTGCATTTCCTGCTACACTGTTCATATTATATTACTTGTTGACATGACGCGCTGACGTCTGGGTTTTGCATGGCCCAGATTCTGTACCGCTGTCGCAGTCCGAGCAGGAGTACTTCAGCCAGCAGGCTGAGCTGTGAGTTCAGTAGTAGCTAGTTTTATTTCCTGCATTTATTTCCTGATGTGAGCCCGCATTATGGGACATACATTTCAGTTAATTGTATTGGATCATTTGCTTCCGCATTTATTTATTATTGACTCCTGTTATTTTGGATTATGGACATGTTTTAGATAGTTTTATCTTGTTCTTGATATCTCTACAGCCGTAATGTGACTGTGGATGGATACTTCCTACCCACAGGTAGCATGGTTGGCTATGTCACGTGCCCAATCTAGCGTACTCTGGGAAGCGGGGCGTGACATGGTTCTTTTGGTATCAGAGCGATAGGTTAGTCGGGTTGATTCTTTTGTAGTTGGGTATTGTACCCAATACACGAATCGGAATACCCGTGTTTAGGAAACATGTCCTGCCACCTTCCCGTTTGACCATTCTTGAATCACATTCTTCCTGATTATATCGTTTACGATGTGCAAACTTCCTTTGCATATCGACTCGAAAACCTGATTTCTTGTTATCTCTAGGACTTAGGCGACTTGGGTGGAGTTAAGTAATTGTGGCTATGATACTGCGGCATAGTTACAATGCAGTACTCTATTTAAGTATCTTGGAGTTCTAGTCTTGATCTATATTTTGAATCTATCATCATGCTAATGTTGGGTGTTTTGATTTCAGGAATATGGCAGATAAGAATTTCAAGACATACCAGAGGCGTGTGGACGAAGCCGCCATGCTTGGAGTGATAAGGGGAATGCTGGAGAATCAAAAGAGGCAGACTGAGTTGATCCAGCAGCAAGCAGACTCGTTTCAGGAAGGTTTGCAGATCGTTCAGCAGTCTGTAAACAACGTTGGAGCTAAACCAGTTGACCGAGTAGGAACCGTAGCAGATTTCAGGCGTTTGGGTCCGTCTACTTTTACTGGTTTGGAGGAACCGTTGCCAGCGGAGCAGTGGCTAGTTGACACAGAGAACTTGCTTATTGCGGCACAGATTCCAGATGACAAAAGAGCTAATATGGTACGCATTCAGTTAGTGGACTACGCCCGAGAATGGTGGCTTGTGGAAGAGACCCGCTTGACCAAGCCGATCAAGTGGGCGGATTTTTCTAAGAGTTTCCTGGAGAAGTTCTTCCCGCAGACTGCACGGGAGGAAATGGAAGAGAAGTTTATTGGGCTAAGGCAGAATGAAGCACCCGTGGATGTGCATGCAGCAGAATGGACGAGACTCAGCAGATTCGCTGGACCTTTAGTTGCCAACGATAAAGACAGGGCACGAAGGTTCATGCGCAGCTTCGATGTGGACATCCTGAGGCAGATTGTCTCCCTGGGTTTGACCACTTTCTCACAGGTTCTTACGGCAGCTCGGGAACAACAGAGCTTATCTAGGATGAAAGGGAGTTTGTAGCCGACAACAGTTGCAGCAAGGAAGCCCGCATTTGTACCTAACCGAGCTCATGGTCGCAAGGGTATTCCAGTGGACCGTCGAGGTGTAGCACCAATGAAGAAGCCTGCGATCGTTGATCGAAGAAAGAGCGTGATTTGTGACTACTGCCGTTTACCTGGGCACGTGCAGAAGGATTGTCGAAGAAGGCTGGGACTTTGTTTGGTTTGTGGAGCGGCTGATCACGCAGTTGGTGCCTGTCCGTCGAAGCTTCGTACGAGGGATGATATTCAGAAGCCTCCGCAGAGACCGTTCCAGGGGCAGAAGCAGCTGACTCAAGGACCTAATCAGGCTCGAGCTTTTACCTTGATAGCTGAGGAAGCTAAGGCATCAGGAGAAGTCGTTTAAGGTATTCTACTCGTTCATGGTTTTCCCGCATTGGCATTATTTGATTCTGGTGCATCCCATTGTTTTATGTCATCCAAGTTTATAACTACACACTCGATTGCTTGCACGACCCTGTCTAGTTTCTGGGACATACACACTGGGAACGGGAAAATCATATCTAGTAGGGAATGTAAAGATTGTACAGTTGTTGTGTGCGGGCGGGAGCTTTTTGCAGATTTCTTGGTGATTGATACGGGCAGCTACGAAGTCGTCTTGGGAATGGATTTTCTTGGCACTTTCCATGCTCACATTGACTGTAGGGCAAAGAAAGTAATTTTCCAGATTCCCGGACATCCTGAGTTTACCTTCACTGGAGGAAGCAGTTCTGTCGGGCCAGTCGAGTTTAGGGCTAGGCCGACAAATGATATTCTTGCAGCAATGGAAGTTGATGAAAGTGAAGAACCGGTTGTTGTTCATGATTTTATGGACGTGTTTGAAGATATATCGGGTTTACCGCCGAAGTGAGATGTGGAATTCGCAATTGATCTTGTTCCTGGTGCAGCGCCAGTATCCAAAGCATATTATCCAATGGCACCAGTAGAGTTGGAAGAAGTTAAGAAACAAGTTGCTGAATTGCTTGAGAAGGGTTGGATTCGAAGCAGTAACTCGCCTTGGGGAGCTCCAGTTCTTCTATTAAAGAAGAAGGATGGCACAAGAAGAATGTGCATCGACTATCGAGAACTAAACCGGGTGGCTATTAAGAACAAGTACCCTAGCTCTCGCATTGGAGAACTCTTTGAGCAGCTTAGTGGCGCGAGGGTATTCTCGAAGCTGGATTTGCGATCCGGATATCATCAGGTCCGAGTGAAGGCCGAAGATATTTGCAAGACGGCGTTTCGAACTCGGTACGGACATTACGAATACTTAGTGATGCCCTTCGGAGTAACGAATGCGCCGGCAGTATTCATGGACTTGATGAATCGAATCTTTTCACCGTTCTTGGACCAGTTTATTGTGGTGTTCATTGACGATATTCTGGTTTACTCGAAAAGTTTTGAGGAGCATGCTGAGCATTTGAAGATCGCACTGCAGACATTGAGACATGAGAAATTGTTTGCGAAGTTGAGTAAGTGCGAGTTTTGGCTGGAGGAAGTAAAGTTTTTGGGGCATGTTAGGTCGGGCAATGGAATTGCCGTCGATCCAGAAAAGATCGCAGCAGTTCGAGATTGGCCTATTCTAAAGAATGTTGCTGAGATAAGAAGTTTCCTTGGATTAGCCGGATATTACAGGAGATTTGTGGAGAACTTTGCTCGTTTGGCAGTGCCGCTAACCAAGTTTACGCGCAAGGAAGTACCTTTTGTAAGGATGGATAAATGTGCGTTAGCTTTTGAGACGTTGAAGCAGAAGTTGATAACCGTCCCTATTCTGACCGTGCCAGACAATTCCGGAGGATTGGTGATTCACAGCGACGCATCTGGAAAAGGATTGGGATGTGTTTTGATGCAGCATGGGAAGGTTGTAGCGTACGCATCGAGACAATTGAAGACCCATGAGAAGAATTATCCAACTCATGACTTGGAGCTTGCGGCTGTGATTTTCGCTTTAAAGATTTGGAGACACTACCTTTTAGGTGAAAGGGTCGAAGTTTTCACAGATCATAAGAGCTTGAAGTATGTGTTCACACAGAAGGAGCTTAACATGAGGCAGCGTAGATGGTTGGAGCTGATGGCTGACTACGATCTTGATCTTAAGTACCATCCGGGGAAGGTTAATGTTGTGCCAGATGCGCTTAGTCGGTTACCAGCAATTCAGGTGTTAACTACGCAGAAGGAGATCGTCGCAGATTTTCGAAGATTTGACGTGGAGGTTGTGCTACCGCGTTCTACGGGACAGTTGATGCAGCTGCAAGTACAGTCGTCTTTGATTGAGAATATTAAAGCAGCACAAGCGCAGGACCCTAGACTGCAAAAGTTTTGAGGACAGGTTGAAGCCGGGCTACGAGCAGATTTACTGATCCACGAAGATGGTTCGTTGAGGTATGGTAGTCGTTTGTGTGTGCCAAAGGGGGATATTCGTGAAGAGCTTATGAAGGAGGCACACACTTCAGCTTATTCTGTACATCCAGGAGGCACAAAGATGTACCGAGATATTCGACAGCATTTCTGGTGGGAAGGCATGAAACGGGAGATTGCTCGCTTTGTGGCAAAGTGCTTGGTGTGTCAGCAAGTTAAGGCTGAACATCAAAGGGTTGCTGGTTTATTGCAACCACTTCCGATTCCTCAATGGAAATGGGAAAATATAACTATGGATTTCATGACGGCTTTACCGCGGAGTCCAAAAGGCAACAATGCAGTATGGGTAATTGTTGATCGATTGACCAAGGCAGCTCACTTTATTCCTTTCCGGGTTGGTCAATCAACAGAGACTTTGGCAGAGCGGTACATGCAGGAGATTGTAAGATTGCATGGAGTACCGGTGAGCATTGTGTCTGATCGGGACACTCGGTTCTTATCACACTTCTGGAGGAGTTTACAGGAAAGTTTGGGGACTCGATTGAAGTTTAGCACAGCTTATCATCCTCAAACTGATGGCCAGTCAGAGAGAACGATCCAAACTCTTGAAGATATGTTGAGGGCATGCATGTTGGACTTTAAGGGTTCTTGGGAGGATCATCTACATTTGGTGGAGTTTTCTTACAACAATAGTTTTCAGGCAACTATCCAGATGGCTCCATTTGAAGCTTTGTATGGTCGTAAATGCCGTTCACCTGTTTGTTGGGACGATGTCAGTGAACGAAGATTATTGGGACCAGATCTGGTTGTGCAGACAGTTGAGAAGGTTAACACTATCAGGAATTATATAAGGGCAGCACAAGACCGACAGAAGAGTTGGGCAGACACGTCAAGAAGACCTCTAGAGTTCGCCGTAGGTAATTTGGTGTTCTTGAGGATATCACCGACTAGAGGGGTGATTCGTTTTGGAAGTCGAGAAAAGCTTAGTCCTCGATTCGTTGGACCCTTTGAGATCGTGGAGCGTGTTGGTGAGGTAGCGTACCGTTTGGCGTTACCGCAGTCCTTGGCGTATGTGCACGATGTGTTTCACGTATCTCAACTATGAAGGTATGTTCGTGATGAAACGCATGTATTGGATCATTCGGAGCTAACAGTACGGGAAGACTTGACTTTTGAGGAATGACCGATTGAAATTGTGGATCGAAGGGAAAAGGTTCTTAAGAACAAGGTGATTCCTCTTGTACGTGTTTCTTGGGGTAATCGCTCGCGTGGAGAGTCCACTTGGGAACGAGAAGATGAAATCTGGCAGAAGTTTCTTCACCTTTTCTTGTAGTTATCCATCTTTGTATTCTTGGAATTTTGAGGACGAAATTCTTTTTGTAGTTGGGTATAATGTAACACCCGAGCCCATTGCTACTAATTTCTATTACTGTTTGAGCATAATGTGGTACTCATTTCATATATCTTTCTTGTTTGTTGCTTAGTGTAAAATTTTACCCGGCAAGGTCATTTTTGCATATAATAAATTTTGGCGTCTAAAATAAAATTAAAAATATTCAACTTGGCCTACTTGGCACCTCTAGCCTCGTGGTAGCGTCCGTGCATTGTGTTCTCGTCCCGTTCAGTGAAACGGGCGAGTTTGGACGGCTACGCGCGTGTACATGTGTCCGTTTTGGGGGTACGCTTTTTAATCATAAGACACATAATTTTAAAATTGGGAACCCGCTTAAAATCCTATTATTTAAATTTCAAATTTTTGGACCCAATCCGGGCGCGATTTGGAAATGTTTTATTTAGCGCCAAAACCCTAAAATTTAATATTTCATAACGTAGAATATTTTCCTAACTTATAATATTTTACTGTTCAATCTTAATCCTTAAATCTCTTATATTTCTTAACCAACTTTTTCTCCATTCAGCCAATCATTTCGCCCAATTTTTCCCGTGAGCCCCTCTCCATTTCCCATTCCCCCTCTCTCTCTCCCCCTCTCCATTTCTCCATTTCCTCATATCTCTCTCTCCCCCTCAAATCTCTCTCTCTCTCCTTATAATTTTAAAACTTCTTCCCTCCTTTATATTTTTTCACGAGAACGCAGGGAACCCATCTCCTTCCTCGAGCCCTAGCCACCACCATCTCCTTCCACGCCGTCGCAGCCCGACACCGACGCCGCGACCACCTCCGTCTTCGCCTCATCTTCCTCGTCTCAACTACCGGCCCACCTCCTCCTCTATTTTCTTTCTCACGTGTACCCGAGCCCCATCGCAGCGAGCCCTAGCCGCCTTCATCCTCGCCGCCGCAGTCCCTAACGCCGGCGACGCCATCACCATCACCCTCGCCTCCTCATCCTCACCTCGCCGAGTCTCTCTCCTCCCTTCTCCCGGTGCACCCCGACCAGACCCGCGACCACCTGTACACCAGCCGCAGCCACCCGCAGCCCCTGTACACCGTCGGACCGCCGTCTTTCGCATCCTACGACCCCATCCTCTAGTCCCCGACCTCGCACGCTCCTCGGTAAGATACTTCCCTCCTCTCTTTCCTTCTTCTCTCCCTCTCCGTTAATGAAATTCTTCAAATTGGAAGTTTCCCCCGTGGTCACTGTAGGCCACCGCCGGAGCCCGTCGACCTCGTCGCCGTTCTCGCGTCTCCTCTCTGTGATTACAGAACCCTTGTAAGCCTTCGCTCATTCCTTGTTTCTTTTCTTTTCTTGATTACAATCTTGACCGTTCACTGTTCATTTTTCGGCCGGAACCCGGCGTTGCCGACGACGTGATCTGACTTTCCAGCGAGGTACCCCGACCCGTGCGGTTCCATTGTTCGTTGTTTGGGTTCAATCCGTGAACCGAGCGGCCGTCGCGAGTTTCCCCGTCGACGGTTATCGTCCCGTTTTTTCCGGTTCGCGACCCGTCGAGGCAAGTACCCCTTGCTACATGCTATACAATATTTACATATATATATTGACACCCTAAACCTGTAAAATTTAACTTGGTACAATCGTTTCCCATTTTCGGGTGCAATATTGCATTATATCATTTTACTGTTAAACATGGAACTTACAGTTGCAAATTGAACCTAATAACCATATTTCCCTGTTAAATCACATTTTTAATGTTAACGTAGCTTATGGCATTTACCTCTGTAGTTCTGTTCCATTCGGACACTCGTATGCATTTAACCTGAAATAGCTGTACTGAACCGTTACATAGATCATTGCACCTCTAAGGGTTCTTAAACCTGTTAACATGACTAAACGGCTATATTTGTCTTACTGCACTCTTGTAATCCTCTGTGTAACAAATTTGATAACTATATTGCAAATTGAATGAAACTGCCTATTACTTAATTCATTGCTTATCTCATGTTGTTGATACCCATGCTAGATTATATAACTGATTGTGAGCACACCCACGAGATTGTGTACATCTTGACCTGACATTGCTACACATATATATATTGATATACCTGACATGGTACCGTATACTGTTGACTTGACCTGATGTACCATGACCCAACCCGTTACCTGATCTTGTGTCTAATGCCAACAAACCTGACATGTAGTCCTCATGGACCGTTCCTGTTGTCTATCCAGACAAACCTGCTTTTACCTGATCCTGTGTTGGCATTAGTTCTTGATTACTGAATACCTGACTTGACATACATAACTTGGGGGTATGGGGAAATCAAAGGTGAAACCTGACTTGTAACTCAACAGTTCGATACCTGTTCTGATCAGTCTTACGGGCTAGGCCAGCCCCAGAGTGATGATGCTGACATCACTCGCCCATCCTGCTACCTGTTACTGCCTAGCGGCACGTCTCGGATTCAGCCCCGAGGGTCTTGACCGTGGTCCCGGGCATGCACGGGATACTATTGAGTTACATCGATGATTCATCAATTTGGTTTCAAAGACTCTAGAATAGAAAACCTGATAGAACAGTTTAGTTACCCACTGCACAGTACCCTGCACTGCTTGATTCATATTATTGCTACTCTCATTTTATTCATGTTTATATTGCATTTCCTGCTACACTGTTCATATTATATTACTTGTTGACATGACGCGCTGACGTCTGGGTTTTGCATGGCCCAGATTCTGTACCGCTGTCGCAGTCCGAGCAGGAGTACTTCAGCCAGCAGGCTGAGCTGTGAGTTCAGTAGTAGCTAGTTTTATTTCCTGCATTTATTTCCTGATGTGAGCCCGCATTATGGGACATACATTTCAGTTAATTGTATTGGATCATTTGCTTCCGCATTTATTTATTATTGACTCCTGTTATTCTGGATTATGGACATGTTTTAGATAGTTTTATCTTGTTCTTGATATCTCTACAGCCGTAATGTGACTGTGGATGGATACTTCCTACCCACAGGTAGCATGGTTGGCTATGTCACGTGCCCAATCTAGCGTACTCTGGGAAGCGGGGCGTGACATGGTTCTTTTGGTATCAGAGCGATAGGTTAGTCGGGTTGATTCTTTTGTAGTTGGGTATTGTACCCAATACACGAATCGGAATACCCGTGTTTAGGAAACATGTCCTGCCACCTTCCCGTTTGACCATTCTTGAATCACATTCTTCCTGATTATATCTTTTACGATGTGCAAACTTCCTTTGCATATCGACTCGAAAACCTGATTTCTTGTTATCTCTAGGACTTAGGCGACTTGGGTGGAGTTAAGTAATTGTGGCTATGATACCGCGGCATAGTTACAATGCGGTACTCTATTTAAGTATCTTGGAGTTCTAGTCTTGATCTATATTTTGAATCTATCATCATGCTAATGTTGGGTGTTTTGATTTCAGGAATATGGCAGATAAGAATTTCAAGACGTACCAGAGGCGTGTGGACGAAGCCGCCATGCTTGGAGTGATAAGGGGAATGCTGGAGAATCAAAAGAGGCAGACTGAGCTGATCCAGCAGCAAGCAGACTCGTTTCAGGAAGGTTTGCAGATCGTTCAGCAGTCTGTAAACAACGTTGGAGCTAAACCAGTTGACCGAGTAGGAACCGTAGCAGATTTCAGGCGTTTGGGTCCGTCTACTTTTACTGGTTTGGAGGAACCGTTGCCAGCGGAGCAGTGGCTAGTTGACACAGAGAACTTGCTTATTGCGGCACAGATTCCAGATGACAAAAGAGGTAATATGGTACGCATTCAGTTAGTGGACTACGCCTGAGAATGGTGGCTTGTGGAAGAAACCCGCTTGACCAAGCCGATCAAGTGGGCGGATTTTTCTAAGAGTTTCCTGGAGAAGTTCTTCCCGCGGACTGCACGGGAGGAAATGGAAGAGAAGTTTATTGGGCTACGGCAGAATGAAGCACCCGTGGATGTGCATGCAGCAGAATGGACGAGACTCAGCAGATTCGTTGGACCTTTAGTTGCCAACGATGCAGACAGGGCATGAAGGTTCATGCGCAGCTTGGATGTGGACATCCAGAGGCAGATTGTCTCCCGGGGTTTGACCACTTTCTCACAGGTTCTTACGGCAGCTCGGGAACAACAGAGCTTATCTAGGATGAAAGGGAGTTTGCAGCAGACAACAGTTGCAGCAAGGAAGCCCGCATTTGTACCTAACCGAGCTCATGGTCGCAAGGGTATTCCAGTGGACCGTCGAGGTGTAGCACCAATGAAGAAGCCTGCGATCGTTGATCGAAGAAAGAGCGTGATTTGTGACTACTGCCGTTTACCTGGGCACGTGCAGAAGGATTGTCGAAGAAGGCTGGGACTTTGTTTGGTTTGTGGAGCGGCTGATCACGCAGTTGGTTCCTATCCGTCGAAGCTTCATACGAGGGATGATATTCAGAAGCCTCCGCAGAGACCGTTCCAGGGGCAGAAGCAGCTGACTCAAGGACCTAATCAGGTTCGAGCTTTTACCTTGACAGCTGAGGAAGCTAAGGCATCAGGAGAAGTCGTTTCAGGTATTCTACTCGTTCATGGTTTTCCCGCATTGGCATTATTTGATTCTGGTGCATCCCATTGTTTTATGTCATCCAAGTTTATAACTACACACTCGATTGCTTGCACGACCCTGTCTAGTTTCTGGGACATACACACTGGGAATGGGAAAATCATATCTAGTAGGGAATGTAAAGATTGTACAGTTGTTGTGTGCGGGCGGGAGCTTTTTGCAGATTTCTTGATGATTGATACGGGCAGCTACGAAGTCGTCTTGGGAATGGATTTTCTTGGCACTTTCCACGCTCATATTGACTGTAGGGCAAAGAAAGTAATTTTCCAGATTCCCGGACATCCTGAGTTTACCTTCACTGGAGGAAGCAGTTCTGTCGGGCCAGTCGAGTTTAGGGCTAGGCCGACAAATGATATTCTTGCAGCAATGGAAGTTGATGAAAGTGAAGAACCGGCTGTTGTTCGTGATTTTATGGACGTGTTTGAAGATATATCGGGTTTACCGCCGAAGCGAGACGTGGAATTCGCAATTGATCTTGTTCCTGGTGCAGCGCCAGTATCCAAAGCATATTATCCAATGGCACCAGTAGAGTTGGAAGAAGTTAAGAAACAAGTTATTGAATTGCTTGAGAAGGGTTGGATTCGAAGCAGTAACTCGTCTTGGGGAGCTCCAGTTCTTCTAGTAAAGAAGAAGGATGGCACAAGAAGAATGTGCATCGACTATCGAGAACTAAACCGGGTGACTATTAAGAACAGGTACCCTATCCCTCGCATTGGAGAACTCTTTGAGCAGCTTAGTGGTGCGAGGGTATTCTCGAAGCTGGATTTGCGAT
Organism: Agapanthus africanus; assembly: GCA_030015575.1. Classification (NCBI taxonomy): domain Eukaryota; kingdom Viridiplantae; phylum Streptophyta; class Magnoliopsida; order Asparagales; family Amaryllidaceae; genus Agapanthus; species Agapanthus africanus. The sequence goes on from JASDDO010000001.1 coordinate 189,558,164, forward strand.
CCGGATATCATCAGGTCCGAGTGAAGGCCGAAGATATTTGCAAGACGGCATTTCGAACTCGGTACGGACATTACGAATACTTAGTGATGCCCTTCGGAGTAACGAATGCGCCGGCAGTATTCATGGACTTGATGAACCGAATCTTTTCACCGTTCTTGGACCAGTTTATTGTGGTGTTCATTGACGATATTCTGGTTTACTCGAAAAGTTTTGAGGAGCATGCTGAGCATTTGAAGATCGCACTGCAGACATTGAGACAGGAGAAATTGTTTGCGAAGATGAGTAAGTGCGAGTTTTGGCTGGAGGAAGTAAAGTTTTTGGGGCATGTTAGGTCGGGCAATGGAATTGCCGTCGATCCAGAAAATATCACAGCAGTTCGAGATTGGCCTATTCCAAAGAATGTTGCTGAGATAAGAAGTTTCCTTGGATTAGCCGGATATTATAGGAGATTTGTGGAGAACTTTGCTCGTTTGGCAGAGCCGCTAACTAAGCTTACGCGCAAGGAAGTACCTTTTGTATGGACGGATAAATGTGCGTTAGCTTTTGAGACGTTGAAGCAGAAGTTGATAACCGCCCCTATTCTGACCGTGCCAGACAATTCCGGAGGATTGGTGATTCACAGCGACGCATCTGGAAAAGGATTGGGATGTGTTTTGATGCAGCATGGGAAGGTTGTAGCGTACGCATCAAGACAATTGAAGACCCATGAGAAGAATTATCCAACTCATGACTTAGAGCTTACGGCTGTGATTTTCGCTTTAAAGATTTGGAGACACTACCTTTTAGGTGAAAGGGTCGAAGTTTTCACAGATCATAAGAGCTTGAAGTATGTGTTCACACAGAAGGAGCTTAACATGAGGCAGCGTAGATGGTTGGAGCTGATGGCAGACTACGATCTTGATCTTAAGTACCATCCGGGGAAGGTTAATGTTGTGCCAGATGCGCTTAGTCGGTTACCAGCAATTCAGGTGTTAACTACGCAGAAGGAGATCGTCGCAGATTTTCGAAAATTTGACTTGGAGGTTGTGCTACCGCGTTCTACGGGATAGTTGATGCAGCTGCAAGTACAGTCGTCTTTGATTGAGAATATTAAAGCAGCATAAGCGCAGGACCCTAGACTGCAAAAGTTTCGAGGACAGGTTGAAGCCGGGCTACGAACAGATTTACTGATCCACGAAGATGGTTCGTTGAGGTATGGTAGCCGTTTGTGTGTGCCAAAGGGGGATATTCGTGAAGAGCTTATGAAGGAAGCACACAGTTCAGCTTATTCTATACATCCAGGAGGCACAAAGATATACCGAGATATTCGACAGCATTTCTGGTGGGAAGGCATGAAACGGGAGATTGCTCGCTTTATGGCAAAGTGCTTGGTGTGTCAGCAAGTTAAGGCTGAACATCAAAGGGTTGCTGGTTTATTGCAACCACTTCCGATTCCTCAATGGAAGTGGGAACATATAACCATGGATTTCGTGACGGCTTTACCGCGGAGTCCAAAAGGCAACAATGCAGTATGGGTAATTGTTGATCGATTGACCAAGGCAGCTCACTTTATTCCTTTCCGGGTTGGTCAATCAACAGAGACTTTGGCAGAGCGGTACATGCAGGAGATTGTAAGATTGCATGGAGTACCGGTGAGCATTGTGTCTAATCGGGACACTCGGTTCTTATCACACTTCTGGAGGAGTTTACAGGAAAGTTTGGGGACTCGATTGAAGTTTAGCACGGCTTATCATCTTCAAACTGATGGCCAGTCAGAGAGAACGATCCAAACTCTTGAAGATATGTTGAGGGCATGCATGTTGGACTTCAAGGGTTCTTGGGAGGATCATCTACATTTGGTGGAGTTTTCTTACAACAACAGTTTTCAGGCAACTATCTAGATGGCTCCATTTGAAGCTTTGTATGGTCGTAAATGCCGTTCACCTGTTTGTTAAGATGATGTCGGTGAACGAAGATTATTGGGACCAGATCTGGTTGTACAGACAGTTGAGAAGGTTAACACTATCAGGAATCATATGAGGGCAGCACAAGACCGACAGAAGAGTTAGGCAGACACGTCAAGAAGACCTCTAGAGTTCGCCGTGGGTGATTTGGTGTTCTTGAGGATATCACCGACTAGAGGGGTGATTCGTTTTGGAAGTCGAGAAAAGCTTAGTCCTCGATTCGTTGGACCCTTTGAGATCGTGGAGCGTGTTGGTGAGGTAGCGTACCATTTGGCGTTACCGCAGTCCTTGGCGAATGTGCACGATGTGTTTCACGTATCTCAACTACGAAGGTATGTTCGTGATGAAACACATGTATTGGATCATTCGGAGCTAACAGTACGGGAAGACTTGACTTTTGAGGAACGACCGATTGAAATTGTGGATCGAAGGGAAAAGGTTCTTAAGAACAAGGTGATTCCTCTTGTACGTGTTTCTTGGGGTAATCGCTCGCGTGGAGAGTCCACTTGGGAACGAGAAGATGAAATCCGGCAGAAGTTTTCTCACCTTTTCTTGTAGTTATCCATCTTTGTATTCTTGGAATTTCGAGGACGAAATTCTTTTTGTAGTTGGGTATAATGTAACACCCGAGCCCATTGCTACTAATTTCTATTACTGTTTGAGCATAATGTGGTACTCATTTCATATATATTGCTTTTTTGTGGCTTACTGTAAAATTTTACCCGGCAAGGTCATTTTTGCATATAACAAATTTTGGCGTCTAAAATAAAATTAAAAATATTCATCTTGTCCTACTTGGAACCCCTAGCCTCGTGGTAGCGTCCGTGCATTGTGTTCTCGTCCCGTTCAGTGAAACTGGCGAGTTTGGACGGCAACGCGCGTGTACATGTGTCCGTTTTGGGGGTACGCTTTTTAATCATAAGACACTTAATTTTAAAATTGGGAACCCGCTTAAAATCCTATTATTTAAATTTCAAATTTTTGGACCCAACCCGGGCGCGATTTGGAAATGTTTTATTTAGCGCCAAAACCCCAAAATTTAATATTTCATAACGTAGAATATTTTCCTAACTTATAATATTTTACTGTTCAATCTTAATCCTTAAATCTCTTATATTTCTTAACCAACTTTTTCTCCATTCAGCCAATCATTTTGCCCAATTTTTCCCGTGAGCCCCTCTCCATTCCCATTCTCTCTCTTTCTCCTACCTCTGCGTCTCTCTCTATCTCTCATATCTTTCTCTTCTCTCTCTCTCTCCCTCATATCTCTCTCTCCCCCTCAAATCTCTCTCTTTCTCTCCTTATAATTTTAAAACTTCTTCCCTCCTTTATATTTTTTCACGAGAACGCAGCGGAACCCATCTCCTTCCTCGAGCCCTAGCCACCGCCGTCTCCTTCCACGCCGTCGCAGCTCGACGCCGATGCCGCGACCACCTCCGTCTTCGCCTCATCTTCCTCGTCTCAAACACCGGCCTACCTCCTCCACTATTTTCTTTCTCACGTGTACCCGAGCCCCATCGCAGCGAGCCCTAGCCGCCTCCATCCTCACCGCCGCAGCCCCCAACGCCGGCGACGCCATCACCATCACCCTCACCTCCTCATCCTCAACTCGCCGAGTCTCTCTCCTCCCTTCTCCCGGTGCACCCCGACCAGACCCGCGACAACCTGCACACCAGCCGCAGCCACCCGCAGCCCCTGCACACCGTCGGACCGCCGTCTTTCGCCGCCTACGACCCCATCCTCTTGTCCCCGTCCTCGCACGCTCCTTGGTAAGATACTTCCCTCCTCTCTTCCCTTCTTCTCTCCCTCTCCGTTAATGAAATTCTTGAAATCGGCAGTTTCCCCCGCGGTCACTGTAGGCTACCGCCGGAGCCCGTCGACCTCGTCGCCGTTCTCGCGTCTCCTCTCTGTGATTACAGAACCCTTGTAAGCCTTCGCTCATTCCTTGTTTCTTTTCTTTTCTTGATTTACAATCTTGACCGTTCACTGTTCATTTTTCGGCCGGAACCCGGCGTTGCCGACGACGTGATCTGACATTCCAGCGAGGTACCCCGACCCGTGCGGTTCCATTGTTCGTTGTTTGGGTTCAATCCGTGAACCGAGAGGCCGTCGCGAGTTTCCCCGTCGACGGTTACCGTCCCATTTTATTCGGTTCGCGACCCGTCGAGGCAAGTACCCCTTGCTACATGCTATACAATATTTACCTATATATATTGACACCCTAAACCTGTAAAATTTAACTTGGTACAATCGTTTCCCATTTTCGGGTACAATATTGCATTATATCATTTTACTGTTAAATATGGAACCTACAGTTGCAAATTGAACCTAATAACCATATTTCCCTGTTAAATCACATTTTTAATGTTAACGTAGCTTATGGCATTTACCTCTGTAGTTCTGTTCCATTCGGACACTCGTATGCATTTAACCTGAAATAGCTGTACTGAACCGTTACATAGATCATTGCACCTCTAAGGGTTCTTAAACCTGTTAACATGACTAAACGGCTATATTTGTCTTACTGCACTCTTGTAATCCTCTGTGTAACAAATTTGATAACTATATTGCAAATTGAATGAAACTGCCTATTACTTAATTCATTGCTTATCTCATGTTGTTGATACCCATGCTAGATTATATAACTGATTGTGAGCACACCCACGAGATTGTGTACATCTTGACCTGACATTGCTACACATATATATATTGATATACCTGAAATGGTACCGTATACTGTTGAATTGACCTGATGTACCATGACCCGACCCGTTACCTGATCTTGTGTCTAATTCCAACAAACCTGACTTATAGTCCTCATGGACCATTCCTGTTGTCTATCCAGACAAACCTGCTTTTACCTGATCCTGTGTTGGCATTAGTTCTTGATTACTGAATACCTGACTTGACATACATAACTTGGGGGTATGGGGAAATCAAAGGTGAAACCTGACTTGTAACTCAACAGTTCGATACCTGTTCTGATCAGTCTTACGGGCTAGGCCAGCCTCGGAGTGATGATGCTGACATCACTCACCCATCCTGCTACCTGTTACTGCCTAGCGGCACGTCTCGGATTCAGCCCCGAGGGTCTTGACCGTGGTCCCGGGCATGCACGAGATACTTTTGAGTTACATCGATGATTCATCAATTTGGTTTCAAAGACTCTAGAATAGAAAACCTGATAGAACAGTTTAGTTACCCACTGCACACTACCCTGCATTGCTTAATTCATATTATTGCTACTCTCGTTTTATTCATGTTTATATTGCATTGCCTGCTATACTGTTCATATTATATTACTTGTTAACATGACGCGCTGACGTCTGGGTTTTGCATGGCCCAGATTCTGTACCGCTGTCGCAGTCCGAGCAGGAGTACTTCAGCCAGCAGGCTGAGCTGTGAGTTCAGTAGTAGCTAGTTTTATTTCCTGCATTTATTTCCTGATGTGAGCCCGCATTATGGGACATACATTTCAGTTAATTGTATTGGATCATTTGCTTCCGTATTTATTTATTATTGACTCTTGTTATTCTGGATTATGGACATGTTTTAGATAGTTTTATCTTGTTCTTGATATCTCTACAGCCGTAATGTGACTGTGGATGGATACTTCCTACCCATAGGTAGCATGGTTGGCTATGTCACGTACCCAATCTAACGTACTCTGGGAAGCGGGGCGTGACACTATTGCATCATCCTTATTGTCCTGTTTCCTGTACCAGTCACTATGCCGCAGAGGGCTACGAGAGCGCAGAGGGCTGCCGCCCGAGATGAGATTCGAGCTGGCTCGTCCGAGACGAGGACCGAGCAGGGTGGTATGCCTACGCCTCAGGGACAAACTGATCCTCCTTCCCCAGGCCGTATAGATAGGCTTGAATCTGGTACGGAGGAGCTACGACAGATGATGGGAGGCATGCAGGAGCTACGACAGATGGTGGGATCCTTAGTAGCGGCCAGTCGTGCACCGAGGCCGGAGGACATACCTATTACATCACAGACGACTATGATACCTGCTCCTACCACTACTACCATGGCCATCCCAGTATCACTGCAGGATTTCATGAGTCTGAGACCTCCAGTCTTTACGGGCACCGATGCGGCAGAGGATCCGCAGACGTTCCTTGACAGTTTAGCCAGGATTTGCCGTTCGCTTAGATGTTCTGACGATCGATGGGTGGAGCTTGCGAGTTTCCTCCTAGAGGGCCTCGCACAGACATGGTGGGAGTCAGTCTTGAGAGGTCGAGCTGCAGGTCTACCGCCTATGACTTGGGCTGAGTTTACAGCAGTCTTTCTAGCTCGTTTCCTTCCGGAGAGCGTTCGTGACGCCAGAGCTCGCAGTTTTGGGGCTTTGATCAAGACCCCAGGGATGACAGTGTCTGAGTATGACGTCCAGTTCACGCAGTTATCCAGATATGCTCCGTATTTGGTAGATACCGAAGAGAAGAGAGTGAAGAGGTTCGTACAGGGACTTGATGCCCAGCTGTTTCTTGCCGTCGGCGCACAGCACTTCGACACTTATTCAGCTGCTATGGATACAACATTACGGATGGAGGCACGTAATTCAGTAACTTCGACCATTTCCGGGCCGAAGAGGATTTATACCTGTATGCCAGATCAGAGGCAGTATGCCAGGTTCTTTCCGAGAGATAGGGCCGGCAGAGGGTTTGGACGAGGTCAGCTGTATGGTTCGCATCCACAGGGACAGCAGCCATCGCCAGGATGTTACGGGTGCGGGAGCCTGCAACATCATGTCAGAGACTGTCCGGCGAGATGACAGGGAGCGGCGACAATTCCACATGTGACCCTACCACCATCACCACCCCCTCCTCAGAGAGCTCTACTTCCTACCACCGGCGATGCTCCACGCCAGTTAGGTGCACCCAGAGGCCATAGACGCGGCGGACCTATCCAGAGAGGACGAGGAGGCAGAGGCCGAGGCTGAGGTCAGCTCGCTATTGGTGGAGGTCAGGCCCGAGTATTTGCGTTGACGCCGTAGGATGCGCAGGCATCCAATACCGTTGTGACAGGTACCCTATCAGTATGCTCTGTTGATGCACACATGTTGTTTGATCTTGGATCCACGCATTCGTACGTTTCCACACACTTCATGCCGAGTTTGGGTAGAGAGTCCAGTTTGCTTGATCAGCCGCTTGTTGTGACCACTCCCGTGGGAGAGTCATTTGTTGCTAGGCACGTGTTCCGATCCTATATTGTCCGTATTGGCGAGAGAGTGCTGCCTGTCGACTTGATCTTTCTTGAGATGTTGGACTTTGACGTTCTTTTGGGCATGGATTGGTTAGCCACGTGCTATGCGTCTGTGGACAGCCGGGAGAAGACGATTAGATTTTGTTTTCCTGGCGAGCCAGCTTTTGTTGTGCAGGGGGACCGTGGCGCCGCCCCTCACATGTTGATTTCGTCTCTTCGCACTTGTCAGCTGTTGAGGAAGGGATGTTGGGGATTTCTAGCCTATGTTTGCGATACTAGAGCTACAGATATTCCATTGGACCAGGTTCCGATTGTATGTGAGTTCCCCAATATTTTCCATGATGAGCTGCCAGGATTGCCGCCTGAGCGCGATATCGAGTTCTGTATTGATTTGATTCCCGGCTCGGGGCCTATTTCTATACCGCCTTATCGGATGGCCCCAACGGAGCTTAGAGAGTTGAAGGTTCAGCTGCAAGATTTGTTAGATAAGGGACTTATTCGATCCAGCGTTTCTCCATGGGGTGCTCCGGTCCTGTTTTTCAAGAAGAAAGATGACAGTTTGCGTCTGTGTATCGACTATCGTCAGCTGAACAAGGTTACCGTGCAGAACAGATATCCGCTACCACGCATTGATGATTTGTTCGATCAGCTTCAGGGGGCAGGATATTTTTTGAGGATCGACTTGCGATCAGGATACCATCAGCTGCGAGTTCGACAGGAGGATATACCGAAGACAGCTTTCCGTACGCGCTATGGCCACTATGAGTTCTTGGTGATGTCATTCGGACTCACCAACGTCCCAGCAGCATTCATGGATTTGATGAACCGTACATTCAGGCCGTATCTCGACTTGTTCATCATAGTGTTCATTGATGATATTTTGGTGTATTCCCGGAGCCGAGAGGAGCACGAACAGCACTTGCGGATTACATTACAGACCTTGAGGGAGCATCAGCTTTTCGCAAAATTTTCCAAGTGCGCTTTCTGGTTGGACAGCGTTGGTTTCTTGGGTCACATGATTATGAGAGATGGCATATGTGTGGACCCGAAGAAGATTGAGGCCGTTCAGCAGTAGCCCAGACCGACATCGGTTGCGGAGATCCGCAGTTTTCTTGGCCTGGCTGGCTACTACAGGCGATTTGTACAGGATTTCTCCCGTATTACTGCACCTTTTACCGGTTTGACCCGGAAGGGAGTTCCTTTCGTTTAGACGGAGGAGTGCGAGCACAGTTTTCAGCAGTTATGGACTTGTTTGACTACGGCGCCGGTATTATCTTTGCCTTCAGGATCAGGAGGATTTGTGGTCTACTGTGACGCCTCACGAGTGGGGCTAGGGTGCGTATTGATGCAGCATGACCGGGTGATTGCGTATGCTTCACGGCAATTGAAGAAACATGAACATAACTACCCCATTCACGATTTGGAAATGGCTGCAGTGTTCTTTGCACTTAAGATCTGGCGACATTACCTATACGGCGAGTCGTGCCAGATATTCACTGATCACAAGAGCTTAAAGTATATATTTCAGCAGCGAGACCTGAATCTGAGACAGCGTCGTTGGATGGAGCTGGTGAAAGACTACGATTGCGAGATCTTGTACCACCCGGGCAAGGCCAATGTAGTGGTAGATGGTTTGAGCAGGAGGCCCAGGGGTAGTCTTGCATGTCTGAGCATAGTACAGAGGCAGTCGTCAGCAGATTGGCAGATTTTATGCGACAACCGAGTTGAGTTCGAGTTCACTCCGACAGGGGGACAGCTTGCGCATGTTCGTGCACGTCCGCAGTTACTTGACCGCATTCGAGAGGCACAGCCCAGTGATGACCGACTTTCAGAGATCATGGAGCAGATTAGGCAGGATAGAGATTCCGAATTCGTGATCGATGATCAGGGAGTACTGCGATTTGGGACCCGATTGTGCGTACCAGATTCTGAGGTACTGTGACGTGAGATTCTTGAGGAGGCGCATAGATCTACATACAGCGTTCATCCGGGTTCCACCAAGATGTACCGTGATTTGAGAGATGTCAATTGGTGGGACGGGATGAAGAGGGATGTCACAAACTTCGTATCGAGATGCCTGAGTTGTCAGCAAGTCATGGCCGAGCACCAGAGGCCAGCAGGAGAGTTGCAGCCTTTGCCCATTTCAGAGTGGAAGTGGGAGCAGATCTCTATGGACTTCGTTGTGGGTCTACCCAGGACCAGTCGAGGGTACGACTCCATTTGGGTGATCGTGGATCGATTGACGAAAGCGACTCACTTCCTGCCAGTGAAGACCACTTTCAGTTTTGCTCAGTATGCCCAGATTTATATCGACAAGATCGTGTGGTTGCATGGCGTACCGACTTGTATCGTGTCAGATCGAGGCACCCAGTTTACCAGCCGACTATGGCAGAGACTTCATGAGGCATTGGGTACCCGTTTGAGTTTCAGCACTGCATTTCATCCGCAGAACGACGGCCAGTCAGAGCGGACTATTCAGACTCTCGAGGACATGCTCAGAGCGTGCGTTTTGGACTTTGGTGGTAGCTGGGATCGTCATTTACCGTTAGTGGAGTTCTCCTACAATAACAGCTTCCAGGATACTATTCAGATGGCACCTTTCGAGGCTTTGTATGGGAGGAGATGTAGATCGCCCGTCTGCTGGACTGAGCTGAGCGAGAGCAGTATTTTGGGGCCGCAGATTGTACGGGAGATGACCGAGAAGGTACAGTTTATTCGAGATCGGATGAGAGCAGCTCAGAGCAGGCAGAAATTGTATGCAGACAGGCGCCATCGCATATTAGAGTTTGCAGTTGGCGATCATGTTTTTCTGAGGGTCTTTCCGATGAAGGGCGTGATGCGATTTGGGCGAAAGGGAAAGCTTAGCCCCAGATTCGTGGGTCCCTTAAAGATCCTCGAGCGTGTCGGCGCAGTTGCATATCGTTTGGCTCTTCTACCCAGCTTTTCAGATGTTTACCCCGTCTTCCACGTGTCGATGCTACGCAGATATCTTCATGACCCTTCCCACACGATTCAGCATCAGACCGTTCAGCTTGAGCCCGACCTTTCGTTCACCGTGTAGCCAGTAGAGATATTGGATCGGCAGGTGAAGAAGCTTCGATCGAAGGTCCTGCCGTCTGTGAAGGTTCTTTGGCGCAGCCTGAATGGTGAGGAGATCACTTGGGAGGCCGAGGGAGAGACGCGGAAGAAATTCCCTCATCTTTTTGAAGGTATGCGTAGTTACATATTTTAAAATTCGGGGACGAATTTTCTTAAGGGGGGAAGACTGTAACACCTGAGTTGCGTTTGTGGTAATTGTGTGTTAATGTGGGGGGTTTTTGGTAAAAAAAAAGTTTACCAAAACAGGTTTCTAATAATTTATCTGGTTTTATGGATATTTTATTAGATTTTTATCTCGACTACACACACTTGTGCATGTTAACTAGGGTTAAGTCTAGTGTTGCCATGTTTGATGTGCATGTAGGTTAACCATGTTTAGGCAACCATGGTGGTCTAACCCCTTTTGTTAAGATAATTAGTTTTAATTAAGGGTTTTGGTTTTGTTTAAGGGTGATTAGGGGTTAGGGTTGACTTGTGGTGAGAGAGGGAGGTTATGATGGAGGTGCATGCAAGCATTTAATGATAGAGAGAGGGAGGTGGCTCCAAAGTTATGTCACCATCCATCTCACCTCAAAACTTTTGCATGTCTCTCACACTCTCTTTCACACTCTCATATCTTTCACATCTCTCTCTCTCACTCACACACACACACCATCATCATACAAAAACAACACCACACCATAACTTCAGCACCAAAATCAACCACAATACTACAGCTGCTGCAACAACAGCAACACAAAAAAAAACAAAAAGAAGCAGCAGCAGCAGCCTGAACAGTATCAGCATCAGCAGCTGAAGCAACACCAGCAACAGCATCAGCAGCATCAGCAGCATCAGCAACTCAGCAGCAGCAGAAATGTCATCATCTTCTTCTTCTTCTCTTCTCCTGTCCTAGGATTCTCTTGAGGTATAACCTCTTAACTTGACTTCTTTCTTTCCAAGTTATGGTAGTTTAAGCTTAAGTCTAGTTTAGTTAGTGGTTATTATACGTTTTAGTGCTAGTTTTGGGTAATTTAGGTGAGTTTTGGCAAAAGTGATGGTTGGGATGGTTAGTATAACCTTAGTAAGTGCTGTTAAGACTAGTGAAACTAAGATTTGCCCCAGATTCCATAAAAATACCAGATTTGTTCGAGTTGGCGTAATTTAGAGATTTTATTGACTTTTTAGACTTTCTGGAATCTGCTTTTGACCCGAGCCTCTCAGGTAAAAATTGAGAAGACTGTAGCACAGTGACCATATCAGACACACACACAAAACACGGGGACCCACCTCTCATCCCTGGCCGCCGATTTATTCAGAGTAGGGACTAGGGTGCTGGGGTTTTGCCTGTAGGTGTCTGTTGGGTAGATTAGGGTGTTGGTATCTGTAACTTTTTGAGTTTGGCCCAGAGGCAAAATCTGGAGCTTTAAACCATTTATCGACGTTTTTAAAACTTGTGCGACACGCACGTGATCCGCATGGTTCTGTGGCGCGCTGCGCGACACAGCGCGCCGGAGTGGGTTCTGGTGAGTTTGCGCGCGTCGTGACGTATCGTGTACACGCGCGTTTCGTTTCACGCACGCGTTATCCCTATTAGCGATATATCACATTTTTGCAGGATTTGCTTTATGTGTGTGACTTTTGTAAATTCTAGGTTCGCCGGCGGAGATTTCGAGCGCCGCGGAGAAGGGAAAGCAGGTGGTCGGACAAACCTAGCGCGGGATCATAGGTGAGTAGATGTAACATCTACGGGGGACGATTGTTTGGATGGCGCAGGTCGTCCGATAGATTTAGTAAACTTAAAATTACTTGTGACATTAGAAATCATAATACTTGCATGACATTTGCTATAATCAGGATCTATATGCTGTACCTACATGTGCGAAATCATTCTGTAGGATACATGCACCATTACCAGGGTTTTTATATGCTGCACGAGCACCATTCATGTGTACACACACGCCCTGGTAATTGCCATGTCACGACACTAGATATCTTATAATCTGAAACACGTTAATAATTGATGCTTAGACCTGTGCTATTGCAATAAATCTTTGAAATAAAATTGTAGAATTGCTGTTCATGTGCATGTATATCATTATGTCATTTGTTCATGCCTAGATATTAATCATACATTGCAACTGAACATTGATGCCATATGCATTCATTATCATTGACATATGCACCCACGATGGTTTCTTGAGATTTTATGATATTTCTGGATTTCGGGGGAAAACCGCAAGATTTACAAACTTATTATCTTTTAAAATATAAAAAGTTGCGGTTTTCTAGTGATGTAAAGTGTCGTCCACCATGAGTTTGCTGTGGTTTTCGAGACCCGTTTCGAGGAGGTGGATGAACCGTCTCGGGTACATGGTGGGCCCGGTGAGGTACCCCGGGGCAAGAAGATCACAGGAGATGGCATTGAGCTTGGCAGGGGATGGATTACCTACCAGTGACTTCATTTGGCATGGCTGATATCCAGAGGATACCGACCGTGGCCGTGAGATGATGAGATATTAATATTGAGATGGGTCAGCCGGACGGCTGGGGCCAGAGATACTGTGACATGGATATATGAGATTGAGACAGTTTTGAGGTGTCGTTGCTGGACACAGATTCTTGTTGTTTCTATGAGTATTATGCTGATATTTAAAAGGAGTTTCAAAAAAAAAAGAAAGAATGATTCTTATACTTACATGTTAAGATTATGAGTTGATTTATGTGTCATACATACCTGCTAGTACATTCATGTGGCATACATACCTGCTAGTACACTCATGTTGCATACATACCTGCTAGTACATCCTGTCATACCTGTTTTATAGATGCTAGGATACTTTTGTGCATGCATGCGATAGCCTCTATAGATGTTATTTATTACTCACGAGTTGGCAACTCACCCCCGTTGTGCCACAGCTTTTCTGCAGGTCCGCTCCGTCAGTACTGTAGCGACGGACACATTAGCTTCTTTTGCCCTTTTTGCCTGGACTCGAGGCTTTTGCTCATAGGTGGGTTATGTTATCATTTTGTACCACCTTATATATTCATTGTATCTAGAGTACTCCATCTACTATATCAACTGTACCAGTTTTCTTGATTATTGTATATTGACCTAGAGACGAGACTGTGAGACTTGTGGATTTTTATGCTGTATTTGGGGTCGAGCTCACTTGAGTCGACATGTTACTTTACTTGTGCTCTTCATGCTTACTTATGCACATTGTTATTTTACATTGCGTAGGATTTGTGACCGCGGCGAAGAGCTAGCTCCCGTTTAGGGATGCCATTGTTCATGTTATTCATTTATATTCCTGTTTTGTACCCGTTTGGGGGCTTGTTTCACAAAGGAGACTCTGCCGGAATTTTTGGAAAAAGGGATGTTGCTTTTAAAAAGACTCGATGTGATTTAATGGAACAAAGTGCTTTAAATAAATTGGTTTTTCCTTCACTCTATTTCTTAATCGGGTTTTGATTTCTGGGCTTCGGCTTACTTATTTTACGGATGTCTTGAGACGTTTCGTAACTTAAGTGCCGGTCACGTTCCGTACCCTGCGGGTCGTGATAAAAGCACATGCACATATTGAGGTAGAAACAAACCAGGTAGCATACTTCCATTTCGAGCAAGACTGTTACTATATCCGTGTATATCCCAAGCTTCCATTAAGTAATATACAAACTAGTATGATACAATAATGGCCTCTAGGGTATATATCTCTAACAATCTCCCACTTGCACTAAGGCCATGTATTGGCATATCGCAGACCTAAGATCTCGAATAGCCTCTCGAACACTGTCTGAGGGATGGCATTGGTGAGTGGATCTGCAGTGTTTTTCTCCGTATCTACTCTCCTCATTACGATCTCCCGGAGATCTACGATCTCCCTGATCAGGTGGCACCGCCTCAAGATATGTCTGGATCTCTGATGGGACCTGGGTTCCTTTCCTAAAGCTATAGCGCCGTTGTTGTCACAATACTAAAGTATTGGACCAACAATGGAAGGAACCACTTGAAGTTCAGTTAAGAACTTCCTCATCCAGATTCCCTCTTTTGCGGCTTCTCATCCAGCGAACTACTCTGTTTCTATCGTCGAGTCTGCAACGGTGTCCTGATTGGAGCTCTTCCTATAGACCGCCCCTCTATTGAGGGTAAAGACATAACCCGACATGGACTTGGAGTCATCCTTATCACTATGGAAGCTGGAGTCAGCAAAGGTCTCGATCTGGAGGTCTTTTCCTCCATACACTAAGAACACCTCCTTAGTCCTTCTCAGGTACTTGAGAACGTTCTGTTCTGCTATCCAGTGCTTCTCCCCTGGGTTTGACTGATACCGGCTTACTACCCTAAATGCATAAGCAACATCTGGTCTGGTACGCAACATCACATACATTATAGAGTCTACCGCAGAAGCGTAGGGTATAGATGTGATGCGAGCCCTTTCCAAATCAGTCTTGGAAGACATCTCTTTGGAGAGGGTGATTCCGTGACAAGCCGGTAGACTACCGCACTTTGAATCTTCTGTACTAAATATTTTTAGTATGGTGTTGATATTCCTTGACTGTGAAAGTCCCACTATCATCCTTGATCTAACACTATAGATCTGGATCTCCAGAATGTAGTTGGTATCACCCAGGTCTTTGATGGAGAACCTTACTGACAAGAATCCTTTGACTGATTATAGTATAGGAGTGTCATTTCCTATCAAGAGAAAGTCATCCACGTACTAGAAGAGGAATCCCACAGTTCTTCCTACAATCTTACTATAAATGCATGGTTCATCTGGATTTTTGATAAAGTCGAATTCTTTGACCGTCTCATCAAAACAGATGTTCTAACTCCGTGATGCCTGCTTTAGTCCATAAATGGAATTAAGCAATTTGCACACTTTCCTGCTGCTCTCACTCTGATTGAAACCCTATGGCTAATCTATATAGGCGCACTCTTCAAAATAACCATTTAGAAAAGCCGTCTCTACGTCCATCTGCCGGATCTCAAAATCTTGGAAGGCAGCAATGGCAAAAGGATCCGAATGGATTTGAGCATGGCCACTGGAGAAAAGATTTCATCATAGTCCGAACCAGGTCTTTGACAAAAACCTTTTGCAACAAGTCTAGCCTTATAGGTTTCAACCTGTCCATCTACACCAATCTTCTTTCTGAAGGCCCATTTGCAGCCTATGGGTTTTACCCCTTCTGGAGCAATGTTCAAAGTGCATACTTTGTTGGTGTATATGGACTCCATCTCGGTCCACATTGCATCCAGCCATTTTACCCAGTCACCGCTCTGAAAGGCTTGCTGGAAGGTAGTTGTCACGACCCGAGAGTATGGAACGTGACCGGCACTTAGATTACGAAGCGTCTAGAGGCGCCACGTAACCTAAGTAAGCCGAAGCCCAGAAATCTAAACCATAAAAGAAGAAGAAGAAAACAAGTTTAAAAGCATCAGCAAATTTTCTTAAAAATTTCGGCAGAGTCTCCTCTATAAAAACTGGCCCCCAAATGGGTACAACAAGTATAATATACATAAACAGTAAAAAGCATCCCCAAACGGGAGCTAGCTCAACGCCAACAGGCGGAAACAACCACAACAAGCACAATTATATACAACGCCAAAGGGCGAGGCTCAAAACTCAAAAGAAAACAAAACCTCCAGATCAGAATAATACATGCGCGACTCTAAGGTCGAAATAAAAGACTGGTCCAATAAACTTATCAAGTAATACAAGTATGGTTGATGGAGCTTACTAGATACAAATGAATGAATAAAAGTACAATGGTGGTTCGGATACAAGTGAACCAACCTACCGTGCAAATCACCCTGAAAGAATAGATGTGCCAGCAAGCTGCCAGGGAAACCTGTACACCGAACCTGTAATAAAATTTGGCACAACGGGGGTGAGTTGCTAACTCGTGAGTAGAAGACATCTACGAAAAGAAATCGAATGCACGACGCTATCCTAGGTCATAATAATACACTATAATATCCCAATCATCTAGTAATAGCAGGGTAAAACTACGTGTAAATGCAGATACTCCGTGCTCGTGTCAGTGCCTCATATAATACTATGCCATATGAATGGATATGCATGCACCATGAATATAAAATAATCAATCCTGAAATCCAGATATATCTGTATAAGAAATCTTTAACTGTTATTATAGTAAAATGTGTATAGGAATCTGAAATCTCAACAATAAAATCCATGGAAATCCGTGTCAAGCATCGACACAAACATGTAAATCTCAAGTCTCATAGTCTCAATACCTCGGGCTTCGTCAGTCCGGATCGGCCCATATCATCAAATCTCATGACAACGGTCGGTATCCTCCGGATATGCGCCGCGCCAGACATCACCGGTAGGTAGCCTTCCCCTGCCAGGCTCATCGTCTACAACTCGATCTTCTTGCCCCGGGGGTACCATACCGGTGTTGGAGATAGTGCCCTCAGAGTCAATTATTGGATCACAGGCACGTGATTGCAATGATTGAGGGAGGACCTATCCCGGGAGGACAGTCTTACTAGAGATGATAGTATGCTATCTGGTTTACCTTTATCATCGTGTACTGCTTTAGGTGACCTGACAGGTCGCTATTGCACGTTGATAGAGCCCCTAGGATTCTTGCTTGACTGCCAGCAGTATGAGGGCGATCATATAAGTGAGAGCTGGTGTCTATTAGCACATCCTTAAAAGGTCCCTAGTCGTGGGAGTTTCGAGACAGGGCATCGATCCTCCAGAGTAGACTAGTGTATACAGTCGAGACCCCGACGAGGGGCGGTGGCCGGTCTCACAGGCCACTGGTGTCAGTTGGTTCACCTAAGATGTATACAGGTGCTCATTGGGTTATGAGTACACCGGACAGGACTCGCCGGGAACCTGCTAGTTGGGATTATACCATACGTCAGATAGCAGTTCCCAGGTGACATGTGTACAGGTTAGTTCATCGACCTGAGATCGTCATTTGTCTCGTGTGAGTTCCCACTGTACTTTGATTACTACCCTACCACGGCTCAAAGGAGTCGTGCAAACAGGTTTTAGTTGGGTGCAGTCCCGAGCCACATGGAGGCAGTGAGCGGATCTGCAGGGGTTCGTCTCTCCCGGTATTGGGGGTGAGCTCGCGCTGTGTCTAGGAGAGCCATTACGCAAAGCCCTCAGCCGAGGCAGGAGATTTACTGGTAGGTATTCCAGTAGTATCTCAGGGCGTTCTGGACTACACTCCGACACGACTTGTACCGCCTTTGGGGGTCTGACTTTTACCAACCCCCTAGGCCCGACATGCGATCCTCATAGACGAACGGACCGGACTGTACGGATATTGTCACTGACAGGCTCAGTTGGGTGTCGGGGTGAGCTTCCTCATCGACGTCCCTTTTGGTCAATAACTGGTGGCCCGTCACGTATTGGCTTATACTTCTGACGTGCCAGTGGTTAAATCCACAGCCATAGTATTGACGAGTCTTTAGAGTCCACCACACTTACAGTTACTCAAGCTTTCGGGTGAAACGCTGTAGAGACCGTATGGAGATATGGCAGGGTCCGATCAGATACGTGCGGTATTGCACGGATCAGGATCGGACAGTTTTGTACTAGTAGCCGTATGGTTATATGGCAGGGTTCGATCAGATACGTGCGGTATTGCACGCATCAGGATCGAACGGATATTACTAGCCGGCTTTGGTTTAAGCCGGATCCTAGTTTAGTACAGTGTAGATTTTGTCTCATTGCATTTGTATCCGGTCGGAATACAGATGCGGGTGTGTATGCACAGTATCGGGGTTTTCCTGTAATTTATTACGGGACCAGTTTTCTGGAGTTGCCAGTTTGCATTCCGTTCCGGCCGGTTTTCCTTTGTTCTTTCCCGGCCGGACTTTTCTGATGGAGGGGGTTATTTTGCAGTTTTGCAAATAACACTTTATGGAGGGTTTTTTTTGTAAGATGATTGATTATGATAGCATCTTTTTTATTCCATTCTTTTCTATCATCTTGTCTTGCTTTATGAAGATTAGATATGAGATGAAGTTTGATGTAAGTTTGATGATGATTATGTCTTGATGTGGTCACCACTTGCTTTACCCTACACTCACCTCCCTTCATGCTTCATATTACCTCCTCCACCATTCTCTTTTAGATAATAAGTTTTTTTCATGAGAGGAAAAAGAAAGAGAGAAGAAGAAGAAGAGAGCTTCATCTTGAGAGTTTCATTCATGATCTCATTTTCTTGCTAGAAAAATGCAAGCACCATTTTTCTATTCTTGCTTCCTCCATCACCATGGCAACAAACCCCAAATGAGACAAGCATCTTCTACACTACATTCTACAGCATATCTTGAGCATGTCGAGTTGCCGGCTTCATGCTCGAGTTGCCTCAGTATTGAGGCGGGAGCCCGTAAAAGACGCAGGCGTTGTGGTGCCCTTTCCGGCGAGGAGGCGACGATGTGGAGGCAAGACTTTCCGCGGGAGATCGGGACGATGACGAGAAGACCGGAGGACTCGGATCACTCGGTATACTTCTCACCCTATCTCTTGATTGCTAGCATTAGGTTAATGGTAAACGATCCGGGTTTTCATTGTCCGCGGTAGCGCCGGTTTCCGAGTAAGGAAAATTTTTGATTCCGCATTTTGGCCTCGAGTACGAGGCCGGGGCGCTGCCGTGGCGCAACATGGTATCAGAGACACGCCATTAACCTTACCTAGCTTGTTCTAATGTGTTTTGCTTATCCGATCGACCGAAATTCCAAAAACCGTATTTTTCTAGCACAATCAGTTTCTGTCGAAATTTTTTGGAGTCTAAAAATTTTTCAGGTGGTCTCAGAATGATGTGCAGGGAGTTCTAAGAACACTGCAAAAATTTGGTGACACGACTCCTCCGTACGACCGCGGAAGGGCGGCCAAAACCCCCTTTTGGCCGCGCTTCCGCCGCAGGAGTGTGGGTTCGTGTGCTTAGTTTTTTGCAGTGGGCTTATGGGCTTATATTAGGGGTTTTGGAATATTAAAATTGGGCCTAGGTTTTCTGTGAGTGCTACAGTTTTGATTGGGGGCCCACTTGTTAATTTTTGGTCAATCGGAAAATTTTAAACACATTTTTCACAGTGTTTACATTATATCTGCGACCGTGAATGTCACTCGATCGGTAAATCCGGTCTAACTGCTATAGCCCGGTTAGACGGATTTGCGAACGTGACTTTCACATTGATGTTCTATGTTTATGCTGTGATGTTGCGGATCGGTCGTGGGGGATAGCCTGGATGCAATGCTAGTACAGTTTTGTTGTATTATGTACATTTGATTTTGCGGGGCGAGCATCCGACATGTGGACTGCCGTCACTGCCTGTTTGTATTATTCTTTTGGGGCACGACCTGGTTGCGGTCGATGTACCCGGTGTATGTATATTTTACTATTCTGTACTAGGATTGCCCCGCGGTGGGGTGCATGGATAGCCGGGTTCTGGAGGGCAACAAGCCCGCATCTCATGGCATTGGGACGGAGGGGGCTTCAATCTGGAATTGGCGGGCTGTTCGACGCACTCGTAGGGGGTACAGGTTGACCCAGGAGGGGTGCCCAAGTTACCGGATTCCGTGAAGTGCTGGGTGGTCCATTCACGGTGCTGAAGGGGGCTGCCTCGCTTCAGGTTTTGGCGGGTGACTTGCCGCGCCCGTAGGGGTCTAGGATTTCATTGCACAGGCTATCCACACGACCAGGGGAACGTCGGGTTTCAGCAGCGGCTCTGTGAAACCCGAGGCTTCCAGATATCTGTATTGTTCTGTGATGCTGTACATTCTGTGATATTGCATTTTATCACGCCTTGAGCGAAATATAATATATTGGTATATATATTAGTAGATGTTGTATATGTTTTTCATCCGCGCTAGTCCAGTCCCCGCTCTGTCGTTAGTAAGCTAACCTAACGAGTGATGACGGGACCCAGTGGCGAATGCGGATGGCATATACGTACGTCAGTATATTTTCGTTCTTTGTGGTGTGATTATTTGATGGGACTGCGTTGATTCGGATCAATGCAAGATAAACAAACCTAATCTGATGTTGTTGGAACACTTTTCAAAAAGCTGTTATTGCAAGGACGTTCGCTTTTGTTTTGCATCGTGGTATTCATTTGGAATATCCTGCTCCTCAGTCGACGAGGCAAGGGCCGAGATCCCTTCACCGGGAGTGACCCCTTGGACAGAAGTTTGCGTCAGGGCATTAACTTCACTATAGCCGATTACTTTTGCTTTGCATCGTGGTATTCATTTGGAATATCCTGCACCTCATTCTACGGGGAAAGAGCCGAGATCCCTTCACCGGGAGTGACCTCTTTAGTAAAGGTTTTCGTCACTATATTTTATAAAAGGCTATGCAGTTCCTTCAACGATATCAAGTTCTTTACGTTAAAGGTTTTTCGCCAAAAACCAGTCGTGGCCCTCCGTCATTTCAGATTAGTATTACTTAGTATTCGTGCTGTGTATGTCGTGCTCAGCCGAGGCGTAGTGTTCGGTAGCTATGTAGTGCTTTTCTGTTGCATGGATATGTGATTGGTTAGGACAGTCGTACGGTCATTTTGGCTCAGTTAAGGACTCGTGCGGGTGGGTCTAATGCAATCAAGATAATGACGGGTTGAACTTGACTAGGATCCTTTGATATGTTGGCTCAGTCAAGGTCACTTGGATCCTAGGGGTATAAATCACATCGGGAGTTTCAAAAGAACTGAAACTTGCCAGGCATGCGCATACCTTCGGGAGTGTGGTGACTTGAGTGGATTCCGTCAAGTTATCATGCGATGATAGTTGGATCCCGATTCCCACTGATGAGTTGGTTTACTCCTCGGGTGATCCCGACTAATTCTTCTTTCAGGTTTGGAGGAGAATTTGAGGTACAGTGGGAGGTTTCCAGATTAGACAAAGTGATAACCATTCTGATCTAGGTTAGAGTGCACGCTGAGTGTTTCTTTTCTCTCTCTCTTTGGCAGCGACCATTGACCCGACCCTGGACTTTGACTCAGTGACCAAGTTGACCGAACCTTCTTAACAGTGGCTTTTGGATTGTCAGAATTGCAGACCTCATTGCCACTCCTACTTTTACCCTTTTCTCCAGGACACCCCGTATTACTGCGAACGTCCACTTCCATTGGACAAAACCATCGTATGGTTAGATACGAACTCGAAGGACTTCGAGGATGGTTTCTGGTTCTGGAGAAAACGGATAGGACTATTCAGTTGTCTTTTCTTTTCACCTTCTCTCAGGTTGCGAGTACTCCTTGGTTTAGGAGTAGTACACCTATTACGCAAATTGGATAGTCTTCTTCCAAACCTTAGGCTGGTGCCGACCGGTAGGGAATGAAGAAAACCAATTAGCAAAACGAAGGTGTGCAGAAGGTATTAAGTTAAGACAAAGCAAGGGATTAGTAGGAGGGCAAAGTAAATTGCGACTGATATTCACGACCAAACCAAGTATTTCTTCGCCAAACCTAAATCACCTTTGTATTTCTCCAGGACACTCCGTGTCACTACGAAGATCCACAGTTTATTGGATACTCCATCGTATGGTTATATACGAACTCGAAAGGAACTTGTTCCAGTTCGGGGATGGATTCTGGTCCGGGAGAAATAGGAATAAGGTTTATTCGGTTGTCTTTTATCTTCACCTTCTCTCGCTTTGCGAGTGCTCCTAGGATTAGGACAGTACACCTTTTATGCTTATTGGATAGTCTTCTTCCAAACCATAGGCTGGTGCCGAATGGTAGGGAAGGAAGAAAACCATTTGGCCTAAGGGGTGTGCAGAAGGTAATGACTAAAGACATATAAAGGGATTTGGAGAGGTGGCAAATAATTATACGGTTTTAGTTGTGAATCTGGATAATGGTAGAGGCATTACTAGGAATACCAGGATACCCCGACGAAACATTTCAATGTTTCAGTTTCACTGTGTACTGTTAATGGAAAACTGATTTCCCAGTTAGACACTTGCTCCAGGGTATGTATTTACCAGGTATGATTCTCACATCTGTATGGTTTTACAGATGATGAGTGGGAGTAAGTTATTGGGAATTGGGTGATCATCCTCACTATATCGGGATTCATTGTAGTCGGTGATATTTGAGGAAGTCACCTGGGTTGTTTGCCGGACGGCAATTTTTTGGTTTTGAATATCCGCGGTTATGCACCAATTTCAAATTGATATATCTGTACGTCTATTTTCATAGAGTGAGATATACCTTTTGATATTATGTCGATGACATTTACCTATATCAGTGGATGGTTGGGTAAGGAGCATTAAACAGCGGTGTAATTCTTCTTAACCATAAGTACAGTTTTCAACCTGCGACGCACAGTGAAAGAGTTGTTAGACTCAGCGGACTTATACAGAGTATTGTATGTTGTCCAGGGTCCATCAGGACAGAGGGGTAGGTCCTCGTACTATATTCGGTTTACTTATGACTTCTCTAGTTTTTAGACAGGTGTTTCGTGGAAACACAGGGTCTAAGTTTTGAGGAGTTATAGGTATTTGAATAGAGTAGAGAACCAGGTATAGCAAGTATCGGGATTCTTCAAAGTGATCGAAGATGTAGATACTTGTGTATGGTGTTCAGTAAATAGTAATGATTAAGAGAAATTGCTTCTCTTTCAGGTTACTCATAATTGGAAGCATTCCTAAGTTGAGTAACGCTGATCGGCCTCCTTCCATTTAGTTTACATGCACTGGAGATAGTTGCATGATTTGAATCTGGTTCAATTGAATCAGTGCCTCTAGTTCTATATTGGATATAGAACAGTTCATATCTTAACGATGTTAAGGTACGGGGAGTTGTCCAGCTTATGCTTAAAACCAGACTCTGGACAACTCAAGGCACGTTTCTGTAATGGCTGTTTGTGGGTTGACCCAGGCTATGACGAGGGTTGACTTTCTACCATCTGGATGAACAATAGCAATATTGTTCTAGACTCGCCACAGTTTTTATTAAAAATGGATTTTTTCAGAAAAAGTAGTGGGGGTATGGTAGGACTGGAAGTGATTCCAGAACCGCAAACGATTACTGAAGATTTGATAAGGAACCTAAAGATTCAATCTGATTTGACATTCCATTGGCCACTCCGCAGATACGGTGGGTAACTTCAGGCACCCGAGAGGTACTCCGGTAGCCTCAAGGACGGTGACAGGGAAGTTCTTGTTTACCCACACTTGCCATTGTTGTTGTTCCAGGCTGCGAGACCCGGTGGGAGGATGAGTATAGCATCGTTCTAAACTAGCTTTAGAAGTGCACGTCTATATGACTCTGCCAGAGGGTTGTCGTAGTCAGTGGGAGCAGCGGAAGCATTGGTGGTCATCAGGCTTATGTCTATTTATAGACTAAAGCAGATGTAGCGGAGATAGATCATCTATTTCTGATGTGACAGTCATAGGTTTGACGTCATCAGAATAAGGGGGTGGATCTGTTGAGAAGGTAGTAGGAAGTGATATTCCTATACTACGATCGGTTATACCTTGGTCGTCACACAGTGTTTTCTCCACATAGGACTTGGATATTATATCAGACATACTGGTTACTAGATCTATGGTTTTAGATCTAGATTTGGGTGGTTTCCCAATCTGGGTACCTTGACAGCATTCTATGAGTATTTAGAATGGACGACTCCTGGCACGGTAGTGTACCTGCTGTTGATGGAGTCACCCTCTCTAAAGGTGTCTTACAGACTAAAGGAGAGAGGGATACGCATGATTGACATATCACTTGCTTAGGCAATTGAGTCAATCATGAAATGTCAAGTACCACACCAGATGTTGTTCTTGCAGTGGGTGCAATAAGTTGATATTGATCCAATCCTGGAGAAATAGTCGGAAGCAGTTTTAGAACATAAGTGAATGTTCTAGGGATATGATAACGGCTGCCTCCTTTAGGAGACGGTTATCACTCCGGGCTTCCAAGGTGACATGGACGACAAGGAGGTTGTCAGAGTTATAGCTCTCCCTCTGACGAGGGACAGTATTTTGGACAGGTGATCCAGGCAGATACTGAGGGAGGCATGCCGCAGGATACTGATTAAGTTCAGTTGACGATACAGTCTAAGAAGTTTGGATTTGAAGTTCATTTATGAGCTAGGTCCCATCAGACATCCAGACGTTCTAAGACAGGTATTGCTCATTTCGGGAGATGGTTTTCTCCGCGAACTTGAGATATAGAGAGACATAGAAAGAAACATCTAAGCGGATCCACTCACTGAGGCTTTTCCTCGAACGCAATAGTTTTCGCAAACAGGCTTTGTGAGACTGACTAGTAGAGGAGTTGGGTGTTCGGTATCACACGGGCTGTGAGTATGCGGCATCGCAATAATTAGCCTTCAGTGCAAGTGGGAGATTGTTGGAGATAGTGCCCTCAGAGTCAATTATTGGATCACAGGCACGTGATTGCAATGATTGAGGGAGGACCTATCCCGGGAGGACAGTCTTACTCGAGATGATAGTATGCTATCTGGTTTACCTTTATCATCGTGTACTGCTTTAGGTGACCTGACAGGTCGCTATTGCACGTTGATAGAGCCCCTAGGATTCTTGCTTGACTGCCAGCAGTATGAGGGCGATCATATAAGTGAGAGCTGGTGTCTATTAGCACATCCTTAAAAGGTCCCTAGTCGTGGGAGTTTCGAGACAGGGCATCGATCCTCCAGAATAGACTAGTGTATACAGTCGAGACCCCGACGAGGGGCGGTGGCCGGTCTCACAGGCCACTGGTGTCAGTTGGTTCACCTAAGATGTATACAGGTGCTCATTGGGTTATGAGTACACCGGACAGGACTCGCCGGGAACCTGCTAGTTGGGATTATACCATACGTCAGATAGCAGTTCCCAGGTGACATGTGTACAGGTTAGTTCATCGACCTGAGATCGTCATTTGTCTCGTATGAGTTCCCACTGTACTTTGATTACTACCCTACCACGGCTCAAAGGAGTCGTGCAAACAGGTTTTAGTTGGGTGCAGTCCCGAGCAACATGGAGGCAGTGAGCGGATCTGCAGGGGTTCCTCTCTCCCGGTATTGGGGGTGAGCTCACGCTGTGTCTAGGAGAGCCATTACGCAAAGCCCTCGGCCGAGGTAGGAGATTTACTGGTAGGTATTCCAGTAGTATCTCAGGGCGTTCTGGGCTACACTCCGACACGACTTGTACCGCCTTTGGGGGTCTGACTTTTACCAACCCCCTAGGCCCGACATGCGATCCTCATAGACGAACGGACCGGACTGTACGGATATTGTCACTGACAGGCTCAGTTGGGTGTCGGGGTGAGCTTCCTCATCGACGTCCCTTTTGGTCAATAGCTGGTGGCCCGTCACGTATTGGCTTATACCTCTGACGTGCCAGTGGTTAAATCCACAGCCATAGTATTGACGAGTTTTTAGAGTCCACCACACTTACAGTTACTCAAGCTTTCGGGCGAAACGCTGTAGAGGCCGTATGGAGATATGGCAGGGTCCGATCAGATACGTGCGGTATTGCACGGATCAGGATCGGACAGTTTTGTACTAGTAGCCGTATGGTTATATGGCAGGGTTCGATCAGATACGTGCGGTATTGCACGCATCAGGATCGAACGGATATTACTAGCCGGCTTTGGTTTAAGCCGGATCCTAGTTTAGTACAGTGTAGATTTTGTCTCATTGCATTTGTATCCGGTCGGAATACAGATGCGGGTGTGTATGCACAGTATCGGGGTTTTCCTGTAATTTATTACGGGACCAGTTTTCTGGAGTTGCCAGTTTGCATTCCGTTCCGGCCGGTTTTCCTTTGTTCTTTCCCGGCCGGACTTTTCTGATGGAGGGGGTTATTTGCAGTTTTGCAAATAACACTTTGTGGAGGGTTTTTTTGTAAGATGATTGATTATGATAGCATCTTTTTTATTCCATTCTTTTCTATCATCTTGTCTTGCTTTATGAAGATTAGATATGAGATGAAGTTTGATGTAAGTTTGATGATGATTATGTCTTGATGTGGTCACCACTTGCTTTACCCTACACTCACCTCCCTTCATGCTTCATATTACCTCCTCCACCATTCTCTTTTAGATAATAAGTTTTTTTCATGAGAGGAAAAAGAAAGAGAGAAGAAGAAGAAGAGAGCTTCATCTTGAGAGTTTCATTCATGATCTCATTTTCTTGCTAGAAAAATGCAAGCACCATTTTTCTATTCTTGCTTCCTCCATCACCATGGCAACAAACCCCAAATGAGACAAGCATCTTCTACACTACATTCTACAGCATATCTTGAGCATGTCGAGTTGCCGGCTTCATGCTCGAGTTGCCTCGGTATTGAGGCGGGAGCCCGTAAAAGACGCAGGCGTTGTGGTGCCCTTTCCGGCGAGGAGGCGACGATGTGGAGGCAAGACTTTCCGCGGGAGATCGGGACGATGACGAGAAGACCGGAGGACTCGGATCACTCGGTATACTTCTCACCCTATCTCTTGATTGCTAGCATTAGGTTAATGGTAAACGATCCGGGTTTTCATTGTCCGCGGTAGCGCCGGTTTCCGAGTAAGGAAAATTTTTGATTCCGCATTTTGGCCTCGAGTACGAGGCCGGGGCGCTGCCGTGGCGCAACAACCGGGCCCACCATGTACCCGAGACGGTTCATCCACTCCTCGAATCGGGTCTCGAAATCCATCAGAAAACATGAAATCTCATGGTGGACGACACATACATCACGAGAAAACCGCATCTTATGTTTTTAAAAAGAGGGGAGGAGGAGAGAGAGAAGTTTTTATATATTCTTTGCGTTTTTCCCCAAAATCCAGAAATCTCATAGAAATCCAAATATCAAAATCATGAGTAAGTAAATGATAAGTGTCGGCATATGCCCCATAAAACTGCATGATAACATGAGAATATGAATGCATGAATGTCTAAGTAATAAATGCCATGTCTATACTAGCATCTGAGAGTAATCACAATATTATATATCGATCTAGTTGCTAGCTGATTCTATCAATAAAAGATAATAAGATCTAAAGTGTATGTGGAATATGCGCATCATCGGTAATGGTGCTGGTGTTCTAACATGTATAGTTTATACTGATTATAGCAACATATGTATGAATATGCAACATTATGATTACAGTGTGAAAATAAAGACGGATGTGTGTTATCCACTCATTTGATATACAATTATCACTACCACTATATGACTCGAACCTAACCTAGTGTCCATCTAACCTCCTAAGGAACTAAACCTAAGAAACTAGTCATTAAGAAACAAGAGTCTACCTAGGATTGAATCAATATCTCTAATAGTCGGCGATCCAGCCTCAATAGCGTCACGTAAATAGTACAACATCCTCAAAACAAGAGTGCGGATCAATCATCATATCTATGCCTCGTACGGTAAAATCCATCGTACGTCATCCCAATATCGGGGTACGGGTCTAGTGTCTCCTAGGTGTCTCATCATTCGTATAATGTCATCATCAACACCTCTCATGATCAAGGTGCTAAACTGTAATCGCATACATCAATCATATATCATTGCCATCATAATATGCATCATTAGTTTATCCTCAGAAATATCATGTCATATGTATCATATTGTGATTAAGTCATACTGATATCATATCTTCCTCAAATCACACCTCTATGATATCGACATCAGGTTACACCTATATGATGTCGTAATCAAGTCATACATATATCATATCGTGATCAGTCACAAGTTACAGTCCGGGTACTATTTTAGAGTCCCACGTACCTCAATATCATCCCCACCCATTATAATTTAAGTATACATGTTCATTATCTCATTCTCTAATGATCCGCTAACACTTAATACGACTGTATAGCCAAGAATCACGGCATCAAGCCCAGTTACACTGTTTCATCATACCTCGGATATCATATCACATCAATGTATCCCATATACGTGTTGTATATATATATATACCTATACCTCGTCCTATATATATATACACATGCACGTATACACCATGTCGAGTTTCAGTGTGTGCGTGTGTGTGTTTCTACCTGAAACCTACGAACCTCTTCCAAGGTACTCATCCTCTGATATGGTTTTCCTAAATCAGTCTAGTCCAGCCTAGGGTCATTACTAGGGTCCTACTCATTAAGAATCTAGGGTCACATCTGGTTTCCTAATGTCAATAAGTACTATTCCTATTCTACGTTGCGGGGGTGCTAAACGCCATCCACCCGACTTCCCCCCGTAGATATACATCTACTCACCTGGTCCATGTCTGCCGAAGACGGTGTCGCCATCCTCCTCTTCATCGCTCGCGGTCCACGTGAGGGGTACCTAAATGCAAACATACAAATAGCATCGTAAACTGAATCACATACAAAAGTCAAAACGATGCAAGGAACAAGCATAGGTTAAAACCTATGTCCCGTCCACGCAAAAGAACCAAATATCGCTCGATATCGGCGTACAAACTCTGATGGATCGAAATAACATCAACAAATAACTCATAGTTTTAAAACACATTAATTATATTATAAAACATGATTAAATCCATCGAAACCCTAAAATCCATCAAACCGTCCAATTTCGTAAAACCCGAAAATACCAATTTACCGTTTTTCATCAAAACTTGACATTTAAATGAAACCAATGGTCATAAAACTCATTAAATAGCATAACTAGACTATACAAACCATTACTATATTTTTATTATACAAATTTGTATTAATTTGAAATTTCTAGTTTGCAACCTTTAACAATTTTCAACAATTTTCAAGCAAAATACCACAATTCCACCACAAAACGTGATTTTGCATGAATTAATGTATTAAACTACAGTTCATGATGATAATGATATAATGAAACCATGATTATATTTTTAATTTCATTTATATAGGAATTTCCAAAATCTAGTTTACAAAATACTAGCATTTTATTACTATTTTCCAATTATCAAAGGAAACTAGTGATCAAACTAAGTTTTTCTTTCCATTAACATGCTAATATTCTCATTAAAACTACCATCTAATGATAACAACCTTAATAAGAATTTTATTTTACCCACAAACACATTTTAGAAAAATCTAGTTAGCTAAATAGCTTGATTAAAACAATTTGAATAAACAATTTATTATACAACAACCATGCAAGATTTTTCCACTCTAAAAGATGTTAAACTAGCTATTATAACCTTATTTAATTAATAAAAACCATAACTTAAATTTACAAACCCTAACTTGAATTTTAAAATTTGCAACTAGAATTAATTTAATAAATCTAATTATGCTTTAAAAGAAACATCTAATAGAAATAAAACAAAAGAAGGAAATTTATACCTTCAAAATATGAAATCCAAACATGAAAATGAGCCTCCAAAATGCATGCTTTCCCACTCCAAAATCCATGTAAAGAAGAGCAAAGAACAAAGGGTAGGAATTTATTAGGATTTTGTGGAATTTTAATTGAATTTTTGATGTATTTTTGATGAATTTTGGAGCAAAATAAAATGAGGAAAATAGGGGCTACCATGGGGGGTGAGGCCGGCCATTTTTGGAGGTGAGGGAGAGAAGGAAGAGAGTGACAAAAGTTGTGTAGAAGTCTCCACCAAAATATCACTTCATTATGTCTTTTCATGCATTTCTTTATTTTTCTTTTATTTCTTTACTATAGCAACTCAAGAAAGCTCTAGAAAATAGGAAAAATCTGCAAATAAATTTTGCATGATACACACTAAATTATAACATGCCATGGTTCATTTTTACAAATTAAAACCATTTAAATTTGTAATTTACACTAATTTAGTGTAAAAATAAAGCTTATGTTAGTATTTAAAATAATTAATTTAGGAAAAATATTTAATTAAACTAAAAATTTATAAGTGGCTAAATAAACACCATTTACTAGTAATTACATAATTAAAATAGGTATTTTTGAAATTATAATGAAAAACAATCACGGCTAGGTTTTACGAAAAATACATTTTACTTTGCCGAAAATCATAAAATTCACTTAAACAATTTTATTCATTTAATTATTTATTTAATTATTTTTAAAACGTTACACTAGTTGGCTCATCATTGTCAATGATGCAATCCTCTCTATCCCCGTCTATGAGAATAACCATAGTATCTCTCGGATGGATGAGATTGCCTACTATTCCTGCGGATTAGCGCAAGGATGTCCTGTTCTTTTGAAACTTCTGGTTCTACCATACTTTCAGTAATAGTTTGTGGTTTTGGAATTTCTTCCAGTTCTATTGCGCTCCCACTAGTCCTTTTTCAAAAAAATTGATTTTCTAAAAAGTGGGCATGACGAGAAACAAAATCCTTTTGTTCCTCTGCGTAATAAAAAAGATACCCCTGGAGTTCTTTGGGTATCCCACAAACCTACACAGTACTGAGCGTGCCTCGAACTTGTCTGCATACTGCTTTTTGAAAAAAGCTGGACATCCCTATATCTTCAGATATTGAAGATAGGGTTTCTTCCCACTCCACATCTGATATGGTGTGGTAGGCACAGTCTTGGTAGGAACCTTATTCAAAAGATATGCAGCTGATTCTAGTGCATAACCTCAGAAGGATCACGGTAACGCAGCATTACTCATAATGGAACGTATCCTATCCGATACACCGTTGTGTTGTGGTGTGTATGGAGGAGTAAGCTGAGAGAGAATTCCATTCACTTTTAAGTAACCCAGGAACTTGACAATTAAGTATTCACCACATCTATCAGATCTCAGTGTCTTGATACTTTTTCCTGTTTGTTCGTCCACTTCATTCTTATATTCTCGGAATTTCTCAAAAGCCTCGAATTTATGCTTCATCAAGAAGACATGTCCTTAACAAGAGAAATTATTCGTAAAAATTAATGAAATAGGAATAACCACTTTATGAATCTATAGATATTGGACCATACACGTCGCCGTGTATGAGTCCTAAGAGCTCGCTCGCTCTTGCTCTGTGTCCAGTGAACGGAGTCTTTGTCATCTTTCCTATGAGACAAGATTGACAAGTTGCATAAGACTAATATTCGAACGGATCCAAATATCTCTCTCTATATAACTTTGTCAACTGTGTTTCATTGATATGATCCAGTCTACAATACCATAAGAATGCCTTATTTTATTCTGGAGACTTTCTTTTAAGTGTGTTCTGGACGTTAAAAACCTGAGCTCGATTTAACACGTATATACTGTCCTCTAGTGTACCTGACCTAATCAAACTTTGATTTAGGTTGATGTGGACCACATCGCTTCCAAACTAGACTAGGTACACATAAACAGTTACATAGAATCAATATCTGCCCACCTGTCAATTCTAGGTGGTATCCCCTATGGATATAGCGTCCATGCTCATTCCGTTAGTAACCCAGAGAGTCATATCACCTGCCCTGATAACTCTACGGTTTCTCAAAGCCTGTAATGAATTACAGATATGAGATCCTGATTCGGTATCTAGTACCCAGGAAGTAGAGTTAATTGACAGACTGTTTTCAATCACAAACACACCTGAAGTCGAAGCCACAACGTGCTTTGGATCCTAGATTCTGGCTTTCCAAGCCCTGCATTCCTTCTTCCAATGCCCTTTCCCATGACAATAAGAACATCCCTCCTTCCCTACTGTTGACCCCGAAAATTTTACCCTGCCCTTTCCTTCTTGTAACATTTTCAAAAAGATAAAATATTAATTTTGGGAATTTTCATAATTTAATATTATATTATTGAATATTTTAATATTTTGGTATTATTAAATACGAATAAATAGGAAAAATGTTAGAAAAATTATGGAAAATTCTAAAATAGGGTAAATTAAAGAATTATGCCATTTCTAAGTTTAATTGACTAGTTATATGCTTAATTAGTGCTAATCGCGATTAAAAATCGCTAATCGGATTTTTGGCAATTTTGTGCAAAACATGCACATATCACTTTTTCTACACTTGTGCATTTTTCTTGCCATGGTTTCTCATTTGGGTTTACTATTTATGTGAGAAGGATTTTGAGAGAAAAGAAAAGGAAAAGAAAAGAGAAAAGATTAAAGAATGAGGTTGGTGAGAAGAGAGGTATGGGCACCATTGACTAGAGACTTAGCCATTTTTCTTCCCTTCATTTCCCTCCCTCTTCTCCTCTCTCCTGCTGCTGCTCTTCCCTCACTTCCCTCCCTCTTCAACTCCTCAAATCACCATGTAAACCAACTCAAAACCCTACCCCCATTTCACTAAAAAGATGCACAAGCTCAAGACCTACATGATGGACCAAGAAAGCATGGATTTTGGCCATTAGGGGCAACTCAAGAATATTCTTGAGTTGCCAAATAAGGTAATTACTGAACCATTAGCTTAGTTTTAGTATTACTTATACCCCATGTTTAGTTTTCAATCGATATTGTGTGATATTATGGACTTGAGGATAACCAAGTTAGGGTTTGAGGAAATTGGTGTTGTATTATGAAATTGAGCTCAGTTAAGGTTATACCAACACCTTAGTATATGAATTGAAAACAAAAACCTGAAGCTTAAACCAGAATACGGATTTTAGAAACCGATATCGGAAAAATTGTGAAATCTGTGTAGTGTTTATGGAATCTGCTATCATACGTGGTATGTAAAATAAAATTGATTGGACAATGGTATGTCCAGGCATCCAGAAAGATAACCCCAAGACCCCAGCTCCCACTTCTTTTTCCCGGCCGCCAATTTCTCCCAATTGGCCGCAAATTGCGGCCTGGGTCCCACCATTTTGGGTCGTGTTGGTTCTGTAGCTCCTACATGTTCAGGTTAGACCCCTGATATATATAGATTTGTATAAATTGACCTAGGGTGAAATCTGGGACATATTTCCTAAGTTGCTGTTTTGGACTCGTGTTTCCGTATTCCGTATTTTTTAAGTCTGAAGTTGTGGATTGTGTTTTGCCTCGACTATTTGGCGTTTATACGACGATATAGAGGATTTATTGATGGTTTTGAAGGCGTGCCATAGGTTCTAACCTATAGGCCCCTTATCGTATCGTTTTGGATTTCATGTGCCGTTTT
Organism: Agapanthus africanus; assembly: GCA_030015575.1. Taxonomy (NCBI): domain Eukaryota; kingdom Viridiplantae; phylum Streptophyta; class Magnoliopsida; order Asparagales; family Amaryllidaceae; genus Agapanthus; species Agapanthus africanus. Next base: position 189,591,364 of record JASDDO010000001.1, read on the forward strand.
AGCTTTGAGATGGTTTTAATGCGCATATGCGATACCTTGATGTGTAGGTACCTCATGAAGACTTCGGGACGACAAGAAAGCGCGTGGCGACATCCACATATAAAGACGCAAGGTGAGTAGATTATATCTACAGGGGGAAGTCGGGGGATGACGTATAGCACCCCCGCAGTCCGCAGTTGATATTCTATTTATGATAGTTACAGTGTGACATGGATATTGTGTTAGGTGTTTTATGGATAGTTTAGGCTTAGAAGTAAACTAGTGTAGTTCATAGCCACGAACCCTAGAATAGGTTTACACCCACACGCACACCCTTGCATATTCACTATATTTACACTGCGTTGATGATAATGTTGGATGACCTGGGAGATGAGTCAATGATATTGGGCTTGGTGCCGTGAGGCCGGTGATTTGATATGATTCGTATTTGGAATACGATATGTGATTCTTGCGGGCTTGGGATGTGTGTTTTACCCCCGCATTCATAATTATATAGATGGTATCGATTTATACTAGAATTAGATTCAGTATCCCGGATTATGTGTTATGATGATAAGAATACCAGGTACTTGATATGATAATGTGATTTGACCTGTACCCAGCTATTGGGATGCCGTACGACGACTTACCGTACGAGCTTTATGTTGATGATAGATCCGCACTCACGTCTTGAGGATTGTCATATGATATACGGTACTGTAAGCGATACTAGTGAGGCGGGATCACTGACTATTTTATGTATATATATATGTTTGTATCGACTCAGACTTAGGTGGTGTCCTTACCCCTCCTGATTTACTTGATACTTAGATTTGTAGCTACACAGTGGATGTTAGGCTAGACCCGAGTCACCCTCTTTCAAATGGTATAACCGCATGACATGTACATATGGGTGTAGATTCTTTACTGTTACGTCGATTATTCAATGTCCGCATATTCCTGCTATTCACATTGCTTGCATATGTTAACCGCTATATTACTATTATGTGGATAGGACACTAGCACCATTATCGATGATGCGTATGTTCCACATACACTTGCTTGCCGGCTCACATACTTCTTCATCGATAATTGCCATGTCACTACACAGTAGCATTATTGCTTCAGGATATGACCTCGTATGTGCATACTATTATTTCATGTTGCATGATATAGTGTTATACTTGCACTTCATTTAGATGACACATACCCATACTTGTACTCATATATTGACAATTATTCATTTACCATTTATTCTACGGCTCACATTGCATTGCATGCTCATATGTTAATGATTCATATTCCTTGTGCGCATGCCTTTACATAGTTGCATGCTTATATTAGTGTTCTTGTTGCATGTATTATAATTCATGGATTTCGCACTGTGATATGGTTGCATATGATGATTCTAGATTGTTTTACTCCTGCATATATATATCAGTGGTATGGGACGCTGAAATATATATACATATATATATACGCATACTTAAATATATCATCACGATGATCTATGCCAATTTACATATGTGCTCGGAGCCTATGAGCTCGATTGGAGAGGAGCCTATGTGCTCGGAGCCTATGAGCTCGATTGGAGAGGAGCCTATGTGCTCGGAGCCTATGAGCTCGATTGGAGAGGAGCCTATGTGCTCGGAGCCTATGAGCTCGATTGGAGAGGAGCCTATGTGCTCGGAGCCTATGAGCTCGATTGGAGAGGAGCCTATGTGCTCGGGGCCTATGAGCTCGATTGGAGAGGAGCCTATGAGCTCGGGGCCTATGAGCTCGATTGGAGAGGAGCCTACATGCTCGGGGCCTTTATGGTCGATGGTATATTATATCTCCCCTACCCCACACTCATTGTATATGCATTGCATCACATGTAATAGTATCTGACAGAGTACCTTCATGAATGTCGCATACATGTCGGATATATGTTATATGTGTTTCATTGATATTGAGATATATGGTTTGTGTCAATGCTCGACATTGATTTCCTGATAATTCCATTCACGATATCTCCTGTTTTCATTTTACCGCATACTTACATCATATTTGTGATATATCGTTACGTGAGGCACTGGTACGAGTACTTGGCACTACACTTATGTTCAGATGTTACATTGCCACTTTACTATGCTTCGAACTTATTCATTTGAGTTTTATATTATATACTGATCGTATTGACTTAGGATTATGTCTTGCTTTCGATTTCTGCTTGTAGATATTTCTATTCACGAGTTGGCAACTCACCCCCGTTGTGCCACAGTTCTTGCAGGGCTTGCCGTACAGGTTCCATAGCGGCACTTCTGGCACACTGCTTTCCTTTGCGGGTGATTGGCTTGGCTGGTGGGTTCCTTCTATCAGACCCGCCGTTGTACTTGTATTATTCCTTGTATCTAGAAATTCCATCAACCAAAGACTTGTATATTGTTTCGGACTCAGACACTAGTGATGTATTATTTCGACCTTAGAGTCGCGCTTAAGTAGTGTTGCAGTTTTCATGCTTATCTGGGTTTTCTTTAAATTTTGATCCTCGCCTTTCGGCGTTGTATAGTGTATTGCTTGTTGTTTATTTATCCTTATTATGGTTTTAGATTTCTGGGCTTTCGGCTTACTTGGATCAGATGGAGTCCTATAGACTTCATATGGTTCAAGGGCCAGTCACGTGCTCTTTCGGGCTGTGACAAAGTTGGTATCAGAGCGCTAGGTTGACCTTGGTTCGAGTCTAAGTTTGACTATGTGGAGCCTAGGGCGTTATATATATACGGAACTTAGGCTTGACCTTACGGAACTTAGACTTAGTCGAGGGGGTATTAGACCCGAACTTTCGTCGCGTAGGATGACCCTTGGTTGATGGAATGGGTGACTAAAGTAGAGTGACGTACCGTGGGTATGTTCCGCGGCATACTTACGACACGCCACTCCGCTTAAGGAACCTTAGGATGTACGTATTTTCGAGATCAGTGATTCTCTTCATATCCATGATTATACATCCATTTGAGATCCCCGATTCTATTATTTTCATGATCATACCTTTATTGATGCTGTTCCTTCTTATGATCATGTATTCCCTTTGGATCTGTTGTTCTCTTCATTACCATTGATGTGCTCTCTTCGATACTCGATTGAGGTTCCTGTCGCCATGTTTGAGCGCAGGTTGGGCTGCTGCTAGGGTTACGGTCGGTGCGAGCTCGTCTGGTACGAGGGCCGACCATTGTGTTTTCTGGTGACATGGGAACGTCTCGAGTTAGTATTGATGATTGTGACCTCTAGTGGAGGCGAGTGCTTGGTTTTGCACCGGATGATCGGGCCATTGTTAGAGCTGCCAGTTGAGAGAGGACTGTTGATGCACAGCATACCTCAGAGATTATGATGTCGCCTACCGTGCAGACAGATGGACCAGCTGTTGCTGAGATTGATAGGATGTCGCTTCCGGAGCTTACGAGCTGAGATTGCAGGAGCTTTCAGGCAGATATGAGGCAGATGATAGCTAGACTACCCGAATTGAGAGGCGAAGGTGATTCGTCCGGTTTTTTTTGCGCCGGAGTGGGCCCAGTTGAGTTGAAGATTTCCAGTCTGGAGAGTCTTACTCAGATCTAGAGCAAACCGACTCAGAGATGACCGCCTATGTATTGCCTTTCCTGGAGGATTGTGGCGTTGTTCGGCGTACAGGCGTATGAGCCAGTTGCTGCTGCAAATGACGGGATATCGCCCAGATGGTTGGAGCTATTGCAGCATGAGCATATACTTAGAGAGATGATAGCGAGTCGTTAGTCACCTGAGGAAGAATGACTAGGACATGTGGTTTGTTCGGTTACCGATGCGAGGTCATCAGATAGATTGATTCCCGCTAGAGACGACTTCACGCAGATTCGTTGAGAGTCGATTGAGACGATCGAATGTCAGGAGCCCATTTTCCAAGTTTAAAGTATACGGAAAGACATGCAGGTGATTCTATGGACCCTCTAGAAGAATGAAACCCTAACTCGACTTAATGACCGTGTGAAAGCCTTTGAACCTTAGGGTTTGCGGCAGTTCCGCGGCGCCATTAGTGAGGCTTGGGTTTGCCCTTCTACGGCTGGACCACCGACGCTGTGGCATGTACTCGGTACCGTTAAACTGTACCCATGATGTTGATCTCTTGGGGGATTATGAAGTTCTGACGAGTCGATCGGATGATTCGACATCATTCGGATATCATGTGATGGGATGCATTGCTTAGGAGACTCCAGATACGAGTATAGCCGTTGGAGCATAGTCCATGCAGCCACGATGAGACGAGTCCGAATCAGTCGACATTGAAGCAGAGTGAAGAAAAGAGTTCGCAAGAGATTTCGACGAGATGACGTCCCACTCCGCTGACATCAGAGATGTGATACGCACCCAGAGGCGTTGTATATGGATATATCTTCCAGAAAGAAGCGCGATAAGTATGCAGCCGTTCCGGAATAACAATTTTCTTCAGCGATGGATGATGACTTCCGGGCAATCCGGCAGGAAAGAGATTTGAGAGAGAAATCTCGATAGGACCTTTCTGGAATACGATACGAGAAGACCTAGACCCAGGGGTGGTCATATTGCGCACACCCAGTGGGCCAGAGTTCGGCATTGTCGACGAGGTAGTTGACCAGGTTCGGATAAAAGGAACTTACCAGATGCGTTGCGAATTGATCAAGGACGGACGAGTGTTGAGTATTCCTCCGATGATTGGGAAGTGTTCCCGAGGACCTGTTCGGCCAGACATCTTCTACAGAATGATGAAGCTACAGAGTACGCGACTTCGAGTCCGTGCAAGAGACTTCGGATTGACCGTGGCCGAGAACAGTGCAATGCGTAGATAGTATGGCGTGGCGTCATAGTGGACGACGATAGAGACAAGTGGAACCAGAGGTTCGGGCGAGACGCTGACGAGCTGTCATTACTTCCCGTCGAGACTGGAGACCTGATATGCTTGCAGAGGCGTTGGGATGCGACCAATTTCTGAGAAAATATTGTGCTGAGGACACCGATGTCCATCGAGTGAGAAGAGATTATGCAAGAGAGCCAGCCTTCGTACAGTTCGGCATAGGCAAGATCGGAGAAACCTTGAGCGGGATCCCTTCCAGGGCATGGCTGCAATGGTCTTTGCACTCAAGATCTGACGACATTATCTGTATAGAGAGTCGTGCCAGATATTCACTGACCACAAGAGATTTAAGGTACATATTTCAGCAGCGAGACCTGAACCTTAGACAGCGCCGATGGATGGAATTAGTGAGGGACTACGATTGTGCGACCTTGTATCACCTGGGCAGGGCGAATGTAGTGGCGAATGCTTTGAGCAGGAGGCCCGGGGGTAGTCTATCCTATTTAAGCGCAGTGCAGGGGCAGTCGTCGGCGGATTGGCAGGTCTTATGCGACAGCCGGGTACAGTTCAAGTTTACGCCGATCGGATGACAAATTGCGCATGTTAGTGCACGCTCACAGTTGCTTGACCGTATACATGAGGCACAGCACAGTGATGACCGCTGTTCAGAGATCAGGACACAGATGGGACAGGGCAGATTTTCCGAGTCGTGATCGATGATCAGGGGATACTACGATTTGGAGCTAGACTGTGCGTACCAGATGCTGAGGGATTACGGCGCGAGATTCTTGAGGAGGCACATCGGTCGGTATATAGTGTTCATCCCGGTTCCACCAAGATGTACCATGATATGAGAGATGTTTACTGGTGGGACGGTATGAAGAGGGACATTGCAGATTTTGTGTCGAGATGCCCGACTTGTCAGCAAGTCAAGGCTGAGCACCAGAGGCCTGCGGGAGAGCTACAGCCGTTACCCATTCCGGAGTGGAAATGGGAACAGTTATCTATGGATTTCATTGTGGGTCTACTCAGGACTAGTCGAGGGTATGACTCCATCTGGGTGATCGTGGATCGTTTGACGAAGGCGACACACATCCTACCGGTGAAGACGACTTTCGGATTTGCTCAGTATGCCCAGATTTACATGGATGTGACGGTACGACTGCACGGAGTTCTGACTTGTATCGTGTCCGATAGAGGCACCCAGTTTACCAGCCGGCTATGGCAAAGGCTTCAGGAGGCTTTGGGCACTCGTTTGAGTTTCGGCACGGCATTCCATCTGCAGACCGACGGGCAGTCAGAGCGGACTATTCAGACTCTCGAGGACGTGCTCAGAGCATGCGTATTAGACTTCGGAGGTAGCTAGGATCATCATTTGCCCTTAGTAGAGTTCTCCTACAATAACAGCTACCAGGAGACCATTCAGATGGCACCATTTGAGGCTCTTTATGGGAGGAGATGCAGGTCGCCCATTTGTTGGACAGAGCTCAGTGAGAGCAGTCTCTTAGGGCCACAGATTGTTGAGGAGACGACAGCGAAGATCCAGTTGATTCGTGATAGGATGAGAGCAGCGCAGGGTAGGCAGAGATCTTATGCAGACCGTCGACGACGCAGACTCGAGTTTTCTGTTGGTGATCATGTTTTCTTGAGGGTCTCCCCAATGAAAGGTGTGATAAGGTTTGGGAAGAAGGGGAAGCTCAGTCCCAGATATGTGGGCCCCTTCGAGATCCTCGAGCGTGTTGGTGCAGTAGCCTACCATTTAGCCCTTCTGCCCAGCTTTCCAGATGTGCATCCCGTGTTTCATGTTTCGATGCTCCACAGGTATCTTCATGATCCTTCGCATGCGATTCAGCACCCGACGATCCAGCTTGAGCGCGACCTTTCCTATGCAGAGCAGCCGGTGATGATCTTGGATCGGCAAGTGAAAAAAAAAATTGAGGTCGAAAGAAAGACCGTCCGTCAAGGTACTTTGGCGTGGCCAGAGCGGCGAGGAAGTCACTTGGGAGACCGAGAGCTAGATGAGGAAGAGGTATCCCTATCTTTTTGAAGGTGCGAATAGTTAGATTTTTAAATTCGGGGACCGAATTTCTTTAAGGGGGGTAGATTGTAACATTTTCAAAAAGATAAAATATTAATTTTGGGAATTTTCATAATTTAATATTATATTATTGAATATTTTAATATTTTGGTATTATTAAATACGAATAAATAGGAAAAATGTTAGAAAAATTATGGAAAATTCTAAAATAGGGTAAATTAAAGAATTATGCCATTTCTAAGTTTAATTGACTAGTTATATGCTTAATTAGTGCTAATCGCGATTAAAAATCGCTAATCGGATTTTTGGCAATTTTGTGCAAAACATGCACATATCACTTTTTCTACACTTGTGCATTTTTCTTGCCATGGTTTCTCATTTGGGTTTACTATTTATGTGAGAAGGATTTTGAGAGAAAAGAAAAGGAAAAGAAAAGAGAAAAGATTAAAGAATGAGGTTGGTGAGAAGAGAGGTATGGGCACCATTGACTAGAGACTTAGCCATTTTTCTTCCCTTCATTTCCCTCCCTCTTCTCCTCTCTCCTGCTGCTGCTCTTCCCTCACTTCCCTCCCTCTTCAACTCCTCAAATCACCATGTAAACCAACTCAAAACCCTACCCCCATTTCACTAAAAAGATGCACAAGCTCAAGACCTACATGATGGACCAAGAAAGCATGGATTTTGGCCATTAGGGGCAACTCAAGAATATTCTTGAGTTGCCAAATAAGGTAATTACTGAACCATTAGCTTAGTTTTAGTATTACTTATACCCCATGTTTAGTTTTCAATCGATATTGTGTGATATTATGGACTTGAGGATAACCAAGTTAGGGTTTGAGGAAATTGGTGTTGTATTATGAAATTGAGCTCAGTTAAGGTTATACCAACACCTTAGTATATGAATTGAAAACAAAAACCTGAAGCTTAAACCAGAATACGGATTTTAGAAACCGATATCGGAAAAATTGTGAAATCTGTGTAGTGTTTATGGAATCTGCTATCATACGTGGTATGCTAAAATAAAATTGATTGGACAGTGGTATGTGCAGGCATCCAGAAAGATAACCCCAAGACCCCAGCTCCCACTTCTTCTTCCCGGCCGCCAATTTCTCCCAGTTGGCCGCAAATTGCGGCCTGGGTCCCACCATTTTGGGTCGTGTTGGTTCTGTAGCTCCTACATGTTCAGGTTAGACCCCTGATATATATAGATTTGTATAAATTGACCTAGGGTGAAATCTGGGACATATTTCCTAAGTTGCTGTTTTGGACTCGTGTTTCCGTATTCCGTATTTTTTAAGTCTGAAGTTGTGGATTGTGTTTTGCCTCGACTATTTGGCGTTTATACGACGATATAGAGGATTTATTGATGGTTTTGAAGGCGTGCCATAGGTTCTAACCTATAGGCCCCTTATCGTATCGTTTTGGATTTCATGTGCCGTTTTAGCTTTGAGATGGTTTTAATGCGCATATGCGATACCTTGATGTGTAGGTACCTCATGAAGACTTCGGGACGACAAGAAAGCGCGTGGCGACATCCACATATAAAGACGCAAGGTGAGTAGATTATATCTACAGGGGGAAGTCGGGGGATGACGTATAGCACCCCCGCAGTCCGCAGTTGATATTCTATTTATGATAGTTACAGTGTGACATGGATATTGTGTTAGGTGTTTTATGGATAGTTTAGGCTTAGAAGTAAACTAGTGTAGTTCATAGCCACGAACCCTAGAATAGGTTTACACCCACACGCACACCCTTGCATATTCACTATATTTACACTGCGTTGATGATAATGTTGGATGACCTGGGAGATGAGTCAATGATATTGGGCTTGGTGCCGTGAGGCCGGTGATTTGATATGATTCGTATTTGGAATACGATATGTGATTCTTGCGGGCTTGGGATGTGTGTTTTACCCGCGCATTCATAATTATATAGATGGTATCGATTTATACTAGAATTAGATTCAGTATCCCGGATTATGTGTTATGATGATAAGAATACCAGGTACTTGATATGATAATGTGATTTGACCTGTACCCAGCTATTGGGATGCCGTACGACGACTTACCGTACGAGCTTTATGTTGATGATAGATCCGCACTCACGTCTTGAGGATTGTCATATGATATACGGTACTGTAAGCGATACTAGTGAGGCGGGATCACTGACTATTTTATGTATATATATATGTTTGTATCGACTCAGACTTAGGTGGTGTCCTTACCCCTCCTGATTTACTTGATACTTAGATTTGTAGCTACACAGTGGATGTTAGGCTAGACCCGAGTCACCCTCTTTCAAATGGTATAACCGCATGACATGTACATATGGGTGTAGATTCTTTACTGTTACGTCGATTATTCAATGTCCGCATATTCCTGCTATTCACATTGCTTGCATATGTTAACCGCTATATTACTATTATGTGGATAGGACACTAGCACCATTATCGATGATGCGTATGTTCCACGTACACTTGCTTGCCGGCTCACATACTTCTTCATCGATAATTGCCATGTCACTACACAGTAGCATTATTGCTTCAGGATATGACCTCGTATGTGCATACTATTATTTCATGTTGCATGATATAGTGTTATACTTGCACTTCATTTAGATGACACATACCCATACTTGTACTCATATATTGACAATTATTCATTTACCATTTATTCTACGGCTCACATTGCATTGCATGCTCATATGTTAATGATTCATATTCCTTGTGCGCATGCCTTTACATAGTTGCATGCTTATATTAGTGTTCTTGTTGCATGTATTATAATTCATGGATTTCGCACTGTGATATGGTTGCATATGATGATTCTAGATTGTTTTACTCCTGCATATATATATCAGTGGTATGGGACGCTGAAATATATATATATATATATATATATACGCATACTTAAATATATCATCACGATGATCTATGCCAATTTACATATGTGCTCGGAGCCTATGAGCTCGATTGGAGAGGAGCCTATGTGCTCGGAGCCTATGAGCTCGATTGGAGAGGAGCCTATGTGCTCGGAGCCTATGAGCTCGATTGGAGAGGAGCCTATGAGCTCGGGGCCTATGAGCTCGATTGGAGAGGAGCCTACGTGCTCGGGGCCTTTATGGTCGATGGTATATTATATCTCCCCTACCCCACACTCATTGTATATGCATTGCATCACATGTAATAGTATCTGACAGAGTACCTTCATGAATGTCGCATACATGTCGGATATATGTTATATGTGTTTCATTGATATTGAGATATATGGTTTGTGTCAATGCTCGACATTGATTTCCTGATAATTCCATTCACGATATCTCCTGTTTTCATTTTACCGCATACTTACATCATATTTGTGATATATCGTTACGTGAGGCACTGGTACGAGTACTTGGCACTACACTTATGTTCAGATGTTACATTGCCACTTTACTATGCTTCGAACTTATTCATTTGAGTTTTATATTATATACTGATCGTATTGACTTAGGATTATGTCTTGCTTTCGATTTCTGCTTGTAGATATTTCTATTCACGAGTTGGCAACTCACCCCCGTTGTGCCACAGTTCATGCAGGGCTTGCCGTACAGGTTCCATAGCGGCACTTCTGGCACACTGCTTTCCTTTGCGGGTGATTGGCTTGGCAGGTGGGTTCCTTCTATCAGACCCGTCGTTGTACTTGTATTATTCCTTGTATCTAGAAATTCCATCAACCAAAGACTTGTATATTGTTTCAGACTCAGACACTAGTGATGTATTATTTCGACCTTAGAGTCGCGCTTAAGTAGTGTTGCAGTTTTCATGCTTATCTGGGTTTTCTTTAAATTTTGATCCTCGCCTTTCGGCGTTGTATAGTGTATTGCTTGTTGTTTATTTATCCTTATTATGGTTTTAGATTTCTGGGCTTTCGGCTTACTTGGATCAGATGGAGTCCTATAGACTTTATATGGTTCAAGGGCCAGTCACGTGCTCTTTCGGGCTGTGACACTTCTACCTTACTGACACCGCCTATCGGCTTTGTGGAGGTCTTCTTCTACTTACCCTTGGCTTTCGCGTTGGATCCAGAAGAGGAAGATTCCCCAATAAGCAGAGTAGGTGTCACCTTGGTTTCATTCAGGGTGCCCTCAACTGGAAGTATAACTTTCTTCCCCTGGACGGAAGTTGAAGGTATGTATTGTAGAATCAAGTCAGTACATGACTCATTCTCCAACGTGATCTCCAGGTCTGTGAGCTATTTAATGTAGCTAATCATTGTAGGGACGTGGTCCCCTACAGATGACCCGACAACCAACCTCGCTTGCAGTAATTCCTTCGAGGTCTCATACCTTGCGATACGAGATTGCTCTCCATATAAATCTTTGTTATGGAGGAAGATGGAAACTAAGTTCATCTTCTCGTGTTGACTCTGGTTTACACCATCTACCGAGGCTAATACGAGGCACTTGGCATTTGCACTATCCTTTTCCCTTATCTTACGGATATCAACATCAGCGACGGTGGAATCTGGACCTGGGACGGCGGGGGATTGAGAAGTAATGAGGTGGTCCAGCTTGTCATAGGTACTGACATCTGGACAAATCTTTGCCAGTCAATATAGTATAACTCAGTCATTTTATTATCTATCTGTAACCTAATCTGGTCACCTGGTCGCTGCAATTAGGGGAGAGAGAAGAAAACACTCAGCACGATACTCTTGCAAGTTTAGATTGGTTTTTATTTTATCTAAAAAGGATGGCTCCCACTGTTTCTCGAATCCTTCCTCAAACCATAAAAGAAGAATTAGTCAGGATTAATCTCACCGTACAATACTTGCTTAACCGTTCGGCCATGCTAGTGTTGGTACTTCGAGGGTGGTTTTACGATGCTGTCACGAAGTTCCTTAATTAAATAACCTCTTTTCCCTAGAGGCGTAGCCCGCTTACACTGTTCTAGACACCTACTTGGTTTATAGCATTGATCGTTAAGTGAAAAATCTCCCGAGGAGCAGCATATACTCACAGTAGGATCTGAAGGGTTTTCTCTAGCACCACTACTAGGGATTTGGTAGCATCACACATGCCATATTAAAAAATTTATAGGGTGCTAAAGAAACTATCCTAAGGATGAAACTAGAAAAGTTAGGGTAACACTAAACTATCACAATCCACAAGTAGTAAAGTACTAGGTTTAGAGAATATAACCTTTGTAGCTCCCTTCGCTAGACTCCTTGGCTACTTGAGAGTTGAAAGAAGCTTTCTTGAGATCCTCCAAGTCCACGACGATCTACCCGGAGTTCTCTTTGTCCAAGCTCAAAGCTCCCCTTGATCAAGATGATGAAGTTGAAGCTAACACTCTAAACTAGCGGGGAAGAGTAGTATAGAATGATGATGTGGTTTGTTTTCTCACTTCAAAACCCTAACTTGATCACTATTTTGTTCACTATCAAAACCTAGAGAGCAAGAGAGTGAGGAAGAAGAAGATGCCAAATGAAAGAGCTCAAGATAATGATAAGCTTAAGAATAAAAATGAGAATAAGAAATATATATATTTTCTTCTTCTCATCTTTAACCCTAGTTAATAAATATCTAGATATTTCTTTTGGTGTAAGAATGGCCATGAAAAAACAACCCATAGTTAACTAAAGGTTTAGTGGATGAATAAAATAATTAACCATGAATTATTTCCATTTCCACTAGCTCCAAAAATAAATATCAACATATTTATTAAGGTGTGAGTCTTATATGGCCACCATCTAATGTATCAACAACCATGATAGAAATGTGTATGAATGTATGTGTGCATGCACATCCATATGTGCATCAATGTAAACATGTGCATACATGCATGCATACAACAAAAGACAAAAGGGTCTAAAGTGAAAATGCTAATGGTCAATGTTAAATCAACACTTGATTTAGCAAACCGGTCATATTTGATACGACCCGACCAATAGCAAACCGCCCAATTAATATACGGTATCACATACGCGTATTTAATCGGGTCCCCGCGCATATCACATATGCACGACACATCGTTTCGCCTGGGCTAGGTAACTCCATTGTGGAACTCTAAGACTCGTCAATACGTCGGCAGTGGGTGATGATCATATCAAGCACCACCAAGCCGTAAGAGGTCAGCTAAACGTAACGGCCACCCGGGTATTCAGCGATCAGAAGAAAACAAGCGAACCTGTTACAACTCCCGTCGAGCCAACCGGCAACACTACCTGTCACGACCCAAAATTGGCCCGTGACGGCCCTAATACTACGCAACGCCAAAAGACGTAACACAGTAAAAGAAAGCCAAAACCCAGAAATCTAAACCAAGAAAATACGGAAAAAATAATATAAGTTTTTGAAAAATTTGAAATCGCAACCCAAATTCTTTAAAAGTCCTACTTTCTCTCTTTAAAATTTTGGCAACACCCCTTTTTTGTAAAAACTAGCCAAGATGAATACAATACAAATATACGACGCCGTAGCGAAGAAATAAAGACAATAGAGAGAAAGCTGTATATAAAAGACAACAAATCCACAAATAATATACAATATAGTCCTCACCAAGTCTCTAAGTCAACAATATACTAGTAGATGGAGAGTACAAAATACAACGAATGTATAATATGAAATACAGATAATCATCCAACCCACCTAAGCAAAATAGTACTGTGAGCTGATGCGGTATCTGTAGCAAAAGATGATAGATGAATAGCTGAATAGCCTGCCTCGACTACTTTGGGGAACAACCTGAAACACCTGTGGCACAAAGGGGGAGGGGGGGTGAGTTGCCAACTCGTGAATAGTAGATAACATATGCAGGTAATCGCAGGAATGTACGTACAGCATGAATCTAAGATATGCGATTACAGTAATAACATGTCATGCAAATGCTGAATAAAGGAAAGTATACTAGTAGGTACAATCAATATGTGAAGCAATAGTAACATGACAATAGTATGCAATAACCATGCAATAGGGATATGAGAATGTAAATATGCAACTATCATAAGGGTACACTAACAGGTACTACCAATATATGAAACTGTGCATAAAATAAATAAGTATGAAGTATAGGGTGGAATATGTCATTTCCACGGAAACCTGTCATCGTGGCAGGATCACAATCCATCAAGACACTCAATCCACAATTCCTCAAATCAGCCCCCAAGTTGGGCTCTCATATCATATAAGTCTCACATCTCCTCAATGTACAATATCGAATAGCTCTCCTATATCTCGAGTGTACAAATCAACAATCTCTTTCATATCCAATATCCAATCTCAATGAATCACCTATATCCCAAGTCGAATCTTAAGTAAATTTCTAACATCCTAAAAATATATATATATACACAGAAATAAATATGATGGGGGCAACACACATATATTAGCGTCCCATTCCACTAATATTGGTGTAAGGGTATATATAACAATGGCTAAATCCCCTGTTATATATACAAATGTATTAAAGAAATATCATGAAAACAATGTGCCAAGCATCGACACAGAAATCCTGATAGGTACGTATCATACGCTGTCCCGAAAGTATGAGTGCCTAGCTCTGACCCTAGCCTTTCGACGTATGCATACGTGCATGACTCCCAACGGTGTCTCCATGACCCCCCGTCGAGTCATCAGTACTGTCACCGGTAGGTACTAGCCCGCCTCCAGGCTCAATCGGCAAAATCCATCGATCTTCTTGCCGAGAGGAACCATACCAGGCCCCACCATGTACCCTCTATGGCCTCGACGCCTCCTCGTAGGGGTATATATAAAATCAGCACCGATAAAACCCATGGTGGATGCGCAAATATCATATCAAGGAAACCGGGTTTTTCAATGTAGGCATTGTAAGTGCACGGCGGCGCCTCGGCCGTCAATCCGACGCCGGAATGCGGAAGCGGTGATTTACTTTAACTTTTCAAACCGGCACCACCGCGCACTACAAACCCGGATCGTGCCATTAATCTAGTCCTAACAATCTAGAGAGGGTGTAGAGAAATATACCGAGCGATCCGTGTCCTCCGGTCTTCTCGTCGTCGTCCCGATCTCCCGCGGAATGTCCGGTCTCCACCTCCTCGCCGGAAGGGCACCACGTCGCCTGCTTCTTTTACGGGCTCCTGCCTCTATACCGAGGCAACTCGGGCACGAAGTTGGCGAGCCGACGTGCCCAAGGTTTGCTGTAGAATGTGTGTATAACTCATATCTCATTTGGGGTAGTGGATGCTGCCTTTGTGGTGGAGGAAATGATATGAACTTTTGAGATGGAGATGTGGGGATTTTACAAAACCAAAAGAGCAAAAATCCCACACTAGAAATTTTGGACAGCCCCCATGCCTCACTTGGCCGGCCATGATGGTGGATGGAATGAGAATGGAGTCCAAAAGAAAAATGAGGGAGCCACAACCATAATGCAAGTGAGAGGAATGGTCATCATGCAAGAATCATCATCACTAGCAAAACCAACACACCAAACCCACCATCATGACCCTCCATCATCACTCACAAAAGTCAAGTCATCATGGAGTCAAAGCAAGTCAATGGGTCAAGGGATGGTGCAACCATCATGATCCAACAATATGCAAAAGACCCCCTTCCAAATTGCATATTTGCACAAATGCAAATAAGCCATCCTCCACCAATCTTCGGCCAATGAAGGATACAAAGAAATATGGCCGAAACGAAAAGCAAACTGGCAACTCCAGAAAACTGGTCCCGTAATAAATTACAGGAAAACCCCGATACTGTGTATACACACCCGCATCTGTATTCCGACCGAAATACAAATGCAATGAGACAAAATCTACACTGTACTATACTAGGATCCGGCTTAAACCAAAGCCGGCTAGTATTATCCGTCCGATCCTGATCCGTGCAATACCGCACGTATCTGATCGAACCCTGCCATATCTCCATACGGCCTCTACAGCTTTTCGCCCGAAAACTTGAGCAACTGAATGTGGGAGACTCTAAAGACTCGTTAATACTATGGCCGTGGATTTAACCACTAGCACGTCAGAGGTATTAGCCATACGTGACGGGCTACCACCTATTGACCAAAAGGGACGTCGATGAGCGAACTCATCCTGCCACCCTACTGAGCCTGTCAGTGACAATATCCGTACAGTTCGGTCCGTTCATCTATGAGCATCGCATGGCGGGCCTAGGGGGTTGGTAAAAGTCAGACCCCCAAAAGCGGTACAAGTCGTGTCAGAGATCAGCCCAGAACACCCTGTGATACTACTGGAATACCTACCAGTAAATCTCCTGCCTTGGCCAAGGACTTTTCATGTTCTGGCTCTCCTAGACACAGCGCGACCTCACCCCCAATACCGGGAGAGACGAACCCCTAAAGATCCGCTCACTGCCTCCATGCGGCTCGGGACTGTACCCAACTAAAACCTGTTTGCACGTCTCCTTTGAGCGTGGTAGGGTAGTAATCAAAGTACAGTGAGAACTCACATGAGACAAATGACGATCCCCAGGTCGATGAACTAACCTGTACACATGTCACCAGGGAACTGCTATCTGACGTCAGGTATAAGACCAACTAGTATGTTCCCGGCGAGTCCTGTCCGGTGTACTCATAACCCAATGAGCACCTGTATACATCTTAGGTGATCCAACTGACACCAGTGGCTTGTGAGACCGGCCACCGCCCCTCGTCGGGGTCTCGAATGTATACACTAGTCTACTCTGGAGAATCGATGCCCTGTCTCGAAACTCCCACGACTAGGGACCTTTTAAGGATGTGCTTATAGACTACCAGCTCTCACGTATATGATCGCCCTCATACTGCTGGCAGTCAAGCAAGAATCCTAGGGGCTCTATCAACGTGTAATAGCGACCTGTCAGGTCACCTAAAGCAGTACACGATGATAAAGATAAACCAGATAGCATACTATCATCTCAAGTAGACTGTCCTACCGGGATAGGTCCTCCCTCAATCATTGCAATCACGTGCCTATGATCCAATAATTGACTCTGAGGGCACTATCTCCAACAATCTCCTACTTGCACTCAAGGCTAATTATTGCGATGTCGCATACTCACAGCCCGTGTGATACCGAACACCCAACTCCTCTACTAGTCAGTCTCACAAAGCTCGCTTACGAAACTATTGCGTTCAAGGAATAGCCTCAGTGAGTGGATCCGCTTTGATGCTTCTTTCTATGTCTCTCTATATCTCAAGTTCGCGGAGAAAGCCATCTCCCGAAATGAGCAATACCTGTCTTAGAATGTGTCTGGATGTCTGATGGGACCTAGCTCATAAATGAACTCCAAATCCAAACTTCTTAGACTGTATCGTCAACTGAACTTAATCAGTATCCTGCGCCATGCCTCCCTCAGTATTGCCTTGGACCACCTGTCCAAAATACTGCCCCTCATCAGAAGGAAAACTATAACTCTGACAACCTCCTTGTCGTCCAGGTCACCTTGGAAGCCTGGAATGATAACTGTCTCCCGAATAAGGCTGTCGTTATCATATGCCTAGAACATCCACTTATGTTCTAAAACTGCTCCCGACTGTTTCTCTAGGATAGGATCAATGTCAACTTATTGCATCTAGTGCAAGAACAACATCTGGTGTGGTACTTGACATCTCATGATTGACTCAATTGCCTAAGCAAGTGATCTGCCAATCATGCACATCCCTCTCCCCTTTAGTCTGTAAGACACCTTTAGAGAGGGTGACTCCATTACCTGCAGGTACACTACCGTGCCAGGAGTCGTCCATTCTAAATACTCTTAGAATGCTGTTTAAGTACCCTGATTGGGAAACCACCCAAATCTAGATCTAAAACCATAGATCTAGTAACCAGTATGTCTGATATAATGTCCAAGTCCCATGTGGAGAAACCACTGTGTGACGACCAAAATATAACCGATCGTAGTATAGGAATATCACATCCTACTCTGTGTATGTCATCCAAATACCATGACATTACACCCTACTACCTTCTTAACAGATCCATCCCCTATTCTGATGAAGTCAAACCTATGCCTGTCATATCAGAAATAGATGATCTATCTCCGCTTCATCTGCTTTAGTCTATAAATAGACATAAACCACTTGTCCACCAATGCTTCCGCTGCTCCCACTGACTACGACAACCCTCTGGCAGAGTCATATACACGTACACTTCTAAAGCCAGTTTAGAACGACGCTATACTCATCCTACCGCTGGGTCTCGCAGCCTGGAACAACAGCAATGACAAGTGTGGGTAAACAAGAACTTCCCTGTCACCGTCCTTGAGGCTACCGGAGTACCTCTCGGGTGCCTGAAGTTACCCACCATATCTGTGGAGTGGCCAATAGAATGTCAAACCAGATTGAATCTTTAGGTTCCTATCAAATCTTCAGCAATCGTTTGTGGTTCTGGAATCACTTCCAGTTCTACCATACTCCCACTACTGTTTTCTGAAAAAAAAATCGATTTTTATTAAAACTGTGGAGAGTCAAGAACAATATTATAGGGTTCCTAGGCATCCACTAGAGGTCTCACAAGGCATCAACCATGCCAATTTAAAAAAATCTAGGTGCCGAGAAACCCGACTACGGATCGTTGGCTAGAAATCTAGGCGAAACAATAAACTAGTTAACACTTAACTAAGAGATACGGAAATACAACCTTTGTAGATCCGGTTCTCTACCTCCATAGCTCCGCAATGAAGTCTCCTCGCTGTCCATAACAAGTCCCGGGCTCTAGCGTCGGCTTCATCGGAGAATGGACGGGCTAGGTCATCGATGTCCATGCCGAAGATGATCTACGTCGAGGCATCGCTAAATCAAGCTCCGACTTCACCAAGTCAAGAAACTTGTGAAGAAAACACACTCTACTACTTGGCAAGAGGTAGAGGATGAAGAAATAGAAAGTGGGTTCAATTTAGAATTGGATTTCTCACTCTTTATCATCAATCACCATTGATGACCTCAAGGTTTTCTTCTTGAGTTCAAGGAAGAAGAAGAAGAAATGATATGATAAGTTAATTAAAAAAAAAGAAAAGAATAATCCATTCTTATCATAATAGAACCATGGTTAGGTGTAGAGAGTGAATCATGGTTTAGTGGAATGGTTAGGTTTAAGCATGAGACAAAAATGGTTACTTTATGAAAGCTTCAAGAAGCTTCAAGTGCAAACAAATAAAAGCCACCATTTCTTCTCATATCTTTTCCTTTTTCCAAAAAGAAAAAGATTAATAAATGAATGAAATGAATAAGGAAAAAGTAAACCCTAACCATTTCATTAACCAAGATTTAATTCTTTACACTTAACCAAAAGGCATGTATCATCAAACATGATACAAGCAAGTGCACAAAATCATATCGCATATGCAATGCGCACACCCGAGTGAGAAAATCCATTCAAAGTGAACCGATACTAGTTAATGCAAAGTAATATATCAAATATATAATTATGCATTAAATCACTAAATCAACACCTGATTCAATGATCCGGTCATGTCGCACATAACCGACTGGTATCATCAGTAACAACTTATCGAATCAACACTTGATCCGATAACCCGGCTATATCGTATATAACCGATCAATGTCACATCGCGAGAATGAAATACGGTATCACATACACGCATCATTCTCGGTCCCGCACATATCTCATATGCGCTCCTATTTCGTTTCGCTTGAGCCAGGAAACCTCTGTGTAGGACTCTAAAGACTCGTCAATACGCCGGCAGCGGATGATGATCATATCAAACATCCACAAGCCGCAAGCGGTCTGCTAAACGTAACGGCCACCCGGGTATTGAGCGATCTGAAGATCGACGAGCAAGCCCGCTCACACTCCAGTGAATCCAACCAGTAATACTACCGTACAGTCCGGTCTGATCGTCTGATATATCGCATATCTCGCCTAGGGGTGGTTAACGTCAGACCCCAATAGCTCGATAAGTCGTGTCGATATGAGGTCTATAACACTTCGAGAAACTACTGGTAACACTTACCAGTAAATCTCAGCAACCCTGGCCAGGGATTTCCTGTTATAGCCAATCGAACACAGCGCAACATCAACTCCCTATACCGGGAGAGACGAATCCCCTCTTATCGCTCATTGCCTCCATGTGACTCGGGACTGTACCCAAAAACCACCATTTTGCACGCCCTCTTGGACGTGGTAAGATGGAAATCAAAGCACAGTGGGAACCACACAAGACTCTATGACGATCTCGGGTCAACAGACTACTTTGTACCAGTGTCACCAGAGAACTGCCATCTGACATGAGGTATAATACCATCTGGGAGTTCTCGGCGAGTCCGTCCAGTGTACCCAGTCTTCACTGAGCACCCGTATATCATCTCCGATGTCAAACACCAATGGATATGGGATCATCCATCGCCCATCTGTATGGGTCGAGAAGGTACACGCTAGTCTACTCTGGTATATCGATGCCCCGTCTCGATACACCCACGACTAGGGACTTTGAAGGATGTACTTATGGACTACCATGTCCCCACTAGTATGATCCGCATCATAGTCCAGGTAGTCAAGTACAGATCCTAAGGGCTTTACCAACATGTAACAGAGAGACAATCGGTATACACGTTAAGGTAAAGAGCAACCAGATAGCATACTATCATGTCGAGCAAGAAAGTCCTCCCTATATATGTCCCAGCATCCACTACAATATACATCCTATGTATAGTAATGGCCTCTAGGGCATACATATAACTAACAATCTCCCACTTGCACTAGGGCCATCTGATAGCAG
Organism: Agapanthus africanus; assembly: GCA_030015575.1. Taxonomy (NCBI): domain Eukaryota; kingdom Viridiplantae; phylum Streptophyta; class Magnoliopsida; order Asparagales; family Amaryllidaceae; genus Agapanthus; species Agapanthus africanus. The sequence goes on from JASDDO010000001.1 coordinate 189,611,937, forward strand.
TGGTTGCAGTATCTCATACTCAACCATCCCATAAAAGTCTCTCTCTGGGAACAGGCCTTTGTGAGTGGATCCACTGTGTTGTCCTCTGAGTCTACTCTCCTAACCTCGATCTCCCTGGAGATCAACCATCTCCATGATCAGGTGACACTGCCTTAGAATATGTCTGGATCACTGATGGGACGGACGTTCCTTGGCATAAGCCACAACTCCATTGTCTCACAATGGTTGGAACGTAGTTCATCTCATGAACCAATATACACCCAAACATCCTCCTTGGTAGCATCTTAAGTAGCGATGTATCCTGCCTTTATCGTCTAGTATGTCACGGTATGTAGCTTGGAACTCTTCCAACATACCGTCCCTTTACTGAGGGTAAAGACAATGCCTGTGATTGACATTCAGTCGTCTTTATCACTGTGGAACACTTCCAGTGATTCTCCCTTGGGTCGATTGATACCATCTCACTACAGCTAGTGAGTATCCTAACATCCAATTAGATCTATCTCATAGATCCAAAACCCAGGATTTAGGAGGTATCACTTTGATCCAATATGGAGAATCCTAGTGATAAGCGGAGATTGACCGAGCGTAGCATAAGAAACTCTTTTCTTATCAAGAGTATGTCATCCACGTACTTTACGAGGATCGTCACCATACTCCCTACTACCTTTTTGTTTATACAAGGTTCATCTACCATTTTGATGATGTCAACTTCTTTGACTAATTCATCAAAACAGATGTTCCAACTCCGCGATGCCTGCTTTATCAAATAAAGCATCTTGCACACGTTTCCACTGCTCCCACTGTCTACGAAGCCCTCTGGCTGTGTACTTATAGACGCATTCTTCTAAAACATCATTTAGAAAAGCAGTCATGGCACCCAACCACCAGATATCGTAGTCATGGTATATAGCCGTGACAAGTAGGATCTGGATGGACTTAAGCATAGATCCTTAGAAAAAGGTTTCATTATGATCCACGCCTGGTCGATGACGAAAACCTTTAACAAGTCAAGCTTTGAAAGTCTCAACTGTTCCATGTACACCAAGTAATCTTCTCAAGATATACTTGCTCCTGATGGGGATTTAACCCTTCAGATATAGCAACTAAAGTCCATACTTTGTTGGTGTATAAGGATTCCATCTCAGATCACTAAGCATCCAGCCATTCTTACAGAGTCTTACTCCTGATGGCCAGCTCGAAACTAGTTGGGTCATCATCTCATGATGCAGTCCTCGCTCCCACTTTCATAGAGAAACCGAAGTATCTCTCAGGTGGGTGAGGAACCCTACTAGATCGGCGGAGAGGCTGAGGTTCGTTGGAATCTACTGAATCCTTTGGTTCTACCAAATCATCTGCTGTTGTTTGTATAGCTGGAACCTTTCCAGTTGTACATAACAGATCTTGCCTCGAGCTTGTCCGGATTTTGCTTTTCAGACATAGGCTGGACAACCCCAAATCTCAACTAACTTGAGAGATGGGCTCTTCCCTTATCATATCAAATATGAAGTGGTAGGAAACTGATTTGATTTGAACCCTATTCAATAGGTATGCAGCTTCTCAAGCGCATAACTCCCAAAAAGGAAATAGGTAACTCAGTAGTACTCATCATAGAGCACACCATATCAAATAGGGTGTATCTGCTCCGCCCCGATATACCATCGTGCTATGGTGTATACGGAGGAGTAATGCTGAGAGAGAATCTCATTCTCCTTTAGAATAGTCCAGGAATTCCGTGCTCAAGTATTCTCCTCCCTGATCACATCAAAGGACATAATACTTTTACCCGTGTTTTGGTTCTCTACTTCTAAATCATATTCTGTGAATATCTCAAAAGGTTCAGACTTGTGTTTCAACAGGAACATAGGTCTGAATCTCGAAAGATCATCAGAGAATGTAATGAAGTATAAAGAACCAGTTCTTGGCAAGTGTAGACAGGGGACCTACATACATCAACATGTATCATCCCAAGAGTTCACTAACTCTTTCTCTGTTTCCAATAAACAGAGCTAGTGTCATTATATCTTTGTGACATGACTGGCAAGTTTCACAAGATGTAAATTCAAACTGATTTAAATATGCATCTAAATGTAACTTCAGCTAGTCGGGTCGCATTGATATGACCTAGTCTACAATACCTCAAGAAGGATTCGTTCATTTCTGAACTCTTCCTCTTGTGTGTGTTCCATATACTAAGAACTGTAGTTTGATTTAGAACATTAATGCTTTTAAATAACGTGCCTGAACCGATCAACTTTTGATATAGGAAATGTTCAAAACATTATCCATCTATACAAAATTTTATCATTTCTTTACTAATAAAGAGATAGATATGATTTTGTATATCAGGTTCGGTATCTAATAACATTCGTTCAGAATCAATGTATTTGGAATACAGGGTGACAGTGACCTACAGACTTGGCTGCAACTCTTGGCCCGTTTTCTGCCTCATGAAACTTATCACCCGTTCTCAGTTCTCTACCTTTCTGTAGCCCTATGTAACAGATTACATATCTGGGATCCTGATTTGGTATCAAATACCCAGGACGCAGAGGATACTGAGAAACAGTTCTGTATAATGAACACACCCGAAGATGATGCATCAGCATGCACTCTCTTCGTTTGGGCGGCACGGGAATTCTGGTAATCCCCAATTTCCTGCTCTGTCTTATAACTATTATAAGTTGGAGCGGGACCAACGTTCCCCAGCTCAGTATAACAAGCGGGTTCGGTCAATATTCCGTATTATTATCTTGATTAAGGCGTGATATGGTCGCTACCTGGAGAGAGAGAGAAGAAAACACTCAGCGTGCGCTCTGCAAGAATAGATTGGTTATTATTTTATCTAATCAGGATGGCTCCCACTGCTTTTTATCAAATCTTCCTTCAAACCCTAAAAGGAAAGACTAGCCGGGATTAATTACACACTACAAGTTCGCCAATCTTTCAGCCAGGCCAGTGTCGGTACTTTGAGGGAGGTCCCCCGTGCTTTCGCACGAACCTAATTAATGTAAACCTCGTTTTTCCAGAGGCTTAACCTCATTAACACCTTTCTAGACACCTACTTGATCGCTAATTGTAATGTGCAAAACTCTCCCAGGAGTAACTCTTACTCGCAGCGGGTATCGGGATCCAACTATCTCATAGAAGGTATGCAATCTCATTGCAAATTTCAACACTTGAAATTCCCGATAATATTTTGCCCCATGCGATCTATGACCTTGACTGAGTCAACAAACCATAGACCGCAAGTAAAGATCAACTCGTCATTTCTCGATTGAATTAAACCCACCCGCACGACCCTTGACTGAGTCAACAAGGCCGCACGACTACCCTAATCCAATCGCATCATATGCTTTGCAGATAAGCAATAATCAGCTACCGCACACTACGCCTTGACTGAGTCAACAAACCCAGCACGAATACTAACTATTACCTATCTGAAATGACGAAGGGCTACGACAGGTTTTTAAGAAAACCTTTTGCGTAATGAACTTTATATCGTTGTAGAATCAAATGATTTTAAAATGGAATGCTTTTGAGGCTTTTCTAGTTTTGCTAAAGGTGTCACTCCCGGTGAAGGGATCGTCGGTCCTTTCCTCGTCGAATGAGGTGCGGGATATATCATATATATCACTGTGCAAAGCAAAAACACTTAAAAGCAATCAAAAGACAAACCGAGTGTGTAGCATCTGCCAGTTATTGCTAAAGGAGTCACTCCCGGTGAAGGGATCTCGGTCCTTTCCTTATCGAATAAGGTGCAGAATATATCACATATACCGCTGTGCAAAGCAAGAACTGTAGCTACCTGTTTTATTTTGAAATTCGATTCTACAACATCTTAGGTTTCTTTTATTTCATTAATCACATTAATGAAGTCCCATCATTTATATACCTAAACATTACAGATAAATACGACGTACACTTATGCCATCCGCATTCGCCTCGATGTCCCCTCGTGCACCGTTAGGTTAGGTAACTAACGGCAGAGCGGGGCAGGGCTAGCGCGGGTGTAAAACTTAAGTAACGTCTATATAATATATCATATATACTATGTACTGTATCTATCACAGAACATCACATGATCACATCACAGATATCGCAGCAGAAGAAACATATGAAATATTGGATATACTAGGACGTCCGTGTTTTCAATACGAGCCAGTATAAAACACGGATTCCACGGTCACGATGAATAGCCAAACCCACACCCCTAGACCCCTACGAGAGCGGCAAGCAACCCTACCAATTCTAGAGTTAGGAGACCCGGACTCGACTCCTCGAGTTGGTCTCCTACTGGACTCCAGAACCCGGTTACTTATGCCCTCCTCCTTGGGTCTATCCTAGTGCGGAAAAGTAAATAATATACAACAACGGTGACAACTTCCGCAACCTGGAAGCGCCCCAAATAAAAGAATATTACATACAAGTTTTCACATGAATAAAAATGAAAAACACTCATCTCACATAAAAACCCCCGGCTATTCAAACACGACGATCCAATATAACATATCCAGCAACACATAACATCACATGTCATCAACGTAAGTAAATATGCGCATCCCAATTGTCGTTGACATATAGCAACGAAACCGGCGATATCACATATTACACTTACGGTCACAGAAAAGAAAGTGTAAAACTACAACAGTTGGAATCCGCAACCTGCATAGACATCGCATGCCTAATCAAATGAATTCCTTAGACATCGCATGCCTAACAATTATAAACCCCGCATTTTAGTCTCATTATCGAAAACACTTTTCAATACCAAGTCGGGTAATTCAACAAGATTCCCGACATCCTGATCGAATGCTCGTCGCAAACTTCAGTAGACGGCTGCACCCCTGATACCGTCGACGAAGTGCACCAAGGCAGAACACCGCTACCGCGAGCACCCGAACGGATGCTTTCGGCGACGGGGTTCTCCTACAGTCACTTGGTCGGGGCTATGGGGTGTAGCTGTCTATTAAGTTTACCCGGCGAGTATCCGCGTACGCTACGTGATTGCGACGGACTTTTGATCACATCAAAATTCCGTGGCAACCGATCAAATGAGACTAAACTGCTACGTTTATAATTTTCATTCAGTTATCTCATAACTTCTTGTGAATTCCAATTATTGTATCACATTCCAGATAATTAGAAAATGTTAAACTTTCCGATCGAACAATCGAACACCTAAGTTTTCCCGATACAGATCAACACAGGAAATAAGTCTAACAACATTCAGTTCGTGCCTCAGTACCGACGGTCCAGCCGTAGAAGGGTCAAGCCAACGCCTCACATGTGGCACGCCGTACTGCCCCAATCCCGAAGGTTCAAAGGGCAGTTCAAGACGGTCACATAATCGAGTTAAGGTTTGTTGTCTTCTAAAGGGTCCATCGAGTTACTTGCACTACTTAGAACGTCGTTAAACTACGGAAAAATCCAACACTTGGAAATTTCCCGACAGGGGAAAAATTGGGTATTTATATCCGGTCGAACTTTTTTAACATATTCTAAAATTTATCCGGAAAAACACAAAGACTAAATTTGATACCCCGATCGAAACACCGAATCCCCAAAACAACTCCAGAAAATTCAACTCTGTAGTCAGATTTAAAATATCCCAGGAAAACCAACACAGAAAAATACGAATTACTGTGCAAACTTCAAGTGCTGATGTGACAAGGAGACCGTGGAACCGCCGCACAAGCCAAGCTTGTGCCGCGGTTCCGCCGCGTATTGGTGGAATCACGTTCTCGAATTTCACAGTAATTCATAGAAAAGCCTGCTGATTTTTCTGCATATTTTTATTTTCGAAAAATCCCAGATTTTAGAAAAAGGACAGAGAGCATTTTCCGGGTTGGGTTTTCGGTTCGTTCGGACTTCAAATTCCGTCTAGACTTCGCCTAAGGCTCTAGTTAGGCTCTGATACCACTGTAGGGTTCCTAGGCATCCACTAGAGGTCTCACAAGGCATCAACCATGCCAATTTCAAAAAATCTAGGTGCCGAGAAACCCGACTACGGATCGTTGGCTAGAAATCTAGGCGAAACAATAAACTAGTTAACACTTAACTAAGAGATACGGAAATACAACCTTTGTAGATCCGGTTCTCCACCTCCATAGCTCCGCAATGAAGTCTCCTCGCTGTCCATAACAAGTCCCGGGATCTAGCGTCGGCTTCATCGGAGAATGGACGGGCTAGGTCATCGATGTCCATGCCGAAGATGATCTACGTCGAGGCATCGCTAAATCAAGCTCCGACTTCACCAAGTTAAGAAAATTGTGAAGAAAACACACTCTACTACTTGGCAAGAGGTAGAGGATGAAGAAATAGGAAGTGGGTTCAATTTAGAATTGGATTTCTCACTCTTTATCATCAATCACCATTGATGACCTCAAGGTTTTCTTCTTGAGTTCAAGGAAGAAGAAGAAGAAATGATATGATAAGTTAATTAAAAAAAAAGAAAAGAATAATCCATTCTTATCATAATAGAACCATGGTTAGGTGTAGAGAGTGAATCATGGTTTAGTGGAATGGTTAGGTTTAAGCATGAGACAAAAATGGTTACTTTATGAAAGCTTCAAGTGCAAACAAATAAAAGCCACCATTTCTTCTCATATCTTTTCCTTTTTCCAAAAAGAAAAAGATTAATAAATGAATGAAATGAATAAGGAAAAAGTAAACCCTAACCATTTCATTAACCAAGGTTTAATTCTTTACACTTAACCAAAAGGCATGTATCATCAAACATGATACAAGCAAGTGCACAAAATCATATCGCATATGCAATGCGCACACCCGAGTGAGAAAATCCATTCAAAGTGAACCGATACTAGTTAATGCAAAGTAATATATCAAATATATAATTATGCATTAAATCACTTAATCAACACTTGATTCAATGATCCGGTCATGTCGCACATAACCGACTGGTATCATCAGTAACAACTTATCGAATCAACACTTGATCCGATAACCCGGCTATATCGTATATAACCGATCAATGTCACATCGTGAGAATGAAATACGGTATCACATACACGCATCATTCTCGGTCCCGCACATATCTCATATGCGCTCCTATTTCGTTTCGCTTGAGCCAGGAAACCTCTGTGTAGGACTCTAAAGACTCGTCAATACGCCGGCAGCGGATGATGATCATATCAAACATCCACAAGCCGCAAGCGGTCTGCTAAACGTAACGGCCACCCGGGTATTGAGCGATCTGAAGATCGACGAGCAAGCCCGCTCACACTCCAGTGAATCCAACCAGTAACACTACCGTACAGTCCGGTCTGATCGTCTGATATGTCGCATATCTCGCCTAGGGGTGGTTAACGTCAGACCCCAATAGCTCGATAAGTCGTGTTGATATGAGGTCTATAACACTTCGAGAAACTACTGGTAACACTTACCAGTAAATCTCAGCAACCCTGGCCAGGGATTTCCTGTTATAGCCAATCGAACACAGCGCAACATCAACTCCCTATACCGGGAGAGACGAATCCCCTCTTATCGCTCATTGCCTCCATGTGACTCGGGACTGTACCCAAAAACCACCATTTTGCACGCCCTCTTGGACGTGGTAAGATGGAAATCAAAGCACAGTGGGAACCACACAAGACTCTATGACGATCTCGGGTCAACAGACTACTTTGTACCAGTGTCACCAGAGAACTGCCATCTGACGTGAGGTATAATACCATCTGGGAGTTCTCGGTGAGTCCGTCCAGTGTACCCAGTCTTCACTGAGCACCCGTATATCATCTCCGATGTCAAACACCAATGGATATGGGATCATCCATCGCCCATCTGTATGGGTCGAGAAGGTACACGCTAGTCTACTCTGGTATATCGATGCCCCGTCTCGATACACCCACGACTAGGGACTTTGAAGGATGTACTTATGGACTACCATGTCCCCACTAGTATGATTCGCATCATAGTCCAGGTAGTCAAGTACAGATCCTAAGGGCTTTACCAACATGTAACAGAGAGACAATCGGTATACACGTTAAGGTAAAGAGCAACCAGATAGCATACTATCATGTCGAGCAAGAAAGTCCTCCCTATATATGTCCCAGCATCCACTACAATATACATCCTATGTATAGTAATGGCCTCTAGGGCATACATATAACTAACAAATATCACTATTGATCTTCCAGATGGTAGAAAGTCAACCCTCGTCATAACCTGGGTCAACCCACAGACATCCATTACAGAAACGTGCCTTGAGTTATCCAGAGTCTGGTTTTAAGCATAGGCCGGACAACTCCCCGTACCTTAACATCGTTAAGATATGAACTGTTCTATATCCAATATAGAACCAGAGGCACTGATTTAATTGAACCAGATTCAAATCATGCAGCTGTCTCCAGTGTATGTCAACTAAATGGAAGGAGGCCGATCAGCGTTACTCAACTTAGGAATGCTTCCAATTATGAGTAACCTGAAAGAGAAGCAAGTTCTCTTAATCACTACTATCAACTGAATACTATACTCAAGTATCTACATCTCCGATCACTTTGAAGAATCCCGATACTTGCAATATCTGGTTCTCTACTTTATTCAAATACCTATAACTTCTCAAGTTCGGACCCTGTATTTCCACGAAACACCTGTCTAAAAACTAGAGAAGTCATAAGTAAACCGAATATAGTACGAGAACCAACCCCTCTGTCCTCATGTTCGCTGGATAACATACAATACTCTGTATAAGTCCCTTAAGTCTGATAACTCATTCACTGTGTGTCGTAAGTTGAAAACTGTACTGTGGTTATGAAGAATTACACCGCTGTTTAATGCTCCTTACCTAACCATCCACTGATATAGGTAAATGTCACAGACATAATTTCAAAAAGATATGTCTTACTCTATAAAAATAGACGTACAGATATATCAATTTGAAATTGGTGCATAACAGCGGATATTCAAAACCAAATATTTGCCGACCGGCAAACAGTCTAGGTGACTTCCTCAAATATCACCGATTACAACGAATCCCGATATAATGAGGATGATCACCCAATTCCCAATAACTTACTCCCACTCATCATCTGTAAAACCATACAGATGTGAGAATCATACATGGTAAATACATACCCTGGAGTAAGTATCTAATCGGGAAATCAGTTTTCCTTTAACTGTATACAGTGAAACTGAAACATTGAAATGTTTCGATGGGGTATCCTGGTATTCCTAGTAATGCCTCTTCCATTATCCAGATTCACAACTGTAACCGTGTAATTCTTTGCCACCTCTCCAAATCCCTTTATATGTCTTTAGTCATTACCTTCTGCACACCCTTTTAGGCCAAATGGTTTTCTTCCTTCCCTACCTTTCAGCACCAGCCTATGGTTTGGAAGAAGACTATCCAATAAGCATAATGGGTGTACTGTTCTGATCCTAGGAGCACTCGCAATGTGAAAGAAGGTGAAGATAAAAGACAACCGAATAAACCTTATTCCTATTTCTCCTGAACCAGAATCCATCCCCGAACTGGAACAAGTTCCTTTCGAGTTCGTATATAACCATACGATGGAGTATCCAATAAACTGTGGATCTTCGTCGTGATACGGAGTGTCCTGGAGAAATACAAAGGTGAAGTGGGAGTGGTAATGAAATACCTGGTTTGGTCGTGAATATCAGTTGCAATTTACTTTGCCCTCTTACTAATCCCTTGCTTTGTCTTTATATAATACCTTCTGTACACCATCGTTATGCTAATTGGTTTTCTTCATTCCCCACCGGTCGGCACCTGCCTATGGTCTGGAAGAAGACTATCCAATTTGCGTAATAGGTGTACTATCTCCTAAACCAAGGAGTACTCACAACCTGAGAGAAGGTAAAAGGAAAAGACAACTGAATAGTCCTATCCGTTTTCTCCAGAACTGGAAACCATCCTCGAATAAATTCCTTCGAGTTCGTATCTAACCATACGATGGTTTTGTCCAATGGAAGTGGACGTTCGTAGTAACACGGGGTGTCCTGGAGAAAAGGGTAAAAGTAGAAGTGGCAATGTGGTTTGCAACTCTGACAATCCAAAAGCCAGTGTTTAAGAAGGTTCGGTTAATTTTGGTCACTGAGTCATAGTCTTAGGGTCGGGTCAAAGGTCGCTGCCAAAGAGAGAGAGAAAAGAAACACTCAGCGTGCACTCTAACCTAGATCAGAATGGTTACCAATTTATCTAATCTGGAAACCTCCCACTGTACCGTCAAATTCTCCTCCAAACCTGAAAGAAGAATTAGTCGGGATCACCCGAGGAGTAAACCAACTCATCAGTGGGAATCGGGATCCAACTATCATCGCATGATAACGTGACAGAATCCGCTCACGTCATCACACTCCAGAAGGTATGCGCATATCTGGCAAGTTTCAGTTTCTTTAGAAACTCCCGATGTGATTTTTGCCCCATGCTCTTATGACCTTGACTTTGGCCAACAAATCATAAGTCACATATCAAGTTCTACCCGTCATTCTCCAGGTTAATTTGAGCCCACCCGCATAAGCTCTTGACTTTGGCCAACAAGGCTATACGACTGCCCCAAACCAACACATCTATCTATGGTGCATATGAATACCCAACAGCTACCAAACACTGTGCCTTGACTTTGGCCAACAAACATAGCTTGAATACTATTGACCACCCATATGAAACGATGGAGGGCTACGAATGGTTTCTGGCGAAAACCTTTAACGTAAAGAACTTGATATCGTTGAAGGAACGGATAGCTTTTAAAAATATAGTGACGAAAACCTTTGTTAAAGAGGTCACTCTCGGTGAAGGGATATCGACTCTTTCCCCGTAGAATGAGGTGCAGGATATTCCAATTGAATACCACGATGCAAAGCAAAAGTAATCGGCTATAGTGAAGTTATTGTCCTGACGCAAACTTTTTGTCCAAGGGGTCACTCCCGGTGAAGGGATCTCGGCCCTTGCCTCGTCGACTGAGGAGCAGGATATTCCAACTGAATACCACTGTGCAAAACAAAAGTGAACGTCCTTGCAATAACAGCTTTTTGAAAACGTTCCAAAAACATCAGATTAGGTTTGTTTTCAACTTGCATTGATCCGAATCAACGCAGTCCCATCAATTGATCACACCACAAAGAACGAAAATATACTGATGTACGTATATGCCATCCGCATTCACCACTGGGTCCCGTCATTACCCGTTAGGTTAGCTAACTAACGACAGAGCGGGGACTGGACTAGCGCGGATGCAAAACATATACAACATCTACTAGTATATATATATAAATATATAATATTTCGCTCAAGGCGTGATAAAAAATGCAACATCACAGAAATGTACAGCATCACAGAACAATACAGATATCTGGGATCCCCGGGTTTCACAGAGCCACTACTGAAACCCGACGTTCCCCTGGTCGTGTGGATAGCCTGTGCAATGAAATCCTAGACCCCTACGGGCGTGGCAAGTTACCCGCCAAAACCTGAAGCGAGGCAGCCCCCTTCAGCAACGTGAATGGACCACCCAGCACTTCACGGAATCCGGTAACTTGGGCACCCCTCTTGGGTCAACCTGTACCTCCTACGAGTGCGGCGAATAGCCCGCCAATTCTAGAGTAAAGCCCCCTCCGTCTCAATGCCATGAGATGCGGGCTTGTTGCTCTCTAGAACCCGGCTATCCGTGCACCCCTCAGCGGGGCAATCCTAGTACAGAAAGTAAAATATACATACAACGGGTACATCGACCGCAACCTGGTCGTGCCCCAAAATAATAATACAAACAGGCAGTGACGGCAGTCCACATGTCGGACGCTCGCCCCGCAATATCAAATGTACATAATACATCAAAAACTGTGCTACCACTACAACCAGGCTATCCCCCACGACCAATCCGCAACATCACAGCAATACACAGAATATCAACGTGAAGGTCACGTTCGCAAATCTGTCTAACTGGGCTATAGCAGTTAGACAGGATTTACCGATCAAGTGACATTCACGGTCGCAGATATAATGTAAAAACTGTGAACTAATGTGTTTAAAATGTCCGATCGATCAAATTTTACCAAGTGGGCCCCCAAGTACTACTGTAGTACTTAAAGAAATTTTGGGCCAAAAAATAATGTTCCAAAAGACCTATTTTCAAGTCAGGAGCTTTCTGAAAAATTTTGGTTCACTGAACAGTGTAAGTCGCGGCGGAACCGCGGCCTAAGCATGGGTTTGGCCGCGGTTCCGCGGTGGTTTAGACTGTTCACGAGACCAAATTTTCCCAGAACTCTTAAAATTCCCTGCACATCATTCTGCAACATACTGCAAAATTTTTGGAGCCAAAAATAAATCGACAGAAAACTGATGTGCATGATATCGGGTTTTCGGAAAATCCATTCGATCGAAATGTAAACACATTAGACAAAGCTAGACTAGGTTAATGGCGAGGCTCTGATACCACTGTAAGTGCACGGCAGTGCCCCGGCCGTCAATCCGACGCCGGAATGCGGAAGCGGTGATTTACTTTAACTTTTCAAACCGGCACCACCGCGCACTATAAACCCGGATCGTGCTATTAATCTAGTCCTAGCAATCTAGAGAGGGTGTAGAGAAATATACTGAGCGATCCGTGTCCTTCGGTCTTCTCGTCGTCGTCCCGATCTCCCGCGGAATGTCCGGTCTCCACCTCCTCGCCGGAAGGGCACCACGTCGCCTGCTTCTTTTACGGGCTCCCGCCTCTATACCGAGGCAACTCGGGCACGAAGTTGGCGAGCCGACGTGCCCAAGGTTTGCTGTAGAATGTGTGTATAACTCATGTCTCATTTGGGGTAGTGGATGTTGCCTTTGTGGTGGAGGAAATGATATGAACTTTTGAGATGGAGATGTGGGGATTTTACAAAACCAAAAGAGAAAAAATCCCATACTAGAAATTTTGGACAGCCCCCATGCCTCATTTGGCCGGCCATGATGGTGGATGGAATAAGAATGGAGTCTAAAAGAAAAATGAGGGAGCCACAACCATAATGCAAGTGAGAGGAATGGTCATCATGCAAGAATCATCATCACTAGCAAAACCAACATACCAAACCCACCATCATGACCCTCCATCATCACTCACAAAAGTCAAGTCATCATGGAGTCAAAACAAGTCAATGGGTCAAGGGATGGTTCAACCATCATGATCCAACAATATGCAAAAGACCCCCTTCCAAATTGCTTATTTGCACAAATGCAAATAAGCCCTCCTCCACCAATCTTCGGCCAATGAAGGATACAAAGAAATATGGCCGAAACGAAAAGTAAACTGGCAACTCCAGAAAATTGGTCCCGTAATAAATTATAGGAAAACCCCGATACTGTGTATACACACCCGCATCTGTATTCCGACCGAAATACAAATGCAATGAGATAAAATCTACACTGTACTATGCTAGGATCCGGCTTAAACCAAAGCCGGCTAGTATTATCCGTCCGATCCTGATCCGTGCAATACCGCACGTATCTGATCGAACCCTGCCATATCTCCATACGGCCTCTACAGCTTTTCGCCCGAAAACTTGAGCAACTGAATGTGGGGGACTCTAAAGACTCGTCAATACTATGGCCGTGGATTTAACCACTAGCACGTCAGAGGTATTAGCCATACGTGACGGGCTATCAGCTATTGACCAAAAGGGACGTCGATGAGCGAACTCATCCTGACACCCTACTGAGCCTGTCAGTGACAATATCCGTACAGTCCAGTCCGTTCGTCTATGAGCATCGCATGGCGGGCCTAGGGGGTTGGTAAAAGTCAGACCCCCAAAAGCGGTACAAGTTGTGTCAGAGATCAGCCCAGAACACCCTGAGATACTACTGGAATACCTACCAGTAAAGCTCCTGCCTTGGCTAAGGACTTTTCATGTTCTGGCTCTCCTAGACACAGCGCGACCTCACCCCCAATACCGGGAGAGATGAACCCCTAAAGATCCGCTCACTGCCTCCATGCGGCTCGGGACTGTACCCAACTAAAACCTGTTTGCACGTCTCCTTTGAGCGTGGTAGGGTAGTAATCAAAGTACAGTGGGAACTCACACGAGACAAATGACGATCCCCAGGTCGATGAACTAACCTGTACACATGTCACCAGGGAACTGATATCTGACGTCAGGTATAAGACCAACTAGCATGTTCCCGGCGAGTCCTGTCCGGTGTACTCATAACCCAATAAGCACCTGTATACATCTTAGGTGATCCAACTGACACCAGTGGTTTGTGAGACCGGCCACCGCCCCTCGTCGGGGTCTCTAATGTATACACTAGTCTACTCTGGAGAATCGATGCCCTGTCTCGAAACTCCCACGACTAGGGACCTTTTAAGGATGTGCTTATAGACTACCAGCTCTCACGTATATGATCGCCCTCATACTGCTGGAAGTCAAGCAAGAATCCTAGGGGCTCTATCAACATGTAATAGCGACCTGTCAGATAAAGATAAACCAGATAGCATACTATCATCTCGAGTAAGACTGTCCTACCGGGATAGGTCCTCCCTCAATCATTGCAATCACGTGCCTGTGATCCAATAATTGACTCTGAGGGCACTATCTCCAACATGCATAATTTCATGAACTCCCGCGGTTCCCAAATCCAGAAATCATCATGTGAAATCCAAATAACAATGCGCAAATCTAGGAATAAATATATGCGATATATCTGAAATGCGAGCATATAAATGAGAATATGTAGCTGAAACCAGATGTATGCGAAACCAATAAGGTACAGCTAAGTAATATCAGTAAGGGTAAATATGTAACAGCAACTGAATATGTGTGTAGCATACAGGTGTAGCAATGTATAGGTATCTACTTATAAGAACAGATGTCGTATACCCCCGTGGGTATAAGCAAAACATGTAGGATATCCCCCCGGTATAAGTAAAATATGTTAGTGTATATGCCCTAGAGGCCATTACTGTATCATACTAGTTTGTATATTACTTAATGGAAGCTTGGGATATTCACCTTGTATAAACAATCTTGCTCAAAATAGTAGTATGCTACTTGGTTTGTTTCTACTTCAATGTGTACATGTGTTTATTTTATTATATCACCTATACGCATTAGTGGAGCCCTTAGGATCTTTGCTTGATTACCAGCGTTGTGATGGCAGTCACACTAGTGGGGGCTGGGTAATCTATAAGCACATCCTTATGCAGGTCCCTAGTCGCAGGACTATCGAGACAGGGCATCGATACTCCGGAGTAGACTAGCGCATGCGCTTCTCATCCTAGAGTGGGAGATGGTCTGTCCCACAGCCATCAGTACGTCGTACTGGAGATAGTATGCGGGTGCTCGTTAGGTTATGAGTACACTGGACAGGACTCGTCGGGAACTGACCGGTTGGTATTATACCTATCGTCAGTTATCAGTTCCCAGGTGTCACGTCCCGAAAGTACGGAACATGACCGGCACTTAAACTACGAAACGTTTCGAGGCGTACGTAATCTAAGTAAACCGAAAACCCAGAAATCCAAACCAAGAAAAGAAGTAGAGTGAAGAAAAACCAATTTAAAACAAGTAGTTTTAATAGCATAAGCCGAATTATGCGGTTTTTAAGAACATCAAAATTTACTGAAAATTTCGGCAGAGTCTCCTTTGTAAATACTGGCTCCCAAACGGGATACAACATGAATAGTATACGAAATCAATAAAAAGGCATCCCCAAGCGGGAGCTAGCTCTTCGTAATCGACGGTCACAACCACACAAGCAATATAATATACAACGCCAACGGCGAGGATCAAAATTCAAAAGGAAACTCAAATCCACAAGAAAACCACAGAAAAATAACGCGCGACTCTAAGGTCGAAGGAATAACATCACTGGTCTCTATCTCAAAATAAATACATGTTTGGTTGATGGAATTTACTAGATACAACGGAATAATATTATACAAGGTAATATGATGGGTACGATACAAGAAAAACCCACCTACTAGCAAGTCACCCGAATGAAACTGAGCCCGCAAAGCCGTAATTAAACCTGTATGGCCAAACCTGCAAGAAACTGGGGCACAACGGGGGTGAGTTGCCAACTCGTGAATAGAAAAATATCTACGCACAGAAATCGCATAAATAACGCAATCCTAGGTCAATGATCATAATATACCCTCAAAAATGTATATAACATGCAGCCTATAACAATGGCTAGGATAAATATCTAACCCGAGTGTAAACTCGTGTGCCCGTGTCAGTGCCTCAGGTAGCAATATATCATATGAATGAGGTATGCATGCATGAAAACAGAATACATGTAAATGAAGAAACTATTTTCATAAATTAGTGAGATTTCCTTCGTATTTTTAAACTGAGGTATCATAAATGAAATCAGCATAAAACAGTGCCTAGCATCGGCACAAAACGTAATCTCAATATCTCGATATCTCTGTATCACAGTCTCTGTACCTCAATATCTCGAAATCTCAATGTCTCAATCATAATATCTAGGGCGCCGTCAGTCCAGACCGGCTCCTACCATCCATCTCAAGACCACGACGGTATCCTCCGGATATCCGACGCGTCGGGTAAAATCACCGGTAGGTAGTGCTCCCCTGCCAGGCTCACATCGTCATCATCACGCGCTTCTTGCCCCGGGGTACCTTACCGGGTCCACCATGTACCCGAAACGGTTCATCCGCCTCCTCGAATCGGGTTTCGAAATCCATCAGCAAACTCATGGTGGACGACTCATACAGCATGGGAAAACCGTACTTTTTATTTTAAAGAGAGAAAGAAGCTTATATAAGTTTTGCGGCTTTCCCCCAAAACCAGAAAATCTCATAGAAATCCGAATCCAATCCTCAATAGCATGTAAACAGTGCATATCGGCATGAAAATCCATGAATGCGGCATAACAATGAATATTAACATGCATTAAGTAACAAGTAATATCTACAATGTCTAATCTAGCATATAAGGCGAGTACACTAATATCATGTCTAAATTATTAGCTAACAACCTATGTCAATGCAATAGTATTTCTAAAGTGTACGTGGCATGACAATTACCGATGAAGATGTGTGTGAGCCGGCAAGTAAGTGTACGTGGTACATACGCATCATCGGTAATGGTGCTGGTGTCCTAACTGCATGATATCAATCATGGAGTATGAAACATAATATAAGCATGCAATGCGAAGCGAACCACAATAAAGAGCAGGAGCTGAATACTAGACGCAACTATAACTAATCTGCATTAACTTAATATAAGTCCTACAAATGGTGCCTTTTGAAATAACAGGAATCATGGGGTTTTGAAAATAGGGGCTACGGTGTTTTTATGAAAAGATACGTCTTTTGAAATATCCGTAGGATCCCTTGGGCTGTCTTTTAAAATACCCACGATTCTTTAGTTTTTGAAATAGGTAAGAATCGAATCTAATCTAACAACTAAACTAAACTAAAGGGCTAAGCTAACCAGCTGGACTACAGGTAAGGAAACCTCCTAACATCTGAGTCGATGTATATACATACCTGTATATATATTAGTCGGTGATCCCGCCTCAATAATATCATATCCGATACCATATCTATAATCAGACATCCCAAGTCAAGAGTGCGGATCAATCATCAATATATAGCTCGTACGTAAATCCATCGTACGGCATCCCCAAATCTGGGTACGGGTCAAAGTCACATCAATCACACTATTCATTTGGTATCTTCTTTATCAAATATCATGATCCGGAATAATGTCCCACGTCTAGTACAATATTGATGCCATCTATGTATGCATGCGGGGGTAAGAATTACTACGTCAGAAGACCCGCTAAAACATCATGTCGTATCTCAATACGAACCAAATCACATCACCGATCTCCTGGCCTCAAGCCCAATCTCATCGACTCATCTCAAATTCCAAATACTATCCTCAAATCCAGTATATGAACACATAGTCCCATACCCATGTGAACACATAAATATATATTCCCATACACGCACATATGAAATAAGGAATGTATGCAAGTATGTATATGTGTGTATGTGTAAGTGTAGTGCACCCACTACCTAAGGTTTCGTAACCATGCACCAATCCAACACCAATATCCATCTAAAATCATCAATAATAAATCCTAACAACATATCATAAATTGTTGGTGTGTATACGCATCCGTATACATCACCACGGACTGCGGGGGTGCTATACGCCATCCACCCGACTTCTCCCCGTAGATATAAATCTACTTACCTGGTCCTCGCTAGCCGGTGCCGATGTCGCCACGTGCTTGCTTGTCGTCTCGAAGTCCACATGGGGGTACCTACATATCATAACGCACCATATCGCATTAAAACTAAATTCGAAATCGAAACGGCATACGAAAATCAAATCGGCACGCGTATCACGCATAGGTCCAAACCCATCGCCTACGCATGCAAGAATAGTCAAACCAACCCTCGATGTCGATGTACAAACGTCAAACCACCGAGAAAAATCCAATCACACTCATTTGCACATTCACGAACACTAATTTTAATATGAACTAGGTTAAAACTCACAAAAACCCTAATTTCACTTAAAAAGTCATTTTTCCGAAAATCTAGCAAACACAATTCGCCGTTTTTGTACAAAACATGATGTTTAAATGAATGTAGCGGCCAATATACTTATTAAATATCTTAAATAAGTCATAGAAATAATTTCCGGAATTTAATCTCATTAAATTCCAAAAACCCTAATATTCTAGTTTACAAAATACCCTTTTTAACAATTTCATAGCAAAAATACACAAACTACAATTTAGGTTGGATTTCCATGAACTAAAGTGTTAAACTACACTTAATAAAGTTAATAATATGATAAAAACCCTAACCATATTTTTAATCTCATATTTCGAATTAAATCAAAAAAAACTAGTTTGCAACAAAAAGCTTAATTTGGACATTTTTCAAGTAACAACTTGTAATTAACAACTAGATTAGTTTTCTACAAAACTAAATATGTTAATCCACCTCACTAAACCATACACAATCAAACACAACTCATTTCCACAACAAACCCTAACTTGAAATCTTTAATCATGCAATTAAACTCACATAAATCAAATTAACACTTAATTAAATTAGCTTTAAGAAATTAGTAACAAATTAAGCAAAAATGTTTTAGAATTATACCCAAAAACATTTGAGGATCCACAAGCATCCATGGCCCTCCAAAATGCTCTCTTTTCACAAGGATCCATGCTATACGGGCTAAGCTAAAATGGGTAGGAGTCGGATTTGGGTTTTGGGATTTTTTTGATGGATTTTGGGGCAATTTTTGATGAAGTTTTGAAGAGAAAAGAGAAGGGAAATGGGGGGGCTGTTGCTGCAGTAGGAGAGGGGGGGTCGGCTGGAATGGGAGGGGGAGAGGAGAGAGAGGGAGGTAGAGAAAGTGGGGGGAGAAAGTCAAGGTCAAAGCAAAGTCAAAAGTCTAACTAATTTATCCATTTTCTTTTCTTTTCTTTCATTTCATTTCCTTTGAAATTCAAGTGAGGAAAAAGATGGTGGCTGCTGAATTCAGCCATGGGGAGAAGTGAATGGGGGTGTGTGGGTGTGGGTACGGGTGTGGGGTGATGAAAAATGATAAATACAATACCCCAAACATCCATTTACGCTAAAAAAAAGCCTTTTTTTCTTCAATAATTTCTAAACCGTTTTGGCAAATGATTTCGTTCCAAAAACCATATGATAAAATTTTATTTAATTTTTATGATGCACAAAATTTGTTTCAACTCATTCCAATTTGTAATTTTCCCTAATTAAATGTATTAGTGACGGCTTAAAATAATAATAAAATAATATTTTTTTCAGAAAATTTGAAATTTCACCAGCGGCCCAATAAACACCAAATAATAGCAATTACATAGCTAGAATATGTATATTTAATTTTTATAATAAGATATTTGTATTTTGACTTTTTACAGAAAACCCCCTTATTTTACCGATTTTTCGAAATTTCACCGAAACGATTTTCAAAACGTTACACCAGGTGACATGAGTACAGCTTAGTCCGCTGACTTGACACTGTCACTTCGCCTCGAGTGTGTTCTCACTGTACTTTGATTACTACCCTACCACGGCTCAAAGGAGTCGTGCAAACAGGTAGTAGTTGGGTGCAGTCCCGAAGCACTTGGAGGCAGTGACGGTTAGACAGGATTCGTCTCTCCCGGTATTGGGGTTGACATCGCGCTGTGTCTAGGAGAGCCATTACACGAGTAGTCCCTGGCCAGGGCAAGCGAGATATACTGGTAGGCTTCCAGTGTTATCTCAGGGTGTATTGGGCTTCACTCCGACACGACTTGTACCGCTATTAGGGGACTGACGTTTACCGCCCCCCTAGGCCCGCCATACGATGTATCAGACGAACAGACCGGAATGTACGGAGACTGTCACATTCAGGCTTAGTAGGAGTTCAGATGGGTTTCACCTCGTCAATCTTCTTGTCGGCATCTACCTGGGGACCGTTACGCACAGCTAGTGCCGCTTGCGGTCTGTGGTTAAACCCACTGCCAGTGTAGTGTTGAGTCTTTAGAGTCCCACATAGAAAGCTATTCTGCTTTAGGCAAAAGAGTAGAGGTCGCATGGTTTTGCGACAGGTCGCATGGTTTTGCGACAGGGTCCGGTCACATCCGTGCACTTGTGCACGTACAGTGTCCGGACAGTTAACACTAGCGGGCTTTGGTTTAAGCCAGATCCTAGTGTACGTTTTGGTATTGGTTTTATCCAGTATGTATTCGTGTTCCTCGGAACGCGGATGCGGGTGTGTATGCACAGTTGACGGAGAGACAGAGGCAGAGGATTCTCCTTAGGGTTGTTGACCGTTGACTATTGACTATTGACTTGTTGCTCAACCCTAATGAAAATATGATATGTAATTAACAATAATATTAATTAAGTATTATAGTGACATGGTTGTTGAGGGGTTGACTTTATTGACTTGTTGACTTTGTTGACCGGTTGACTAGGTTGGACTAGTTGACCATCATGATGACAATGGCTATCATTTCATGGCAAAGACTTTTGCTTGCTTGTTCTCTTGTGCAAAATGAGTGCATGAAATGATATGGCTATTGTAGCTTAAACCATCACTAATACTTGATTGCTATTATTGGTTATGATGGTTTTGGATTATGAGAGCCAAGAGTGAAAAGTCTTGCTCATTCTTTCATTTTTCCTTTCTCTCTCTTGTGTTCTTGAGCTCTCATCTTCTTCCTCTTGCTCTCCCTCTCTTTAGTTTATGGTTCACTTGTTTCATGTGTTGAGAACCAAGAACCATAGAGAAAATCCCAACACACTCTCCTCTACTCACTCTAGTTCACAAGGTTTAGCAAACCGAGTGAACTAGTTTCTTCAAAGTTCGAAGAAGAAGCTAAAGGTAGAAGCTTTCGGGTGGATCGATCTTCGGCGCAAGGAGACGACGGGGTGAAGCCGTTCTGTACACCAACGAGGTTTGAAGACGATGGAGTTCAAGAAAGAAAGGCATAACCCCCTAACCGAGTAGTTAACAACTCCTAGTTAGGTTGTTAGTTAGATGTTTAACAAAGATTCGGTTTTGAGTCCATGTTACCGCCTTTAGAAAATTGTTTTTCATCAAATTCCACATGCCCGAAAGTACCGGGAGAGGTAGCATAGACTTACAAAATATGTACAAGGTATACCTGTAGCTGTATCGCAAGGTGTATCTGTACCCATCACTAAAGGTATGATACACTATAGGTATACCGATAAGCTAGATGTCATGTGTGATAAGCAATAGTATCTATAATGGTTAGTCTGTGACATGGCAATTATTGACGGTGTGTGTGTAGCATACAATCCGTGCTCGTGCAACATGAACCGTCAATAATGTGTGCAGTGCCCTACGGCTACTAGTCACAGTACAACTATATCTAAGTAAAATAGGGTAAAGGCGCAATTCTAACAATGACATAGAATATGCGACAAGTATTGAATCCTAGCCCAGACGCATAACGCCATGCGGGCGATTCCCCTGTAGATGTTAGATCTACTCACCTACGCTCCACGCTAGGTGAATCCTACCACACGTTTCCCTCGGTAGCAGCGTCAGTAGTCCCTGCCTGCAAACCTACAAATAAGACATGGAAATCATATATAAGCCAAATATTCCGCAAAACGCGATATCGAACCAAAACGAGAAACTCGCGTCACGAACTGAACGCGCGTGTGCACGATACGCTAAAACGTGTGTATACGCGTCTAAAACTATCGCGACACGCTGCGATACGCTGGATCACAGAACCCTCTCACGTATCGCGCGTATCGCGCAAACACAACGAACTAGAAATACGGTATTTGATCCCAAATTTTCCTACAGGTCAAATATCACAAAACTAGACATGCCAAAACACTACAAAGCATAGCAGACTACAGTACCTAAAACCCCAAGACCCAACCCCTCTTCCTGCCCGCAATTTGTGGCCAGATAGAATAAATCTGCGGCCAAGTTTTGGGATGGGTGGCTCGTGTTCTGGTGGTGGTATCTAGACCTAGTGTACATACCCCAGTTTTCTCAATTTTAACCTGAAGGTCCCGGGTCAAAAGCAGATCACAGATTGCCAATATATCGTATAAAAACGACAATTTGCTCTAAAAAGGAAACCCTATGGTATTTTAGTGTAATCCAGGGAAATTCTCAGTTAAAGTGACCTTAATAACACTAAAATAGGTAGGGTTTACCAACACAATCATCAATTATCCATAAGTCCTCACAAAACACCATAATTAGCACTAAACTAGCTATTTAACACTAATCGAAGCTAATCGATGCACAACTTAAGCAACTAGGGGATTGGGTTAGGAAGTATACCCAAAAGAACCCTAGAAGGCAGGTGAAGAATTGAATGGGGGAAGAAGAGCTTCTGCAAGTGCTGGGGTCCCTGTTGCTGCTGTTTGCCTCTGCTGTTGCTGAAGATGATGATGCTGTTGCAGATGATGATGATGCTGGAGCTGTTGCTGCCTCTGGTGCTGGTGAGTGTGTGTGTGTGTTTGAGAGTGAGAGAATGAGAGCAATGAGTGAGAATGAGAGAATGCAAAAAACCCCCCTTCTCACTCTCTCTCACTTCATTAATGAGGCATGGCTCTCTCTCCATGTAGCACCATACTCTCTCCCTCTCACAAAGTCAACATTTCTTACCAAAATAAAACCCTTTTGCAAATTCATTTTCCATTTTTAAAAGAACAACCATAACACTTAAAAAAAACATAAAACTAACTTAAGACAAATGGTTAGCTAACCATGATTGCTAATCATGGTTAAACCCCCAAAACAACCCTAGTTATCATGCACAAGTGTGTGCAAGCCTAGGAATAATCTAATAAAATACTCAATAAATAGGATAAAATATTTGAAACTTAATTTGGTAAACTTTTTATTAAAAACTATACATAAAATATAATTAACCACAAAACACAATCTAAGGTGTTACAATCTCTCCCCTTTAAAGAAATTCGTCCCCGAATTTAAAAATATACCGATACGTGTACCTTCAAAGAGAAGATTACAATCTCTCAAATCTCACTCGCAGCCTCCCAAGTGATTACCTCACTATACGGCTACGTCCAAGAAAAACCCTTCACAGATGGCAAGACCCTTGACCGACGTTTCTCCACCTGTCGAGCCATTAACACACATGGCTGCTGGTGAACGAAAAATCGCGTCCAAACCAAATGGTCTGGTGTCAAATCATGTGAGAAAGGTCAAGAAGGTAATTGTAAAGTATCATCACAAGGAATACGGGGTGAAAACTCAATAATCTGGGCGGAAGAGCCAAATTAAAGGCGACGAAACTAACTTGCTTATAGGATCTCAAAAGGACCTAAATCCTAGGACAGGTTTCCCAAAATCCAACACGTTATTCATCGGAAAGTCCGTAGGAATACATGATCTGTCCCTGCGAACTCGAGTCTATGACCAACACAGTCGGCATAAGGCCTCAGTTCGCAATGGACAATTTCCATCCTGACCTAACACAATTGGACCATCTCCGAAGTCTCTAGACATAGTTGGGGTCCAAAATCCTACTTACGCAGAGTCAGAAAAACAACAGACTGGTGATCGACACGACCTAATCCCTAAGCCTAAAGGTGGCCAATTTGAGTGTCTCCTGATAACAGCTATCAAAGGAGAAACCTAACGATGGCGAGTGGCAATCCCCAACCGCTGACAACAATCAAAACAAACACACAACTTAACAAGAAACAACTGAGCACATTGAGTATAACCGGACGACAAGAATCCGAATGGAGTCACACCCTGACTAAACTTGGGTAGAAACCATAACGAAATTCGTGGAGATCTGCTCTCACTCCTACTTCGGAACGGTTAAAAATTGCAACTCTCCAGCCGGCCTCAGATGCTCGACCCAAGCACACAACAAGACAGACACCTTGAAATGAAACCTGAAACTTCTTTTTACATCCCTGTCCACCCGTAACTATCTCACAAGTCACGCTAAATGTTGGTGGAACTTGAATGCATATAGAGAGTTGACAGATGTGCATGTTCTAGGATTTCACGTCTCTACCCGATGATACCAGGTACACAAACGCGTCCCTAACTTAGCACACCATTGTCACAAATCAAGGTCTCCGAATCATTACCCAGCCGAGTATGCTCAAGTATCACTGACGAACGAGTATCGACGGGCAGTGCCTCGCGAAAACGATTTAAGGAAAGTGGTCGGGCACCGACATGAGCAAGCTGTCCCCTCAGTAGAGACGAACTTAAGCTGTACTCAACGATCACACAAGAACTGTAAATCTGCAGAAGACTATCACAACAATCAAAATCCGCTGCAGGAAGATGTTCATTAAGCTCTAGTGATCCGTGGAAAATCTGACACGACTCTCAAACAAGTAGTGTTCCCAAATCTCCAACGCAAAACCACCGCGGCCATCTCCAGATCATGAGTGGAATATCCTTCTCGTACTTTCTCCAAATGTAGGGAAGAAAAAATGATGACTCTGTAGTGTCACCTCAGTACACACTCGAGCCCACTCAAGAAACATTACAGTTAAACAACAAAGTCGCCCGAACCAAAGGCAAAGAAAGAACTGATGCAGTTGTTAACCGAATCTCCAACTGCCGAAAACTCCGTACACATGCCTCAGTCCACAGAAAAGAAACCTCCCTTCCGGTCCATTCAGTCGACGGTGCAGCACTACTCTAGCAATCTTGCATGAAACGGTGGTAAAACCTGCTAAGCCCAACAATCTGCGGATCTCCATCCAGCACACAAGTCTGGGCCTAAGCTGTACGGCCACGATCTCCCTCGGGACCATACAAAACCGTCTCCCGTGACTACAAGACCTAGGAGTCAACACAAAACAAGCCTGAAGAAACACTCCGAGAATTTAGGAAACTGCTGGTACTCTCCCAGTATCTGCATAACAAATCCTCAAGTGCTACTACTGTCCCTCAAGACACATTAAGTAGACCAGAATGTCGTAAATAACACAACAGTAACTGGTCGAGGAACGGCCTGAAGAAATTTGGTTCATCACATCTACGAATGCTGCTAGGGCATCAGTGAATCCAACGACTCACAAAAACACACAAAACCCGTCGCACGCATAAGGCAGTCTTCGGAATGCCATCACTCCGAACCGCAATAATGATGACCTGATCCCAAGCAAACTTAGAAAATGTCTCGCACTGTGGAGCTGATTGAAGAAATCGTCACGGCGAGGTGAAGGACACCTATCCGCACCGTAAGCCGATTCAGTTTAATGATCCGTCGATACACAACCTTAAACTGTAGTCTTTCATCTTGACAAACAGAAATAGGATCTTCCAAAAGCGAAACACTCAGACGCACAAAACTCCCAAACCACAACTCTGCAGCTAATCCTTAAGCTCCCAAGCTTCGCCGGCCCATCTGGAACAACGTCGGAAAACTCTTGCACGAAAGGAACTCGGTCCAACAATCCCACTGTGGCTCCGGTATCACGAATGAACGCCAAGAATCTACGACATCCCCTCAGAAGCCGACTAGCGAAAAAAGCTGAATTCAAGCTGTGAGAGGCGGCACAACTATCCACCTGCACAACAAGAACTGACCTGCCGAGAAAAAAAACAAACCTGACTGTTTCCTCACGGTAGTCCACAGACGCCTAGCACGTAGTTAACCAGTCTGTGCCCAGGAGAACGTCAAATCCAACATCTCTAGAAGGATCAAAACGACGGACGAATCTCTATCTCCTATCCGATTGGCACACAACTGAAATACGTGTCGCGCAATAAAGAATCGCTGACAGAAGTTAACACAACTACGACTAATCTACCGAACCACGGTACAAGCATGAAAAACAAACGAGTACATGAAAAGAACATGCGAATTAAGGATACCTGAAAACTCTGCATTAGACGCCTGCGCGTCCCGATGAGTAGAAGCAAACTCCTGTGCCTGCCCTCTACCCGCTACTAGACGAACTCCTCTGGTAGACTGAGCCCTCTGAGCAAATCTTCCATGTCCACGGCCTCTCTGATGACGATCCTGATGAGGCGCTAAGGAACAATCCCTGACGAAGTGCCGAAGGCTCTCGCATCGAAAACATCCATGTGCTGACTGCTGACCATCCTGGGGATGAGAGCTGAACGACTGTCCCCATCCTAAGCCTCTGCTACTCCCGCGATGGCCACGAAATCTGTCTCGATGACCAAACCTCTGTCTCTGGGTGGTGTACTGGTACTTGTCCTCCACTGTCCTGGAACTCTCTGAGTCTCTGGAATATACACCTCATCAACTAGAGCTGCAACCACTGGTGCTATGTAGGTGACAGACTGCTGCACGCTGATCGTAAGCGACAACTGAGTAACAGGGGTGACAACCTCCTGTCGTTGCTCCCGAACGACATCAACCAATGAACTCATAGTCTGGCGGAAGTCCTGCATCTCTGCCAAAAGTCTATCAATAGTATATGTGTAGGGTTCCTAGGCACACTAATAAGGTCTCACAAGGAATCAACCATGCCAATTTCAAAAATTATCCGTGCCAGCAAACCCTAATACGGATCGTTGACTAGAGTTTTAGGCGAAACATGAAGCTAGTTAACAATTTAACTAAGTGAACGGAAATACAACCTTTGTAGATCCGGTTCTCCACCTCCATAGCTCCATGATGAAGTCCCCTTGCTGTCCAAATCTAATCCCGGGCTCTAGCATCGGCTTCATCGGAGAAATGGGCGGGCTAGGTCATCGACAACGATGCCGAAGATGATCTATGTCGAGGCATCACAAGATCAAGCTCCCACTTCACCAAGTCATGAAACTTGTGAAGAAAACACCCTATACTACTTGGCAAGAGGTAGAGGATGAAGAAATAGGAGGTGGGTTCACTTTAGAATTGGATTTCTCACTCTTTTCATCAAATCACCATTGATGAAAGCTATGTTTTCTTCTTGAAGAAGAACAAGAAGAAGAAGATAATTATTACGATAAGTTAATTTTATCCAAAAGAAAATCAATCCTTATCATAATATGAACCATGGTTATATGTAGAGAATTGACTAAGGTTAGATGAATGGTTAGGGTTAAGGATGAAGACAAAATGGTCACTTTGGTCAAAGCTTCATGAAGCTTCAACAAGCTTCAAGAATGAAAGCAACCATTTTGTTTTCTTATCCCATTTCTTTTTAATCCAAATTAAAAAGATAAATGAATGAATAAATAAAAACCCTAACCATTTACTTAACCAAGGTTTAATTCTTTACACAAACCCTAGCATTCATGTATCATCAAACATGATACAATCAAGTGCATAAAAGTATATCACATATACAACTTGTGCAATGCAAGTGAGAAAATCCATTTAAAGTGAACCAATACTAGTTAATGCAAAGTAATATATCAAATATATAATTATTCATTAAATCATTAAATCAACACTTGATTTAACGATCCGGTCATATCTCATATAACCGACTAGTATCCTATGTATCTGCTTATCGAATCAATCTTTGATTCGATAACTAGGTTATATCGCATACAACCAATTGATACATACATCGCGAGAATGAAATACGGTATCACATACACGCATTATTCTCGGTCCCGCACATATCTCATATGCGCTCCTATTTCGTTTCGCTTGAGCCAGGAAACCTCTGTGTAGGACTCTAAAGACTCGTCAATACGCCGGCAGCAGATGATGATCATATCAAACACCCACAAGCCGCAAGCGGTCTGTTAAACGTAACGGCCACCCGGGTACTGAGCGATCAGAAGATCGACGAGCAAGCCCGCTCACACTCCTGTGAATCCAACCAGTAACACTTACCGTACAGTCCGGTCTGTTCGTCTGATATGTCGCATATCTCGCCTAGGGGTGGTAAACGTCAGACCCCAACAGCTCGATAAGTCGTGTCGATATGAGGTCTATAACAGTTCGAGAAACTGCTGGTAATACTTACCAGTAAATCTCAGCAACCCTGTCCAGGGATTTCCGGTTATAGCCAATCGAACAAAGCGCAACATCAACTCCCTATACCGGGAAAGACGAATCCCCTCCTATCGCTCATTGCCTCCATGTGATTCGGGACTGTACCCAAAAACCACTATTTTGCACGTCCTCTTGGATGTGGTAAGGTGGAAATCAAAGCACAGTGGGAATCACACAAGACTCTATGACGATCTCGGGTCAACAGACTACTCTGTACCAGTGTCACCAGGGAACTGCCATCTGACGTAAGGTATAATACCATCTAGGAGTTCTCGGCGAGTCTGTCCAGTGTACCCAGTCTCCACTGAGCACCCGTATATCATCTCTGATGTCAAACACTAATGGATATGGGATCATCCATCGCCCATCTTCATGGGTCGAGAAGGTATACGCTAGTCTACTCTGGTATATCGATGCCCCGTCTCGATACACCCACGACTAGGGACCTTGAAGGATGTACTTATGGACTACCATGTCCCCACTAGTATGATCTGCATCATAGTCCAGGTAGTCAAGTACACATCCTAAGGGCTTTACCAACATTTAACAGAGAGACAATTAATGTACACGTTAAGGTAAAGAGTAACCAGATAGCATACTATCATGTCGAGCAAGAAAGTCCTCCCTATATATGTCCCAGCATCCACTATAATATACATCCAATGTACAGTAATGGCCTCTAGGGCATACATATAAGTAACAATCTCCCACTTGCACTAGGGCCATCTGATAGCAGTGGTTGTAGTATCTCATACTCAACCATCCCATAAAAGTCTCTCTCTGGGAAAAGGCCTTTGTGAGTGGATCCGTCGTGTTGTCCTCTGAGTCTACTCTCCTAACCTCGATCACCCTGGAGATCAACCATCTCCATGATCAGGTGACACTGCCTTAGAATATGTCTGGATCACTGATGGGACCGGCGTTCCTTGGCATAAGCCACAACTCCATTGTCACACAATGGGAGGAACAAAGTTCATCTCATGAACTAATAATATACACCCAGACAACCTCTTTGGTAGCATCTTTAAGTAGCGATGTATCGTGCTTTTATCGTCTAGTTAGCCACGGTATCTAGCTTGGAACTCTTCTAACATACCGTCCCTTTACTGAGGGTAAAGACAATGCCTGCGACTGACTTTCA
Source organism: Agapanthus africanus (assembly GCA_030015575.1). NCBI lineage: Eukaryota > Viridiplantae > Streptophyta > Magnoliopsida > Asparagales > Amaryllidaceae > Agapanthus > Agapanthus africanus. The sequence continues at coordinate 189,641,507 of JASDDO010000001.1, forward strand.
GTCGTCCTGATCACCCTGGAACCCTTCCAGTGATTCTCCCCAGGATCGATTGATACCATCTCACTACAACTAGTGAGAGTCCTAACATCCAATTAGATCTATCTCATAGATCCAAAACCCAGGATTTAGGAGGTATCACTTTGATCCTATATGGAGAATCCTTGTGATAAGCGGAGATTGACCGAGCGTAGTGTAGGAAACTCCTTCCCTATCAAGAGTATGTCATCCACGTACTCTACGAGGATCGTCACTATACTTCCTACTACCTTTTTGTTTATACAAGGTTCATCTACCATTTTGATGATGTCAAACTTTTTGACTAAGGCATCAAAACAGATGTTCCAACTCCGCGATACCTGCTTTATCCTATAAAGCATCTTGTACACGTTTCCGCTGCTCCCACTGTCTACGAAGCCCTCTGGCTGTGTACTTATAGACGTTCTCTTCTAAAACATCATTTAGAAAAGCAGTCATGGTACCCAACCGCCAGATATCTTAGTCATGGTATGTAGCCGTGGCAAGTAGGATCTGGATGGACTTAAGAATAGCCACTTGAAAAGGTTTCATCATTATCCACGCCTGGTCGATGACGAAAAGCTTTAACAAGTCTAGCTTTGAAAGTCTCAACTTTTCCATCTACACCAAGTAATCTTCTCAAGATATACTTGCTCCTGATGGGGATTTAACCCTTCAGATATAGCAACCAAAGTCCATACTTTGTTGGTGTATAAGGATTCCATCTCAGATCGCTAAGCATCCAGCCATTCTAACAGAGTCACACTCTTGATGGCCAGCTCGAAACTAGTTGGGTCATCATCTCATGATGCAATCCTCGCTCCCACTATCATCGAGAAACCGAAGTATCTCTCAGGTGGGTGAGGAACCCTACTAGATCGGCGGAGAGGCTGAGGTTCGTTGGTTACTATTGAATCCTTTGGTCCTATCAAATCATCATCTGCAGTTTGTATGGCTGGAACCATTCCAGTTCTACATAACAGTATTTGCCTCGAGCTTGTCCGGATTATGCTTTTAGACATAGCCCGGAAAACCCCAAATCTTAACCAACTTAAGATATGGGCTCTTCCCTTTCCATATCACATATGAAGCGGTAGGCAATTGATTTGATTGGAACCCTATTCAATAGGTATGCAACTTGTCAAGCGCATAACTCCCAAAAGGAAATAGGTAACTCAGTAGTACTCATCATAGAGCACACCTTATCATATAGGGTGTGATTGCTCCGCCCCGATATACCATCGTGCTATGGTGTATACGGAGGAGTAATGCTGAGAGAGAATCTCATTCTCCTTTAAAAAAGTTCATAGAATTTCGTGCTCAAGTATTCTCCTCCTTGATCTCATCAAAGGACATAATACTTATACCCGTATTGGTTCTCTACTTCTAACTTATATTCTGTGAATATCTCAAAAGGTTCTGACTTTTGTTTCAACAGGAACATATGTCTGAATCAAAAGAGATCATCAGAGAATTAAATAAAGTATAAAGAACCGGTCTTGGCAAGTGTAGACAGGGGACCTACATACATCAACATGTATCATCCCAAGAGTTCACTAACTCTTTCTCTGTTTCCAATAAACAGAGCTGGTGTCATTATATCTCTGTGACATGACTGGCAAGTTTCACAAGATGTAGATTTAAACTGATTTAAATATGCATCTTCATGTAACTTTAGCTAGTCGGGTCGCATTGATATGACCTAGTCTACAATGCCACAAGAAGGATTCGTTCATTTCTGAACTCTTCCTCTTTCGTGTGTTCTGTATACTAAGAACTGTAGTTTGATTTAGAACATCAATGCTTTTAGATAACGTGCCTGATCCGATCAACTTTTGATATAGGAAATGTTCAAAACATTATCCAACTAGACAAAATTTTATCGTTTCTTTACTAATAAAGAGACAGATATAATTTTGTATATCAGGTTCGGTATCTAATAACATTCATTCAGAATCAATGTATTGGTAATACAGGGTGACAGTGACCAACAGACTTGGCTGCAACACTTGCCCCGTTTTCTGCCTCATGAAACTCATCACCCGTTCTCAGTTCTCTACCTTTCTGTAGCCCTATGTAACAGATTACATATCTGGGATCCTGATCTGGTATCACATACCCAGGACGTAAAGGATACTGAGAAACAGTTCTCTGTAATGAACACACCCGAAGATGATGCATCAACATGCACTCTCTTCGTTTGGGCGGCACGGGAAATCTGGTATTCCCCAATTTCCTGCTCTGTCTTATAACAATTATAAGTTGGAGCGGGACCAACGTTCCCCAGCCCAGTATAACAAGCGGGTTCGGTCAATAATCCGTATTATTATCCTGATTAAGGCGTGATATGGTCGCTACCTGGAGAGAGAGAGAAGAAAACACTCAGCGTATGCTCTTGCAAGATCAGAATGGTTATTATTTTATCTAATCAGGATGGCTCCCACTGTTTTTATCAAATCTTCCTTCAAACCCTAAAAGGAAAGACTAGCCGGGATTAATTACACACTACAAGTTCGCCAATCTTTCAGCCAGGCCAGTGTCGGTACTTTGAGGGAGGTCCCCCGTGCTTTCGCACGAACCTAATTAATGTAAACCTCATTTTTCCAGAGGCGTAACCCCGTTGACACCTTTCTAGACACCTACTTGATCGGCTAATTGTAATGTGTAAAACTCTCCCAGGAGTAACTCTTACTCGCAGCGGGTATCGAGATCCAACTATCTCATAGAAGGTATGCAATCTTATTGCAAATTTCAACACTTGAAATTCCCGATAATATTTTGCCCCTAACGTGCTATGACCTTGACGAAAGCCAACAAACCATAGCCCGCTAGTCAAGTTCAACCCGTACATTTCTTGATTGAATTAAACCCACCCGCACGACCCTTGACGAAAGCCAACAAAGCCGCACGACTACCCTAATCCAATCGCATCGTATGCAGCAGATAAGCAGCATATAGCTACCGCACACTGCACCTTGACGAAAGCCAACAAATGCAGCATGAATACTATATACAACTTATCTGAAATGACGGAGGGCTACGACAGGTTTTTCTGAAAACCTATTGCGTAATGAACTTGATATCGTTGTAGAATCAAATGATTTTAAAATGGAGTGCATTTGAGGCTTTTCTAGTTTTGCTAAAGGAGTCACTCCCGGTGAAGGGATCGTCGGTCCTTTCCTCGTCGAATGAGGTGCGGGATATATCATATATATCACTGTGCAAAGCAAAAACTCTTAAAAGCAATCAAAAGACAAACCGAGTGTGTAGCATCTGCCAGTTATTGCTAAAGGAGTCACTCTCGGTGAAGGGATCTTGGTCCTTTCCTCATCGAATAAGGTGCAGGATATATCATATACACTGCTGTGCAAAGCAAGAACTGTAGCTACCTGTTTTATTTTTGAAATTCAATTCTACAACATCTTTAGGTTTCTTTTACTTTCATTAATCACATTAATGAAGTCCCATCATTTAAATTTACCTAAACATCACAGATAAATACGACGTACACTTATGCCATCCGCATTCGCCTCGATGTCCCCTCGTGCACCGTTAGGTTAGGTAACTAACGGCAGAGCGGGGCAGGGCTAGCGCGGGTGTAAAACATAAGTAACGCCTATATAATATATCATATATACTATATAAAGTATCCATCACAGAACATATCATATGATCACATCACAGATATCGCAGCAGAAGAATCATATAAAATATTGGATATACTAGGACGTCCGTGTTTTCAATACGAGCCAGTATAAAACACGGATTCCACGGTCGCGATGAATAGCCAAACCCACACCCCTAGACCCCTATGAGAGCGGTAAGCAACCCTACCAATTCTAGAGTTAGGAGACCCGGACTCGACTCCTCGAGTTGGTCTCCCACTGGACTCCAGAACCCGGTTACTTGTGCTCCCCTCCTTGGGTCTATCCTAGTGCGGAAAAGTAAATAATATACAAAGGGTGACATCTTCCGCAACCTGGAAGTGCCCCAATAAAAGAATATTACATACAAGTTTTTACATGAATGAAAATGAAAAACACTCATCTCACATAAAAAACCCCGGCTATTCAAACACGACGATCCAATATAACATATCCAGCAACACATAACATCACATGTCATCAACGTAAGTAAATATGCGCATCCCAATTGTCGTTGACATATAGCAACGAAACCGGCGATATCACATATTACACTTACGGTCGCAGAAAAGAAAGTGTAAAACTACAATAGTTGGAATCCGCAACCTCCATAGACATCGCATGCCTAATCAAATGAATTACTTAGACATCGCATGCCTAACAATTATAAACCCCGCGTTTTAGTCTCATTATCGAAAACACTTTTCAATATCAAGTCGGGCAATTCAACAAGATTCCCGACATCCTGATCGAATGCTCGTCGCAAACTTTAGTAGGCGGCCGTACCCCCGACGCCGTCGACGAAGCGCACCAAGGCGGAACACCGCTGCCGCGAGCACCCGAACGGATGCTTTCGGCGACGGGGTTCTCCTACAGTCACTTGGTCGGGGCTATGGGGGCGAGGCTGTCTATTAAGTTTACCCGGCGAGTATCCGCGTACGCTACGTGATTGCGACGAACTTTTGATCACATCAAATTCCGTGGCAACCGATCAAGTGAGACTAAACCGCTAGATTTATAACATTCATTCAGTTATCTCATAACAACTTGTGAATTCCAAATATTGTATCACATTCCGAATAAGATAGAAACTGTTAAACTTTCCGATCGAACAATCGAACACCCAAGTTTTCCCGAAACATCTCAACACATGAAATAAGTTCAAAGACATTCACTTCATGCCTCAGTACCAACGGTCCAGCCGTAGAAGGGTCAAGCCAACGCCTCACATGTGGCACGCCGTACTGCCCCAAACCCTAAGGTTCAAAGGGCAGTTCAAGACGGTCACATAATCGAGTTATGGTTTGTTGTCTTCTAGAGGGACCATCGCGTTACTTGCACTACTTAGAACGTCCTTAAACCACAGAAAAATTCCAAATCCAACACTTGGAATTTTTCCGACAGGGGAAAAGGTGGGTATTTATATCCGGTCGAACTTTTTAACATATTTTAAAATATCCGGAAAGCCACAAAGACAAAGTCTGATAATCCGATCGAATCATCTAAGCTCCAAAACACCCCAGAAAACTCAACTCTTGAGTTCAAATTAAAAATTCTCAGAAAACTCAGCACATGAAAACATGAATTACTGTGCAAAATTCATAAAATAATGTGACAAAATGGGCACGGAACCGCCGCACAAGCCATGCTTGTGCCGCGGTTCCGCCGCGCTTTAGATAAATTAGCCCCATGAATTTCACAGTAATTCAAATAAGACCCTGCTGAATTTTTTAGCAATTTTTAATTCACAAAAATCCAAATTTTCAGAAAATATCCAGAGAGCATTTTAGAGTTAGGGTTTCGGGTTCGTTCGGATTTCAAACGTCGTCTAGACTTCGCCTAAGGCTCTAGCTAGTCTCTGATACCACTGTAGGGTTCCTAGGCACACTAATGAGGTCTCACAAGGCATCAACCATGCCAATTTCAAAAATTATCCGTGCCGGGAAACCCTAATACGGATCGTTGACTAGAGTTTTAGGCGAAACATGAAGCTAGTTAACAATTTAACTAAGTGAACGGAAATACAACCTTTGTAGATCCGGTTCTCCACCTCCATAGCTCCATGATGAAGTCCTCTTGCTGTCCAAATCCAATCCCGGGCTCTAGCGTCGGCTTCATCGGAGAAATGGGCGGGCTAGGTCATCGACAACGATGCCGAAGATGATCTACGTCGAGGCATCACAAGATCAAGCTCCCACTTCACCAAGTCATGAAACTTTTGAAGAAAACACCCTATACTACTTGGCAAGAGGTAGAGGATGAAGAAATAGGAGGTGGGTTCACTTTAGAATTGGATTTCTCACTCTTTTCATCAAATCACCATTGATGAAAGCTAGGTTTTCTTCTTGAAGAAGAACAAGAAGAAGAAGATAATTATTATGATAAGTTAATTTTATCCAAAAGAAAATCAATCCTTATCATAATATGAACCATGGTTACATGTAGAGAATTGACTAAGGTTAGATGAATGGTTAGGGTTAAGGATGAAGACAAAATGGTCACTTTGGTCAAAGCTTCATGAAGCTTCAACAAGCTTCAAGAATGAAAGAAACCATTTTGTTTTCTTATCCCATTTCTTTTTAATCCAAATTAAAAAGATAAATGAATGAATAAATAAAAACCCTAACCATTTACTTAACCAAGGTTTAATTCTTTACACAAACCCTAGCATTCATGTATCATCAAACATGATACAATCAAGTGCACAAAAGTATATCACATATACAACTTGTGCAATGCAAGTGAGAAAATCCATTTAAAGTGAACCAATACTAGTTAATGCAAAGTAATATATCAAATATATAATTATGCATTAAATCATTAAATCAACACTTGATTTAACGATCCGGTCATATCTCATATAACCGACTAGTATCCTATGTATCTGCTTATCGAATCAATCTTTGATTCGATAACTAGGTTATATCGCATACAACCAATTGATACATACATCGCGAGAATGAAATACGGTATCACATACACGCATTATTCTCGGTCCCGCACATATCTCATATGCGCTCCAATTTCGTTTCGCTTGAGCCAGGAAACCTCTGTATAGGACTCTAAAGACTCGTCAATATGCCGGCAGCAGATGATGATCATATCAAACACCCACAAGACGCAAGCGGTCTGTTAAACGTAACGGCCACCCGGGTATTGAGCGATCAGAAGATCGACGAGCAAGCCCGCTCACACTCCTGTGAATCCAACCAGTAACACTTACCGTACAGTCCGGTCTGTTCGTCTGATATGTCGCATATCTCGCCTAGGGGTGGTAAACGTCAGACCCCAACAGCTCGATAAGTCGTGTCGATATGAGGTCTATAACAGTTCGAGAAACTACTGGTAACACTTACCAGTAAATCTCAGCAACCCTGGCCAGGGATTTCTGGTTATAGCCAATCGAACACAGCGCAACATCAACTCCCTATACCGGGAGAGACGAATCCCCTCCTATCGCTCATTGCCTCCATGTGATTCGGGACTGTACCCAAAAACCACCGTTTTACACGCCCTCTTTGACGTGGTAAGGTGGAAATCAAAGCACAGTGGGAATCACACAAGACTCTATGACGATCTCGGGTCAACAGACTACTCTGTACCAGTGTCACCAGAGAACTGCCATCTGACGTAAGGTATAATACCATCTGGGAGTTCTCGGCGAGTCCGTCCAGTGTACCCAGTCTCCACTGAGCACCCGTATATCATCTCTGATGTCAAACACCAATGGATATGGGATCATCCATCGCCCATCTTCATGGGTCGAGAAGGTATACGCTAGTCTACTCTGGTATATCGATGCCCGTCTCGATACACCCACGACTAGGGACCTTGAAGGATGTACTTATGGACTACCATGTCCCCACTAGTATGATCTGCATCATAGTCCAGGTAGTCAAGTACACATCCTAAGGGCTTTACCAACATATAACAGAGAGACAATCAATGTACACGTTAAGGTAAAGAGTAACCAGATAGCATACTATCATGTCGAGCAAGAAAGTCCTCCCTATATATGTCCCAGCATCCATTACAATATACATCCAATGTACAGTAATGGCCTCTAGGGCATACATATAACTAACAATATGTCGTACGCTGATCCGTCTGCACCTGTGCAACTAGAGTGCCATCCTGGTCAGTACTCGTCTCACCCGAGCCAACTCTGACCTCAGCCCTCGCTGCATCACTTTGAGTCCCCATAGTCATTGGCGGCAAGGCTATAAATAGATTTTAGATTCGATGAGAATAAGGTATCGAATCTCAAGGATATGAATCATCAAGGAAGGAATTTCAAGCAAATTGTACTTAGGTCACTTAATGCAAAGTACCGCACCGTGGGTATGCTGCAGACAAACACACACTACGTTACTCTGCTTAAGCTACCTACTCCATCATACTAAGGTCATCCTATACTCCGAAAGGTAAAACTTGGCGCTCTGATACCAACTTTGTCACGACCCAAAATTGGCCCGTGACGGCCCTAATACTACGCAACGCCAAAAGATGTAACGCAGTAAAAGAAAGCCAAAACCCAGAAATCTAAACCAAGAAAATACGGAAAAGATAATATAAGTTTTTGAAACATTTGAAATCGCAACCCAAATTCTTTTAAAGTCCTACTTTCTTTCTTTAAAATTTTGGCAACACCCCCTTTTTGTAAAAACTAGCCAAGATGAATACAATACAAATATACGACGCCGTAACGAAGAAATAAAGACAATAGAGAGAAAGCTGTATATAAAAGACAACAAATCCACAAATAATATACAATATCGTCCTCACCAAGTCTCTAAGTCAACAACATACTAGTAGATGGAGAGTACAAAATACAACGAATGTATAATATGAAATACAGATAATCATCCAACCCACCTAAGCAAAATAGTACTGTGAGCTGATGCGGTATCCATAGCAAAAGAGGATAGATGAATAGCTGAATAGCATGCCTCGACTACTCTGGGGAACAATCTGAAACACCTGTGGCACAACGTGTTAGGTCCACGTTACCTCTCCCGGTACTTTCGGGGTTGCGGAAACGGTAAAACAAAATTTTTTCTAAACTTGGTAACATGGACCGTAAAAGCCGGATCTTTGCTAAACAATACACTAGCATCCTAACTAGAGATCTATCTACTCGGTTAGGGGTTATACCTCAACTTGAACTCCTTCACTTCTTGTTGTTCTTCTCCTTGCTTGCTCCGAGGCTTGATCCGGACTTTGGTCACCTCCGCGACCTCTTCAACTTGGACTCTTTCTCTTCTTGTTGTTCTTCTCCTTGCTTGCTCCGAGGCTTGATCCGGACTTTGGTCACCTCCGCGACCTCCTTGAGTCGAAGACGATCCACCCGAGAGATGTACACCGGGCTCCACCTCGAGCCGAGGTAACTAGGGCAAAGAGATAGCTAATCTAGAAACCCTAGGTTGTGTAGAAGTGATCAATGGATGGTTTTGTCTTTGTGGGATCTTTATCTCTCAACACATGAGATCAAAAGATGAATCAAGAGGAGGAAGAAGAAGGAGGAGCAACAACCATGGTTCATATCTTTTTCTTCTCACTTGAAAAAACAAGAGAGAGAATGAGAAAGAAATTATGATACAAAGAAAAGTAACCATGGTTGCAATAATGTAAAAACAACATCATTACTAATCCCATCAAGATAAAGTTTGATGGCTACATTGAAATGACCATTATCATAATCCAAAAGGAAAAAGAAAAAGAAAAGAAGAGTGTAGATCCCTCTTGAAAGTCAATGGTCAACACGGTCAACCGGTCAACAAAGTCAAGAGAGGTCAACGGGGTCAAATGGTCAATGCAATTAGCCATCATAAAATTATCACTAAAAGGATTAGTAAATGATGTCCGCGGCTCACAATGGTTTTGACTAAACGAACTGTCAAAAACCCTAATGAGCCTGCCACATAACGGTTTTGGTCGAACCAACTGCCAAAACCCTAATGAGGCACCTCCTCCTTCATCGCTCCGGAAAACTGTGCATACACACCTGCATCCGTATTCCGTAGAATGCGGATGCACAGAAGACAAAACAAATCCATCCGTGCAATACTAGGATCCGGCTTAAACCAAAGCCCACTAGTATTGCCTGCCCGAACACCACACGCATACAAGTATACGTAAGTGATCGCAGCCCTGCCGCAAAACCATACGGCCTCTAAACATTTCGCTCAGTGCAGGGAAACTCTCTGTGTGGGACTCTAAAGACTCGACACTACGCTGGTAGTGGGTTTAACTACAGACCGCAAGCGGCACTAGCAGTACGTAACGGTCCCCAGGTAGATGTCGATAAGAAGGCCGATGAGGTAAACCCATCCGAACTCCTACTGAGCCTGTATGTGACAATCTCCGTACAGTCCAGTCTATTCGTCTGATACATCGCATGGCGGACCTAGGCGGGCGGTAAACGTCAGTCCCCTAATAGCGGTACAAGTCGTGTCGGAGTGAAGCCCAGAATACCCTAAGATGACACTGGAAACCTACCAGTATATCTCGTTTGCCCTGGCCAGGGACTACTCGTGTAATGGCTCTCCTAGACACAGCGCGATGTCAACCCCCAATATCGGGAGAGGCGAATCCTGTCTAACCGTCACTGCCTCCAAGTGCTTCGGGACTGCTCCCAACTACTACCTGTTTGCACGACTCAGTAGAGCCGTCGTAGGGTAGTAATTAAAGAACAGTGGGAACACACTCGAGGCGAAGTGACAGTGTCAAGTCAGCGGACTAAGCTGTACTCATGTCACCTGGGAACTGATAACTGACGATAGGTATAATACCAACCATCAGTTCCCGACGAGTCCTGTCCAGTGTACTCGTAACCTAACGAGCACCCGCATACTATCTCAAGTACGACATACTGACGGCTGTGGGACAGACCGTCTCCCGTGCTGGGATGAGAAGCGCATACGCTAGTCTACTCCGGAGTATCGATGCCCTGTCTCGATAATCCCACGACTAGGGACGTGTATAAGGATGTGCTTATGGATTACCCAGCCCCACGAGTGTGATCGCCATCACAACGCCGGTAATCAAGCAAAGATCCTAAGGGCTCTACTAATGCGTATAGGTGATACAATAAAGAAACACACATGTACACATTAAAGCAGAGACAAACCAAGTAGCATACTACTATATTGAGCAAGAATGTCTATACAACTGTGAATATCCCAAGCTTCCATCAAGTAATATACATACTAGTATGATACAGTAATGGCCTCTAGGGCATATACACTTACAATCTCCCACTTGTACTAAGGCCATGTACTGGCGTATCGAAGACCTATCATCTCGATCAGCCGCTCGAACTGAGTCTGGGGTAAGGCCTTCGTGAATGGATCCGCCGTGTTGTCTTTTGTGTCCACTCTCCGCACCTCGATCTCCTAGCGATCAATGATCTCCCTGATCAGGTGATACCGCCTTAAGATGTGCCTGGATTTCTGATGGGACCGTGGTTCCTTCGCTAAAGCTATAGCCCCATTGTTATCGCAATACAAAGGTATTGGGTCAACAATAGACGGAACCACTTGAAGTTCACTAATGAACTTCTTCATCCAGACCGCCTCTTTTGCGGCATCGCTTGCAGCAATGTATTCAGCCTCCATCGTCGAGTCTGCGACGGTATCCTGTTTGGAACTCCTCCAACATACCGCCCCTCCGTTGAGGGTAAACACAAAACCCGAGACAGACTTGCTGTCATCTTTGTCACTCTGGAAGCTTGAATCGGTAAAGGACTCGACCCTGAGGTCTCCATTACCGTAAACCAGGAACATCTCCTTAGTCCTTCTCAGGTACTTGAGAATGTTCTTCACTGCTGTCCAGTGGTCCATCCCTGGGTCTGACTGATACCGGCTTACCGCGCTCAGCGCGTAAGCTACATCTGGTCTTGTACATAGCATCACATACATTATAGATCCTACCGCCGAAGCATAGGGTATAGTGCTCATGCGAACCCTCTCCTCGTCAGTCTTAGGAGACATATTCTTGGAGAGGGTAATTCCGTGCAATGCGGGTATGCTACCGCGCTTGGAATCCTCCATACTAAATCTCTTTAGTACGGTCTCTATGTACCTAGACTGCGAAAGACCCAGCAGTCTCTTGGATTTATCTCTATAGATCTTGATCCCCAGAATGTACGAGGCATCACCCAGGTCCTTCATGGAGAACCTTTGTGACAAAAATAGCTTGACCGATTGCAGCATAGGAATGTCATTTCCTATCAAAAGAATGTCGTCCACGTACAAGACTAGGAATACGACAGTTCGTCCTACAATCTTCTTATAAACACAGGGTTCATCTTCGTTCTTGATGAAATCAAATTCCTTGATTGCCTCATCAAAACAGATGTTCCAGCTCCACGATGCCTGCTTTAATCCATAAATGGATTTAAGCAACTTGCACACCTTCCCGCTGCTCCCACTGTCTATGAAACCTTCTGGTTGATCCATGTAAACGCACTCTTCCAAACAACCATTTAGGAAAGCCGTTTTAATATCCATCTGCCAGATTTCATAGTCATGGAAGGCAGCAATGGCAAGTAAGATCCGAATGGATTTGAGCATAGCCACCGGAGAAAAAGTTTCGTCATAGTCCAAACCAGGTCTTTGATGAAAACCTTTTGCAACGAGTCTAGCCTTATAGGTTTCCACCTGCCCATCTACACCAAGTTTCCTTTTGTAGATCCATTTGCATCCAACGGGTTTTACCCCAGGTGGAGCTATATCCAAGGTCCACACTTCATTGGCGTACATGGACTCCATTTCGGATTGCATTGCTTCCTGCCACTTATCAGAGTCCCTACTGATAATGGCCTGCCTGAAACTGGTTGGGTCATCTTCTTCCAAGATGCAATCCTCTCGATCCCCGTCAATGAGAAAACCGTAGTATCTCTCGGGCGGACGAGAAATCCTACCAGATCTGCGGAGTGGCTGAGGTTCGTCTGGGGTTATTGAAACCTGAGGTTCTGTCAAATTTTCAGTTTCAGTTTGTGGTCGCTGAATTTCTTCCAATTCTACCGTGCTCCCACTAATTTCTTTTGCAAGAAACTCCGTTTCTAAGAAAACGGCATGCTGAGCAACAAACACCTTCTGTTCCTCGGTGTGGTAGAATAGATATCCATAACCATTCTTTGGATATCCCACAAACTTACATAAAACTGACCGTGCCTCTAGTTTATCCGGTTTATGCAGTTTAACATAAGCCGGACAACCCCATATCTTAAATCTTTTAAGATATGGCCTTTTTCCATTCCATATCTTGAATGGAGTCTTAGGCACTGATTTAGACGGAACATCATTCAATAGATATGCTGCTGTCAATAGCGCATGTCCCCAAAATGAAAGAGGCAACTCGGCATTACTCATCATGGAGCGAACCATATCCAGAAGGGTACGATTCCTCCTCTCCGATACACCGTTGTGCTGTGGTGTATAAGGAGGAGTAAGCTGAGAGAGAATACCATTCTCTTTTAAGTAATCTAGGAATTCCGTGCTTAAGTACTCCCCTCCTCTATCAGACCGGAGGATCTTGATACTTTTGCCAGTCTGGTTCTCTACTTCGTTTCTGAATTCCTTGAATTTCTCAAAAGCTTCAGATTTGTGTTTCATCAGATACACATATCCGAACCTAGAGAGATCGTCAGTGAATGTGATGAAGTAGGAGAACCCACCCCTTGCATGTATAGACATCGGACCACATACATCACTATGTACGAGTTCCAAGAGCTCTGCTGCTCTTTCTCCATGTCCGGTGAACGGAGATTTGGTCATCTTCCCTTTGAGACAAGACTGACAAGTTTCATAAGATGAAAACTCGAACGCATTCAAGAGTCCATCTTTATGCAACTTACTCAGTCTTTTCTCTCCGATATGACCAAGTCTACAATGCCACAAGTAGGATTCATTCGTATCTGAATTCTTCCTCTTGCGTGTGTTTTGTACATTGAGAACTGTATTCTGATTTAGAATGTAGATACCATTACACAGTGTACCCTCTGCAACCAGTACCTTATGAAGGTAAATGTTCATGATATTCTTGTCAAGAACAAAGTTATATCCATCTTTATCGAGTAAAGAAACTGATATGATGTTGCAAACCATGGAGGGTACATAGTAGCAATCGTTCAAAATCATAGTCTTGCCATTAGGAAATACTAGGTGATATTCACCGACGGCTACCGCATTAACTTGTGCTCCGTTCGCTACTCTGAGCGACATATCACCCGGTGCAACTTTCCTACTTTTTCTCAGTCCCTGCAATAAATTACAGATATGAGATCCTGATTCGGTATCAAGTACCCAGGAGGTAGGGCTGACCGTAAAACAGTTCTCAATTACAAGAACACCTGAAGTAGATGCAAAACCATGCTTCTTCTTCAACTGGGTATCCTGGAAATCCATACAATCCCCTTTCCCATTCTCATATTCATGACTGTTGCCACAAGTTAGACCTGAACCAACGTTCCCCAGTCTCGAATAAGAATTCGGATCGGTCAAGCGATACATTTTATTATCTTGATTAGGGCGTGAAATGGTTGCTACCTGGAGAGAGAGGAAAGAAACACTCAGCAGGCGCTCTTGCAAGATTAGATTGGTTTATTAGTTTATCTAACCAGGATGTCTCCCACTGTTTCCTCAAATTCTTCTTAAAACTTTTAAAAGAAGAACTAGTCGGGATTTAATTTACGTCACAATACTTGCTTAACCTTTCAGCCAGACTAGTGTCGGTACTTCGAGGGAGGTTTTCCAACGCTTTCGCGAAGTTCTTTAATTTAAGAACCTCTTTTCCCTGGGGGCGTAACCCCGCTAACACCTTTCTAGACACCTACTAGGTTTATAGCATTGATTGTTAAGTGAAACAATCTCCCGAGAGTAATCCAACTCATTAGCGGGATCGGGATCCAACTATCATTGTGTGATGACCTAGATGGAATCCACTCTAGTCACTACACTCCAGAAGTTATGCTAAATCTGCAAGTTTCAGTTCTTTTGAAACTCCCGATGTGGTGTTTGCCCCTTACGGTTTATGACCTTGACTAGGTCAACAAGCCACAAACCGTTAGTCAAGATCTACCCGTCATTATCCTGACTGCATTAGACCAACCCATACGTGCCCTTGACTAGGTCAACAAGGCCGTACGACTGTCCTAACCAATCACATTTGCAATCCACAGAAAAATATCATTCAGCTACCGTTCACTACGCCTTGACTAGGTCAACAAACGCAGTACGAATACTAAATAATATTAATCTGAAACGACGGAGGGCTACGACTGGGTTTTTGGAGAAAAACCCGTTAACGTAATGAACTTGATATCGTTGAAGGAACGTGATTGCCTTTTTGAAAATATAGTGGCGAAACTTTTTGCTAAAGAGGTCACTCCCTGTGAAGGGATCTCGGCTCTTTCCTCGTTGAGTGAGGTGCTGGGCATTCATAAGACGAATACCTTGATGCAAAGCAAGAATAATCGACTATAGTGAAGTTATTACTCTGACGCAAACTTTTGTCCAAGGGGTCACTCCCGATGAGGGGATCTCGGCCCTTGCCTCGTCGACTGAGGTGCTGGGCATTCATAACCGAATACCGCGATGCAAAACAAAAAATGAACGTCCTTGCAATAACAGCTTTTTGAAAAACTTGTTCCAACAACGTCTTTTAGGTTTATTTTCTTGCATTAGTTCTTTTAATGCATCCCATCATTTAAATCCTACCATTGCAGAAAACAACCAAAATATGACGTACGCTTATGCCATTCGCATTCGCCACGGGGCCCCGTCATCACCCGTTAGGTTACTTAACTAACGACAGAGCGGGGGCTGGGCTAGCGCGGCTGTAAAACATAAGCAACGCCTAAATAGTTATTATATATAGATATATAGCAATGATAGACAATCCAGATCACAGATGAACACTTTGGATATACTAGGAACCCGCGATTCGTTCGAGCCTGCAACGAAAAGCGGATTACACGGTCGCGATGAATAGCCAATACCCCACCCAAGACCCCTACGGGTGCGGCAAACTACCCGCCAAGTACCCGAAGCGAAGCAACCTCCCTCAACGCCGTGAGTAGGCCACTCGGCACTTCGAGATACCCGGTAGTTTGTGCACCCCCTCCATGGGTCTATCCTAGGAGCAAAAACAGTAAAAAGAATTATGCAATGACGGCTACAACCCCGATCCGGTTGTGCGGCCATACAAATAATATTACATCAATTTACAAATTTATTACATGAATGAAAGAAAAAGAAACTCTCATCTCACATCCACCCCGGCTATTCATCCGCGACAATCCAACGAGTTCATATACACAAACCATCAACAACACAGATCACAGATATGTATAACCCCCACTAATCGACGTATAGCGATTAGTGGACGTTCAATACACATATAACATTACAGATATAACCATTAGCCAAAGTCTACAGAACATCGACCAAAAATACGGATTTTTGAGCCCCAAAAACAAATTTTGCTTTCTGGAAAATCTGGGCAGAAATGTCATATACCAAAAATCCCAAAAACCCACCAGAAACAAACTGCAACAAAAATGATCCACGGCCGAGTCAACTCGGCCGCGGTTCCGCGGCAGAAGCAAGCTTCGGCTGCGGTTCCGCGGCAGAAGCAAGCTTCTACCGCGGAACCGCGGTGAGTTGGTCGACTCGTGCGATCATTTTTCTTGCATGTTCTAAGAAAAGCCTGAGCCGATTTTTAGTGTATAATTTATTGCTTTTGGAACAGATCTGAAAATCGGCAGAAACTGAATTTTTCGGGGTGGTTTTGCGGTTTTTCGTCCGGTCGATATTCTAAATACTTTGCTAACATGCAAGGGTGTGTTTAGTTTGGCTCTGATACCACTGTTAGGTCCACGTTACCTCTCCCAGTACTTTCGGGGTTGCGGAAACGGTAAAACAATTTTTTTTCTAAACATGGTAACATGGACCGTAAAAGCCGGATCTTTGCTAAACAATACACTAGCATCCTAACTAAAGATCTATCTACTCGGTTAGGGGTTATACCTCAACTTGAACTCCTTCACTTCTTGTTGTTCTTCTCCTTGCTTGCTCTGAGGCTTGATCCGGACTTTGGTCACCTCCGCGACCTTTTCAACTTGGACTCTTTCTCTTCTTGTTGTTCTTCTCCTTGCTTGCTCCGAGGCTTGATCCGGACTTTGGTCACCTCCGCGACCTCCTTGAGTCGAAGACGATCCACCCGAGAGATGTACACCGGGCTCCACCTCGAGCCGAGGTAACTAGGGCAAAGAGATAGCTAATCTAGAAACCCTAGGTTGTGTAGAAGTGATCAATGGATGGTTTTGTCTTTGTGGGATCTTTATCTCTCAACACATGAGATCAAAAGATGAATCAAGAGGAGGAAGAAGAAGGAGGAGCAACAACCATGGTTCATATCTTTTTCTTCTCACTTGAAAAAACAAGAGAGAGAATGAGAAAGAAATTATGATACAAAGAAAATTAACCATGGTTGCAATAATGTAAAAACAACATCATTACTAATCCCATCAAGATAAAGTTTGATGGCTACATTGAAATGACCATTATCATAATCCAAAAGGAAAAAGAAAAAGAAAAGAAGAGTGTAGATCCCTCTTGAAAGTCAATGGTCAACACGGTCAACCGGTCAACAAAGTCAAAAGAGGTCAACGGGGTCAAATGGTCAATGCAATTAGCTATCATAAAATTATCACTAAAAGGATTAGTAAATGATGTCCGCGGCTCACAATGGTTTTGACCAAACGAACTGTCAAAAACCCTAATGAGCCTGCCACATAACGGTTTTGGCCGAACCAACTGCCAAAACCCTAATGAGGCACCTCCTCCTTCATCGCTCCGGAAAACTGTGCATACACACCTGCATCCGTATTCCGTAGAATGCGGATGCACAGAAGACAAAACAAATCCATCCGTGCAATACCAGGATCCGGCTTAAACCAAAGCCCACTAGTATTGCCTGCCCGAACACCACACGCATACAAGTATACGTAAGTGATCGCAGCCCTGCCGCAAAACCATACGGCCTCTACACGTTTCGCTCAGTGCAGGGAAACTCTCTGTGTGGGACTCTAAAGACTCGACACTACGCTGGCAGTGGGTTTAACCACAGACCGCAAGCGGCACTAGCAGTACGTAACGGTCCCCAGGTAGATGTCGATAAGAAGGCCGATGAGGTAAACCCATCCGAACTCCTACTGAGCCTGTATGTGACAATCTCCGTACAGTCCGGTCTGTTCGTCTGATACATCGCATGGCGGGCCTATGGGGGCGGTAAACGTCAGTCCCCTAATAGCGGTACAAGTCGTGTCGGAGTGAAGCCCAGAACACCCTGAGATGACACTGGAAACCTACCAGTATATCTCGTTTGCCCTGGCCAGGGACTACTCGTGTAATGGCTCTCCTAGACACAGCGCGATGTCAACCCCCAATATCGGGAGAGGCGAATCCTGTCTAACCGTCACTGCCTCCAAGTGCTTCGGGACTGCTCCTAACTACTACCTGTTTGCATGACTCAGTAGAGCCGTGGTGGGTAGTAATCAAAGAACAGTGGGAACACACTCGAGGCGAAGTGACAGTGTCAAGTCAGCGGACTAAGCTGTACTCATGTCACCTGGGAACTGATAACTGATGATAGGTATAATACCAACCATCAGTTCCCGACGAGTCCTGTCCAGTGTACTCGTAACCTAACGAGGACCCGCATACTATCTCAAGTACGACATACTGACGGCTGTGGGACAGACCGTCTCCCGTGCTGGGATGAGAAGCGCATACGCTAGTCTACTCTGGAGGATCGATGCCCTGTCTCAATAATCCCACGACTAGGGACGTGTATAAGGATGTGCTTGTGGATTACCCAGCCCCACGAGTGTGATCGCCATCACAACGCCGGTAATCAAGCAAAGATCCTAAGGGCTCTACTAATGCGTATAGGTGATACAATAAAGAAACACACATGTACACATTAAAGCAGAGACAAACCAAGTAGAATACTACTATATTGAGCAAGAATGTCTATACAACTGTGAATATCCCAAGTTTCCATCAAGTAATATACATACTACTATGATACAGTAATGGTCTCTAGGGCATATTCACTAACACAACGGGGGGGGGGTAAGTTGCCAACTCATGAATAGTAGATAACATATGCAGGTAATCGCAGGAATGTACGTACAGCATGAATCTAAGATATGCGATTACAGTAATAACATGTCATGCAAATGCTGAATAAAGGAAAGTACACTAGCAGGTACAATCAATATGTGAAGCAATAGTAACATGACAATAGTATGCAATAACCATGCAATAGGGATATGAGAATGTAGATATGCAGCTGTCATAAGGGTACACTAACAGGTACTACCAATATATGAAACTGTGCATAAAATAGATAAGTGTGAGGTATAGGGTGGAATATGTCATTTCCACGGAAACCTGTCATCGTGGCATGATCACAATCCATCAAGACAATCAATCCACAATTCCTCAAATCAGCCCCCAAGTTGGGCTCTCATATCATATAAGTCTCACATCTCCTTAATGTACAATATCGAATAGCTCTCCTATATCTCGAGTGTACAAATCAACAATCTCTTTCATATCTAATATCCAATCTCAATGAATCACCTATATCCCAAATCGAATCTTAAGTAAATTTCTAACATCCTAAAAATATATATATATATACACAGAAATAAATATGATGGGGGCAATACACATATATTAGCGTCCCATTCCACTAATATTGGTATAAGGGTATATATAACAACGGCTAAATCCCCTGTTATATATACAAAGGTATTAAAGAAATATCATGAAAACAATGTGCCAAGCATCGACACAGAAATCCTGATAGGTACGTATCATACGCTGTCCCGAAAGCACGAGTGCTTAGCTCTGACCCTCGCCTTTCGACGTATGCATACGTGCATGACTCCCAACGGTGTCTCCATGACCCCCCACCGAGTCATCAGTACTGTCACCGGTAGGTACTAGCCCGCCTCCAGGCTCAATCGGCAAAATCCATCGATCTTCTTGTCGAGGGGAACCATACCGGGCCCCACCATGTACCCTTTACGGCCTCGACGCTTCCTCGTAGGGGTATATATAAAATCAGCACCGATAAAACCCATGGTGGATGCGCAAATATCATATCAAGGAAACCGGGTTTTTCAATGTATGCATAATTTCATGAACTCCCGCAGTTCCCAAATCCAGAAATCATCATGTGAAATCCAAATAACAATGCGCAAATCTAGGAATAAATATATACGATATATCTGAAATGCGAGCATATAAATGAGAATATGTAGCTGAAACCAGATGTATGCGAAACCAATAAGGTAAAGCTAAGTAACATCAGTAAGGGTAAATATGTAACATCAACTGAATATGTGTGTAGCATACAGGTGTAGTAATATATAGATATCTACCTATAAGAACTGATGTCGTATAGCCCCCTGGGTATAAGCAAAACATGTAGGATATCCCCCCGGTATAAGTAAAATATGTACAAGGTATACCTGTAGCTGTATCGCAAGATGTATCTGTACCCATCACTATAGGTATGATACACTATAGGTATACCGATAAGCTAGATGTCATGTGTGATAAGCAATGGTATCTATAATGGTTAGTGTGTGACTTGGCAATTATTGACGGTGTGTGTGTAGCATACAATCCGTGCTCGTGCAACATGAACCGTCAATAATGTGTGCAGTGCCCTACGGCTACTAGTCACAGTACAACTATATCAAAGTCAAATAGGGTAAAGGCGCAATTCTAACAATGACGTAGAATATGCGACAAGTATTGAATCCTAGCCCAGACGCATAACGCCATGCGGACGATTCCCCTGTAGATGTTAAATCTACTCACCTACGCTCCACGCTAGGTGAATCCTACCACACGTCTCCCTCGGTAGCAGTGTCAGTAGTCCCTGCCTGCAAACCTGCAAATAAGACATGGAAATCATATATAAGCCAAATATTCCGCAAAACGCGATACCGAACCAAAACGAGAAACTCGCGTCGCGAACTGAAAGCGCGTGTGCACGATATGCTAAAACGTGTGTATACGCGTCTAAAACTATCGCGACACGCCGCGATATGCTGGATCACAGAACCCTCTCACGTATCGCGCGTATCGTGCAAACACAACGAACTAGAAATACGGTATTTGATCTCAGATTTTCCTACAGGTCAAATATCACAAAACTAAACATGCCAAAACAGTACAAAGCATAGCAGACTACAGTACCCAAAACCCCAAGACCCAACCCCTCTTCCTGGCCACAATTTGCGGCCAGATAGAATAAATCTGTGGCCAAGTTTTGGGATGGGTGGCTCGTGTTCTGGTGGTGGTATCTAGACCTAGTGTACATGTTCCAGTTTTCTCAATTTTAACCTGAAGGTCCCGGGTCAAAAGCAGATCACAGATTGCCAATATATCGTATAAAAACGACAATTTGCACTAAAAAGGAAACCCTATGGTATTTTAGTGTAATCCAGGGAAATTCTCAGTTAAAGTGACCTTAATAACACTAAAATAGGTAGGGTTTACCAATACAATCATCAATTATCCATAAGTCCACACGAAACACCATAATTAGCACTAAACTAGCTATTTAACACTAATCGAAGCTAATCGATGCACAACTTAAGCAACTAGGGGATTGGGTTAGGAAGTATACCCAAAAGAACCCTAGAAGGCAGGTGAAGAAGTGAATGGGGGAAGAAGAGCTTCTGCAAGTGCTGGGGTCCCTGTTGCTGCTGTTGCTGCTGCTTGCCTCTGCTGCTGCTGCTCTCTGCTATTGCTGAAGATGATGATGCTGTTGCTGATGATGATGATGCTGGAGCTGCTGCTGCCTCTGGTGCTGGTAAGTATGTGTGTGTGTTTGAGAGTGAGAGAATGAGAACAATGTGTGAGAATAAGAGAATGCAAACAACCCCCCCTTCTCACTCTCTCTCACTTCATTAATGAGGCATGGCTCTCTCTCCATGTAGCACCATACCCTCTCCCTCTCACAAAGTCAACATTTCTTACCAAAATAAAACCCTTTTGCAAATTCATTTTCCATTTTTAAAAGAACAACCATAGCACTTAAACAAAACATAAAACTAACTTAAGACAAATAGTTAGTTAACCATGATTGCTAATCATGGTTAAACCCCCAAAACAACCCTAGTTATCATGCACAAGTGTGTGCAAGCCTAGGAAAAATCTAATAAAATACTCAATAAATAGGATAAAATATTTGAAACTTAATTTGGTAAACTTTTTATTAAAACTATACATAAAAATATAATTAACCACAAAACAAATCTAAGGTGTTACACTACCGTACAGTCCGGTCTCTTCGTCAGATATGCTGCATATCGAGTCTAGGGATGGTAACGTCGACCCTAATAACTCAATAAGTCGTGTCGATGAATGGTCTATAACAGATCGAGAAACTACTAATAACACTTATCAGTAAACCCTGGCCAGGGACTTACTGATATAGCCAAACGAGCACAGCACAACATCAACTCCCAATACCGGGAGAGACGAAACCCCTCTTATCGCTCATCGTCTCCATGTGTCTCGGGACTGTACCCAAAAGCCACCTGTTTGTATGACTCAGTAGAGCCATGGTAGGGTGGTAATCAAAGTACAGTAGGAGAACACACAAGAATCTATGACGATCTCGGGTCTACAGACTAACCTATACCAGTGTCACCTGAGAACTGCTATCCGACGATAGATATAATACCATATAGGAGTTCTCGGTGAGTCCGTCCAGTGTACCCAGTCTCCACTGAGCACCCGCATATGATCTCGATGTCAAACATCAATGGATGTGGGAACATCCATCACCCATCATATGGGTCTAGTATCATATACGCTAGTTTACTCTAGTATATCGATGCCCCATCTCGATACACCTACGACTAGGGACATTTCAGGATATGCTTATAAACTACAGACGTCCCACTAGTATGATCTCCATCATAATCACAATAGTCAAGCAAATATCCTTAGGGCTTTATCAACATGTGTAAATGAATAAAAACATGATCAAGTCAACATGTAAGATAAAGAAGAACCAGATACCTTACTATCATGTCGAGCAAGAATGTCATCTGTATATATATATATATACATGTATAAATACATCCACTATCATATAATGGCCTCTAGGGCATACATATATCCAACAATCTCCCACTTGCACTAAGGCCAGTTATTGGCGTATCTCATACCCAACATCTCAAAAAGTCGCTCATGCTACGGCTGAGGGAGGGCCTTGGTGAGTGGATCCGCAGTGTTATTCTTTATGTCTACTCTCCTAATCTCGATCTCGCGGCGATCTACAATCTCCTGGATCAAATGAAAGCATCTAAGGATGTTTCTGGACCGCTGATGGGACCTAGGCTCCTTGGCTAACGCCATAGCCCCATTATTATCACAATACAATGGTATTGGATCAATAATGGTTGGAACTACTCCTAGCTCCGAGACGAACTTCCTTATCCAGACGGCTTCCTTAGCGGCATCATTCGCAGCAATGTACTCAGCTTCCATCGTAGAGTCTGCAACGGTATCCTGTTTGGAACTCTTCCAACTTACCGCCCCTCCATTGAGGGTAAATACAAACCCAGAGATAGATTTGCTGTTGTCCTTATCACTTTGGAAGGTCGAATCGGTAAAGACCTCCATTTGGAGATCTCCATTACCATACACCAAGAACAATTCTTTAGTTCTTCGCAAGTACTTAAGAATGTTCTTCATAGCTATCCAGTGATTCTCCCCTGGGTTGGATTGTGTAACATTTCAGAAAAATAAAATATTATTTTTGGGAATTTTTATAATTAAATAATATTATATTGAATATTTTAATAAGGCGGTATAATTAAATACCGATAAATTGGGAAATTTGGAAAATTATGGAAATTTCTGAAATGAGGGTGCTTTATTGGATTTAAGCAAATTATGTAATTTTATGAGTTATTATACACTATTTTAATGCTAATCGCGGTTAAATATCGCTAATCGCGAATTAAGCTTGTTTTGTGCAAAACATGCACCATGTCACCTTTACAAACATTTGTTACATTTTTCCTATCATGTGTTTTCCTTTTTCATGTATGGTTTTGTTTTGTTAAGAATAGAAAAGAAAAGGGAAGAAAATGAAAGAAAAGAAAATGAATAAAGAAAGAGAGGCATGGGGCATTGATTAGGCATGTGGGGCTTGACTTTGGCTCTCTCTATCTCTCCCCCCTCACTTCCCTCCTTGCTCAGCAGCAGCCCCATCTCCAGTAGCATCCCTCTCTCTTCATCTCCTCTTCACCATCACAAACAACCTTAAAACAACAGCCAAAACATCATCTCCTCTTCACAAAATTTGTGCACAAGCTCACAAGCTACACTTTGGACCAAGAAAGTTTACATTTTTGTGCTTTAGGGGTTTCATTAGTACCAAATGAGGTAAATTCTGAACCTTTAGTGTAGAATTTGGTTTACTTTATCTTCTATGCATATTTAGAAATGATTAGGCGATATTTAGCGAGGTTTGGAAATTCCTAGAAAAGGGTTTGAATTGATTCCAAAAGCGTAATTGAGATTAGTAGAGGCTATACAACCCCTGTTGTGATGATATAGTGGACTATACTTAAGACTAAAACCCCAAATACGAAGTTTGAAATTCTGCAGATACGGAAATTGTGGAAATTGCGATGAGAAAATTGAATCTGCTAACATTCGGAGACCTGAAAAATTATTTAGCAAGCACTGAGAGATAAACAGGCACCATGAAAGCTTTACCCAAGACTAGAGACCCCACCTCCACCTTTGGGCCGCGGATTTATTCCATCTGGCCGTAATTTGAGGCCAGGGTGGGTTGGATTTGGTTCGTGCTTCGTCTGTAGCTCCATCTCCAGTTAATTAGACCCCTCTGTATGCAAAATTGGCTAATTTTAGTTAGGGTAAAATCTGGGACCATTTTCATGAGTTGCTGTTTTGATTCAGAGTTATATTTTTCGTATTTTGGATTTTGGATTTTAGTATTTGTGTTTTACCTCGATCACTTGACGGTTGTACGACGATATCGAGGGTGGTTTGGTGGTTTTGAAGGCGTAGTCCATAGGTTCTAACCTATAGGCTTTTAGCGTGTCGTTTTGGTTTTGAATTGGGTTTTAATGCGGCACGATACGTTATGATGTGTAGGTACCCCCGCGAGGACTTTGAGACGATAAGCAAGCACATGGTGACTTTGGCAACGGCAAGCGAAGAGCAAGGTGTGTAGATACATATCTACGGGGGAAGTCGGGTGGATGGCGTATAGCACCCCCGAAGTTCGTAGTGTAGTTAATGATATGTTATATATTTACATATGTGTTATGAAATTGGATGATAGTGTCATGGTTCATTTCTTAGTCGCGAACCATAGAATAGGTATGCACACACGTACACACACCCTTGCATGCATTATTATTATTACTTGTGCGTATATGGGGATATGCATATATATATATACACGCATAGGTATGAGACTATGTGTGTGTGTGTGTGTGTGTGTGTGTGTGTGTGTGTATACGTATACCTACACATGGATGATGAGGATTGTACATGGTATTTAGAGATGAGTCGATGAGATTGGGCATGGTGCCACGAGTTCGGTGATATGATGTGGTTCGTATTAGGAGATACGACATGAGATTTTAGCGGGCCTTTAGGCGTGTGTTTTCATACATGCATATATATGCAGATGGTATCAGTTTGTACTAAACTTAGATCAGTACCCCAGTTCATGAGATAAGATGATAAGGATACCAGATAAATGATGAGATGAATGTGATGTTTGACCCGTACCCAGATTGGGATGCCGTGCGACGGATTTACGTACGAGCTATATATTGATGATTGATCTGCACTCTTGACTCGAGAATGTCATGTTAATTATTATATCATATGTGATACTATTAAGGCGAGATCACCGACTATTATATATGTATATATATCGACTCAGATTTAGGTGGTTTCCATACCCTTTCGATTAGCTTGTTAGTTAGATCTGTAGTTTACTTAGTAGATGTTAGACTAGACCCGAGTCATACCTATTTCAAAACTAACGAATCGTGAGTATTTTAAAGACAGGTCAAGGGATTTTACGGATATTTCCAAAAGACGCATCTTTTCCTAAAAACACCGTAGCCCTTATTTTTTTCTAAACACCACGATTCGTGTTATTTCAAATGGCAAAACTGTATGACATATATATATTGATGTAGATTCTTTACTGTTGTGTTTATTAATCATTTTCCGCATATTCTTTCTATTCGCATCGCATTGCATGTTTAAATGTGTTTATTGTTATATTAAACCCATGCTGTCAGGATACCAGCACCATTATCGATGATGCGTATGTTCCACGTACACCTGCTTGCCGGCTCACACACTTCATCATCAATAATTGCTATGTCACTACACAGTAGGACTGTTGCATCAGGATATGACTCCTTGCATGACATACTTGCGTACATACATATTGTACACCCATACTTGCGTACATACATATTGTACACCCATACTTGCATACGTACGTACTTGCACATACATAGATGATTATTTCTTGATTTTGGAGATTTGGGAACCGCAAGATATAACTTAAAACTGGATTCATTTTAAAGGAGCGGTTTTCCCTCGATATGTGCATATTACTGTTTTATGTTGCATGATATACTGATATGCTTACATTTCTATTACATGTCGCATGTAGGGTTCTTAGGCACTCTTGTGAGGGTTCATAAGGCATCAAACATGCCCGAATAAAATTTTAGACATGCCGAACAACCCAAAGCCGGGATCTATGCTAGATTATTAGGGTTTAACATGTAAGTAAACATCTTTACTACTAAGTGTGAGGGATTACAACATTTGTAGTCCGCTCCTTCGCTTCACAAGCTCCGAGTAGAAGTCCCTTCACCACGATCCATGATCTCCCGGACTCAAGAGAGGCTCTACGACTTGAAGGATCCATGAAAGCTTGTCGTATTCCTTATCTCCGATGATCTACGTCGAAGTTGCAATAGCTCAAGCTCTCTCACTCTAATGAGGTGAACACCCTAATCTAATGGGCTAGATTAGATGAGGATGATGGAGTAATGTTTATGCTTTCTTTTTATATCATTTTCTCACAAGAAATCATCACAAAAGAAATCATAAGTGAGCTCTCTCAAAAAATCAAGAGAGAAGAAGATGAAGAATAAAAAGATAAATCCTTTTGTGATGAATAGTAGATAAGAATATATGATTTATTATGGAACCATGGTCAAGGATGAGAGGCTTAACCTATGTAGAGAATAAACTAGAGCTAGGTGTTAGTGTATATGCCCTAGAGGCCATTACTGTATCATACTAGTTTGTATATTATTTAATGGAAGCTTGGGATATTCACCTTGTATAAACAATCTTGCTCAAAATAGTAGTATGCTACTTGGTTTGTTTCTACTTCAATGTGTACATGTGATTATTTTAGTATATCACCTATACACATTAGTGGAGCCCTTAGGATCTTTGCTTGATTACCAGCGTTGTGATGGCAGTCACACTAGTGGGGGCTGGGTAATCTATAAGCACATCCTTGTTCAGGTCCCTAGTCGCAGGACTATCGAGACAGGGCATCGATACTCCGGAGTAGACTAGCGTATGCGCTTCTCATCCCAGTGTGGGAGATGGTCTGTCCCACAGCCATCAGTACGTCGTACTGCAGATAGTATGCGGGTGCTCGTTGGGTTACGAGTACACTGGACAGGACTCGTCGGGAACTGTTGGTTGGTACTATACCTATCGTCAGTTATCAGTTCCCAGATGACATGAGTACAGCTTAGTCCGCTGACTTGACACTGTCACTTCGCCTCGAGTGTGTTCCCACTGTACTTAGATTACTACCCTACCACGGCTCAAAGGAGTCGTGCAAACAGGTAGTAGTTGGGTGCAGTCCCGAAGCACTTGGAGGCAGTGACGGTTAGACATGATTCGTCTCTCCTGGTATTGGGGGTTAACATCGCGCTGTGTCTAGGAGAGCCATTACACGAGTAGTCCCTGGCCAGGGCAAGCGAGATATACTGGTAGGTTTCCAGTGTTATCTCAGGGTGTTCTGGGCTTCACTCCGACATGACTTGTGCCGCTATTAGGGGACTGACGTTTACCGCCCCCTAGGCCCGCCATGCGATGTATCAGATGAACAGACCGGACTGTACGAAGACTGTCACATTCAGGCTCAGTAGGAGTTCAGATGGGTTTCACCTCGTCAGTCTTCTTGTCGGCATCTACCTGGGGACCGTTACGCACAGCTAGTGTCGCTTGCGGTCTGTGGTTAAACCCACTGCCAGCGTAGTGTCGAGTCTTTAGAGTCCCACACAGAAAGCTATTCGCCTTTAGGCAAAAGAGTAGAGGTCGCATGGTTTTGCGACAGGGTTCGGTCACATCCGTGCACTTGTGCACGTTTAGTGTCCGGACAGTTAACACTAGCGGGCTTTGGTTTAAACCAGATCCTAGTGTACGTTTTGGGATTGATTTTATCTCGTATGTATTCGTGTTCCTCGGAACGCGGATGCGGGTGTGTATGCACAGTTGACGGAGAGACAGTGGCAGAGGATTCTCATTAGGATTGTTGACTGTTGACTGTTGACCATTGACTTCTTGCTAAACCCTAATGAGAATATGATATATGATTAACAATAATATTAATTAAGTATTATGGTGACATGGTTGATGAGGGGTTGACTTTGTTGACTTGTTGACTTTGTTGACCGGTTGACTAGATTGGACTGGTTGACCATCATGATGACAATGGCTATCATTTCATGGCAAAGACTTTTGCTTGCTTGTTTCTCTTGTGCAAAATGAGTGCATGAAATGATATGGCTATTTTAGCTTAAACCATCACATAATACTTGATTGCTATGATTTGTTATGATGGCTTTGGATTATGAGAGCCAAGAGAGAAAAGTCTTGCTCATTCTCTCATTTCCTTTCTCTCTCTTGGCTTGAGCTCTCATCCTCTTCCTCTTGCTCTCTCTCTTTCTCTAGTCTATGGTTCACTTGTCTCATGTGTTGAGAAGCAAGAACCATAGAGAAAAATCCCAACTCACTCTCCTCTACTCACTCTAGTTCACAAGGTTTAGCAAACCGAGTGAACTAGTTTTCTTCAAAGTTCGAAGAAAAAGCCAAAGGTAGAAGTTTTCGGGTGGATCGATCTTCGGCGCAAGGAGACAACGGGGTGAAGCCGATCCGTACACCATCGAGGCTTGAAGAAGAAGGAGTTCAAGAAAATAAAGGTATAACCCCCTAACCGAGTAGTTAACAACTCCTAGTTAGGTTGTTAGGTAGATAGTTTAACAAAGATCCGTTTTGAGTCCATGTTGCCGCCTCTTGAAAAATCGTTTTTCATCAAATTCCGCAAGCCCGTATGTACCGGGAGAGGTAGGATGGACTTACAGTGGTATCAGAGCCTAGTTAAACACTACCTAACATGTTAGCATAGTAACTAGAAATTCGATCGGAGAAAAAGTCACGAAATACACCCCGATATCAAGCTTGCTGTCGATTTTCAAAGTTCTGTAAAAATAATAAATCATGCTTTAAAAATCGACTCAGGGTTTTTATATTCTACTGTAGAAAAGAGATCCCACCAAACCGCCGCGGAAACACGGCAATAGCTTGCTATTGCCGCGGTTCCGCGGCCGATTTAGCTCCTCTGTGAATCGTCTTCATTGCAGTTTGTTCTATGGGGTATTTTGGGATTTTTGGTATATGTTTTTTCAGCCCAGATTTTCCAGAAAGAAAAATTTGTTTTTGGGGCTTTAAAGACCGTATTTTGATCGAGTTTCTAAAGACTTAAGCTGACGGGTATTTATCTGTGATGTGATATTTGTATTGAACGTCTGCTAATCGCTATATGTCGATTAGTGGGGGTTATACAAATCTGTGATCTGTAATGTTATTGGAATGTGTATATGAATTCATTGGATTGTCGCGGGTGAATAGCCGGGGGGTTGTGAGGCGAGAGTTTTCTTTTCTTTCAATTCATGTAAATTTGTAAATTGATGTAATAATTATTTGTATGGCCGCATAACCGGGTCGGGGTTGTAGCCGTCATTGTATAATTTCTTTTTACTGTTTTTGCTCCTAGATAGACCCATGGAAGGGGTGCACAAACTACCGGGTATCTCGAAGTGCCGAGTGGCCTACTCACGGTGTTGAGGGAGGTTGCTCCGCTTCGGGTACTTGGCGGGTAGTTTGCCGCACCCGTAGGGGTCTTGGGTGGGGTATTGGCTATTCACCGCGACCGTGTAATCTGCTTTTCGTTACAGGCTCGTACGAATTGCGGATTCCTAGTATATCCAATGTATTCATCTGTGATCTGAAATGGCTATCATTGCAATATATCTATATATGATATTATTTAGGCGTTGCTTATGTTTTACAGCCGCGCTAGCCTAGCCCCCGCTCTGTCGTTAGTTAAGTAACCTAACGGGTAATGACGGGGCCCCGTGGCGAATGCGAATGGCATAAGCGTACGTTATATTTTGGTTGTTTTCTGCAATGGTAGGATTAAATGATGGGACGCATTAAAAGAACTAATGCAAGAAAAATATGCATTAAAAGAACTAATGCAAGAAGATAAACCAAGTAAAAGTCGTTGGAACACTTTCGAAAAACCACTCGGTTCTTTTCAAAACCAACTTTTAAATGCGGAGCTTGAGCCACTCCTTTTAAAAGCTATCTCGTTCCATCGATTATATCAAGTTCACTACGTTCACGGTTTCGCCAAAACCATTCGTAGCCCTCCGTCGTTTCACATGAATGGTCAATAGTATTCAAGCTATATATGTTGGCCAAAGTCAAGGCATAGTGATTGGTAGCTATTGGGTATTCATGTGCAGCATAGATAGATGCGTTGGTTTGGGACAGTCGTACTGCCATTTTGGCCAAAGTCAAGGGTAGGTGCGGGTGGGTCCAAATTAACCTGGAGAATGACGGGTAGAACTTGACATGTGACTTATGATATTTTGGCCAAAGTTAAGGTCATAAGAGCATGGGGCAAAAATCCACATCGGGAGTTTCATAAGTACTGAAACTTGCTAGCGCTGCATACCATTTGGAGTGTGATGATTCTGGTAGGATTCCTTCAGTTTTGTCACGCGATGATATTTGGATCCCGATCCTACTGTGAGTATATGCTACTCCTCGGGAAATTTCTCACTTAACGATCAATGCTATAAACTAAGTAGGTGTCTAGAAAGGTGTTAGCGGGGCTACGCCCACAGGGAAAAGAGGTTATTTAATTAAGGAACTTCGCGAAAGCGTTGGAAAACCTCCCTCGAAGTACCGACACCAGCCTGGCCTAACGGTTAAGCAAGAATTGTACGGTGAGATTGATCCTGACTAATTCTTCCTTTTTGGTTTGAGGAGGGATTCGAGAGACAGTGGGAGCCATCCTGTTTAGATAAACTAAAAACCACTCTAAACTTGCAAGAGCATCATGCTGAGTGTTTCTTCTCTCTCTCCTAATTGCAGCGACCAATCGACATGACTGGACTTAAGTTACTTCTAGATAAAAACATACTGACAGGGCCAAACTACAAAGATTGGCTCAGGAATGTCAAGATGGCAATCACTTACGACAAGCTGGGGTATCTTCTTACCACCAAAGCTCCCCCTGTCCCAGGTCCCAAAACTAGCGTCGCGGATAAGGAAATCCGTAAGACCTGGGAACTAGACTGCGCGAAGGCCAAGTGCCTCGTGCTTGCCTCTATGGACAATGAACATCAGAGGAGGCACGAGAATATGGACCTCGAATCCATATTTCTCCATACAAAAGAACTGTATGGAGAGCAATCTCGTATCGCAAGATACAAAGTGTCGAAGAAGTTGTTTTCGGCAAGATTGGCCGTCGGATCATCGGTAGAGGAACACGTGTCATTGGTAGCGGAATACATGCTTAAGATGATTGGCTACATTGAGGAGCTCGCGGACCTTGGGACTACGTTGGAGAATGAGCTCTATACGGACTTGATTCTCCAGTCCCTTCCTTCCACTTACGCCCAGTTTATCCTGAACTTCAACTTACAAGAAAAGGAAGTTGAACTTTCAGAACTCCTCAACATGCTGAGGAGCGCAGAGGGCATCCTACAGAAAGGTAGGGAAACATCCACTTTGTTTGTAGGAGGATCTTCTTCTTCTAGGTTCAAGGCAAAAGCCAAGGGAAAGAAGAAGAAAGCCCCCGCCAAACCAAGGGGCGGTGTTAGTAAAGTGGATACGAAGGGAAAGGCAAAAGCAACAAAGAAAGTGGGGAAGCTTGTGGATAAAGAAGAATGTTTCTATTGTCATAAGAGTGGACACTGGAAGAATGATTGCAGGGCTTGAAAAGCCAGAACACAGGAACTGAAGCAAGTTGCGGCTTCAGCTTCAGGTGTGTATGTTATTGAAAACTGTCTATCAATAAACTTTACTTCCTGGGTATTGGATACCGGATCAGGATCTCATATCTGTAATTCTTTGCAGGAGTTGAGAAACCGTAAGGTTTTGAAGGCAGGTGACATGACCCTCAAAGTTGCAAACAGAGCTAGCATGGATGCTAAGGCCGTGGGGGACTATCACCTGGGAATGTCAGATGGACATGTTTTGGTTTTGCGTAATTGCTTTTTTGTACCCAACGCAACTTATAATATCATTTCTGTATCTTTGGTTTCTAAAGAAGGTTATGAATTTGCGTTTGTAAGCAATGTTGTAAACATTCACCTTAATCAAGTTCTGATTGGGTCAGGTACATTGAGCAATGGTATATACGTATTAAACCAACCACAGATTTTCAATGTCCAGAATACACACAAAAGAAAGTCTCCAGAAATCAATCAGACTTTCTTATGGCACTGTAGACTGGGTCACATCAATGAGAGAAGGTTGACTAAGTTACATACAGAAGGATATTTGGATCCGTTCGAATATCAATCGTATGCCACTTGTCAATCCTGTCTCAAAGGAAAGATGACAAAGATCCGTTCACTGGACACGGAGTAAGAGCGAGCGAGCTCTTGGGACTCGTATACAGCGACATGTGCGGTCCAATGTCTACACATGCGCGAAGCGGTTTTTCTTACTTCATTACTTTTACGGATGATTTTTCTAGGTTCGGACATGTCTTCTTAATGAAACATAAGTCCGAAACCTTTGGAAAATTCCAGGAATATAAGAATGAAGTAGAAAAACAAACCGGCAAAAGTTTCAAGATTCTAAGATCGGATCGAGGTGGTGAATACTTGAGTGCCGAGTTCCTGGACTATTTAAAAGAGAATGGAATTCTCTCTCAGCTTACTCCTCCATACACTCCGCAACATAACGGTGTATCGGAGAGACGGAACCACCCTATTGGATATGGTACGGTCCATGATGAGTAACGCTGAGTTACCGCGATCATTCTGGGGGTATGCGCTAAAATCAGCTGCATACCTTTTGAACCGAGTTCCCACTAAGACTGTGCCTACCACACCATATGAGATGTGGTGTGGGAAGAGGCCCCATCTTAATCACATTAAGACATGGGGAAGTCCAGCTTTTGTCAAAAAGCAGCATGTGGACAAACTCGAGGCACGCTCAGTACAGTGCAAGTTTGTGGGATATCCAAAGAACTCCAAGGGATATTTCTTCTACTGCGAAGAGGAACAAAAGGTTTTTGTTTCTCGTCATGCCCACTTTCTAGAACACCAGTTCTTAGAAAAGGAAATTAGTGGGAGCGCAGTAGAACTGGAAGAAATTCCAGAACCACAGACTATTACTGAAAGCTTAGTGGAACCTGAGGGTTCAAAAGAACAGGACATTCCTACGCCGCTCCGCAGGAGTAGTAGGCAGTCTCATCCGCCCGAGAGATACTACGGTTTTCTTATAGACGGGGATAGAGAGGATTGCAGCATAGATCATGATCAGCTTACTAGCTTCCAGCAGGCTGTTCAGAGCGTTGACTCGGTAAAATGGCTGGATGCAATGCGGACCGAAATGGAGTCCTTGTACACCAACAAAGTATGGACGTTGGACATTGCTCCAGACGGGGTAAAACCCGTAGGATGCAAGTGGATCTTCAAAAGGAAGATTGGTGTAGATGGACAGGTTGAGACCTATAAAGCTAGACTTGTTGCAAAGGGTTTTCGTCAAAGACCTGTTTTGGACTATGACGAAACCTTTTCTCCAGTGGCTATGCTGAAATCCATTCGGATCCTTCTTGCTGTTAGTTATATGTATGCCCTAGAGGCCATTATTGAACATTGGATGTATATTGTAGTGGATGCTGGGACATAAATAGGTAGGACTTTCTTGCTCGACATGATAGTACGCTATCTGGTTGCTCTTTATCTTAACATGTATACTTTCTGTCTCTCTGTTACATGTTGATAAAGCCCTTAGGATGTGTACTCGACTTCCAGGACTATGATGAAGATCATACTAGTGGGGCCTGGGTAGTCCATGAGTACATCCTTCAATGTTCCTAGTCGTGGGAATATCGAGACGGGGCATCGATATTCCAGAGTAGACTAGCGTATATCTTCTCGACCCATGCGATGGGCGATGGATGATCCCATATCCATTGGTGTTTGACATCAGAGATGGTATACGGGTGCTCAGTGGAGACTGGGTACACTGAACGGACTCGCCGAGAACTCCCAGATGGTATTATACCTCACGTCAGATGGCAGTTCTCTGGTGACACTGGTACAGCTTAGTCTGTTAACCCGAGATCGTCATAGAGTCTTGTGTGTCTCCCATTGTGCTTTGATTTCCACCCTACCACGGCTCTACTGAGTCGTGCAAACAGGTGGTTTTTGGGTACAATCCCGATTCACATGGAGGCAATGAGCGATAGGAGGGGATTCGTCTCTCCCGGTATTGGGGGTTGATGTCGCGCTGTGCACGACTGGCCATAACAGGAAATCCCTGGCCAGGGTTGCAGTGATCTACTGGTAAGTGTTATCAGTAGTTTCACACATGTTATGGACCTCACGTCGGCATGACTTATTGAGCTATTGGGGTCTGACGTTTACCACCCCTAGGCGAGATATGCGACATATCAGACGAACAGACCGGACTGTACGGTAAGTGTTACTGGTTGGATTCACAGGAGTGTGAGCGGGCTTGCTCGTCGATCTTCTGATCGCTCAATACCCGGGTGGCCGTTACGTTTAGCAGACCGCTTGCGGCTTGTGGGTGTTTGATATGATCATCATCTGCTGCCGGCGTATTGACGAGTCTTTAGAGTCCTACACAGAGGTTTCCTGGCTCAAGCGAAACGAAATAGGAGCGCATATGAGATATGTGCGGGACCGAGAATAATGCGTGTATGTGATACCTTATTCTATTCTCGCGATGAATGTATCGAATGGTTGTATGTGATATAACCTAGTTATCGAATCAAGGATTGATTCGATAAGTCGATACATTGGATATTAGTCGGTTATATGCGATATGACCGGATCGTTAAATCAAGTATTGATTTAATGATTTAATGCATAATTATATATTTGATATATTACTTTGCATTAACTAATATTAGTTCACTTTAAATGGATTTTCTCACTTGAAATGCACATTGTATATGTGATATATTTTAGTGCACTAGATTGTATCATGTTTGATGATACATGCTCACTTGGGTTAGAGTAAAGAATTAAACCATGGTTATATGAGTGGTTAGGGTTTTGTTTATTTACTTATTCATTTATTTATTTATTATTCTTTTTGAAATGATAAAGATAAGAATGGTGGTTTATATTGTTTGTTTGTTGCAACTTCTTGAAGCTTTGAACAAGTCCACCATTCTTGTCTCATGCTTAACCCTAACCATTCAACTAACCTTAGTTTATTCTCTACACCTAACTATGGTTGCTATATGATAAGTATTCATATGATTTTCTATTTTAGAAAAGATATCATATTATCTTCTTCTTCTTCTTCCTTCTTCAACATGAAGAAACTATGCCACCATCAATGGAAACTTGAGCAAATGAGTGAGAAATCCAATTCTAAAGTGAACCCACCTCCTATTTCTTCATCCTCTACCTCTTGCCAAGTAGTATAGGGTGTTTCCTTCATAAGTTTTCATGGCTTGGTGAAGTTGGAGCTTGATCTTGTGATGCCTCGACGTAGATCATTTTCGGCATCGAAGTCGACGACCTAGCCCGCCCTTTTCTTCGATGAAGCCGATGCAAGAGTCCAAGATTCGATTTGGACAGCGGAGGGACGTCATCACGGAGCCTAGGAGGTGGAGGACCGGATCTACAAAGGTTGTAGCTTCTTTCCTTTTAGATAAATTCGTTTATTTGCATTGCATCGCCTATACATCTAGTTAGCGATCCATATTAGGGTTTCTCGGCGCTTGTAAAATTTCAATTGGCCATGTTTGATCACTTGTGGGACTTCATTAGTGTGCCTAGGAACCCTACAGTGGTATCAGAGCCTAGATAGAGCCTTAGACGATGCGTAGACGGAGTTAGAAATCCGATCGAACCGAAACCCCATTGCAAAATCGCTCTCTGTACATTTTTCAAAACTGTTGAATTTTGTGAATTAAAAATATGCAGAAAAGTGAGCAGGAAAATCTAAGAATTACTGTGAAGTTTGGGCCCCTAATTCCATAATTCGACCGCGGAACCGTGGCCAAACCAGGGGTTTGGCGGCTCTTCCGCTGCACAAATTTGGACTTAGTCCCTCAAATTTCATATATTTATTCTTAGGTCCTTTCTTGGCAATTTTTTATGTGAATTTTTTAATTACACTCAAGTGTTGAGTTTTTTAGGGTTTTATTAGGGATTCGTTAATTTGATCGGATAATTTAACTTCGTTTATGTTTTTCCGGATATTTTAGAAACTGTTAAAGAGTTCGACCGGATATAAATACCCATTTTTTCCCCTGCCGGGAAATTTCCAAGTGTTGGATTTTTTCCATGGTTTAAAGACGTTCTAAGTAGTGCAAGTAAAGCGATGGTCCCTCTAGAAGACAACAAACCTTAACTCGATTATGTGACCGTCTTGAACTGCCCTTTGAACCTTAGGGTTTGGGGCAGTACGGCGTGCCACATGTGAGGCGTTGGCTTGACCCTTCTACGGCTGGACCGTTGGTACTGAGGCACGAAGTGAATGTTTTTAAACTTATTTCATGTGTTGATCTGTTTCGGAAAACTTGGGTGTTTGAATGTTCGATCGGAAAGTTTAACATTTTCTATTTATCTGGAATGTGATACAATAATTGGAATTCACAAGTAGTTATGAGATAACTGAATGAATGTTATAAATCAAGAACTTTAGTCTCACTTGATCGGTTGCCACGGAATTTTGATGTGATCAAAAGTCCGTCGCAATCACGTAGCGTACGCGGATACTCGCCGGGTAAACTTATTAGACAGCTTCATCCCTTAACCCCGACCAAGTGACTGTAGGAGAACCCCGTTGCCGAAAGCATCCGTTCGGGTGCTTGCGGTAGCGGTGTTCCGCCTTGGTGCACTTCGTCGACGGTATCGGGGGTGCGGCCGTCTACTGAAGTTTGCGACGAGCATTTGATCCGGATGTCGGGAATCTTGTTGAATTGCCCGACTCGATATTGAAAAGAGTTTTCGATAATGAGACTAAAATGCGGGGTTTATAATTGTTAGGCATGCGATGTCTAAGGAATTCATTTGATTAGGCATGCGATGTCTAAAGAGGTTGCGGATTCCAACTGTTGTAGTTTTACACTTTCTTTTCTGTGACCGTAAGTGTAATATGTGATATCGCCGGTTTCGTTGCTATATGTCAACGACAATTGGGATGCGCATATTTACTTACGTTGATGACATGTGATGTTATGTGTTGCTGGATATGTTATATTGGATCGTCGTGTTTGAATAGCCGGGGGTTTTATGTGAGATGAATGTTTTTCCTTTTCATTCATGTAAAAACTTGTATGTAATATTCT
This sequence comes from Agapanthus africanus, assembly GCA_030015575.1. NCBI lineage: Eukaryota > Viridiplantae > Streptophyta > Magnoliopsida > Asparagales > Amaryllidaceae > Agapanthus > Agapanthus africanus. Next base: position 189,679,177 of record JASDDO010000001.1, read on the forward strand.
TTTATTGGGGCACTTCCAGGTTGCGGAAGATGTCACCCATTGTATATTATTTACTTTTCTGCATTAGGATAGACCTAAGGAGGGGAGCACAAGTAACCGGGTTCTGGGGTCTAGTGGGAGACCAACTCGAGGAGTCGAGTCCGGGTCTCCTAACCCTAGAATTGGTAGGGTTGCTTGCCGCTCTCGTAGGGGTCTAGGAGTGTGGGTTTGGCTATTCATCATGACCGTGGAATCCGTGTTTTATACTGGCTCGTATTGAAAACACGGACGTCCTAGTATATCCAATATTTCATATGATATTTTCTGCTGCGTTATCTGTGATGTGATTCTGTGATTTGTTCAGATAGATGTAGTATATAGTATATATGATATATTATATAGACGTTGCTTATGTTTTACACCCGCGCTAGCCCTGCCTCGCTCTGCCGTTAGTTACCTAACCTAACGGTGCAGACGGGACATCGAGGCGAATGCGGATGGCATAAGTGTACGTCATATTTATCTGTGATGTTTAGGTAATTTAAATGATGGGACATTCATTAATGAGATTAATGAAAGAAAGTAAACCTAATTGATGTTGTGGAATCGAATTTCAAAATAAAAACAGGTAGCTACAGTTCTTGCTTTGCATCGCGGTGTTCATTGTAGAACATCCTGCACCTTATTCGATGAGGAAAGGACCGAGATCCCTTCACCGGGAGTGACTCCTTTAGCAATAACTGGCAGATGCTACAACCCTCGGTTTGTCTTTTGATCGCTTCTATAGTTTCTGCTTTGCACAGTGATATATATGATATATCCCGCACCTCATTCAACGAGGAAAGGGCCGACGATCCCTTCACCGGGAGTGACCCCTTTAGCAAAACTAGAAAAGCCTCAAAAACATTCCATTTAAAAACCATTTGATTCCGCAACGAGATCAAGTTCAAAGCGTTAAAGGTTTTCATAAAAACCATTCGCAACCCTCCGTCATTTTAGGAAGTAGAGTACTTAGTATTCGTGCTACGTTTGTCGACCATAGCCGAGGCGTAGTGTGCGGTAGCTAAGTGATGTCTTCCTACACAGCATATGATGCGATTAGTTAGGACAGTCATGTGGCTTTGTTGACCTTAGCCAAGGGTCATGTGGGTGGGTCTAATTAATCACGAAATGACCGGTAGAACTTGACTAGTATCTATGATTTGTTGACCTTAGCCAAGGTCATAGGTGCTAGGGGTAAAAATCATTATCGGGAGTTTCAAGTGTTGAAATTTGCAATGAGATTGCATAGCTTCTATATGATAGTAGGATCCCGATACCCACTGCGAGTAATTGTTACTCCTGGGAGAGTTTTGCACTTTACAATTAGCCGATCAAGTAGGTGTCTAGAAAGGTGTCAACGGGGTTACGCCTCTGGGAAAGCGAGGTTTACAGTAATTAGGTCCGTGCGAAAGCACGGGGAACCTCCCTCAAAGTACCGACACTGGCCTGGCTGAAAGATTGGCGAACTTGTAGAGTGTAATTAATCCCGGCTAGTCTTTCCTTTTAAGGTTTGAAGGAAGATTTGATAAAAACAGTGGGAGCCATCCTGATTAGATAAAATAAATAACCAATCTAATCTTGCAAGAGCGCACGCAGAGTGTTTTCTTCTCTCTCTCTCCAGGTAGCGACCATATCACGCCTTAATCAAGATAATAATATGGATGTATTGACCGAACCCGCTTGTTATACTGAGCTGGGGAACGTTGGTCCCGCTCCAACTTATAATTGTTATAAGACAGAGCAGGAAATAGGGGAATACCAGGATTCCCATGCCACCCAAACGAAGAAAGTGCATATGATGCATCTCCTTCGGGTGTGTTCATTATAAAGAACTGTTTCTCAGTATCCTCTGAATCCTGGGTATATGATACAGGGTCAGGATCCCAGATATGTAATCTGTTATATAGGGCTACAAAAGGTAGAAAAACTGAGAACGAGTGATAAGTTTCATGAGACAGAAAACGGGGCAAGTGTTGCAGCCAAGTCTGTTGGTCACTGTCACCCTGTATTACCAATACATTGATTCTGAACAAATGCTATTAAATACCGAACCTGATATACAAAATCATATCACTCTCTTTATTTAGTAAAGAAATGTTAAAATTTTGTATTGATGGATAATGTTTTGAACATTTCCTATATCAAAAGTTGATCGGTTTAGGCACGTTATCTAAAAGCATTAACGTTCTAAATCAAACTACAGTTCTTAGTATTCAGAACACACACAAGAGGAAGAGTTCAGAAATGAACGAATCATTCTTGAGGCATTGTAGACTAGGTCATATCAATGCGACCCGACTGGCTGAGGTTGCATTTTATATGCATATTTAAATCAGTTTGAATTTACATCTTGTGAAACTTGCCAGTCATGTCACAAAGATTAGATGACCATAGCCCAGTTTATAGGAAACAAAGAAAGAGTTAATGAACTCTTGGGACTGATACATGATGATGTATGTAAAGTCTCCTGTCTACACATGCCAGGACTGGTTCTTTATACTTCATTATATTCTCTGATAATCTCTCAAGATTCAGTCATATATTCCTGTTGAAATATAAGTCCGAACCTTTTGAGGTATTCACAGAATATAAGTAGGAAGTAGAGAACCAAAATACGGGTATAAGTATTATGTCCTTTGATGAGATCAGGGAGGAGAATACTTGTGCATGGAATCCTTGGACTATTCTAAAGGAAAATGAGATTCTCTTTCAGTATTACTCCTCTGAATACACCACAGCACAACGGTGTATCGGGGCGGAGCAATCACACAATATTAGATATCGTGTGCTCTATGATGAGTATTACTGAGTTACCTATTTCCTTTTGGGTGCTATGCGCTTAAGAAACTGCATACCTATTGAATTAGGTTCGAATCAGATCACTGCCTACCATTCCATATGAGATATGGTATAGGAAGAGCCCATATCTTAAGTTAGTTAAGATTTGGGATTGTCCGGCCTATGTCAAAAGTAAAATCCGGACAAGATCGAGGCAAGGTCAGTTCTATAGAACTGGAAAGGTTCCAGCTGTACAAAACTGCTAATGATTTGACAGAACCAAAGGTTCAATAATCCCCGACGAACCTTAGCCTCTCCGCCGATCTGGTAGGGTTCCTCACCTGCATGAGAGACACTTCGGTTTCTCGATGACAGTGGGAGCAAGGATTACATCATGAGATGATGACCTAACTAGTTTCGAGCAGGCCATCGAGAGTAGGGACTCTGTAAGAATGGCTGGATGCTTAGCAATCTGAGATGGAATCCAGGTACACCAGCAAAGTATGGACTTTGGCTGCGATATCTGAAGGGTTAAATCCCCATCAGGGGCAAGTATATCTTGAGAAGATTACTTGGTGTAGATGGAAAGGTTGAGACTTTCAAAGCTAGACTTGTTAAAGGTTTTCGTCATCGACCAGGCGTGGATAATGATGAAATCTTTTCAGGGGACTATGCTTAAGTCCATCCAGATCCTACTTGCCATTGCTACATACCATGACTACGATATCTGGTGGTTGGGTGCCATGACTACTTTTCTAAATAATGATTTAGAAGAGAACGTCTATAAGAACACAGCCAGAGGGCTTCGTAAACAGTGGGAGCAGCGAAAACGTGTGCAAGTTGCTTTATAGAATAAAGCAGGCATCGCGGAGTTGGAACGTCTGTTTTGATGTGGTAGTCAAAGTGTTTGACTTCATCAAAATGGTAGATGAACCTTGTATATACAAAACGGTAGTAGAGAGTAAGGTGGTCATCCTCGTATTGTACGTAGACAACACACTCTTGATAGGAAAAGGGTTTCCTATGCTACGCACGGTCAATCTCCGCTTATCACAAGGATTCTCCAATAGGATCAAAGTGATACCTCATAAATCCTGAGTTTTCATCTATGAGATAGATGTAATTGGATGCTAGGATTCTCACTAGATGGAGTGAGATGGCATCAATCGATCCTGGGGAGAATCACTGGAAGTGTTCCAGGGTGATAAGGACGACTGAATGTCAGTCACAGGCATTGTCTTTATCCTCAGTGGAGGAACGGTATATTGGAAGAGTTCCAAGCTAGATACCGTGGCAAACTGGACGATAAAGGCTGGTAACATCGCTATTAAGGATACTACCAAAGAGGCAGTTTGGGTGTATATTGGTTCATGAGATGAACTAGGTTCCTACTATTGTATGACAATGGAAGTGTGGCTTTGGCCAAAGAACCCCGATCCCATCAGTGACCCAGACATATTCTGAGGCAGTATCACCTGATCATGGAGATAGATGATCTCCAGGATGATCGAGGATAGGAGAGTAGACTCAGAGGACAACACGGCGGATCCACTCACGAAGGCCTTTTCCCAAAGAGAGACTTTTAGGGGATGGTTGAGTATTAGATACTACAACCACTGCTACAGATGGCCCTAGTGCAAGTGGGAGATTGTTAGTTATATGTATGCCCTAGAGGCCATTACTGTACATTGGATGTATATTGTAGTGGATGCTGGGACATATATAGGTAGGACTTTCTTGCTCGACATGATAGTACGCTATCTGGTTGCTCTTTATCTTAACATGTATACTTTCTGTCTCTCTGTTACATGTTGATAAAGCCCTTAGGATGTGTACTCGACTTCCAGGACTATGATGCAGATCATACTAGTGGGGCCTGGGTAGTCCATGAGTACATCCTTCAATGTTCCTAGTCGTGGGAATATCGAGACGGGGCATCGATATTCCAGAGTAGACTAGCGTATATCTTCTCGACCCATGCGATGGGCGATGGATGATCCCATATCCATTGGTGTTTGACATCAGAGATGGTATACGGGTGCTCAGTGGAGACTGGGTACATTGAACGGACTCGCCGAGAACTCCCAGATGGTATTATACCTTACGTCAGATGGCAGTTCTCTGGTGACACTGGTACAGCTTAGTCTATTGACCCGAGATCGTCATAGAGTCTTGTGTGTCTCCCATTGTGCTTTGATTTCCACCCTACCACGGCTCTACTGAGTCGTGCAAACAGGTGGTTTTTGGGTACAATCCCGATTCACATGGAGGCAATGAGCGATAGGAGGGGATTCGTCTCTCCCGGTATTTGGGGTTGATGTCGCGCTGTGCACGACTGGCCATAACAGGAAATCCCTGGCCAGGGTTGCAGTGATCTACTGGTAAGTGTTATCAGTAGTTTCACACATGTTATGGACCTCACGTCGGCAAGACTTATTGAGCTATTGGGGTCTGACGTTTACCACCCCTAGGCGAGATATGCGACATATCAGACGAACAGACCGGACTGTACGGTAAGTGTTACTGGTTGGATTCACAGGAGTGTGAGCGGGCTTGCTCGTCGATCTTCTGATCGCTCAATACCCGGGTGGCCGTTACGTTTAGCAGACCGCTTGCGGCTTGTGGGTGTTTGATATGATCATCATCTGCTGCCGGCGTATTGACGAGTCTTTAGAGTCCTACACAGAGGTTTCTTGGCTCAAGCGAAACGAAATAGGAGCGCATATGAGATATGTGCGGGACCGAGAATAATGCGTGTATGTGATACCGTATTATATTCTCGCGATGAATGTATCGAATGGTTGTATGTGATATAACCTAGTTATCGAATCAAGGATTGATTCGATAAGTCGATACATTGGATATTAGTCGGTTATATGCGATATGACCGGATCGTTCAATCAAGTATTGATTTAATGATTTAATGCATAATTATATATTTGATATATTACTTTGCATTAACTAATATTAGTTCACTTTAAATGGATTTTCTCACTTGAAATGCACATTGTATATGTGATATATTTTAGTGCACTAGATTGTATCATGTTTGATGATACATGCTCACTTGGGTTAGAGTAAAGAATTAAACCATGGTTATATGAGTGGTTAGGGTTTTTTTTATTTACTTATTCATTTATTTATTTATTATTCTTTTTGAAATGATAAAGATAAGAATGGTGGCTTATATTGTTTGTTTGTTGCAACTTCTTGAAGCTTTGAACAAGTCCACCATTCTTGTCTCATGCTTAATCCTAACCATTCAACTAACCTTAGTTTATTCTCTACACCTAACTATGGTTGCTATATGATAAGTATTCATATGATTTTCTATTTTAGAAAAGATATCATATTATCTTCTTCTTCTTCTTCCTTCTTCAACATGAAGAAACTATGCCACCATCAATGGCAACTTGAGCAAATGAGTGAGAAATCCAATTCTAAAGTGAACCCACCTCCTATTTCTTCATCCTCTACCTCTTGCCAAGTAGTATAGGGTGTTTCCTTCACAAGTTTTCATGGCTTGGTGAAGTTGGAGCTTGATCTTGTGATGCCTCGACGTAGATCATCTTCGGCATCGAAGTCGACGACCTAGCCCGCCCTTTTCTTCGATGAAACCGATGCAAGAGTCCAAGATTCGATTTGGACAGCGGAGGGACGTCATCACGGAGCCTAGGAGGTGGAGGACCGGGTCTACAAAGGTTGTAGCTTCTTTCCTTTTAGATAAATTCGTTTATTTGCATTGCATCGCCTATACATCTAGTTAACGATCCGTATTAGGGTTTCTCGGCGCTTGTAAAATTTCAATTGGCCATGTTTGATCACTTGTGGGACTTCATTAGTGTGCCTAGGAACCCTACACTTGCCATTGCTGCCTTCCACGATTATGAGATTTGGCAGATGGACGTAAAGACCGCTTTTTTAAATGGAAATTTAGAGGAGTGTATCTAAATGGACCAGCCAGAGGGTTTCATTCAGAGTGGGAGCAGCGGAAAGGTGTGCAAGTTGTTTAAGTCCATCTATGGACTAAAGCAGGCATCGCGGAGTTGGAACATCTGCTTTGATGAGACGGTCAAAGAATTTGGCTTTATCAAAAATCCAGATGAACCATGCATCTATAGTAGATTTGTAGCGAGAACTGTAGTATTCCTCGTTTTATACGTGGATGACATTCTCTTAATAGGAAATGACATTCCTATGCTACAATCTGTCAAGGGGTTCTTGTCACACAGGTTCTGCATGAAAGACCTGGGTGATGCCTCATACATCCTGGGGATCCGGATCCATCGTGATAGATCCAAGAGGATATTAGGACTTTCACAGTCCAGGTACATTGACACCATACTAAAAAGGTTCAGTATGGAAGATTCCAAGCGCGGTAACCTACCGGCTTGTCACGGGATCACCCTCTCTAAAAAGATGTCTCCCAAGACTGATTTGGAGAGGGATCGCATGTCTATTATACCCTACGCTTCTGCGGTAGGCTCTATAATGTATGCGATGTTGTGTACCAGACCGGATGTAGCTTATGCACTTAGTGTAGTAACCAGGTATCAGTCAAACCCCAGGGAGAAACACTGGATAGCGGTAAAGAACATTCTCAAGTACCTGAGAAGGACTAAGGAGATGTTCTTGGTGTATGGCGGAAAAGACCTCCAGATCGAGGCCTTTGCTGACTCCAGCTTCCAGAGTGACAAGGATGATTCCAAGTCCATGTCGGGTTTTGTCTTTACCCTCAATGGAGGGGAGGTGTGTTGGAAGAGTTCCAAACAGGAAACCGTTGCTGACTCGACTATGGAAGCGGAATACATTGCTGCATCTGATGCCGCAAAAGAAGTCTTCTGGATGAGGAAGTTCTTGAAAGAGCTTCAGGTGGTTCCGTCCATTGTTGACCCAATACCTCTGTATTGCGACAACAACGGGGCTATAGCTTTAGCGAAGGAACCCAGGTCCCATCAGAAATCCAGACACATCTTGAGGCGGTATCACCAGATCAGGGAGATCATGGATCGCCAGGAGATCGAGGTTCGGAGGGTTGCTTCAGAAGATAACACTGCCGATCCATTCACCAAGGCCTTGCCCTATACTCAGTTCAAGCGGCAGATCGAGATGATAGGTCTTCGATACGCCAGTACATGGCCTTAGTGCAAGTGGGAGATTGTTAGTGTATATGCCCTAGAGGCCATTACTGTATCATACTAGTTTATATATTACTTAATGGAAGCTTGGGATATTCACCTTGTATAAACAATCTTGCTCAAAATAGTAGTATGCTACTTGGTTTGTTTCTACTTCAATGTGTACATGTGTTTATTTTAGTATATCACCTATACACATTAATGGAGCCTTTAGGATCTTTGCTTGATTACCAGCGTTGTGATGGCAGTCACACTAGTGGGGGCTGGGTAATCTATAAGCACATCCTTATGCAGGTCCTTAGTCGCAGGACTATCGAGACAGGGCATCGATACTCCGGAGTAGACTAGCGTATGCGCTTCTCATCCCAGTGTGGGAGATGGTCTGTCCCACAGCCATCAGTACGTCGTACTGGAGATAGTATGCGGGTGCTTGTTGGGTTACGAGTACACTGGACAGGACTCGTCGGGAACTGTTGGTTGGTACTATACCTATCGTCAGTTATCAGTTCCCAGGTGACTTGAGTACAGCTTAGTCCGCTGACTTGACACCGTCACTTCGCCTCGAGTGTGTTCCCACTGTACTTAGATTACTACCCTACCACGGCTCAAAGGAGTCGTGCAAACAGGTAGTAGTTGGGTGCAGTCCCGAAGCACTTGGAGGCAGTGACGGTTAGACAGGATTCGTCTCTCCCGGTATTGGGGGTTGACATCACGCTGTGTCTAGGAGAGCTATTACACGAGTAGTCCCTGGCCAGGGCAAGCGAGATATACTGGTAGGTTTCCAGTGTTATCTCAGGGTGTTCTGGGCTTCACTCCGACACGACTTGTACCGCTATTAGGGGACTGACGTTTACCGCCCCCTAGGCCCGCCATGCGATGTATCAGACGAACAGACCGGACTGTACGGAGACTGTCACATTCAGGCTTAGTAGGAGTTCAGATGGGTTTCACCTCGTCAGTCTTCTTGTCGGCATCTACCAGGGGACCGTTACGCACAGCTAGTGCCGCTTGCGGTCTGTGGTTAAACCCACTGCCAGCGTAGTGTCGAGTCTTTAGAGTCCCACACAGAAAGCTATTCGCCTTTAGGCAAAAGAATAGAGGTCGCATGGTTTTCCGACAGGGTTCGGTTACATCCGTGCACTTGTGCACGTTTAGTGTCCGGACAGTTAACACTAGCGGGCTTTGGTTTAAGCCAGATCCTAGTGTACGTTTTGGGATTGATTTTATCTCGTATGTATGCGTGTTCCTCGGAACACGGATACGGGTGTGTATGCACAGTTGACGGAGAGACAGAGGCAGAGGATTCTCATTAGGGTTGTTGACTGTTGACTGTTGACCATTGAATTTTTGCTAAACCCTAATGAAAATATGATATATGATTAACAATAATATTAATTAAGTATTATGGTGACATGGTTGATGAGGGGTTGACTTTGTTGACTTGTTGACTTTGTTGACCGGTTGACTAGGTTGGACTAGTTGACCATCATGATGACAATGGCTATCATTTCATGGCAAAGACTTTTGCTTGCTTGTTTCTCTTGTGCAAAATGAGTGCATGAAATGATATGGCTATTGTAGCTTAAACCATCACATAATACTTGATTGCTATGATTTGTTATGATGGCTTTGGATTATGAGAGCCAAGAGAGAAAAGTCTTGCTCATTCTCTCATTTCCTTTCTCTCTCTTGGCTTGAGCTCTCATCCTCTTCCTCTTGCTCTCTCTCTTTCTCTAGTCTATGGTTCACTTGTCTCATGTGTTGAGAAGCAAGAACCATAGAGAAAAATCCCAACTCACTCTCCTCTACTCACTCTAGTTCACAAGGTTTAGCAAACCGAGTGAACTAGTTTTCTTCAAAGTTCGAAGAAGAAGCCAAAGGTAGAAGCTTTCGGGTGGATCGATCTTCGGCGCAAGGAGACAACGGGGTGAAGCCGATCCGTACACCATCGAGGCTTGAAGAAGGAGTTCAAGAAAAGAAAGGTATAACCCCCTAACCGAGTAGTTAACAACTCCTAGTTAGGTTGTTAGGTAGATAGTTTAACAAAGATCCGTTTTGAGTCCATGTTGCCGCCTCTTGAAAAATCGTTTTTCATCAAATTCCGCAAGCCCGTAAGTACCGGGAGAGGTAGCATGGACTTACACTAGGGTTTGGTTAAGTTAAGAATGAGTCATGGATAAGTATCAACCATAATATCTTAACCAAGACAAAATAAAATCCTTCTAGAATGAACAAGAAGGAGCTAACCCTAATCAAACCCTAATCTCTTTTTATCATCCCTAAACATGTTTCATAATAAATCATATCATGTCACAATAATATATATCCCATATATATTATATATTTGCAACAAAAGAAAATAATTCAATTAACATATATCGCATATATATCAATGTATTAATCCGGTGAGAAAATGAAATAATAAAGCGAGCCAATATTAGATAATGTAATACAATATATCATATATATCATTATACATTAAATCATCGAATCAACACTTGATCTGACGATCCGGCTATATCGAATATAACCGACTAATATATCATGTACGGATTCATCGAATCAACACTTGATCCAATGTCCCGGTTCACATCTAAATATCGCGAGAATATAATACGGTATCTCATATCGCATTATCCTCGGTCCTGCACATATCACATATGTGCCTCTAGTCCGTTTTGCCTGAGCTAAGAAACCTCTGTGTAGGACTCTAAAGAATCGTCAATACGCCGGTAGCAGGTGATGATCATATCAAACACCCACAAGCTGCAAGCGGTCAGCTAAATGTAACAGCCACCCAGGTATTGAGCGATCAGAAGATCAACAAGCTAGCCTGTCCGTTCTCCTGTGAATCCAATCAGTAACACTCCCGTACTGTCAGGTCTGTTCGTCTGATATGTCGCATATCAAGTCTAGGGGTGGTATACATCAGACCCCAATAACCGACAAGTCGTGTCGATGTGAGGCTTATAACAGGTCGAGAAACTACTGGTAACACTTACCAGTAAATCTCTGTATCAGCCCTGGCCAAGGACTTCCAGTTATAGCCGATCGAACACAGCACAACATCAACTCCATATACCGGGAGAGACGAATTCCCTCCTATCGCTCATTGCCTCCATGTGATTCGGGACTGTACCCAAAATCCACCGTTTTGCATGCCCTCTTGGACGTGGTAAGGTGGAAATCAAAGCACAGTGGGAATCACACAAGACTCTATGACGATCTCGGGTCTACAGACTACCCTGAACCAGTGTCACCGGAGAACTGCCATCTGACGTGTGGTATATCACCATCTGGGAGTTCTCGGCGAGTCCATCCAGTGTACCCAGTCTCCACTGAGCACCCGTACACCATCCTTGATGTCAAACACCGATGGATATAGGATCATCCATCGCCCATCATATGGGTCAAGATGCGTATACGCTAGTCTACTCTGGTGCATCGATGCCCTGTCTCGATACACCCTCGACTAGGAACATTTATAGGATGTACTCGTCGACTACCGTGGCCCCACTAGTATGATCTCATCATAGTCCCACTAGTCGAGTACATATCCTAAGGGCTTTATCAACATGTGAGAGAAAGACAGTAAACCAATACAAGTCAACATGTTAAGATAAAGTGAAACCAAATAGCATACTATCATGACGAGCAAGAAAGTCCTCTGTGTATATATCCAAGCATCCATCATAATATACATCACATGTACAACAATGGCCTCTAGGGCATATACATAACTAACAATCTCCCACTTGCACTAAGGCCAGCTGCTGTAGTATCTCATACCTAGCATCCCGAATAATCTCTCAAACTGTATCTGGGGAATGGCCTTCGTGAGTGGATCTGCAGTGTTGTCCTTCGTATCTACTCTCCTGACCTCGATCTCCCGGCGATTAACTATCTCCCTAATCAGGTGATACCGCCTCAGAATATGTCTGGATTTCTGATGGGACCTGGGTTCCTTGGCTAAAGCCACAGCTCCATTGTTATCGCAATACAGAGGTATTGGATGCTCAATGGATGGAACCACACCAAGTTCACTAATGAACTTCTTCATCCCGACAGCCTCTTTGGCAGCATCGTTGGCAGCGATGTATTCAGCCTCCATCGTCGAGTCTGCAACGGTATCCTGTTTGGAACTCTTCCAACATACCGCCCTTCTATTAAGGGTAAAGACAAAACCCGAGTGCGACTTAGAGTCGTCCTTATCACTTTGGAAGCTGGAATCGGTAAAGGACTCCACCCGGAGTTCTCCGTTACCATACACCAAGAACATGTCTCTAGTCCTTCGCAAGTACTTGAGAATGTTCTTCACAGCTGTCCAGTGACTCTCTCCAGGATCTGCTTGATACCGATTCACTACACTTAATGAGTATGCTACATCGGGTCTGGTACATAGCATCGCATACATGATAGAGCCTACTGCCGAAGCATAGGGTATCCCTTGCATGCGAGCTCTCTCCAAATCAGTCTTGGGAGACATCTCTTTGGAGAGAGTGAGTCCAGAGATCGTGGGTTGGTTCCCACGCTTGGATTCTTCCATACTAAACCTCTTTAGTATGGTGTCAATGTACCTGGATTGGGACAATCCCAGTATCCTTTTGGATCTATCTCTATAGATCCTAATCCCCAATATGCAGGAGGCATCACCTAGATCTTTCATTGAGAATATTTGTGATAAGAAGAGCTTGACTGATTGCAGCATAGGAATATCATTTCCTATCAAGAGTATGTCATCCACGTATAATACGAGGAAGACAACTTTACTCTCTGCTACCTTTTTATAGATACAAGGTTCATCTATATTTTTGATGAAGTTAAACTCTGTGACTACAACATCAAAACAGATGTTCCAACTTCGCGATACTTGGTTTAACCCATAAATGGATTTAAGCAGTTTGCACACCTTTCCGCTGCTCCAACTATCTACGAAGCCCTCTGGCTGAGTCATGTACACGCACTCTTCTAAATCACCATTTAGAAAGGTGGTCTTAACATCCATTTGCCAGATTTCGTAGTCATGGTATACAGCAATGGCAAGTAAGATCCGGATGGACTTAAGTATAGCCACTGGAGAAAAGGTTTCGTCATAATTCACACCTGGTCGTTGACGAAAACCCTTTGCTACAAGTCTAGCTTTGAAAGTCTCAACTTTTCCATCTACACCAAATTTCTTTTTAAAAATCCACTTGCTCCCAATGGGTTTTACCCCTTCAGGAGCATTTTCTAAAGTCCATACTTTATTGGTGTACATGGATTCCATCTCAGATCGCATTGCATCCAGCCTTTTCACTGAGTCACCAGTCGTGATGGCCTGCTCGAAACTAATCGGGTCATCATCTTCCATGATGCAATCCTCGCTTCCACCATCAATGAGAAAACCGTAGTATCTCTCAGGTGGACGAGAAACCCTACTAGATCGGCGGAGAGGCTGGGGTTCGTCGGGTACTACCGAATCCTCTGGTTCCACTAAATCTTCAGTTACAGTTTGTGTTGCTGGAACTTCTTCCAGTTCTACCTCAGATCCACTAATCTCTTTTGCAAGAAATTCTTTTTCTAAAAAGGTGGCATGTTGAGTAACAAACAAATTTTGTTGTTCACTGTGGTAGAAAAAATATCCATTTGAATGTTTAGGATATCCCACAAACTTACACAGAACTGACCGTGCCTCGAGTTTGTCTGGATTTTGCCTTTTGACATAGGCCAGACAACCCTATATCTTAACTCGTTTAAGACATGGTCTCTTCCCACTTCATATCTCATATGGTGTGTTAGGTACAGATTTAGTTGGAACTTGATTCAATAGGTATGCTGCTGTCTCCAGCGCATACCCCCTGAAGGAAATAGGTAACTCAGCAGTACTCATCATTGAGCGCACCATATCTAATAGGGTGCGATTCCTCTGTTCCGATACACCGTTTTGCTGTGGTGTATAAGGAAGAGTAAGCTGAGAGAGAATCTCATTCTCTTTTAGATAATCTAGGAACTCATTGCTTAAGTATTCTCCTCCTCGATCAGATCGAAGGATCTTAATACTTTTGCCCGTTTGTTTTTCTACTTCGTGCTTATATTCTCTGAATTTCTCAAAAGCTTCAAACTTGTATTTCATCAGGAACACATGTCCGAATCTAGAGAGATCGTCAATGAATGTAATGAAGTAGGAAGAACCGTTCCTGCCTTGCGTAGACATGGGACCGCATACATCACTGTGTATCAGTTCTAAGAGTTCCGTAACTCTTTCTCCGTGTCCACTAAACGGAGCTTTGGTCATTTTTCCTTTGAGACATGAATGGCAAGTATCATAAGATGATAATTCGAACGAATTCAAATATCCATCCTTATACAACTTAGCCAGTCGTGTCCCATTGATATGACCAAGTCTACAATGCCACAAGAAGGATTCGTTCATTTCTGAACTCTTCCTCTTGTGTGCGTTTTGTATATTGAGGACTGTATTTTGATTTAGAATGAATATGCCATTATGTAACGAGCCTGATGCAATCAACTTTTGATCTAGGAATATGTTCATAACATTATCCTTTACTACAAAATTATATCCTTCTTTACATAATAAAGAAACTGATATAATGTTGCACATCATGTTCGGTATATAATAGCACTCATTTAGAATCAGTGTATTACGACTTGGCAATACTAGGTGATATTCGCCAACTGCTTTGGCTGCAATACTTGCACCGTTCCCTACTTGAACGGAATGATCACCTTTTCCCAGTTCTCTACCTTTACATATCCAATGTAACAATTTACATATGTGGGATCCTGATCCGGTATCTAATACCCAGGACGTAGGGTGAACTGAGAAACAGTTCTCAATAACTAACACACCTGAAGAAGATGCATCAACATGCATGTTCTTTTGGGCGGCGTGAGAATCCAGATATTCTCCTGTTTCCTGTTCAGTCTTATAACTCTTATAAGAAAGAACAGGTCCAACGTTCCCCTGCTCAGTATAATAAGCGGGTTCAGTCAATACATACATATTATTATCTTGATTATGGCCTGACATGGTCGCTACCTGGAGAGAGAGAGAAGAAAACACTTTAGCGTATGCTCTTGCAAGATTAGATTGGTTATTATCTTATCTAATCAGGATGTCTCCCACTGTTTTTATCAAATCTACCTTCAAACCCTAAAAGGTAAGATTAGCCAGGATTAATTACATCCTACAATTTCGTCAATCTTTCAGCCAGATCAGTGTCGGTACTTGAGGGAGGTTCCCCGTGCTTTCGCACGGACCTAATTAAAGTAAACATCGTTTTCCCAGAGGCGTAACCCCGTTAACACTTTTCTAGACACCTACTTGATTGGCTAATTGTCCTGTGTAAAACTCTCCCAGGAGTAACTCTTACTCGCAGTGGGTATCGGGATCCAACTATCTCATAGGAGGTATGCAATCTCATTGCAAATTTCAACACTTGAAATTCCCGATAATATTTTGCCCCTACTGTGCTATGACCTTGACAGAGGTCAACAAACCATAGTGCACTAGTCAAGTTCAACTCGTCATTTCTTGATTGAATCAAACCCACTCGCACGACCCTTGACAGAGGTCAACAAGGTCGTACGACTATCCTAATCCAATCACATCACATGCTTTACAGATAATTACTAATCAGCTACCGCACACTACGCCTTGATAGAGGTCAACAAACGCAGCACGAATACTAAATAGTCTTTATCTGAAATGACGGAGGGCTACGACAGGTTTTTCTGAAAACCTATTGCGTAATGAACTTGATATTGTCGTAGAATCAAGTGAAATTTTAAAATGGAGTGATTTTGAGGCTTTCATAAGTTTTGCTAAAGAGGTCACTCCCGGTGAAGGGATCTCGGCTCTTTCCTCATCGAATAAGATGTAGGACATATCATATATATCGCTGTGCAAAGCAAAACTCTAACAGCAATCAAAAGACAAACCGAGTTTTGTAGCATCTGCCAGTTTCGCTAAAGAGGTCACTCCCAGTGAAGGGATCTCGGATCTTTCCTCATCGAATAAGGTGCAGGGTATATTGTTGGATATATGTATGCCCTAGAGGCCATTATATGATAGTGGATGTATCTGTACATGTATATATATATTCAGTGTACATTCTTGCTCGGCATGATAGTATGCTATCTGGTTTTTCTTTATCTGACATGTTGATTTGATCATGCTTTTATTCATTCACACATGTTGATAAAGCCCTGAGGATATTGGCTTGACTACTGTGATTATGATAGAGATCATACTAGTGGGACATCTGTAGTTTATAAGTATATCCTGAAATGTCCCTAGTCGTAGGTATATCGAGACGGGGCATCGATATACCAGAGTAGACTAGCGTATATGATACTAGACCCATATGATGGGCGATGAATGTTCCCACATTCATCGATGTTTGACATCGAGATCATATACGGGTGCTCAGTGGTGACTGGGTACACTGGACGGACTCACCGAGAACCCCTATATGGAATTATATCTATCGTCGGATAGCAGTTCTCAGGTGACACTGGTGCAGGTTAGTCTGTAGACCCGAGATCGTCATAGAGTCTTGTGTGCTCTCCCACTGTACTTTGATTACCACCCTACCATGGCTCTACTGAGTCGTGCAAACAGGTGGCCGTTGGGTACAGTCCTGAGACACACGAAGGCGATGAGCGATAGGAGGGGTTTCGTCTCTCCCGGTATTGGGAGTTGATGCTGTGCTGTGCTCGACTAGTTATATCAGTAAGTCCCTGGCCAGGGCTGCTGAGATTTACTGATAAGTGTTATCAGTAGTTTCTTGATCTGTTATAGACTATTCACCGGCACGACTTATTGAGTTATTTGGGTCGACGTGACCATCCCTAGGCTCGATATGCAGCATATTTGACGAAGAGACCGGACTGTACGGTAGTGTTGCCGGTTGGCTCGACGAGAGTTGTAGCAGGTTCGCTTGTTTTCTTCTGATCGCTCAATACCCGGGTGGCCGTTAGGTTTAGTTGACCGCTTGCGGCTTGGGGGTGCTTGATATGATCATCACCCACTGCCGGCGTATTGACGAGTCTTAGAGTCCCACAAAGGAGTTACCTAGTCCAGGCGAAACGTTGTGGTGCGCGTATGCGATATGCGCATGGACCCGGTTTAAATGCGCGTATAAGATACTGTATATTAATCGGGCGGCTGGCTTTTGGTTGGGTCGTATGTGATATGGTCGGATTGATAAATCAAGTGTTGATTTATCATTTAACCATTAGTTTCTCACTAGAAATCCTTTCTTGTATTTTTTGGATGTATGCATGCATGTATGCATGCATGTATGCATTCTTTCTTGATTCATGCACATATGGATGTGCATTCACACACATACATACATACATCATCCTTCATGGTTGTATATACATAGATGATGGTGGCAATATAAGACTCACACCTTGGTTAAATAATATGGATTATTATTTCTATTTGTGTTAAAACAAATAGAAAAAGGAAAATGGTAATTCATGGATTAGTTTCTACACTCTTCTTTGACCTAACCATGCTCACCCACCTTTTAACCATGGATTGTTAGTGTATATGCCCTAGGGGCCATTATTGTATCATACTAGTTTATATATTACATAATGGAAGCTTGGGATATTCACATGTATATTACAGTTTTGCTTAACATAGTAGTATGCTACTTGGTTTTTCTATCTTAATATGTGAGTATACGTATTGATAGAGCTCTTAGGATCTTGCTTGACTACCAGCGTTGTGATGGCAGTCACACTAGTAGGGGCTGGGTAGTCTACAAGCACATCCTTATTCAGGTCCCTAGTCGTTGGATTATCGAGACAGGGCATCGATACTCCGGAGGAGACTAGTGTGTACGCTTCTCATCCCAGTTGGGGAGATGGTCTGTCCCACAGCCGTCAGTACGTCGTACTGGAGATAGCATACAGGTGCTCGTTGGGTTACGGGTACACCGGACAGGACTCGCAGGGAACTGTTGGTTGGGTTTTATACCAGTCGTCAGTTAACAGTTCCCAGGTGACATGAGTACAGCATAGTCCGCAGACTTGACACTGCTACTTCGCCTCGAGTGTGTCCCACTGTTCTTAGATTGCTACCCTACCACGGCTCAAAAGAGTCATGCAAACAGGTAGCAGTTGGGTGCAGTCCCGAGCACTTGGAGGCAGTGGCGGTTAGACAGGATTCGTCTCTCCCGGTATTGGGAGTTGATATCGCGCTGTGTCAGAGAGCCATTACGCAAAGTCCCTGGCCAGGGCAAGCGAGATTTGCTGGTAGGTTCCAGTAGTTTCTCAGGGTGTAATGGGCTTCGCTCCGACACGACTTATACCGCTATTAGAGGACTGATGCTTGCCGCCCCTAGGCCCGATATGCGATAGTCTTAGACGAACGGACCGGACAGTACGGAGATTGTCACATCAGACTCGGTAGGAGTTCGGATAGGTTTCCTCATCGGCCTTCTTATCGACATCTACCTGGGGACCGTTACGTACAGCTAGTGCCGCTTGCGGTCTGTGGTTAAACCCATTGCCAGCGTAGTAGTTGAGTCTCTAGAGTCCCACACAGAGAGTTTTCTTACTCCAGGCGAAACGATATAGAGGTCGTATGGTTTTACGACAAGGGTTCGGACGCATACGCGTGTTTACGCACGTACGACTTTCGGACAGTTTTTACTAGTCGGCTTTGGTTTAAGTCAGTTTCTAGTATCCGGTTATTGGATTTATACAGTCTAAAGTTTTTCCGTGTTTTCACGGATAGGAGGGGCGTTCTCGTAATTGCGCGAGAAGCTTCTAGAAGATGGTGACTTGGGGGTTAAGGTGGCATATGCATTAAATGGGATTAGTGAGTCATATGAGTGATTCATCCATGTCATTATTGCATCATAAATGCTTAGTGACTCATGGAGATGAATCACCATTAGATATTTATCATGCATGATGATTAATCATTCATTTTCTTTTATTGGATAAATTATTATGCTTGATATATATTATGATAGCTCATTTTCTCATCTCATTCTCATGCTCACCTTCTCTCTCCTCAAGCTCTCTCTCTTTAAACCCTAATCCTCCCTTCTTATGTGTTGAGTACAAGGATTAGATTAGACTACTTAATCCTTAACCATTCTCTATATCACCTAGGTTGCTTAGATTAGCGATTTAAGAAACCCAGTTACCTCTAGTTTGAGGTGAAGCTTGTAGTAAAGCTCTCGGGTGGATCTTCTACTACTTAGAGAAGGCCAGAGAGGACGTGGAGAACGACAAGACGAAGGACTCGGATCTTTAGGTATAATCACTTTTCATAGTAGTTGTTAGCTTCTATGTTTGTTGTTAGTTATTGTTTATGCAAAGATTCTCGGTTAGTCGATGTTTACGCTTTAAACAAGATTGTTTTTCATTATTCCGCCTCCCCGCAAGTCGTGGGGTGTTTGTACATCGACTTACAGTGGTATCAGAGCCAGGTTAAACAATAATTAACTCATTAGCAAAGTCGTAAGTATTTCGAACGCAAAAAGAACCGGAAAGATCATCGTTTTACACAGTTTCTGTCGAAATTTAAACATGCCCTAAAAATTTTTCAGGGACCTGCAGAATAACAAGAAGGAAATAATAGGGGTACTGCAGAAATTTGGTCGCGTAACTCGGCTAACTTGCCGCGGAACCGCGGCGGATCCATGCGATCCGCCGCGGATCCGCGGCCGAGTTAGGGCCGAGTCGGCCCAAATTTCTTCAGTAACCTTCTGGTGTTAACAGTGATATTTCTGGATATTTTATTTTCTGCTAAGATCTCAGGTGCACAGAGAAGTTTTGCAGTAGAATCTAAAGTGTTTTGCTCGATCGAAATTTTATGATGTTTTCTAATTTGATTATATCTGTGTTTGTATAATGTCTTCGTAAACCTCCCCTAACTGCTAGTATGTCGGTTGGCAGGGGGTTGCACATTTCTGTAATGGTTTTTTTTTCTGTTTGTGGATGTGAACTGTATTGGACTGTTGTGATGATTAGCCGGGGTTTGTGATGGGTTATTATTTTAATTCATTCGATGTAATTGTAATATGTTGTAATATTATTTTTGCGGGGCACATCCAGGTTGCGGTTGTAGCCACCGTTGTATTATTTCATTTTACTGTTTTTGCTCCTAGGATAGACCCAAGGTGGGGTGCACAAACAACCGGGTACTTTGAAGTGTTTAGTGGCTTACTCACTTTGTTGAGGGAGACCGTTTCACTTCGGGTATTTGGCGGGTAGTTTGCCGTACCCGTAGGGGGTCTAGGGTGGGGTAATGACTATTCATCACAACTGTGTAATCCATCTTTTGTTGCAGGCTATAAACAAACGCGGATTGCTTGCAAATCTAATAAAGTTCATATGAGATCTGGAATGCCTATTATTGCGTCTGACGAATGTACAATATCTATATATGATAGCTATTTAGACGTCATTTATGTTTTACACCCACGCTAGCCCAGCCCCCGCTCAGTCGTTAGTTAAGTAACCTAACTAGTGATGACGTGACCCAGTGGCGAATGCGGATGGCATAAGAGGACGTTGTATTTTCGTTGTTTTCTGCAATGATAGGTTAATGATGGGACGCATTATTTATAATGCAAAGAAAATAAACCAAAAGTTTAATCGTTGGAACAATTTAAAATAAACGACTCGGTTAATTTTAAAACAGATATTTTTAAATGCGGAGCTTTAACCACTCCTTTTAAACGCTATCAGGTTCCTTCGGTTATATCAAGTTCACTACGTTCACGGTTTCGCCAAAACCATTCGTAGCCCTCCGTCATTTCATCTGGGTATTTAGTAGTATTCAAGCTATGTATTTTGACCAACGCCAAGGCATAGTATTTGGTAGCTACTCGGTATTCATTTGTTGCATAGATAGATGAGTTAGTTTGGGACAGTCGTATTATCATTTTGGCCGAACGTCAAGAATATATACGGATGGGTTCAAATTGACAAGATAATGATGGGTAGAACTTGACATGTGACTTATGACATTTTGACCTAACGCCAAGCTCATAAGAGCATGGGGCAAAAATTTATATCGGGGATTTCTAAAGAAACTGAAATTTGCAAAGAGATGCATACCATTTGGAGTTTGATGAATGTTGGTAGGATTCCTTCAACATTATCATACGATGATATTTGGATCCCGATCCTACTGTGAGTATATGCTACTCATCAGGAGATTCGTCACTTAACGATCAATGTTATAAACCAAGTAGGTGTCAAGAAAGGTGTCAGCGGGGTTACGCCCCCAGAGAAAAGAGGTTATTTAATTAAGGAACTTCGCGAAAGTGTTGGAAAACCTCCCTCGAAGTATCGACACTAGCCTGGCTGAACGGTTAAGAAAGTATTGTATGGTGAGAATAGTCCTGGCTAATTCTTCTTTTATGGTTTGGGGAAGGATTCGAGAAACAGTGGGAGCCATCCAGTTTAGATAAATTAAAATCCACTCTAAACTTGCAAGAGCATCATGCTAAAGAGTTTTCTTCTCTCTCTCCTATTTGCAGCGACCCTGAAAATGACTGGACTTAAGTTACTTTTAGAGAAAAATATACTGACAGGGCCAAACTATAAAGATTGGCTGCGGAATGTCAAAATGGCCTTGACTTATGACAAATTGGGGTATGTCCTCACCACTAAGGCACCTGAAGTCCCAGGTCCCAAATCCAGTAATGCGGATAAGGAAATCCGCAAAACCTGGGATTTAGATTGCGCGAAAGCCAAGTGCATCGTGCTTGCCTCGATGAACAATGAACATCAGAGGAGGTACGAGGATATGGATCTTGACCCCATATTTCTCCATACAAAAGATCTGCATGGGGAGCAATCTCGTATAGCAAGATACGAGACCTCAAAGAACTTGTTTCGAGCGAGGTTGGCTGTCGGATCATCGGTAGGAGAACATGTCCTAAAGATGATCGGCTATATGGAAGAGCTCGCAGACCTTGGGACGACTTTAGATAATGAGCTCTATACAGACCTTATTCTCCAGTCCCTTCCTCCCACCTACGCCCAGTTTATCCTGAACTTCAACATTCAAAGAAAAGAAGTTGAACTTCCTGAACTCCTGGACATGTTAAGGAGTGCAGAGGGCACCTTGCAGAAGGCAAAGGAAACACCCGCTATGTTTGTTAGCGGTGCTTCTTCTTCCGGGTCCAAGGCTAGGGCCAAAGAAAGGAAAAAGAAGGCCGCCCCCAGACCTAGAGGAGGTGTAAGTAAGGTGGGAGGGAAGGGAAAGAAAAAGTTTGCGGTACCGGTAGTGGGCCAGGATGAATGCTTCCATTGTCACAGGAAAGGGCACTGGAAAAGGATTGCAAGGCGTGGAACGCCAAGAACCAGGAACCGAAGCAAGCTGTGGCTTCGACTTCAGGTGTGTTTGTAATTGAGAATTGTCTGTCAATCAACTCTACTTCCTGGGTATTGGATACCGGATCAGGATCTCATATTTGCAATTCATTGCAGGCACTGAGAAACCGTAGAGTGCTGAAGGAAGGTGATATGACCCTAAAGGTTGCTAACGGAGCTAGCGTGGGAGCTGTGTCCGTAGGGATTATTACCTGGGATTGACGAATGGACACATTTTGGTTTTACATAACTGTTTTTGTGTACCCAGCTTAACGTGTAATATCATATTTGTTTCCTTGTTATCAAATAAAGGTTATGATTTCACGTTTGGAAGTGGTGTTGTTAACATCCACCTTAATCATAGTTTGATTGGGTCCTGTACACTGGAAAATGGTATATATGTGTTAAACCAACTCCAAATTTTCAATGTTCAGAACACACTAAAAAGAAAGTCTCCAGATTTAAATAAAGCTTTCTTATGGCATTGTAGACTGGGTCACATCAATGAGAGAAGGTTGACTATGTTGCATGGAGAAGGATATTTGGACTCGTTCGAATATCAATCTTATGACACTTGTCAATCTTGTCTCAAAGGAAAGATGACAAAGACTCCATTTACTGGACATGGAGTAAGTGTGAGCGAGCTCTTAGGACTCATACACAGCGATGTATGTGGTCCAATGTCTATACATGCAAGAGGTGGTTTTTCCTATTTCATTACTTTCATGGATGATTACTCAAGGTACGGATTCATTTATCTGATGAAATATAAATCCGAGGCTTTTGAGAAATTCCATGAGTATAAGAATGAAATAGAAAACCAAACCGGCAAAAGTATCAAGACACTAAGATCTGATCGAGGTGGTGAATACTTGAGTGCCGAGTTCCTAGGTTACCTAAAAGAGAAAGGAATTCTCTCTCAGCTTACTCCTCCATACACTCCATAGCATAACGGTGTATCGGAAAGACGGAATCGAACCCTATTAGATATGGTACGATCCATGATGAGTAATGCTGAGTTACCGCGATCTTTCTGGGGTTATGCACTAGAATCAGCGGCATATCTTTAGAACATGGTTCCTACCAAGACTGTGCCTACCACTCCATATCAGATGTGGAGTGGGAAGAAACCCCATCTTCAGTATATAAAGATTTGGGGATGTCCAGGTTTTGTTAAAAAGCAGCATGTGGACAAGCTCGAGGCACGATCAGTAAAGTGTAAGTTTGTGGGATATCCAAAGAACTTCAGGGGATATCTATTCTATTACGCAGAGGAACAAAAGGTATTTGTTTCTCGTAATGCCCATTTTCTAGAACATCAGTTTTTAGAAAAGGAAACAAGTGGGAGCGAAATAGAATTGGAAGAAATTACAGAACCACAAACTAATACTGAAAGTTTGGTAGAACAAGTAGTTCAAGAAGAACAGGACATTCCCGCACCCCTCCGCAGGAGTAGTAGGCCGTCTCATCCGCCTGAGAGATACTGCGGTTTTCTCATAGATGGGGATAGAGAGGATTGCATCATAGATGATGATGAACCTACTGGCTTCCAGCAGGCCATCCAGAGCGGCGACTCGGTACGATGGCTAGATGCAATGCAGACCGAAATGGAATCCATGTACACCAACAAAGTATGGACTTTGGACTTTGCTCCAGATGGGGTAAAACCCATAGGATGCAAATGGATCTTCAAGAAAAAGATTGGTGTAGATGGACAGGTGGAAACCTATAAGGCTAGACTTGTTGCAAAGGGTTTCGTCAAAGACCTGGTTTGGACTATGACGAAACTTTTTCTCCAGTGGCTATGCTCAAATCCATTCGGGTCCTTCTTACTATTGCTGCCTTCCATGATTATGAAATCTGGCAGATGGACGTAAAGACGGCTTTTCTGAATGGTAATTTAGAAGAGCGCGTCTATATGGATCAGCCAGAGAGTTTCAATCAGAGTGGGAGCAGCGGGAAAGTATGCAAGCTGCTTAAGTCCATTTATGGACTAAAGCAGGCATCGCGAAGTTGGAACATCTGTTTTGATGAGACAGTCAAAGAATATGACTTTATCAAAAATCCAGATGAACCATGTATATATAATAAAGTTGTAGCCAGAAGTGTCGTATTCCTCGTCTTGTACGTGGATGACATTCTATTGATAGGAAATGACATTCCTATGCTACAATCTGTCAAAGGATTCTTGTCACACAGGTTCTCCATGAAAGACCTGGGTGATGTCTCTTACATTCTGGGGATCCGGATCTATCGTGAAAGATCCAAGAGGATGTTGGGACTTTCGCAGTCCAGGTATATCGACACTGTACTGAAAAGATTCAGTATGGAAGATTCTAAGCGCGGTAATCTACAGCTTGTCATGGAATCACCCTATCCAAAGAGATGTCTCCCAAGACTGATTTGGAAAGGGAACGCATGTCTATTATACCCTACGCTTCTGCGGTAGGCTCTATAATGTATGCGATGTTGTGCACCAGACCAGATGTAGCTTACGTACTGAGCATGGTAAGCCGGTATCAGTCAGACCCAGGGGAGAAGCACTGGATAGCAGTAAAGAACATTCTCAAGTACCTGAGGAGGACTAAGGAGATGTTCTTGGTTTACGGCGCAAAAGACCTCAGGTTGGAGGCCTATGCTGATTCCGGCTTCCAGAGTGATAAGGACGATTCCAAGTCCATGTCAGGTTATGTCTTTACCCTCAATGGAGGGGCGGTGTGCTGGAAGAGCTCCAAGCAGGACACCGTTGCTGACTCGACGATGGAAGCGGAGTATATAGCTGCTTGCGATGCCGCAAAAGAAGTGGTCTGGATGAAGAAGTTCCTAACAGAACTTCAGGTGGTTCCTACCATTGTTGATCCAATACCTCTGTATTGCGACAACAACGGAGCTATAGCTTTAGCGAAGGAACCAAGGTCCCATCAGAAGTCCAGACACATCTTAAGGCGGTATCACCTGATCAGGGAGATCATTGATCGTCGGGAGATCGAGGTTCGGAGAGTTGCTACTGAAGAGAACATTGCTGATCCATTCATGAAGGCCCTACCTCAGATTCAGTTCGAGAGGCTACTCGAGATCATCGGTATTCGATATGCCAGTACATGGCCCTAGTGCAAGTGGGAGATTGTTAGTGTATATGCCCTAGGGGCCATTATTGTATCATACTAGTTTGTATATTACTTAATGGAAGCTTGGGATATTCATATGTATATTACAGTCTTACTAAACATAGTAGTATGCTACTTGGTTTTTCTATCTTAATATGTGAGTATACGTATTGATAGAGCTCTTAGGATCTTGCTTGACTACCAGCATTGTGATGGCAGTCATACTAGTGGGGGCTGGGTAGTCTACAAGCACATCCTTATTCAGGTCCCTAGTCGTTGGATTATCGGGACAGGGCATCGATACTCCGGAGTAGACTAGTGTGTACGCTTCTCATCCCAGTTGGGGAGATGGTCTGTCCCACAGCCGTCAGTACGTCGTACTGGAGATAGTATACAGGTGCTCGTTGGGTTACGGGTACACCGGACAGGACTCGCAGGGAACTGTTGGTTGGGTTTTATACCAGTCATCAGTTAACAGTTCCCAGGTGACATGAGTACAGCATAGTCCGCAGACTTGACACTGCTACTTCGCCTCGAGTGTGTCCCACTGTTCTTCGATTGCTACCCTACCACGGCTCAAAGGAGTCGTGCAAACAGGTAGAAGTTGGGTGCAGTCCTGAGCACTTGGAGGCAGTGGCGGTTAGACAGGATTCGTCTCTCCCGGTATTGGGAGTTGATATCGCGCTGTGTCAGAGAGCTATTACGCAAAGTCCCTGGCCAGGGCAAGCGAGATTTACTGGTAGGTTCCAGTAGTTTCTCAGGGTGTAATGGGCTTCGCTCCGACACGACTTATACCGCTATTAGGGGACTGACGCTTGCCGCCTCCTAGGCCCGATATACGATAGTCTTAGACGAACGGACCAGACTGTACGGAGATTGTCACATCAGACTCAGTAGGAGTTCGGATGGGTTTCCTCATCGGCCTTCTTATCGACATCTACCTGGGGACCGTTACGTACAGCTAGTGCCGCTTGCGGCCTGTGGTTAAACCCACTGCCAGCGTACTAGTCGAGTCTCTAGAGTCCCACACAGAGAGTTTCCCTACTCTAGGCGAAACAATATAGAGGTCGTATGGTTTTACGACAAGGGTTAGGACGCATACGTGTGCTTACGCACGTACGACTTTCGGACAGTTTTTACTAGTCGGCTTTGGTTTAAGCCAGTTTCTAGTATCCGGTTATTGGATTTATACAGTCTAAAGTTTTTCCGTGTTTTCACGGATAGGAGGGGCGTTCTCGTAATTGCGCGAGAAGCTTCTAGAAGATGGTGACTTGGGGGTTAAGGTGGCATATGCATTAAATGGGATTAGTGAGTCATATGAGTGATTCATCCATGTTATTAATGCATCATAAATGCTTAATGACTCATGGAGATGAATCACCCTTAGATATTTATCAAGCATGATGATTAATCATTCATTTTCTTTTATTGGATAAATTATTATGCTTGATATATATAATGATAGCTCATTTTCTCATCTCATTCTCATGCTCACCTTCTCTCTCCTCAAGCTCTCTCTCTTCAAACCCTAATCCTCTCCTCTCATGTGTTGAGTACAAGGATTAGATTAGACTACTTAATCCTTAACCATTCTCTATATCACCTAGGTTGCTTAGATTAGCGATTTAAGAAACCCAGTTACCTCTAGTTTGAGGTGAAGCTTGTAGTAAAGCTCTCGGGTGGATCTTCTACTACTTAGAGAAGGCCGGAGAGGACGTGGAGAACGACAAGACGAAGGACTCGGATCTTTAGGTATAATCACTTT
Organism: Agapanthus africanus; assembly: GCA_030015575.1. Taxonomy (NCBI): domain Eukaryota; kingdom Viridiplantae; phylum Streptophyta; class Magnoliopsida; order Asparagales; family Amaryllidaceae; genus Agapanthus; species Agapanthus africanus. The sequence goes on from JASDDO010000001.1 coordinate 189,706,344, forward strand.
TCATAGTAATTGTTAGCTTCTATATTTGTTGTTAGTTATTGTTTATTCAAAGATTCTCGGTTAGTCGATGTTTACGCTTTAAACAAGAATGTTTTTCATTATTCCGCCTCCCCGCAAGTCGTGGGGTGTTGTACATCGACTTACAGTGGTATCAGAGCCAGGTTAAATAATAATTAACTCATTAGCAAAGTCGTAAGTATTTCGAACGCAAAAAGAACCGGAAAGATCATCGTTTTACACAGTTTCTGTCGAAATTTAAACAGGCCCTAAAAATTTTTCAGGGACCTGCAGAATAACAAGAAGGAAATAATAGGGGTACTGCAGAAATTTGGTCGCGTAACTCGGCTAACTTGCCGCGGAACCGCGGCGGATCCATGCAATCCGCCGTGGATCCGCGGCCGAGTTAGGGCCGAGTCGGCCTAAATTTCTTCAGCAACCTTCTGGTGTTAACAGTGATATTTCTGGATATTTTATTCTCTATTAAGATCTCAGGTGCACAGAGAAGTTTTGCAGTAGAATCTAAAGTGTTTTGCTCGATCGAAATTTTACGATGTTTGCTAATTTGATTATATCTGTGTTTGTATAATGTGTTCGTAAACCTCCCCTTACTGCTAGTATGTCGGTTGTCAGGGGGTTGCTCATTTCTGTAATGGTTTTTTTCTGTTTGTGGATGTGAACTGTATTGGACTGTTGTGATGATTAGCCGGGGTTTGTGATGGGTTATTATTTTAATTCATTCGATGTAATTGTAATATGTTGTAATATTATTTTTGCGGGGCACATCCAGGTTGCTGTTGTAGCCACCGTTGTATTATTTCATTTTACTGTTTTTGCTCCTAGGATAGACCCAAGGTGGGGTGCACAAACTACCGGGTACTTTGAAGTGTTTAGTGGCCTACTCACTTTGTTGAGGGAGACCGCTTCACTTCGGGTATGTAACGCTTCGAAAATCGTTTAGGCAGTTTTTCGGTAATCGGCTGAATTAGCAGCTTTTTCTGTAAAAAGTCAAAATAGATATTTTTTTCATTATAGACCTAATTATACAAAATTTAAATAAGATATTGCTTTAAATTGGTCACTAAAATGTCACTTAAAATTTTCTAGTTAATTAAAAAAATTTCCTTAATTAATTATTTTTTAATATTATTTTAAGATTTTAAAAATGCATTTGCGTGCATTCTTACGATAGCCTAACTAGATGTTATATTCTACTCACGAGCTGGCAACTCACCCCCGTTGTGCCACAATGTCTTGCAGGTCGGACTCATCAGCCTAGTAGCGGCGGCTTTTCTTATTAGTGATCTCTTTTGCTCAGACTCGCGACATTGCTCGTAGGTGGGTTGCGAGAGCACTTTTATCTCTTTTGTACTGTTTTTGTATCTAGTATTCTCCATCTACCACTTCTTATTTGTATATTCGACCTAGTGATGAGACTGAGAGATTTATGTATATGTGGGTTCTTTTGGTCAAGCACACTTGAGCCGACGTTGTGTTTTCTTATATTTTGCATTTCTTTATGCTCTTTTCTTGATATTACATATATATATTGCGTGTGGTTGTGATCCGCCTTGGGCGAAGAGCTAGCTCCCGCTTGGGGATGCCTTTTTGTGGTTACATGTTATATATCTTGTTGTACCCATTTTGGGGGATAGAATTTACAAAGGAGAATCTGCCGAAATTTTCGGAAATTTTTGGTGTTTTAAAAAGGGGTTTAATGCCACTTAATTGATTCAAAATCGTTTTCATGAAAGGTTTTCCTTCACTCTCTTTTGATTTTGGTTTAGATTTTTCTGGGCTTTGGCTGACTTAGGTTACGTTACGCCTTTAGACGTCTCGTAATCTAAGTGCCAGTCACGTTCCGTACTTTCGGGTCGTGACAGGGTATTTGGCGGGTAGTTTACCGTACCCGTAAGGGTCTAGGATGGGGTAATGACTATTCATCACAACTGTGTAATCCGTCTTTTGTTGCAGGCTCTAAACAAACGCGGATTGCTTGCAAATCCAATAAAGTTCATTTGAGATCTGGAATGCCTATTATTGCGTCTGACGAATGTACAATATCTATATATAATAGCTATTTAGACGTCACTTATGTTTTACACCCGCGCTAGCCCAGCCCCCGCTCTGTCGTTAGTTAAGTAACCTAACGGGTGATGACGGGACCCAGTGGCGAATGCGGATGGCATAAGAGGACGTTGTATTTTCGTTGTTTTCTGCAATGATAGGTTAATGAGGGGACGCATTACTTATAATGCAAAGAAAATAAACCAAAAGTTTAATCGTTGGAACAATTTAAAAGAAACCACTCGGTTAATTTTAAAACAGATATTTTTAAATGCGGAGCTTTAACCACTCCTTTTAAAAGCTATCAGGTTCCTTCGGTTATATCAAGTTCACTACGTTCACGGTTTCGCCAAAACCATTCGTAGCCCTCCGTCATTTCATCTGGGTATTCAGTAGTATTCAATCTATGTATTTTGACCTAACGTCAAGGCATAGTATTTGGTAGCTACTGGGTATTCATTTGTTGCATAGATAGATGAGTTAGTTTGGGACAGTCGTATTATCATTTTGGCCGAACGTCAAGAATATATACGGATGGGTTCAAATTGACAAGATAATGATGGGTAGAACTTGACATGTGACTTATGACATTTTGACCTAACGCCAAGCTCATAAGAGCATGGGGCAAAAATTTATATCGGGAATTTCTAAAGAAACTGAAATTTGCAAAGAGATGCATACCATTTGGAGTTTGATGAATGTTGGTAAGATTCCTTCAACATTATCATACGATGATATTTGGATCCCGATCCTACTGTGAGTATATGCTACTCATCAGGAGATTCCTCACTTAACGATCAATGTTATAAACCAAGTAGGTGTCAAGAAAGGTGTCAGCGGTGTTACGCCCCCAGAGAAAAGTGGTTATTTAATTAAGGAACTTCGCGAAAGCGTTGGAAAACCTCCCTCGAAGTATCGACACTAGCCTGGCTGAACGGTTAAGAAAGTATTGTACGGTGAGAATAGTCCTGGCTAATTCTTCTTTTATGGTTTGGGGAAGGATTCGAGAAACAGTGGGAGCCATCCAGTTTAGATAAATTAAAATCCACTCTAAACTTGCAAGAGCATCATGCTAAAGAGTTTTCTTCTCTCTCTCCTATTTGCAGCGACCCTGAAAATGACTGGACTTAAGTTACTTTTAGAGAAAAATATACTGACAGGGCCAAACTATAAAGATTGGCTGCGGAATGTCAAAATGGCCTTGACTTATGACAAATTGGGGTATGTCCTCACCACTAAGGCACCTGAAGTCCCAGGTCCTAAATCCAGTAATGCGGATAAGGAAATCCGCAAAACCTGGGATTTAGATTGCGCGAAAGCCAAGTGCATCGTGCTTGCCTCGATGAACAATGAACATCAGAGGAGGCACGAGGATATGGATCTTGACTCCATATTTCTCCATACAAAAGATATGCATGGAGAGCAATCTCGTATAGCAAGATATGAGACCTCAAAGAACTTGTTTCGAGCAAGGTTGGCTGTCAGGTCATCGGTAGGAGAACATGTCCTAAAGATGATCGGCTATATAGAAAAGCTCGCAGACCTTGGGACGACTTTGGATAATGAGCTCTATACAGACCTTATTCTCTAGTCCTTTCCTCCCACCTACGCCCAGTTTATCCTGAACTTCAACATTCAAAGAAAAGAAGTTGAACTTCCTGAACTTCTGAACATGTTAAGGAGTGCAGAAGGCACCTTGCAGAAGGCAAGGGAAACACCCGCTATGTTTGTTAGCGGTGCTTCTTCTTCCGGGTCCAAGGCTAGGGCCAAAGGAAGGAAAAAGAAGGCCGCCCCTAGACCTAGAGGAGGTGTAAGTAAGGTGGGAGGGAAGGGAAAGAAAAAGTTTGCGGTACCGGTAGTGGGCCAGGATGAATGCTTCCATTGTCATAGGAAAGGGCACTGGAAAAAGGATTGCAAGGCGTGGAACGCCAAGAACCAGGAACCGAAGCAAGCTGTGGCTTCGACTTCAGGTGTGTTTGTAATTGAGAATTGTCTGTCAATCAACTCTACTTCCTGGGTATTGGATACCGGATCAGGATCTCATATTTGCAATTCATTGCAGGCACTGAGAAACCATAGAGGGTTGAAGGAAGGTGATATGACCCTAAAGGTTGCTAACGGAGCTAGCGTGGGAGCTGTGTCCGTAGGTGATGATCATATCAAACACCCACAAGCTGCAAGCGATCATATTTCATGATGTTTTCAAGTGTCGATGCTGGACACTTAGCTTCCATGATTTTGATGTGTCGCGACGGACACTCGTTGATTTATATTCTCATACTTTCATGCATATGCTTTTATGACTTTTACATGCATGATGTTGTTATATCATTGGTTGACACGTGGACGAGATCCACATTCATATAGGCATTGATTACATAGTTGGACGATATCCACATGCTTATAGACTTTATGATATCATTGACACTGATTTCATGTTGATTACATTGATCATACCTCATATTTATGATATGTTGCTACCTGAGGCACCGCCACGAGCACTTGGTATTACACTGATGTATAAATGTTTACCCTTGCCACTTTATCATGCTTCAGACTTTATCATATTGAGGATATATATACTACTGATCGTTTGACCTAGAATTGAGTCATACATACGATTTCTGCTCTGGGATGTTTTCTACTCACGAGTTGGAAACTCACCCCCGTTGTGCCACAGTTCTTGCAGGTTTTTGCCGTACAGGTTTCATTGCGGCTTTGTGGCACATTGCTTCCTTTCTGGGTGATTGCTTTGGTAGATGGGTCCACTCGCATCATGACCACCATTGTACTTATTTATTTTCAGTTGTATCTAGTAAAATTCTATCCACTAGACTTGTATATTTATTCAGACTTAGAAAACCAGTTGTTTATTCTTTCGACCTTAGAGTCACGCGTTGTATTATTATTATGGTTTTCTTGATATTTTGAGTTTCCTTTTGAGTTCTGATGCTCGTCCTTCGGCGTTGTATATTACATTGCTTGCGTGGTTGTGACTGTCGATTGACGAAGAGCTAGTTCTCGCTTGGGGATGCCTTTTATCATTGATGTATATATTATTCATTTTGTACCCCGTTCGGGGCCAGTTTTTAATAAAGGAAACTCTGCCGAAATTTTCTGAAAAGACATGGGATTTTAAAATGCATATTCGGCTTATGCTATTAAAACCACTTCTTTAAAACCAGTTTTCCTTCATTTATTATTTAAAATGGTTTAGATTTCTGGGTTTTCTTGGCTTACTTGAATTAGATGGAGCCCTATAGACTTCATATGATTCAAGTTCCAGTCACGTGCCATTTCCGGATCGTGACAAAGTTGGTATCAGAGCGCTAGGTTAACCTTGGTTCGAGTCTAAGTTTGACTATGCGGAGCCTAGAGCGTTTGTATATATTAGGAACTTAGGCTTGACCTTACGGAACTTAGACTTAGTCGAGGGGGTATTATACCCGAACTTTCGTCGCGTAGGTTGACCTTGGTTGATGGAGTAGGTGACTTAAGTAGAGTGACGTACCGTGCGTATGTTCCGCGGCATACTTACGATACGCTAGTCCGCTTAAGAATCCTTAGGATGTACATTTCCTTACACATTATTATATTCATTCCTATGATCTATCCTCATCGATATTAGTTTATGATTTTACTGCCACGATTACATGGGCAGAGAGAGCTACGGCTAGAGTTGCGTCAGCATGAGCTCATCACGGATGAGGACTGACCAGGGCGTGATTCCAGGGACACACAATTGCATAGGGGTGTCATTTTATTGTGTTTTCGCGCCGTGAGCGTTTGATGGATCGCTTTTACGAGATTTCTCGGACGTATAGATCAGCACCAGAGGATCAGGCTACTGCTAGAGGCCAACCAGAATGTGATGACCGTCGATGCATCGATTAATTGATGATTGAGGCACTGTTCAGCGTGCGGACAAATGAGCCAGTTTTTGTTGCGAATGACGAGATATTGCCCCAGATGTCGGAGCTATGCCACACGAGTTGTACTTAGAGATATGATAGAAGATCACTAGTCACCCATGGAGGAAGGACCAGGACATGTGATACGTTGCCTACCCTGATGCGATGTCATCAGATTGATTGATTCCAGCTAGAGACGACTTCACGTAGGTACGTTGGGAGTCGATAGAGATGATCGAATGTCAGAAGCCCATTTTCCAAGTTTAAAGTATTCAGAGACAAATGCAAGTAATGCTATGGACCCTCTAGAAGAATGAAACCTTAACTCGACGTAATGACCATGGAACGCCTTTCAACCTTAGAGTTTGCGGCAGCTATGTGGTGCCAATAGTGAGGCTTGGGTTTGCCTTTCTATGGGTGGTCCACAGGTGCTGTGGCATGTACTGGAATACTATTAAACTGTACCCAAGATGTTGAGCTCTTGGGAGATTATGGAACTTTGACGAATCGATCGAAGGGTTCGACGTTATACATTGCTTGGGAGACTCCAGATACGAGTATAGGCGTTAATGTAACATTTCAGAAAATATAAAATATTATTTTTGGAATTTAATATTAAAATAATATATTTCCCGAAAACTGCCCGATTTACGAAATTGGGGTTTTCGAAAAAGGGTATAAATATATACCAATAATTATGAAATAAATGGAAATTAAAATGATTTATTCATTTAATAATATATTTAAAGGATTTGGCATTTTTAAAATTAATTATATGCAGTTTCGATAAAAACCCGATTAGTGCACTGCTAATCGCGATTAAGCCAAATCCGTGTTTCTACAGTTTTCATGACTAGTGCACCATGTCATGTTGCATTTTGGTTACATGTTGTTTTCTTGTGTTGTTTTGGGTATTATATGGTTTGGTTTTTAATAATAAGAAAAGGTTAAAAAGAAAAAGGGGTATAAGGGTAAATATTGAGAGAGAGGGTGAAAATAAGAGAAGGGAGATAGGGGCAGCCACAATTCCTTCCCCATTATTTCTTTGCATCTCCTCCTTCCTCAAGCTTCCTGTCACGTCCCGAAAGTACGGAATATGACCGGCATGTTAGTGTATATGCCCTAGAGGCCATTACTGTATCATACTTGTTTGTATATTACTTAATGGAAGCTTGGGATATTCACCTTGTATATACAATCTTGCTCAAAATAGTAGTATGCTACTTGGTTTGTTTCTACTTCAATGTGTACATGTGTTTATTTTATCATATCACCTATACGCATTAGTGGAGCCCTTAGGATCTTTGCTTGATTACCAGCGTTGTGATGGCAGTCACACTAGTGGGGGCTGGGTAATCTATAAGCACATCCTTATACAGGTCCCTAGTCCCAGGACTATCGAGACAGGGCATCGATACTCCGGAGTAGACTGGCGCATGCGCTTCTCATCCCAGTGTGGGAGACGATCTGTCCCACAGCCGTCAGTACGTCGTACTTGAGATAGTATGCGGGTGCTCGTTAGGTTACGAGTACACTGGACAGGGCTCGTCGGGAACTGACAAGTTGGTATTATACCTATCGTCAGTTATCAGTTCCCAGGTGACATGAGTACAGCTTAGTCCGCTGACTTGACACTGGCACTTCGCCTCGAGTGTGTTCCCACTGTATTTTGATTACTACCCTACCACGGCTCAAAGGAGTCGTGCAAACAGGTGGTAGTTGGGTGCAGTCCCGAAGCACTTGGAGGCAGTGACGGTTAGACAGGATTCGTCTCTCCCGGTATTGGGGGTTGACATCGCGCTATGTCTAGGAGAGCCATTACACGAGTAGTCTCTGGCCAGGGCAAGTGAGATATACTGGTAGGCTTCCAGTGTTATCTCAGGGTGTTTTGGGCTTCACTCCGACACGACTTGTACCGCTATCAGGGGACTGACGTTTACCACCCCCTAGGCCCGACATGCGATGTATCAGACGAACAGACCGGACTGTACGGAGACTGTCACATTCAGACTCAGTAGGAGTTCAGATGGGGTTCACCTCGTCAGTCTTCTTATCGGTATCTACCTGGGGACCGTTACGCACAGCTAGTGCCGCTTGCGGTCTATGGTTAAACCCACTTCCAGCGTAGTGTCGAGTCTTTAGAGTCCCACACAGAGGGCTATTCGCCTCTGGGCAAAACAGAGTAGAGGTCGCATGGTTTTGCGACAGGGTTCGTTCTCATCCGCGTACTTGTGCACGTTTGGAGTCCGGACAGATATTACTAGCAGGCTCTGGTTTGAGCCAGATACTGGTATATGTTTTGGGGTTGATTTTATCTCTTAGTATTCATGTTCCTCGGAACAAGAATGCGGGTGTGTATACACAGTTGATTGAGGCGGAGGAAGAGGATTTTCATTAGGGTTTCGGAACGGGTGCGTATGCACTGTTGACAGTCGTCTTTTTCCAAACCCTAATGGATTTATGATATATCAATTAATAATATTAATTAAATGAAATTGTGTCATGGTTGTGTTTGTTGACTTGTTGACCAAGTTTGACTAGTTGACCATAGTTGAAAGTTTGACCATCATCATTACATATCAAAGATGCTCTTTGATTCTAGCAAAATCATTTAATGTGTGTAATGATAATGGTCATTCCAAACCATCCATCAACTATTTCATTTACATTATTATTATTATTTTTGATAATTCATTTCTTATTATGTTATGGTTGTAAAATGAAAAGCTCTCATTCTATCATAACACTTCTCTCTCCTCTCTTCTTCTTCCTCCTCCTCTAGTTCAAGGAGCTCCCTTCTCATGTGTTGAGAATCCATCTCCTTAAGATAAAAACACCCCAAAGCCACTCTCTACTCACTCTAGGGTTAGAGGTTTAGCAAGCCAAAGATCCTAGTTCACTCAAAGTTCGAGAAAGAGCCCGAAGGTTGAACCCTCAGGTGGATCCATCTTTGACGGAAGAAGGCGACGAGGAAAGCACCACCAACCCCTACAAAGGTTTCAAGAAGAAGGAGTTCAAGTTAGGTATAACCTCTTTTCCGAGTAGCTAACTCTCTTTAGCTTTCTTGCTAGTTTAGTTTGGAAAAGATCCCGACTTTGTTAGTCCATGTTGCCCCATGCGCTAAAAATTTGATTTTTATACCGTTTCCGCCTCCCCGCAAGAACCGGGGTTGGCAACGTGGACTTACAGTGGTATCAGAGCCTTACTAAACTTAAACTAGCTTAGTAGTAAAGTGTATGGAAGTTCGATCGGAAAAATCGCAAAAACCGGAAAATCAAAACCCTAACTTTCTGTTGAAATTTTTTTGTGCTCTAAAACTAAAAAGTTTTACTCCTAAAATCGGCTCAGGGTTTTGTGAAAACACCACCAAAAACGGTCGCCTGATTCCCTCAAACCACCGCGGTTCCGCGGCGATAGGTATGCATTGGCCACGGAACCGCCGCCGTTTGGGATCCTCTCGTGATCGGGTTTTATGCAGTGTTCTTCTGGTAGGGTTTTGGGATATTTCAGATGGTTTATTTGTGCCCAGGTTTTCCAGAAAAGAAATTTGTTTTTGGGGGCCTATAAATCCGTATTTTTATCGAACTTCACTACACTTTGACTATAATGGTTATATCTGTGATGTTTATATGTATTGAACATCGGCTAATCGCTATATGTCGATTAGTCGGGGTTATACATATCTGTGATCTGTGTTTGATGATGGTTTGTGTATATGAATGCGTTGGACTGTCGCGGGTGAATAGCCGGGGTGGATGTGAGATGAGTGTTTCTTTTTCTTTCATTCATTGTAAAATGTAAATTGATGTAATATTATTATTTGTATGGCCGCACAACCGGGTCGGGGTTGTAGCCGTCATTGTATAATTCTTTTTACTGTTTTTGCTCCTAGGATAGACCCATGGAGGGGTGCACAAACTACCGGGTATCTTGAAGTGCCGAGTGGCCTACTCACGGCGTTGAGGGAGGTTGCTCCACTTCGGGTACTTGGCGGGTAGTTTGCCGCACCCGTAGGGGTCTTGGGTGGGGTATTGGCTATTCACCGCGATCGTGTAATCCGCTTTTCGTTGCAGGCTCGAAAGGATTGCGGATTCCTAGTATATCCAATGTATTCATCTGTGATCTGTAATGTCTATCATTGCTATATATTTATAATTATTTAGGCGTTGCTTATGTTTTACAGCCGCGCTAGCCCAGCCCCCGCTCTGTCGTTAGTTAAGTAACCTAACGGGTGATGACGGGGCCCCGTGGCGAATGCGAATGGCATAAGCGTACGTCATATTTTGATTGTTTTCTGCAATGGTAGGATTAAATGATGGGACGCATTAAAAGAACTAATGCAAGAATATCACGCATTAAAAGAACTAATGCAAGATAATAAACCAAGCAAAAGTCGTTGGAACACTTTCGAAAAACCACTCGGTTCTTTTCAAAACCAACTTTTAAATGCGGAGCTTGAGCCACTCCTTTTAAAAGCTATCTCGTTCCATCGATCATATCAAGTTCACTACGTTCACGGTTTAGCCAAAACCATTCGTAGCCCTCCGTCGTTTCACATGAATAGTCAATAGTATTCAAGCTGTGTTTGTTGGCCAAAGTCAAGGCATAGTGATTGGTAGCTATTGGGTATTCATGTGCAGCATAGATAGATGCGTTGATTTGGAATAGTCGTACTGCCTTCTTGGCCAAAGTCAAGGGTAAGTACGGGTGGATTCAAATTAACCTGGAGAACGACGGGTAGAACTTGACATGTGACTTATGATTTGTTGGCCAAAATCAAGGTCATAAGAGCATGGGGCAAAAATCTACATCGGGAGTTTCATAAGTACTGAAACTTGCTAGAGTTGCATACCATTTGGAGTGTGATGATTCTGGTAGGATTCCTTCAGTTTCGTCATGCAGTGATATTTGGATCCTGATCCTACTGTGAGTATATGCTACTCCTCGGGAAATTTTTCACCAAACGATCAATGCTATAAACCTAGTAGGTGTCTAGAAAGGTGTTAGCAGGGCTACGCCCCCAGGGAAAAGAGGTTCTTAAATTAAGGAACTTCGCGAAAGCGTTGGAAAACCTCCCTCGAAGTACCGACACTGGTCTGGCTGAACGGTTAAGCAAGTATTGTGCGGTGGGATTGATCCCGACTAATTCTTCCTTTATGGTTTGAGGAGGGATTCGAGAGACAGTGGGAGCCATCCTGTTTAGACAAATTAAAAACCATTCTAAACTTGCAAGAGCATCGTGCTGAGTGTTTCTTCTCTCTCTCCTAATTGCAGCGACCAATCAACATGACTGGACTTAAGTTACTTCTAGATAAAAACATACTGACAGGGCCAAACTATAAAGATTGGCTCAGGAATGTCAACATGGCAATCACTTACGACAAGCTGGGGTATCTTCTTACCACCAAAGCTCCCCCCGTCCCAGGTCCCACCTCCAGCGTCACGGATAAGGAAATCCGTAAGACTTGGGAGATTGATTGCGCGAAGGCCAAGTGCCTCGTGCTTGCCTCTATGGACAACGAACATCAGAGGAGGCACGAGAATATGGACCTGGAATCCATATTTCTCCATACAAAAGAACTGTATGGAGAGCAATCTCGTATCGCAAGATACGAAGTGTCGAAGAAGTTATTTTCGGCAAAATTGGCCGTCGGATCATCGGTAGCGGAACACGTGCTTAAGATGATTGGCTACATTGAGGAGCTCGTAGAACTTGGGACCACGTTGGAGAGTGAGCTCTATACGGACTTGATTCTCCAGTCCCTTCCTTCCACTTACGCCCAGTTTATACTGAACTTCAACTTACAAGAAAAAGAAGTTGAACTTTCAGAACTCCTCAACATGCTGAGGAGCGCAGAGGGCACCCTACAGAAAGGTAGGGAAACACCCACTTTGTTTGTAGGAGGATCTTCTTCTTCTAGGTCCAAGGCGAAAGCCAAGGGAAAGAAGAAGAAAGCCCCCGCCAAACCAATGGGCGGTGTTAGTAAAGTGGATACGAAGGGAAAGGCAAAGGCAACAAAGATAGCGGGGAAGCTTGTGGGTAAAGAAGAATGCTTCTATTGTCATAAGAGTTGACACTGGAAGAAAGATTGCAGGGCTTGGAAGGCCAGGACACAGGAACTGAAGCAGGTTGGGGCTTCAGCTTCAGGTGTGTATGTTATTGAAAACTGTCTTTCAATAAACTCTACTTCCTGGGTATTGGATACCGGATCAGGATCTCATATCTGTAATTCTTTGCAGGCGTTGAGAAACCGTAGGTTTTTGAAGGCAGGTGACATGACCCTCAGAGTTGCAAACGGAGCTAGCATGGATGCTAAAGCCGTGGGGGACTATCACATGGGAATGTCAGATGGACATGTTTTGGTTTTGCGTAATTGCTTTTTTGTACCCAACGCAACTTGTAATATCATTTCTGTATCTTTGGTTTCAAAAGAAGGTTATGAATTTGCGTTTGTAAGTAATGTTGTAAACATTCACCTTAATCAAGTTCTGATTGGGTCAGGTACATTGAGCAATGGTATATACGTATTAAACCAACCACAGATTTTCAATGTCCAGAATACACACAAAAGAAAGTCTCCAGATATCAATCAGACTTTCTTATGGTATTGTAGACTGGGTCACATCAATGAGAGAAGGTTAACTAAGTTAGATACAGAAGGATATTTGGATCCGTTCGAATATCAATCGTATGCCACTTGTCAATCCTGTCTCAAAGGAAAGATGACAAAGACTCCGTTCACTGGACACGGAGTAAGAGCGAGCGAGCTCTTCGGACTCGTACACAGCGACGTGTGCGGTCCAATGTCTATACATGCGCGAAGCGGTTATTCTTACTTCATTACTTTTACGGATGACTTTTCAAGGTACGGTTATGTCTTCTTGATGAAGCATAAGTCCGAAGCCTTTGAAAAGTTCCAGGAATATAAGAATGAAGTAGAAAAACAAATCGGCAAAAGTATCAAGATTCTAAGATCGGATCGAGGTGGAGAATACTTAAGTGCCGAGTTCCTGAATTACTTAAAAGAGAATGGAATTCTCTCTCAGCTTACTCCTCCGTACACTCCGCAACATAATGGTGTATCGGAGAGACGGAACCAGACCCTTTTGGATATGGTACGGTCTATGATGAGTAACGCTGAGTTACCGCGATCATTCTGGGGGTATGCGCTAGAATCAGCTCCATACCTTTTGAACCGAGTTCCCACTAAGACTGTGCCTACCACACCATATGAGATGTGGTGTGGAAAGAGGCCCCATCTTAATCACATTAAGACATGGGGATGTCCAGCTTTTGTCAAAAAGCAGCATGCGGACAAACTCGAGGCACGCTCAGTACAGTGCAAGTTCGTGGGATATCCAAAGAACTCCAAGGGATATTTCTTCTACTGCGAAGAGGAACAAAAGGTTTTTGTTTCTCGTCATGCCTACTTCTTAGAAACTGAGTTTTTGGAAAACCAGATAAGTGGGAGCACAGTAGAACTGGAAGAAATTCCAGAACCACGAGCTATTACTGAAAGCTTAGAGGAACCAGAGGGTTCAAACGAACAGGACATTCCTACGCCACTCCGCAGGAGTAGTAGGCAGTCTCATCCGCCCGAGAGATACTACGGTTTTCTCATAGACAGGGATAGAGAGGATTGCATCATAGATTATGATGAGCCTACTAGCTTCCAGCAGGCCGTTCAGAGCGTTGACTCGGTAAAATGGCTGGATGCAATGCGGATCAAAATGGAGTCCATGTACACCAACAAAGTATGGACGTTGGACAATGCTCCAGACGGAGTAAAACCCGTAAGATGCAAGTGGATCTTCAAAAGGAAGATTGGTGTAGATGGACAGGTTGAGACCTATAAAGCTAGACTTGTAGCAAAGGGTTTCCGTCAAAGACCTGGTTTGGACTATGACGAAACCTTTTCTCCAGTGGCTATGCTGAAATCCATTCGGATCCTTCTTGCCATTGATGCTTTCCACGATTATGAGATTTGGCAGATGGACGTAAAAACCGCTTTTCTAAATGGAAATTTAGAGGAGTGTGTCTATATAGACCAGCCAGAGGGTTTCATTTAGAGTGGGAGCAACGGAAAGGTGTGCAAGTTGCTTAAGTCCATTTATGGACTAAAGCAGGCATCGCGGAGTTGGAACATCTGTTTTGATGAGACGGTCAAGGAATTTGGCTTTATCAAAAATCTAGATGAACCATGCATCTATAGTATATTTGTAGCGAGAACTGTAGTATTCCTCGTTTTATACGTGGATGACATTCTCTTAAAAGGAAATGACATTCCTATGCTACAATCTGTCAAGGGGTTCTTGTCGCACAGGTTCTCCATGAAAGACCTGGGTGATGCCTCATACATCCTGGGGATCCGGATCCATCGTGATAGATCCAAGAGGATATTAGGACTTTCACAGTCCAGGTACATCGACACCATACTGAAAAGATTCAGTATGGAAGATTCCAAGCGCGGTAACCTACCGGCTTGTCACGGGATCACCCTCTCTAAAGAGATGTCTCCCAAGACTGATTTGGAGAGGGATCGCATGTCTATTATACCCTACGCTTCTGTGGTAGGCTCTATAATGTATGCGATGTTGTGTACCAGACCGGATGTAGCTTATGCACTGAGTGTGGTAAGCCGGTATCAGTCAAACCCTGGGGAGAAACACTGGATAGCGGTAAAGAACATTCTCAAGTACCTGAGAAGGACTAAGGAGATGTTCTTGGTGTATGGCGGAAAAGACCTCCAGATCGAGGCCTTTGCTGACTCCAGCTTCCAGAGTGACAAGGATGATTCCAAGTCCATGTCGGGTTTTTTCTTTACCCTCAATGGAGGGGCGGTGTGTTGGAAGAGTTCCAAACAGGAAACCGTTGCAGACTCGACGATGGAAGCGGAATACATCGCTGCATCTGATGCCGCAAAAGAAGCTGTCTGGATGAGGAAGTTCTTGAAAGAACTTCAGGTGGTTCCGTCCATTATTGACCCAATACCTCTGTATTGCGACAACAACGGGGCTATAGCTTTAGCGAAGGAACCCAGGTCCCATCAGAGATCCAGACACATCTTGAGGCGGTATCACCTGATCAGAGAGATCGTGGATCGAAAGGAGATCGAGGTTCGGAGGGTTGCTTCAGAAGAAAACACTGCAGATCCATTCACCAAGGCCCTGCCCCAGACACAGTTCGAGCGGCTGATCGAGATGATAAGTCTTCGATACGCCAGTACATGGCCTTAGTGCAAGTGGGAGATTGTTAGTGTATATGCCCTAGAGGCCATTACTGTATCATACTGGTTTGTATATTACTTAATGGAAGCTTGGGATATTCACCTTGTATATACAATCTTGCTCAAAATAGTAGTATGCTACTTGGTTTGTTTCTACTTCAATGTGTACATGTGTTTATTTTATCATATCACCTATACGCATTAGTGGAGCCCTTAGGATCTTTGCTTGATTACCAGCGTTGTGATGGAAGTCACACTAGTGGGGGCTGGGTAATCTATAAGCACATCTTTATACAGGTCCCTAGTCGCAGGACTATCGAGACAGGGCATCGATACTCCGGAGTAGACTGGCGCATGCGCTTCTCATCCAAGTGTGGGAGACGGTCTGTCCCACAGCCGTCAGTACGTCGTACTTGAGATAGTATGCGGGTGCTCGTTAGGTTACGAGTACACTGGACAGGACTCGTCGGGAACTGACAAGTTGGTATTATACCTATCGTCAGTTATCAGTACCCAGGTGACATGAGTACAGCTTAGTTCGCTGACTTGACACTGGCACTTCGCCTCGAGTGTGTTCCCACTGTATTTTGATTCCTACCCTACCACGGCTTAAAGGAGTCGTGCAAACAGGTGGTAGTTGGGTGCAGTCCCGAAGCACTTGGAGGCAGTGACGGTTAGACAGGATTCGTCTCTCCCGGTATTGGGGGTTGACATCGCGCTGTGTCTAAGAGAGCCATTACACGAGTAGTCCCTGGCCAGGGCAAGTGAGATATACTGGTAGGCTTCCAGTGTTATCTCAGGGTGTTTTGGGCTTCACTCCGACACGACTTGTACCGCTATTAGGGGACTGACGTTTACCGCCCCCCTAGGCCCGACATGCGATGTATCAGACGAACAGACCGGACTGTACGGAGACTGTCACATTCAGACTCAGTAGGAGTTCAGATGGGGTTCACCTCGTCAGTCTTCTTATCGGCATCTACCTGGGGACCGTTACGCACAGCTAGTGTCGCTTGCGGTCTGTGGTTAAACCCACTGCCAGCGTAGTGTCGAGTCTTTAGAGTCCCACACAGAGGGCTATTCGCCTCTGGGCAAAACAGAGTAGAGGTCGCATGGTTTTGCGACATGGTTCGTTCTCATCCGCGCACTTGTGCACGTTTGGAGTCCGGACAGATATTACTAGCAGGCTCTGGTTTGAGCCAGATACTGGTATATATTTTGGGGTTGATTTTATCTCTTAGTATTCATGTTCCTCGGAATAAGAATGCGGATGTGTATACACAGTTGATCGAGGCGGAGGAAGAGGATTTTCATTAGGGTTTCGGAACGGGTGCGTATGTACAGTTGACAGTCGTCTTTTTCCAAACCCTAATGGATTTATGATATATTAATTAATAATATTAATTAAATGAAATTGTGTCATGGTTGGGTTTGTTGACTTGTTGACTAAGGTGGACTAGTTGACCATAGTTGAAAGTTTGACCATCATCATTACATATCAAAGATGCTCTTTGATTCTAGCAAAATCATTTAATGTATGTAATGATAATGGTCATTCCAAACCATCCATCAACTATTTCATTTACATTATTATTATTATTTTTGATAATTCATTTCTTATTATGTTATGGTTGTAAAATGAAAAGCTCTCATTCTATCATAACACTTCTCTCTCCTCTCTTCTTCTTCCTCCTCCTCTAGTTCAAGGAGCTCCCTTCTCATGTGTTAAGAATCCATCTCCTTGAGATAAAAACACCCCAAAGCCACTCTCTACTCACTCTAGGGTTAGAGGTTTAGCAAGCCAAAGATCCTAGTTCACTCAAAGTTCGAGAAAGAGCCCGAAGGTTGAACCCTCAGGTGGATCCATCTTTGACGGAAGAAGGCGACGAGGAAAGCACCATCAACCCCTACAAAGGTTTCAAGAAGAAGGAGTTCAAATTAGGTATAATCTCTTTTCCGAGTAGCTAACTCTCTTTAGCTTTATTGCTAGTTTAGTTTGGAAAAGATCCCGACTTTGTTAGTCCATGTTGCCCGATGCGCTAAAAATTTGATTTTTATACCGTTTCCGCCTCCCCGCAAGAACCGGAGTTGGCAACGTGGACTTACACGGCACTTAAACTACGAACGCCTCGAGGCGTACGTAATCTAAGTAAGCCGAAAACCCAGAAATCCAAACCAAGAAAAGTAGTAGAGTGAAGGAAAACACTTTAAAATAAGTGGTTCCAATAGCATAAGCCGAATTATGCGGTTTAAAAAAAACATCAAACATTTCCCGAAAATTTCGGCAGAGTCTCCTTTGTAAAAACTGGCCCCCAAACGGGATACAACATGAATAGTATACGAAATCAAAAAGGCATCCCCAAGCGGGAGCTAGCTCTTCGTCAATCGACGGTCACAATCACATAAGCAATATAATATAGAACGCTAAGGGCGATGATCAAAACTCAAAAGGAAACTCAAAACAACCAGAAATCCACAGAAATATAACGCGCGACTCTAAGGTCGAAAGAATAAACTGTTAGTTATATGTATGCCCTAGAGGCCATTACTGTACATTGGATGTATATTGTAGTGGATGCTAGGACATATATAGGTAGGACTTTCTTGCTCGACATGATAGTACGCTATCTGGTTGCTCTTTATCTTAACATGTATACTTTCTATCTCTCTGTTACATGTTGATAAAGCCCTTAGGATGTGTACTCGACTTCCAGGACTATGATGCAGATCATACTAGTGGGGCCTGGGCAGTCCAAGAGTACATCCTTCAATGTTCCTAGTCGTGGGAATATCGAGACGGGGCATCGATATTCCAGAGTAGACTAGCGTATATCTTCTCGACCCATGTGATGGGCGATGGATGATCCCATATCCATTGGTGTTTGACATCAGAGATGGTATGCGGGTGCTCAGTGGAGACTGGGTACACTGAACGGACTCGCCGAGAACTCCCAGATGGTATTATACCTCACGTCAGATGGCAGTTCTCTGGTGACACTGGTACAGCTTAGTCTGTTGACCCGAGATCGTCAAAGAGTCTTGTGTGTCTCCCACTGTGCTTTGATTTCGATCCTACCACGGCTCTACTGAGTCATGCAAACAGGTGGTTTTTGGGTACAGTCCCGATTCACATAGAGGCAATGAGCGATAGGAGGGGATTCGTCTCTCCCGGTATTGGGGGTTGATGTTGCGCTATGCACGACTAGCCATAACAGGAAATCCCTGGCCAGGGTTGCAGTGATATACTGGTAAGAGTTATCAGTAGTTTCATGAATGTTATGGACCTTACGTCGGCATGACTTATCAACCTACTGGGGTCTGACGTTTACCACCCCTAGGCGAGATATGCGACATATCAGACGAACAGGACCGGACTGTACGGTAAGTGTTACTGGTTGGATTCACAGGAGTGTGAGCGGGCTTGCTCGTCGATCTTCTGATCGCTCAATACCCGGGTGGCCGTTACGTTTAGCAGACCGCTTGCGGCTTGTGGGTGTTTGATATGATCATCATCTGCTGCCGGCGTATTGACGAGTCTTTAGAGTCCTACACAGAGGTTTCCTTGCTCAAGCGAAACGAAATAGGAGCGCATATGAGATATGTGCAGGACCGAGAATAATGCGTGTATGTGATACCGTATTCCATTCTCGCGATGAATGTATCGATTGGTTGTATGCGATATAACCTCGTTATCGAATCAAAGATTGATTTGATAAGCCGATACATTGGATATTAGTCGGTTATATGCGATATGACCGGATCGTTAAATCAAGTGTTGATTTAATGATTTAATGTATAATTATATATTTGATATATTACTTTACATTAACTAATATTAGTTCACTTTAAATGGATTTTCTCACTTGAAATACACAAGTTGTATATGTGATATACTTTTGCGCACTTGTTTGTATCATGTTTGATGATACATGCAAACTTGGTTAAGTGTATAATTAAACCATGGTTATGTAATGTTTAGGGTTTTGATTTTATTAACTATTTATTTATTTATTATTCCTTTTTTAAAGATGAAGAGAAATGGTGGCTTTCTTTGTTTGTTATTGAAGCTTCATGAAGCTTTGACTAAGTGACCATTTTGTCTTCATGCTTAACCCTAACCATTCAAACTAACCATAGTTCATTCTCTACACTTGACCATGGTTGCTATATGATAAGTATTCATTTTATTTTCTATTTGAAATATACATATCATATTATCTTCTTCTTCTTCTCCTTCTTCAACATGAAGAAAGCTTGCCTCCATCAATGGCAACTAGTGAAAAAGAGTGAGAAATCCAATTCTAAAGTGAACCCACTACCTATTTCGTCATCCTATACCTCTTGCCAAGTAGTATAGGGTGTTTTCTTTACAAGTTTCATAACTTGGTGAAGTGGGAGCTTGATCTTGTGACGCCTCGACGTAGATCATCTTCGGCATCGAAGTCGACGACCTAGCCCGCCCATTTCTCCGATGAAACCGATGCTAGAGTCCGGAATCCGATATGGACAGCGGACGGACATCATCACGAAGCCTAGGAGGTGGAGGACTGGATCTACAAAGGTTGTAGCCCCTTTCCTTTAGCGTTAAATTCGTTTACTCGCATTGCATCGCCTCATTTTCTAGTTAACGATCCGTATTAGGGTTTGTAGGCACATGAAAATTTTCAATTGGGCATGTTTGATCACTTGTGAGACTTCATTAGTGTGCCTAGGAACCCTACAGTGGTATCAGAGCCTAGCTAGAGCTTTAGGCGATGTGTAGACGAAGCTAGAAGTCCGATCGAACCCGATATTTCCCGATTTCAACCCTCTCTGTACAATTTTTCAAACAGTGGATTTTTGTGAATTAAAAATTCTCAAAAAATTAAGCAGGAAAAACTAAGAATTACTGTGAAGTACGGTCCCCTAAGTCAATAATTTGACCGTGGAACCGCGGCGAAACCATGGGTTTTGCGGCGCCTCCGCGGCCAAAATTTGGACTTAGTCCCTAAAATTTCATATATTTATTCTTAGGTCCTTTCTTGGCAATTTTTTATGGGAAGTTTTTAATTCCACTCAAATGTTGAGTATTCTAGGGTTTTATTGGGAACTCGTTAATTTGATCGGATAATTTAACTTCGTTTAAGTTTTTCCGGATATTTTAGAAACTGTTAAAAAGTTCGACCGGATATAAATACCCACTTTTTCCCCTGCCGGGAAATTTCCAAGTGTTGGATCTTTCCGTAGTTTAACGACGTTCTAAGTAGTGCAAGTAACGCGATGGTCCCTCTAGAAGACAACAAACCTTAACTCGATTATGTGACCGTCTTGAACTGCCCTTTGAACCTTAGGGTTTGGGGCAGTACGGCATGCCACATGTGTGGCGTTGGCTTGACCTTTCTACGGCTGGACCGTTGGTACTGAGGCACGAAGTGAATGTTTTTAAACTTATTTCATGTGTTGAGCTGTTTCGGGAAAACTTGTGTGTTCGATTATTCGATCGGAAAGTTTAACATTTTCTATTTACCCGGAATGTGATACAACATTTGGAATTCACAAGTAGTTATGAGATAACTGAATGAATGTTATAAACATAGCAGTTTAGTCTCACTTGATCGGTTGCCACGGAATTTCGATGCGATCAAAAGTCCGTCGCAATCACGTAGCGTATGCGGATACTCGCCGGTAAACTTAATAGATAGCCATGCCCCATAGCCCCGACCAAGTGACTGTAGGAGAACCCCGTCGCCGAAAGCATCCGTTCGGGTGCTCACGGCAGTGGTGTTCCGCCTTAGTGCACTTCGTCGACGGTATCGGGGGTGCGGCCGTCTACTAAAGTTTGCGACGAGCATTCGATCAGTTTTTCGGGAATCTTGTTGAATTGCCCGACATGATATTGAAAAGTGTTTTCGATAATGAGACTAAAATGCGGGGTTTATAATTGTTAGGCATGTGATGTCTAAGGAATTCATTGGTTTAGGCATGCGATGTCTAAGGAGGTTGCGGATTCCAACTGTTGTAGTTTTACACTTTCTTTTCTGTGACCGTAAGTGTAATATGTGATATCGCCTGTTTCGTTGCTATATGTCAACGACAATTGGGATGCGCATATTTACTTACGTTGATGACATGTGATGTTATGTATTGTTGGATATGTTATATTGGATCGTCGTGTTCGAAAAGCCGGTGGTTTTTTATGTCAGATGAGTGTTTTTCATTTTCATTCATGTAAAATACTTGTATGTAATATTCTTTTATTGGGACACTTCCAGGTTGCGGATGATGTCACCATTTGTATATTATTTACTTTTCTGCATTAGGATAGACCCAAGGAGGGGAGCATAAGTAACCGGGTTCTAGGGTCCAGTGGGAGACCATCTCGAGAAGTCGAGTCCGGGTCTCCTAACCCTAGAATTGGTAGGGTTGCTTGCCGCTCTCGTAGGGGTCTAGGGGTATGGGATTGGCTATTCATCACGACCGTGGAATCCGTGTTTTATACTGGCTCGTATTAAAAACCACGGACGTCCTAGTATATCTAATATTTCATATGATATTTTCTGCTGCGTTATCTGTGATGTGATCATGTGATTTGTTCAGATAGATATAGTATATAGTATATATGATATATTATATAGACGTTGCTTATGTTTTACACCCGCGCTAGCCCTGCCTCGCTCTGCCGTTAGTTACCTAACCTAACGGTGCAGACGGGACATCGAGGCGAATACGGATGGCATAAGCGTACGTTATATTTATCTGTGATGTTTAGGTGGACTTAAATGATGGGATATTCATTAATGAGATTAACGAAAGAAAATAAACCTAATTGATGTTGTGGAATCGAATTTCAAAATAAAACAGGTAGCTACAGTTCTTGCTTTGCATCGCGGTGTTCATTATAGAACATCCTGCACCTTATTCGATGAGGAAAGGACCGAGATCCCTTCACCGGGAGTGACTCCTTTAGCAATAACTGGCAGATGCTACAACCCTCGGTTTGTCTTTTGATCGCTTCTATAGTTTCCGCTTTGCACAGTGATATATATGATATATCCCGCACCTCATTCGACGAGGAAAGGGCCGACGATCCCTTCACCTGGAGTGACCCCTTTAGCAAAACTAGAAAAGCCTAAAAAACTTTCCATTTAAAAACCATTTGATTCTGCAACGAGATCAAGTTCAAAGCGTTAAAGGTTTTCATAAAAACCATTCGCAACTCTCCGTCATTTTAGGAAGTAGAGTACTTAGTATTCGTGCTGTGTTTGTTGACCTTAGTTAAGGCACAGTGTACGGTAGCTAAGTGATGTCTTCCTACACCGCATATGATGCGATTAGTTAGGACAGTCGCGTGACTTTGTTGACCTTAGTTAAGGGTCATGTGGGTGGGTCTAATTAATCACGAAATGACGGGTAGAACTTGACTAGTGCTTATGATTTGTTGACCATAGTTAAGGTCATAAGTGCTAGGGGTAAAAACCTTTATCGGGAGTTTCAAGTGTTGAAATTTGCAATGAGATTGCATACCTTCTATGTGATAGTTGGATCCCGATACCCACTGCGAGTAATTGTTACTCCTGGGAGAGTTTTGCACTTTGCAATTAGCCGATCAAGTAGGTGTCTAGAAAGGTGTCAACGGGGTTACGCCTCTGGGAAAATGAGGTTTACTGTAATTAGGTCCGTGCGAAAGCACGGGGAACCTCCCTCAAAGTACCGACATTGGACTGGCTGAAAGATTGACGAACTTGTAGAGTGTAATTAATCCCGGCTAGTCTTTCCTTTTAAGGTTTGAAGGAAGATTTGATAAAAACAGTGGGAGCCATCCTGATTAGATAAAATATATAACCAATCTGACCTTGCAAGAGTGCACGCAGAGTGTTTTCTTCTCTCTCTCTCCAGGTAGCGACCATATCACGCCTTAATCAAAATAATAATATGGATGTATTGACCGAACCCGCTTGTTATACTGAGCTGGGGAACGTTGGTCCCGCTCCAACTTATAATTGTTATAAGACCGAGCAGGAAATAGGGGAATACCAGAATTCCTATGCCGCCCAAACGAAGAAAGTGCATATGATGCATCTCCTTCGGGTGTGTTCATTACAAAGAACTGTTTCTCAGTATCCTCTGAATCCTGGGTATTTGATACAGGATCAGGATCCCAGATATGTAATCTGTTACATAGGGCTACAAAAGGGTAGAAAACTGAGAACGGGTGATAAGTTTCATGAGACAGAAAACGGGGCAAGTGTTGCAGCCAAGTCTGTTGGTCACTGTCACCCTGTATTACCAATACATTGATTCTGAACAAATACTATTAGATACCGAACCTGATATACAAAATCATATCAGTCTCTTTATTAGTAAAGAAATGATCAAATTTTGTATTGATGGATAATGTTTTGAACATTTCCTATATCAAAAGTTGATAGGTTCAGGCACGTTATCTAAAAGCATTGATGTTCTAAATCAAACTACAGTTCCCAGTATACAGAAAACACACAAGCGGAAGAGTTCAGAAATGAACGATTCCTTCTTGAGGCATTGTAGACTAGGTCATATCAATGCGACCCGACTGGCTGAAGTTACATCTTAGATGCATATTTAAATCAGTTTGAATTTACATCTTGTGAAACTTGCCAGTCATGTCACAAAGATTAGATGACCATAGCTCTGTTTATTGGAAACAGGGAAAGAGTTAGTAAACTCTTGGGATTGATACATGATGATGTATGTAAGGTCTCCTGTCTACACATGCCAGGACCGGTTCTTTGTACTTCATTACGTTCTCTGAAAATCTCTCAAGATTCAGATATATGTTCCTGTTGAAACATAGGCCCGAAGCTTTTGAGATATTCACAGAATATAAGCTAGAAGTAGGGAACCAATACGGGTATAAGCATTATGTCCTTTGATGTGATCAGGGAGGAGAATACTTGTGCATAGAATTCCTGGATTATTCTAAAGGAGAATGAGATTCTCTCTCAGCATTACTCCTCCGTATACACCATAGCACGATGGTATATCGGAGCGGAGCAATCACACCCTATATGATATGGTGCGCTCTATGATGAGTACTACTGAGTTTCCTATTTCCTTTTTGGGAGTTATGCACTTATGAAGTTGCATACCTATTGAATAGGGTTCGATTCAAATCAGTGCCTACCACTCTATATAAGATATGGTATGGAAAGAGCCTATCTCTTAAGTAAGTTAAGGTTTAGGATTGTCCGGCCTATGTCTAAAGCAAAATCCGGACAAGATCGAGGCAAGGTCAGTTCTGTAGAACTGGTAAGGTTCCATCTATACAAAACTGCAGCTGATGATTTGACAGAACCAAAGGATTCAATAGTTTCCGACGAACCTCAGCCTCTCCGCCGATCTGGTAGGGTTCCTCCTCCACCTGAGAGATACCTTGGTTTCTCGATGACAGTGGGAGCGAGGATTACATCATGAGATGATGACCCAACTAGTTTCGAACTGGCCATCAGGAGTGGGACTCTGTAAGAATGGCTGGATGCTTAGCGATCTGAGATGGAATCTATATACACCAACAAAGTATGGACTTTAGTTGCTTTATCTGAAGGGTTAAATCCCCATCAGGAGCAAGTATATCTTGAGAAGATTACTTGGTGTACATGGAAATGTTGAGACTTTCAAAGCTAGACTTGTTAAAGGTTTGCATCATTGTCCAGGTATGGATTTTGTTGAAGCCTTTTCTAAGTAGCTATGCTTAAGTCCATCCAAATCCTACTTGCCACGGCTACATACCATGACTACGATATCTGGTGGTTGGGTGTCATGACAGCTTTTCTAAATGATGTTTTAGAAGAGGGCGTCTACAAGTACACAGCCAGAGGGCTTCGTAGACAGTGGGAGCAGCGGAAACGTGCACAAGTTGCTTTATGGGATAAAGCAGGTATCGCGAAGTTGGAACGTCTGTTTTGATGTGGTAGTCAAAGAGTTTGACTTCATCAAAATGGTAGATGAACCTTGTATATACAAAAAGGGTAGTAGGAAGTATGGTGGTGATCCTCGTAGAGTACGTGGATGACATACTCTTGATAGGGAAGGAGTTTCCTATACTACGCTCGGTCAATCTCCGCTTATCACAATGATGCTCCATATAGGATCAAAGTGATACCTACTAAATCCTGGGTTTTGAATCCATGAGATAGATCTAATAGGATATTAGGATACTCACTAGTTGTAGTGAGATGGTATCAATCGATCCTGGGGAGAATCACTGGAAGGGTTCCAGGGTGATAAAGACGACTGAATGTCAGTCACAGGCATTGTCTTTACCCTTAGTAAAAGGACGGTATGTTGGAAGAGTTCCAAGCTACATACCGTGGCATACTAGACAATAAAGGCTGGATACATCGCTACTTAAGATGCTACCAAAGAGGCTGTCTGGGTGTATATCAGTTCATGAGATGAACTTGGTTCCTCCCATTGTGTGACAATGGAGTTGTGGCTTATGCCAGGGAACGCCTGTCCCATCAGTGATCCATACATATTCTAAGGCAGTATCACCTGATCATGGAGATGGTTGATCTCTAAGGAGATCAAGGTTAGGAAAGTAGACTCAGAGGACAACACGGCGGATCCACTCACAAAGGCTTTTTCCCGGAGAGAGACTTATATGGGATGGTTGAGTATGTGATACTGCAACCACTGCTACAGATGGCCCTAGTGCAAGTGGGAGATTGTTAGTTATATGTATGCCCTAGAGGCCATTACTGTACATTGGATGTATATTGTAGTGGATGCTGGGACATATATAGGTAGGACTTTCTTGCTCGATATGATAGTACGCAATCTGGTTGCTCTTTATCTTAACCTGTATACTTTCTATCTCTCTGTTACATGTTGATAAAGCCCTTAGGATGTGTACTCGACTTCCAGGACTATGATGCAGATCATACTAGTGGGGCCTGGGCAGTCCAAGAGTACATCCTTCAATGTTCCTAGTCGTGGGAATATCGAGACGGGGCATCGATATTCCAGAGTAGACTAGCGTATATCTTCTCGACCCATGTGATGGGCGATGGATGATCCCATATCCATTGGTGTTTGACATCAGAGATGGTATGCGGGTGCTCAGTGGAGACTGGGTACACTGAACGGACTCGCCGAGAACTCCCAGATGGTATTATACCTCACGTCAGATGGCAGTTCTCTGGTGACACTGGTACAGCTTAGTCTGTTGACCCGAGATCGTCATAGAGTCTTGTGTGTCTCCAACTGTGCTTTGATTTCCATCCTACCACGGCTCTAATGAGGCGTGCAAACAGGTGGTTTTTGGGTACAGTCCCGATTCACATGGAGGCAATGAGCGATAGGAGGGGATTCGTCTCTCCCGGTATTGGGGGTTGATGTTGCGCTATGCACGACTGGCCATAACAGGAAATCCCTGGCCAGGGTTGCAGTGATATACTGGTAAGAGTTATCAGTAGTTTCACGAATGTTATGGACCTTACGTCGGGATGACTTATCAAGCTACTGGGGTCTGACGTTTACCACCCCTAGGCGAGATATGCGATATATCAGACGAACAGGACCAGACTGTACGGTAAGTGTTACTGGTTGGATTCACAGGAGTGTGAGCGGGCTTGCTCGTCGATCTTCTGATCGCTCAATACCCGGGTGGCCGTTACGTTTAGCAGACCGCTTGCGGCTTGTGGGTGTTTGATATGATCATCATCTGCTGCCGGCGTATTGACGAGTCTTTAGAGTCCTATACAGAGGTTTCCTGGCTCAAGCGAAACGAAATAGGAGCGCATATGAGATATGTGCAGGACCGAGAATAATGCGTGTATGTGATACCGTATTCCATTCTCGCGATGAATGTATCGATTGGTTGTATGCGATATAACCTAGTTATCAAATCAAAGATTGATTCGATAAGCCGATACATTGGATATTAGTCGGTTATATGCGATATGACCGGATCGTTAAATCAAGTGTTGATTTAATGATTTAATGTATAATTATATATTTGATATATTACTTTACATTAACTAATATTAGTTCACTTTAAATGGATTTTCTCACTTGAAATACACAAGTTGTATATGTGATATACTTTTATGCACTTGTTTGTACCATGTTTGATGATACATGCAAACTTGGTTAAGTATATGATTAAACCATGGTTATGTATTGTTTAGGGTTTTGATTTTATTAACTATTTATTTATTTATTATTCCTTTTTGAAATATGAATAGAAATGGTGGCTTTCTTTGTTTGTTATTGAAGCTTCATGAAGCTTTGACTAAATGACCATTTTGTCTTCATGCTTAATCCTAACCATTCAAACTAACCATAGTTCATTCTCTACACTTGACCATGGTTGCTATATGATAAGTATTCATTTTATTTTCTATTTGAAATATACTTATCATATTATCTTCTTCTTCTTCTCCTTCTTCAACATGAAGAAAGCTTGCCTCCATCAATGGCAACTAGTGAAAAAGAGTGAGAAATCCAATTCTAAAGTGAACCCACTTCCTATTTCTTCATCCTCTACCTCTTGCCAAGTAGTATAGGGTGTTTTCTTCACAAGTTTCATGACTTGGTGAAGTGGGAGCTTGATCTTGTGATGCCTCGACGTAGATCATCTTCGGCATCGAAGTCGACGACCTAGCCCGCCCATTTCTCCGATGAAACCGATGCTAGAGTCCGGAATCCGATATGGACAGCGGAGGGACATCATCACGAAGCCTAGGAGGTGGAGGACCGGATCTACAAAGGTTGTAGCCCCTTTCCTTTAGCGTTAAATTCGTTTACTCGCATTGCATCGCCTCATTTTCTAGTTAACGATCCGTATTAGGGTTTGTAGGCACATGAAAATTTTCAATTGGGCATGTTTGATCACTTGTGAGACTTCATTAGTGTGCCTAGGAACCCTACATAAACATCACCGGTCTCTATCTCTAAAATAAATACATGTTTGGTTGATGGAACTTCCAGATACAACAGAACAATGATATATACAAGATATATAATGGGGGTACGATACAAGTAAATCCACCTACTAGCAAGTCACCCGGAAATGGGAAGCAGTGCCAGCAAAGCCGTAATGAAACCTGTACGGCAAAACCTGCAAGAAACTGGGGCACAACGGGGGTGAGTTGCCAACTCGTGAATAGAAAAACATCTACGGAAAGAAATCGCATAAATAACGCAACCTAGGTCAATGATCATAATATATCCTCAATTATATATATAACATGCAGCCTATAACAAAGGTTAGGGTAAATATCTAACCCGAGTGTAATCTCATGTGCCCGTGTCAGTGCCTCAGGTAGCAATATATCATATGAATGAGGTATGAATGCATAAAAACAGAATACATGTAAATGAAGAAACTGTTTTCATAATTTAGTGAGATTTCCTTTGTATTTTTAAAATGAGGTATCATAATGAAATTAGCATAAAACAGTGCCTAGCATCGGCACAAAACGCAATCCCAATATCTCGATATCTCTGTATCACAGTCTCTGTACCTCAATATCTCGAAATCTCAATGTCTCAATCACAATATCTAGGGCGCTGTCAGTCCAGACCGGCCCTTACCATCCATCTCAAGACCCCGACGGTATCCTCCGGATATCCGACGCGTCGGGTAATATCACCGGTCGGTAGTGCTCCCCTGCCAGGCTCAACGTCAACAACATGATCCTCTTGCCCCGAGGTACCGCACCGGGCCCACCATGTACCCAAAACGGTTCCTCCACTCCTCGAATCGGGTCTCGAAATCCATCAGCAAACTCATGGTGGACGACTCATACATCATAGGAAAACCACACTTTTTATTTAAAAGAGAGGGAAGAAGCTTATACAAGTTTTGCGGTTTTCCCCCAAATCCAGAAAATCTCATAGAAATCCGAATCCAAATCATCAATAGCATATAAACCCATGAATATAGGCATAAGAATCCATGAATACGGCATAACAATGTATAACAGTATGCATGAAGTGACAAGTAATAACTACAATATCTAAGCTGGCATATAAGGTAAGTACACTAATATTATGTCAAACTACTAGCTATCAAGCTAAGTTAAGCAATAATATTTTATAAGGTGTACGTGACATGGCAATTACCGATGAAGATGTGTGTGAGCCGGCAAGTAAGTGTACGTGGTACATACGCATCATCGGTAATGGTGCTGGTGTCCTAACAGCATAATGTCAACAATGCAATATGAAATAACAATATAAGTATGCGATGCGGAGCGAGCAACCAAAATGAGCGGGAGCTAAATATTAAACAATGGTGCCATTTGAAATAACACGAATCGTGGGGTTTTGAAAATAGGGGCTACGGTGTTTTTATGAAAAGATACGTCTTTTGAAATATCCGTAAGATCCCTTGGGCTGTCTTTTAAAATACCCACGATTCGTTAGTTTTTGAAATAGGTAAGAATCGAATCTAATCTAACAACTAAACTAAACTAAAGGGCTAAGCTAACAAGCTGGACTACAGGTAAGGAAACCGCCTAACATCTGAGTCGATACATATACATACCTGTATATATATTAGTCGGTGATCCCGCCTCAATAATATCATATCCGATACCATATCTATAATCAGACATCCCAAGTCAAGAGTGCGGATCAATCATCAAAATATAGCTCGTACGTAAATCCGTCGTACGGTATCCCCAAATCTGGGTACGGGTTAATATCATATTCATCACACTATTCATCTGGTATCCTCTTTATCCAAGATCATAGTCCGGGGTACTGACCTATGTCTAGTACAATACTAATATCATCAATATAGTCATGATCTGACTACTGATCGACAGTCTCGTACAAACCGATATCATCAGCACATATCATCATCAAGGGGTATACATCTCCCAATACGGCCTAGTATCAATATCCTAGCATATCATATCTCATATCACGATCACATGTCGACCATTTTATTTATAACACTATTCACCCGTATCGTCGTTCAAAGACCCGCTATAACATCAGGACGTATCTCAAATACGAATCCTGCCATATCACCGATATCACAACCTCAACACAAATCTCATCGACTCATCTCAAACCCAAGTATCATCCTCAAATCCGTATGTGAACACATAGTCCCATACCCATGTGAACACATAACTATATATTCCCGAGTAAGCACAAATGAAAGAAGAAAGTATGCAAGTATGGGTGGTTGTGTGCATGTGTGGTGCGACCACTACTCTAGGGTTTCGCGACACTAAATCATCCAAGAACACCAAATATCCATATTATCATCAATATACTCAAACAAAATATAATCAATATATATATGTGTGTATACGTATTCGTATACATCACCACGAACTGCGGGGGGGCTATACGCCATCCACCCGACTTCTCCCGTAGATATAAATCTACTCACCTGGTCCTCGCTCGCCGGTGCCGATGTCGCCACGCGCTTGCTTGTCGTCTCGAAGTCCACATGCGTACCTACATATCATAACGCACCGTATCGCATTAAAATCCGACTCATGATCAAAACAACACACGAAACCCACATAGGTCAAAACCTATGGTTGCTTTCACAAAAACCCAAAATTCACTTTAAAAGCCAATTTTCCGAAAATCTAGCAAGCACAAATTACCCGTTTTAGTACAAAACTCGACGTTTGAACAAATTTAATGGCCATAATACTTATTAAACAACTTAAATAAGTCATAAAAACCATTTCCATTATTTAATCTCATTAAATTTCTTTAGCCCCAAAATTCTAGTTTACAATATACCCAAATTTTATCAATTTTATAGCAAAAATGCACAAACAACAATTTAGCTAGGATTTTCATGAACTAAAGACATTAAACCACACTTAATAATGTTAATGAAGTCAAGAAAAACCTAATTACATTTTTCTCTTAATCAAATTCAAGGTTTACAAAAACCTAGTTTGCAATTTAAGCAATTTGGACAAATTACATATAACAAGTGCAATTTAATCAACCAAACTAGGTTTTACATACATTAAGATGTTAAACTAAACCTTGCATCCCTAATGATATGATAAAAACCCTAATTGAAATCACAAACCCTTACTATATTTTTCAAAACATTCAATTAATCCCAAACTATTAACTAATTATGCTAGATTTAAAGTATTCAAACAACAATTAGACATAAGGTTAAGAATTTACCCCCACAATCATCTTGAAATCGAGCACAAATCTAGCCTCCCAAACATGCTTCCCTTCACCAAGATCCATACTAGAATGGTCAAGTAAAAATGGGTAGGGATTAGATTTTGATTTTGTGGAATTTTTGAAGCATTTTGGATGATTTTTTGATGGAATTTTGAAGAGAAAAGAGAAGAAGAAATGGACGGGGGGCTGCTGCTGCTGGTTTCAGCAGAGGAAGAGGGGAAAAAAGGTGAGGGGATGATGCCAAAAGATCCAAGTCAAAGCCCCTCCCAATTACCATAATACCCCCACCTACTTTACTATATATAAAAACCTTATTTTAACCCATTTCTCATATGATTTAAGGTCAAAAAGAGGGAAATAAAATTCCTGGGCTGCTACAATAGTGTGGGTCCGGCCAAGGGGTGTGAGGGTGAGTGTGAGAGATTTTACAAAAAAATTCTATGCAAAAAGACCCCCCACAATACCATATTTGCAAGTTTTAGTTCAAAATAACTATATTTTTGTTTTCCATAAAATAAATCAATTAATACTTGAAATAAAATACTAAAAAATTATATTACAACTAGATTTTAATTAACATGATTTTAAAGATTAAAATTAGCCCATTTAAATTTGTATTTATCGCTAATTTAATGTATTTTCTTACCGGCTTAAAATAATATTAAAATAATTAATTTCGGAAAAAATTTCAGAAAATTTGAAATTTCAGCAGTGGCTCAATAAGCACCAAATACTAGCAATTACATAGCTAGAATATGTATATTTAATTTTCTAATAAAGATATTTGCATTTTGACTTTTTACAGAAAACCCCCTTATTTTACCGTTTTTTTCGAAATTTCACCGAAACGATTTTCAAAACGTTACAATCTTCCTCCCTTAAAGAAATTCGGTCCCCGAATTTAAATTAAAACTCCCCCCAAATACTAAAACATCTAAGCAAAACCATCAATTCGTCGGGGCTCCGAAATCGTAAATACATAAAACAAATCGTAGCGCAGCGCATGCGCATGAAAAATGAGCATATAACTCAAATCAAAACTCCGTCAAGCATCCCGCAATCATCGGAGTCATGGGGAAGACATCAATGCCAAATCCAAAGCAAAAACCAATATGATATAACTCGAAACTATACATGTAAATTTCGAATCTATATATGTAAGTATCTGAAGGAAATGCATGCCAAATCTCTTTAAGTCGCTGTGCAACGCGTATAACACTGCACAGTGGCGGACGTCTATCATAAGAAAATAACTATATACATATATACCTTTGTTTGAAATGTACGTTTCGCCGTTTTGGAAACAATTTAGAAGGGTCTCCTTGTTTTAAACATTTCGTGTCATATCAGACACGTAGGTAAATACTGAGGCTATAGCTCGCTTTTTGGAAATCCCTTCAATAACTATCAATGCATGCAAAATATATTCAGGTACTGTCCTCTGACTAGTCCTGCTTAGTACGAAAACACATCGCAATTATCATAAAAAAAAACGTACTGCTCTATAAGAAATCAATCCCAAAATACGCGTATGCATACTACGTGCGTCTGGTGCGCACGACAATCAAAATCCATATACGTGCCATGTAAGTGCACAGAAACAAGATCTAAGTGCAACGGGTGTGCACAAAGCATCTGTCGTAGGCAACGTGTGTGCCTGACAGCAAAATCAGGTGCATCTGACATGCACGAAAAAAAATCTCGATTTAGTGCATCTGGTGTGCACCAAAATCGCATCTCAAGACATGCGCGAAAACCCAAAACCAGGGGCATCCATCATGCACGAAATCATGAAATCCAATATCAAGCGTCGAACATGCGCAAAATCAAATCAGGTGCACAAGGTGCACAAAACAAATATCGAGTATCACAATCGAAATCGAAGTCCAGTGCATCTAAGTGCACAAAAGGCGTATCACTGCACTGCAAGCATATATAAACTATACAGAGTGCAGGAACCAAATCGTGTGCGTGCATACGCACAAAATCAACTCAAATGTCTAAAACCGTAAAATCACAAACATGTGAAACCAAAGCACGAAACCGATATCAAGTGCAACACTGTGCAAAGATCGTAAATCCTTAATCATCAAAATCAAATCATAAGAATAAATCACCCAAAACATCGAAATCAATAATGGCGGAATAGTACCGCTCAAGTGCATCCTCTAAGAATCTCGGGCCAACTGTCGCGGTCACTAGTGGGACGTCTCGTCGATGATCATGAACTCTGGCCTGCTGGTGTGCGTAACATTGACCACTCCTGGGTCAAGGTCTTCACTGTGAATTACCAATCTCTCGGTCCATCGGCTCATCGGCCCTGTCAGGTGTACTAACGGAGATGATTCCGTTCTGGCACTTCTCTGGTCATCTCTCGGTCAATCATCGCGACCACTCGTAAGACAGCATATCACTGGCGTCGGCCTCTGGCTCTCTGAATGTACGTGACACATCTGATCCTGGGTGCAAGTATCATTGCAGTAGTGTCCTGGAAGGAATCCTGCTCACGGTCTCTCCCATGTCTCGTCTCTGCCAACTGTCCGGAAGTCATCGTCCTTTCCTATATCTGCATCTTGCTCTGGAACGACTGCATACTCATCACGACTCCTTCTGGAAGGTAAATCCAAGTACCATGCCTCGGCATGCGCATCGCATCTCTGATGTCGGCGGAGTGGAACGTAGTCTAATCAAGATCTCGTACGAACCTCTTACTCCACTTTTCTCTAACGTCGACTGCTTCGGACTCGTCTCGTCGTGGCTGCATGGACTGAGCTCCAACGGCTATCCTCGTATCTGGAGTCTCCCAAGAATGCATCTCATCACTTAGCATCCGATTGAAGTCGAACCATCCGATTGATTCGTCATAACCTCATAATCCCCCAAAAGCTCAACATCTTGGGTACAGTTTAACAGTATCGAGTACGTACCACAGCATCGATGGTCCAGCCGTAGAAGGGCAAACCCAAGCCTCACTAATGGCGCCGTGGAACTGCCACAAACCCGAAGGTTCAAAGGCTTTCACACGGTCATTATGTCGAGTTAGGGTTTCATTCTTCTAGAGGGTTCATAGAATTGCCTGCATGTCTTTCCGAATACTTTAAACTTGGAATAATAGGTTTCTGATATTCGATCATCTCTGTCGACTCTCAACATCTCCGCCTGAAGCCGTCTCTTGCTGGAATCAATCTATCTGATTACCTCTCATCGGGTAGGCGAACGAACCACATGTCCTAGTCATTCATCCTCGGGTGACTAGCGACCTTCTATCATCTCTTAGTACAACCTATACTGCAATAGCTCCAACATATGGGGCAATATCTTGTCGCTCGCAGCAACAACTGGCTCACTCGTCTGCACGCTGAACAGTGCCTCAATCATCATGAGTAAGCAATACACCAACGGTCATCAAAATCTGGCTGGCCTCTATCATTGGCTCAATCCTCTAGTGTCGATCAGCACATCCGAGTAACCTCATAAAAGCAATCCGCCAAACGCTCGTGTCACGGAAACACAGTAAAAAGACACATCTCCGCAATCGTGTGTCGCCGGAATTTCGCCCTGGTCAGTCCTCATTCGTGACGAGCTCGTGCTGACCGCAACTCTAGCTGTAGCTCTCCCTGCCCGTAATCGTGGCAGCAAACCATAACTGGTACCGATGAGGCTAGATCAGGAATGAATATGATACTGAGCAAAGAAATGTATATCCTAAGGCTCCTTAAGTGGAGTAGCGTATCGTAAGTATGTCGCGGACATACCCACGGTACGTCACTCTACTTTAGTTACCTATTCCATCAACCAAAGGTCATCCTACGCTCCGAAGGTAAACCTAACGCTCTGATACCAACTTTGTCACGTCCCGAAAGTACGGAATATGACCGGCACTTAAACTATGAACGTCTCGAGGCGTACGTAATCTAAGTAAGCCGAAAACCCAGAAATTCAAACAAGAAAAGTAGTAGAATGAAGGAAAACCAATTAAAACAAGTGGTTTCAATAGCATAAGCCGAATTATGCGGTTTCAAAAAAACATCAAACATTTCCCGAAATTTCGGCAGAGTCTCCTTTGTAAAAACTGGCCCCCAAACGGGATACAACATGAATAGTATACGAAATCAAAAAGCCATCCCTAAGCGGGAGCTAGCTCTTCGTCAATCGACGGTCACAACCACACAAGCAATATAATATACAACGCCAAGGGCGAGGATCAAAACTCAAAAGGAAACTCAAAACAACCAGAAATCCACAGAAATATAACGCGTGACTCTAAGGTCGAAAGAATAAACATCACCGGTCTCTATCTCTGAAATAAATACATGTTTGGTTGATGGAACTTCTAAATACAACAGAACAATGATATACAAGATATATAATGGGGGTACGATACAAGTAAACCCACCTACTAGCAAGTCACCCGGAAATGGGAAGCAGTGCCAGCAAAGCCGTAATGAAACCTATACGGCAAAACCTGCAAGAAACTGGGGCACAACGGGGGTGAGTTGCCAACTCGTGAATAGAAAAACATCTACGGAAAGAAATCGCATAAATAACGCAACCTAGGTCAATAATCATAATATATCCTCAATTATATATATAACGTTCAGCCTATAACAAAGGCTAGGGTAAATATCTAACCCGAGTGTAATCTCATGTGCCCGTGTCAGTGCCTCAGGTAGCAATATATCATATGAATGAGGTATGAATGCATGAAAATAGAATACATGTAAATGAAGAAACTGTTTTCATAATTTAGTGAGATTTCCTTTGTTTTTTTCAAATGAGGTATCATAATGAAATCAGCATAAAACAGTGCCTAGCATCGGCACAAAACGTAATCCCGATATCTCTGTATCACAGTCTCTGTACCTCAATATCTCGAAATCTCAATGTCTCAATCACAATATCTAGGGCGCCGTCAGTCCAGACCGGCCCCTACCATCGATCTCAAGACCACGACGGTATCTTCCGGATATCCGACGCGTCGGGTAATATCACCGGTCGGTAGTGCTCCCCTGCCAGGCTCAACGTCAATAACACGATCCTCTTACCCCGGGGTACCGCACCGGGCCCACCATGTACCCGAAACGGTTCCTCCACTTCTCGAATCGGGTCTCGAAATCCATCAGCAAACTCATGGTGGACGACTCATACATCATGGGAAAACCGCACTTTTTATTTAAAAGAGAGGGAAGAAGCTTATACAAGTTTTGCGGTTTTCCCCCAAATCCAGAAAATCTCATAGAAATCCAAATCCAAATCATCAATAGCATATAAACCCATGAATATAGGCATAAGAATCCATGAATATGGCATAACAATAAATAACAGTATGCATGAAGTGATAAGTAATAACTACAATATCTAAGCTGGCATATAAGGTAAGTACACTAATATTATGTCAAACTACTAGCTATCAAGCTAAGTTAAGCAATAATATTTTCTAAGGTGTACGTGACATAGCAATTACCGATGAAGATGTGTGTGAGCCGGCAAGTAAGTGTACGTGGTACATACGCATCATCGGTAATAGTGCTGGTGTCCTAACAGCATATTGTCAACAATGCAATATGAAATAACAATGTAAGTATGCGATGCAGAGCGAGCAACCAAAATGAGCGGGAGCTAAATATTAAACAATGGTGCCATTTGAAATAACACGAATCGTGGGGTTTTGAAAATAGGGGCTACCTTGTTTTTATGAAAAGATACGTCTTTTGAAATATCCGTAGGATCCCTTGGGCTGTCTTTTAAAATACCCACGATTCGTTAGTTTTTGAAATAGGTAAGAATCGAATCTAATATAACAACTAAACTAAACTAAAGGGCTAAGCTAACAAGCTGGACTACAGGTAAGGAAACCGCCTAACATCTTAGTCGATACATATACATACCTGTATATATATTAGTCGGTGATCCCGCCTCAATAATATCATATCCGATACCATATCTATAATCAGACATCCCAAGTCAAGAGTGCGGATCAATCATCAAAATATAGCTCGTACGTAAATCCGTCGTACGGTATCCCCAAATCTGGGTACGGGTTAATATCATATTCATCACACTATTCATCTGGTATCCTCTTTATCCAAGATCATAGTCCGGGGTACTGACCTATGTCTAGTACAATACTAATATCATCAATATAGTCATGATCTGACTACTGATCGACAGTCTCGTACAAACCGATATCATCAGCACATATCATCATCAAGGGGTATACATCTCCCAATACGGCCTAGTATCAATATCCTAGCATATCATATCTCATATCACGATCACATGTCGACCATTTTATTTATAACACTATTCACCCGTATCGTCGTTCAAAGACCCGCTATAACATCAGGACGTATCTCAAATACGAATCCTGCCATATCACCGATATCACAACCTCAACACAAATCTCATCGACTCATCTCAAACCCAAGTATCATCCTCAAATCCGTATGTGAACACATAGTCCCATACCCATGTGAACACATAACTATATATTCCCGAGTAAGCACAAATGAAAGAAGAAAGTATGCAAGTATGGGTGGTTGTGTGCATGTGTGGTGCGACCACTACTCTAGGGTTTCGCGACACTAAATCATCCAAGAACACCAAATATCCATATTATCATCAATATACTCAAACAAAATATAATCAATATATATATGTGTGTATACGTATTCGTATACATCACCACGAACTGCGGGGGGGCTATACGCCATCCACCCGACTTCTCCCGTAGATATAAATCTACTCACCTGGTCCTCGCTCGCCGGTGCCGATGTCGCCACGCGCTTGCTTGTCGTCTCGAAGTCCACATGCGTACCTACATATCATAACGCACCGTATCGCATTAAAATCCGACTCATGATCAAAACGACACACGAAACCCACATAGGTCAAAACCTATGGTTGCTTTCACAAAAACCCAAAATTCACTTTAAAAGCCAATTTTCCGAAAATCTAGCAAGCACAAATTACCCGTTTTAGTACAAAACTCGACGTTTGAACAAATTTAATGGCCATAATACTTATTAAACAACTTAAATAAGTCATAAAAACCATTTCCATTATTTAATCTCATTAAATTTCTTTAGCCCCAAAATTCTAGTTTACAATATACCCAAATTTTATCAATTTTATAGCAAAAATGCACAAACAACAATTTAGCTAGGATTTTCATGAACTAAAGACATTAAACCACACTTAATAATGTTAATGAAGTCAAGAAAAACCTAATTACATTTTTCTCTTAATCAAATTCAAGGTTTACAAAAACCTAGTTTGCAATTTAAGCAATTTGGACAAATTACATATAACAAGTGCAATTTAATCAACCAAACTAGGTTTTACATACATTAAGATGTTAAACTAAACCTTGCATCCCTAATGATATGATAAAAAGCCTAATTGAAATCACAAACCCTTACTATATTTTTCAAAACATTCAATTAATCCCAAACTATTAACTAATTATGCTAGATTTAAAGTATTCAAACAACAATTAGACATAAGGTTAAGAATTTACCCCCACAATCATCTTGAAATCGAGCACAAATCTAGCCTCCCAAACATGCTTCCCTTCACCAAGATCCATACTAGAATGGTCAAGTAAAAATGGGTAGGGATTAGATTTTGATTTTGTGGAATTTTTGAAGCATTTTGGATGATTTTTTGATGGAATTTTGAAGAGAAAAGAGAAGAAGAAATGGAGGGGGGGCTGCTGCTGCTGGTTTCAGCAGAGGAAGAGGGGAAAAAAGGTGAGGGGATGATGCCAAAAGATCCAAGTCAAAGCCCCTCCCAATTACCATAATACCCCCACCTACTTTACTATATATAAAAACCTTATTTTAACCCATTTCTCATATGATTTAAGGTCAAAAAGAGGGAAATAAAATTCCTGGGCTGCTACAATAGTGTGGGGCCGGCCAAGGGGTGTGAGGGTGAGTGTGAGAGATTTTACAAAAAAATTCTATGCAAAAAGACCCCCCACAATACCATATTTGCAAGTTTTAGTTCAAAATAACTATATTTTTGTTTTCCATAAAATAAATCAATTAATACTTGAAATAAAATACTAAAAAATTATATTACAACTAGATTTTAATTAACATGATTTTAAAGATTAAAATTAGCCCATTTAAATTTGTATTTATCGCTAATTTAATGTATTTTCTTACCGGCTTAAAATAATATTAAAATAATTAATTTCGGAAAAAATTTCAGAAAATTTGAAATTTCAGCAGTGGCTCAATAAGCACCAAATACTAGAAATTACATAGCTAGAATATGTATATTTAATTTTCTAATAAAGATATTTGCATTTTGACTTTTTACAGAAAACCCCCTTATTTTACCGTTTTTTCGAAATTTCACCGAAACGATTTTCAAAACGTTACAATCTTCCCCCCTTAAAGAAATTCGGTCCCCGAATTTAAATTAAAACTCCCCCCAAATACTAAAACATCTAAGCAAAACCATCAATTCGTCGGGGCTCCGAAATCGTAAATACATAAAACAAATCGTAGCGCAGCGCATGCGCATGAAAAATGAGCATATAACTCAAATCAAAACTCCGTCAAGCATCCCGCAATCATCGGAGTCATGGGAAAGACATCAATGCCAAATCCAAAGCAAAACCAATATGATATAACTCGAAACTATACATGTAAATTTCGAATCTATATATGTAAGTATCTGAAGGAAATGCATGCCAAATCTCTTTAAGTCGCTGTGCAACGCGTATAACACTGCACAGTGGCGGACGTCTATCATAAGAAAATAACTATATACATATATACCTTTGTTTGAAATGTACGTTTCGCCGTTTTGGAAACAATTTAGAAGGGTCTCCTTGTTTTAAACATTTCGTGTCATATCAGACACGTAGGTAAATACTGAGGCTATAGCTCGCTTTTTGGAAATCCCTTCAATAACTA
Organism: Agapanthus africanus; assembly: GCA_030015575.1. Taxonomy (NCBI): domain Eukaryota; kingdom Viridiplantae; phylum Streptophyta; class Magnoliopsida; order Asparagales; family Amaryllidaceae; genus Agapanthus; species Agapanthus africanus. The sequence goes on from JASDDO010000001.1 coordinate 189,746,625, forward strand.
TCAATGCATGCAAAATATATTCAGGTACTGTCCTCTGACTAGTCCTGCTTAGTACGAAAACACATCGCAATTATCATAAAAAAAAACGTACTGCTCTATAAGAAATCAATCCCAAAATACGCGTATGCATACTACGTGCGTCTGGTGCGCACGACAATCAAAACCATATACGTGCCATGTAAGTGCACAGAAACAAGATCTAAGTGCAACGGGTGTGCACAAAGCATCTGTCGTAGGCAACGTGTGTGCCTGACAGCAAAATCAGGTGTATCTGACATGCACGAAAAAAAATCTCGATTTAATGCATCTGGTGTGCACCAAAATCGCATCTCAAGACATGCGCGAAAACCCAAAACCAGGGGCATCCATCATGCACGAAATCATGAAATCCAATATCAAGCGTCGAACATGCGCAAAATCAAATCAGGTGCACAAGGTGCACAAAACAAATATCGAGTATCACAATCGAAATCGAAGTCCAGTGCATCTAAGTGCACAAAAGGCGTATCACTGCACTGCAAGCATATATAAACTATACAGAGTGCAGGAACCAAATCGTGTGCGTGCATACGCACAAAATCAACTCAAATGTCTAAAACCGTAAAATCACAAACATGTGAAACCAAAGCACGAAACCGATATCAAGTGCAACACTGTGCAAAGATCGTAAATCCTTAATCATCAAAATCAAATCATAAGAATAAATCACCCAAAACATCGAAATCAATAATGGCGGAATAGTACCGCTCAAGTGCATCCTCTAAGAATCTCGGGCCAACTGTCGCGGTCACTAGTGGGACGTCTCGTCGATGATCATGAACTCTGGCCTGCTGGTGTGCGTAACATTGACCACTCCTGGGTCAAGGTCTTCACTGTGAATTACCAATCTCTCGGTCCATCGGCTCATCGGCCCTGTCAGGTGTACTAACGGAGATGATTCCGTTCTGGCACTTCTCTGGTCATCTCTCGGTCAATCATCGCGACCACTCGTAAGACAGCATATCACTGGCGTCGGCCTCTGGCTCTCTGAATGTACGTGACACATCTGATCCTGGGTGCAAGTATCATTGCAGTAGTGTCCTGGAAGGAATCCTGCTCACGGTCTCTCCCATGTCTCGTCTCTGCCAACTGTCCGGAAGTCATCGTCCTTTCCTATATCTGCATCTTGCTCTGGAACGACTGCATACTCATCACGACTCCTTCTGGAAGGTAAATCCAAGTACCATGCCTCGGCATGCGCATCGCATCTCTGATGCCGGCGGAGTGGAACGTAGTCTAATCAAGATCTCGTACGAACCTCTTACTCCACTTTTCTCTAACGTCGACTGCTTCGGACTTGTCTCGTCGTGGCTGCATGGACTGAGCTCCAACGGCTATCCTCGTATCTGGAGTCTCCCAAGAATGCATCTCATCACTTAGCATCCGATTGAAGTCGAACCATCCGATTGATTCGTCATAACCTCATAATCCCCCAAAAGCTCAACATCTTGGGTACAGTTTAACAGTATCGAGTACGTACCACAGCATCGATGGTCCAGCCGTAGAAGGGCAAACCCAAGCCTCACTAATGGCGCCGTGGAACTGCCACAAACCCGAAGGTTCAAAGGCTTTCACACGGTCATTATGTCGAGTTAGGGTTTCATTCTTCTAGAGGGTCCATAGAATTGCCTGCATGTCTTTCCGAATACTTTAAACTTGGAATAATAGGTTTCTGATATTCGATCGTCTCTGTCGACTCTCAACATCTCCGCCTGAAGCCGTCTCTTGCTGGAATCAATCTATCTGATTACCTCTCATCGGGTAGGCGAACGAACCACATGTCCTAGTCATTCATCCTCGGGTGACTAGCGACCTTCTATCATCTCTTAGTACAACCTATACTGCAATAGCTCCAACATATGGGGCAATATCTTGTCGCTCGCAGCAACAACTGGCTCACTCGTCTGCACGCTGAACAGTGCCTCAATCATCATGAGTAAGCAATACACCAACGGTCATCAAAATCTGGCTGGCCTCTATCATTGGCTCAATCCTCTAGTGTCGATCAGCACATCCGAGTAACCTCATAAAAGCAATCCGCCAAACGCTCGTGTCACGGAAACACAGTAAAAAGACACATCTCCGCAATCGTGTGTCGCCGGAATTTTGCCCTGGTCAGTCCTCATTCGTGACGAGCTCGTGCTGACCGCAACTCTAGCTGTAGCTCTCCCTGCCCGTAATCGTGGCAGCAAACCATAACTGGTACCGATGAGGCTAGATCAGGAATGAATATGATACTGAGCAAAGAAATGTATATCCTAAGGCTCCTTAAGTGGAGTAGCGTATCGTAAGTATGTCGCGGAACATACCCACGGTACGTCACTCTACTTTAGTCACCTATTCCATCAACCAAAGGTCATCCTACGCTCCGAAGGTAAAACCTAACGCTCTGATACCAACTTTGTCACGTCCCGAAAGTACGGAATATGACCGGCACTTAAACTATGAACGTCTCGAGGCGTACGTAATCTAAGTAAGCCGAAAACCCAGAAATTCAAACCAAGAAAAGTAGTAGAATGAAGAAAAACCAATTAAAACAAGTGGTTTCAATAGCATAAGCCGAATTATGCGGTTTAAAAAAAACATCAAACATTTCCCGAAAATTTCGGCAGAGTCTCCTTTGTAAAAACTGGCCCCCAAACGGGATACAACATGAATAGTATACGAAATCAAAAAGCCATCCCTAAGCGGGAGCTAGCTCTTCGTCAATCGACGGTCACAACCACACAAGCAATATAATATACAACGCCAAGGGCGAGGATCAAAACTCAAAAGGAAACTCAAAACAACCAGAAATCCACAGAAATATAACGCGTGACTCTGAGGTCGAAAGAATAAACATCACCGGTCTCTATCTCTGAAATAAATACATGTTTGGTTGATGGAACTTCTAAATACAACAGAACAATGATATACAAGATATATAATGGGGGTACGATACAAGTAAACCCACCTACTAGCAAGTCACCCGGAAATGGGAAGCAGTGCCAGCAAAGCCGTAATGAAACCTATACGGCAAAACCTGCAAGAAACTGGGGCACAACGGGGGTGAGTTGCCAACTCGTGAATAGAAAAACATCTACGGAAAGAAATCGCATAAATAATGCAACCTAGGTCAATAATCATAATATATCCTCAATTATATATATAACGTTCAGCCTATAACAAAGGCTAGGGTAAATATCTAACCCGAGTGTAATCTCATGTGCCCGTGTCAGTGCCTCAGGTAGCAATATATCATATGAATGAGGTATGAATGCATGAAAATAGAATACATGTAAATGAAGAAATTGTTTTCATAATTTAGTGAGATTTCCTTTGTTTTTTTCAAATGAGGTATCATAATGAAATCAGCATAAAACAGTGCCTAGCATCGGCACAAAACGTAATCCCGATATCTCTGTATCACAGTCTCTGTACCTCAATATCTCGAAATCTCAATGTCTCAATCACAATATCTAGGGCGCCGTCAGTCCAGACCGGCCCCTACCATCGATCTCAAGACCACGACGGTATCTTCCGGATATCCGACGCGTCGGGTAATATCACCGGTCGGTAGTGCTCCCCTGCCAGGCTCAACGTCAATAACACGATCCTCTTACCCCGGGGTACCGCACCGGGCCCACCATGTACCCGAAACGGTTCCTCCACTCCTCGAATCGGGTCTCGAAATCCATCAGCAAACTCATGGTGGACGACTCATACATCATGGGAAAACCGCACTTTTTATTTAAAAGAGAGGGAAGAAGCTTATAAAAGTTTTGCGGTTTTCCCCCAAATCCAGAAAATCTCATAGAAATCCAAATCCAAATCATCAATAGCATATAAACCCATGAATATAGGCATAAGAATCCATGAATATGGCATAACAATAAATAACAGTATGCATGAAGTGATAAGTAATAACTACAATATCTAAGCTGGCATATAAGGTAAGTACACTAATATTATGTCAAACTACTAGCTATCAAGCTAAGTTAAGCAATAATATTTTCTAAGGTGTACGTGACATAGCAATTACCGATGAAGATGTGTGTGAGCCGGCAAGTAAGTGTACGTGGTACATACGCATCATCGGTAATAGTGCTGGTGTCCTAACAGCATATTGTCAACAATGCAATATGAAATAACAATGTAAGTATGCGATGCAGAGCGAGCAACCAAAATGAGCGGGAGCTAAATATTAAACAATGGTGCCATTTGAAATAACACGAATCGTGGGGTTTTGAAAATAGGGGCTACCTTGTTTTTATGAAAAGATACGTCTTTTGAAATATCCGTAGGATCCCTTGGGCTGTCTTTTAAAATACCCACGATTCGTTAGTTTTTGAAATAGGTAAGAATCGAATCTAATATAACAACTAAACTAAACTAAAGGGCTAAGCTAACAAGCTGGACTACAGGTAAGGAAACCGCCTAACATCTTAGTCGATACATATACATACCTGTATATATATTAGTCGGTGATCCCGCCTCAATAATATCATATCCGATACCATATCTATAATCAGACATCCCAAGTCAAGAGTGCGGATCAATCATCAAAATATAGCTCGTACGTAAATCCGTCGTACGGCATCCCCAAATCTGGGTACGGGTTAATATCATATTCATCACACTATTCATCTGGTATCCTATTTATCCAAGATCATAGTCCAGGGTACTGACCTATGTCTAGTACAATACTAATATCATCAATATAGTCATGATCTGACTACTGATCGATAGTCTCGTACAAACCGATATCATCAGCACATATCATCATCAAGGGGTATACATCGCCCAATACGGCCTAGTATCAATATCCTAACATATCATATCTCATATCACGATCACATGTCGACCATTTTATTTATAGCACTATTCACCCGTATCGTCGTTCAAAGACCCGCTATAACATCAGGACGTATCTCAAATACGAATCCTGCCATATCACCGATATCACAACCTCAACACAAATCTCATCGACTCATCTCAAACCCAAGTATCATCCTCAAATCCGTATGTGAACACATAGTCCCATACCCATGTGAACACATAACTATGTATTCCCGAATAAGCACAAATGAAAGAAGAAAGTATGCAAGTATGGGTGGTTGTGTGCATGTGTGCTGCGACCACTACTCTAGGGTTTCGCGACACTAAATCATCCAAGAACACCAAATATCCATATTATCATCAATATACTCAAACAAAATATAATCAATATATATGTGTGTGTATACGTATTCGTATACATCACCACGAACTGCGGGGGTGGTATACGCCATCCACCCGACTTCTCCCCGTAGATATAAATCTACTTACCTGGTCCTCGCTCGCCGGTGCCGACGTTGCCACGCGCTTGCTTGTCGTCTCGAAGTCCACATGCATACCTACATATCATAACGCACCGTATCGCATTAAAATCCGACTCATGATCAACGACACACGAAACCCACATAGGTCAAAACCTATGGTTGCTTTCACAAAAACCCAAAATTCACTTTAAAAGCCATTTTTCCGAAAATCTAGTAAGCACAAATTACCCGTTTTAGTACAAAACTCGACGTTTGAACAAATTTAATGGCCATAATACTTATTAAACAACTTAAATAAGTCATAAAAACCATTTCCATTATTTAATATCATTAAATTTCTTTAGCCCCAAAATTCTAGTTTACAATATACCCAAATTTTAACAATTTTATAGCAAAAATGCACAAACAACAATTTACCTAGGATTTTCATGAACTAAAGACATTAAACCATACTTAATAATGTTAATGAAGTCAAGAAAAACCTAATTACATTTTTCTCTTAATCATATTCAAGGTTTACAAAAACCTAGTTTGCAATTTAAGCAATTTGGACAAATTACATATAACAAGTGCAATTTAATCAACCAAACTAGGTTTTACATACATTAAGATGTTAAACTAAACCTTGCATCCCTAACGATATGATAAAAACCCTAATTGAAATCACAAACCCTTACTATATTTTTCAAAACATTCAATTAATCCCAAACTATTAACTAATTATGCTAGATTTAAAGTATTCAAACAACAATTAGACATAAGGTTAAGAATTTACCCACACAATCATCTTGAAATCTAGCACAAATCTAGCCTCCCAAACATGCTTCCCTTCACCAAGATCCATACTAGAATGGTCAAGTAAAAATGGGTAGGGATTAGATTTTGATTTTGTGGAATTTTTGAAGCATTTTGGATGATTTTTTGATGGAATTTTGAAGAGAAAAGAGAAGAAGAAATGGAGGGGGGGCTGCTGCTGCTGGTTTCAGCAGAGGAAGAGGGGGAAAAAGGTGAGGGGATGATGCCAAAAGATCCAAGTCAAAGCCCCTCCCAATTACCATAATACCCCCACCTACTTTACTATATATAAAAACCTTATTTTAACCCATTTCTCACATGATTTAAGGTCAAAAAGAGGGAAATAAAATTCTTGGGCTGCTACAATAGTGTGGGGCCGGCCAAAGGGAGTGAGGGTGAGTGTGAGAGACTTTACAAAAAAGTTCTATGCAAAAAGACCCCCCACAATACCATATTTGCAAGTTTTAGTTCAAAATAACTATATTTTTGTTTTCCATAAAATAAATTAATTAAAACTTGAAATAAAATACTTAAAAATTATATTACAACTAGATTTTAATTAACATGATTTTAAAGATTAAAATTAGCCCATTTAAATTTGTATTTATCGCTAATTTAATGTATTTTCTTACCGGCTTAAAATAATATTAAAATAATTAATTTCGGAAAATTTTTCAGAAAATTTGAAATTTAAGCAGTGGCTCAATAAACACCAAATACTAGCAATTACATAGCTAGAATATGTATATTTAATTTTCTAATAAAGATATTTGCATTTTGACTTTTTATAGAAAACCCCCTTATTTTACCGTTTTTTCGAAATTTCACCGAAACGATTTCAAAACGTTACCACCTTCACCTCTAGAGATCATTTAAAAAGCTCCATCAAAACCCTAAACCCTCTTCACAAAAGTTGATCCTCTCTTCACCCTCTACACTTTGGACCCATCAATGTCGGATTTTGAGGACTTTGGACTTCTAGGGTTTTGGTTGGTGGCATCCATGAAGTATAATCCATTTCCCTTAATTAGTTTCAAGTTTTCCTAGCATTCTAGGTTAGTTTAGATGTTGTTTGCGAATGGGTTTGTGAACTTAAGAATTGAAGAGAAGGGTTTGATTGTTGTTTTGGAATTGGTGATGAGTAGTGGCTGTTAACTAGACTTGGATGGTGTTTTACTGACCTAGAAAAGAAAATAGAACCTAAACATGAACTTAGAAACCCCGACATCATATAATTGTGTGAATTTTGAGGGTATTTGGAATCTGGAGTAACCCGGGTGACCTGAATTTTTTTTTGCAAACATAGAGGTGTGTGCAGGCATATAGGAAGCTACCAATGAAACCCTAGCCCCAACCCCCAATCCCAGGCCGCGGATTTAATCTTTCTAGCCTCAATTTATGGCCAGAGCAGGGGGTATGGTCTCGTGTTTGGTCCATGTCTCCTTTTGATGTAAATTAGACCCCCTATATGTGCAGAATCGGCCAATTTTACCTGAGAGAGAATCTGGGAGCACTTTGGTGTGTTTTTGGCTATATTTTCCGTATTTTGAAATGCCAATTCTTGATATTTGGATTTGTATTTGGTTGTCGGATGTTCGTATATCAACAACAAGGGTTGTTTGGTTGATTTTGTACGTGTAAGCTATATGTTCTAACCTATGAGCAATGCGCGTGCCGTTTTGGATTTCAGAACTTGATTTTAATAGCGTTGCGATATGTGTCGTTATTATAGGTACCTTCGCATGGATTCCGAGGTGACAGAGCATGGCGTCATCGACTTCGGCAAGCAGAGACCAATGTGAGTGGATCTATATTTACGGGGGAAGTCGGGTGGATGGCGTATAGCACCCCCATAAGCTTTTAATGGAAACCGATTCATAGTAAATGGTTAAGGAAACCTTTAATAGAAAACTATAGATAGACTTAAATGATAGTTAGAAGTGATGTGATACGGCCAATACGTGATGACAGAATTTGAGGATGATATTTGATGATATTGCCGTTTAGGGTACTATAGGACTAGATAGTCGACGTAGATGTGTCATCCGAACCATACCTATTTCCAAACTGAAGAATCGTATGCGTCTTTTAAACAGATACCCCGAGGGACGTTATGGATTTTCAAATGATATCTTGCTTTAAAAAACACCGTAGCCCCTACTTTCAAAACTACGACTCGCAATCTTTCAAAACTGTTTGTATGGTTCGGGTGAGTATGTTAGATTAGATAAGTATGCTTATAGTAAAGGTAGAATGTATATATATAACTTTTGATTCGATGTGAGATATAATGTGATAAAAAGAATGTATGATTCGATATGATGACTTGGTGATATGTTGGTATACGGATGAGAGTCGATTGAGATGATTGATACATTGCCGGTCCCCTGATACGAGATTGTTATGGATGTGACCTGGGACATAGGTATATAGATATATATAGAATGTGGTGAATCATGAATGATAGGCCGTACGTGATATTAGGTCGTACCCTCATTTTCTTATAGGTTGATAGGATCCCTATTGGTTTAATACCACCGTACGATGATTTTCCGTGCGTGATGAGTTTGACTTGATGTTTGATTCATACCCTTGACTAGAGGCCGCCATACGATGTATAGTACCGTGCGCATTGTTGTGAGACTTTATGCCGATTGATAGATTCACCGACTCGGTCATATTAGACATGTATACCCGTCAGCATTTGCATATGATTTACACTATGCTGCATTCATGTTATTCTCATGGCATTGCTTATACCTGTGCTAGTACACTTACACCATTATCGATGATGCGTATGTTATACTTACACAGATTTGCCGGCTCACACACTTCATCATCGATAATTGCCATGTCACTACACAGTAGGATTGCTGTATCATGATATGACCCCTTGCATCGTTTACTTGCTATAGTTTCATATGCACCTTGTACGATGTTGCATTTGACTTGGGAGAAATTGGGAACCGCAGTATATATTTAAAAACATGATTCATTTTAAAAGAGCAGTTCTCCCTGATATTGTCGCATCACTGTTCCATGTTGCATGATATATGGATATGCTTACATTTCTATCATATGTCGCATACATCATGCTTTACAATTTTACGTATTGAGATATGCTGTTTTCATGAGATTTCTGGATTTGAGAACCGTGGCGATTTCAAAAGAAAGCATGTACTGTTTTAAAAACCCGGTTTCTCTTGATATGATATTTCAGTGCATCCACTATATGTTTTCTCGGTTTTGAGAGCGACATGTGAAACCCGATTCAAGGAGGCGGATGAGGCCGATTGCTGGTACATGGTGGACCCAGTATAGTACCCCGGGGCAAGAAAGGGATGCCGTGTATACAGACGGTGAGCCTGGCAGAGGGACTACTACCTACCGGTGATTGGTTGGGCCTGGCGGATATCCGGAGGATACCGACCGGAGTCGAGAGATGATATGGGCCGATCCGGACTGACGGAGCCCGTGGGCCGATCCGGACTGACGGAGCCCGTGGGCCGATCCGGACTGACGGAGCCCGTGGGCCGATCCGGACTGACGGAGCCCGAGATATGAGGATTTATGTGTCGATGCTGGACACGGGTTTCATGATGTTTTCGAGTGTCGATGTTGGATACCCAGGTTCCATGATTTTGATGCGTCGCGAGGGACACCATTGATTTATATCCTCATACTTTCATGCACACTCCTTTATGATATTTACGTGTATACAGACATTGATCATATGGGTGGACGAGATCCACATGCATACATGCATTGATTATACTGTTGGATGTTATCCACATGCTTATAGGCATTGACTACCTTGCTGGGACATATACAGACCCGGTCACCCTAGATATCATAGTATTACCTTTATGATATAGTTGACCTAGGAGTCGTTGTTTATTCGATTTCTACTTGTTGATGTTTTTCTACTCAAGAGTTGGCAACTCACCCCCGTTGTGCCACAGTTCTTGCAGGTTGACCGCTTGGATCAGTAGCGGCTTCGCTGGCACACAGTTGCATTACGTTACGCCTCCTTTATTTTCTTAAAAAGGTTTAGATTTCTGAGTTTCAGCTTACTTGAATTACGTTACGCCTTTAGAAATTGCGCGATTTAAGTGCTGGTCACGAGCTAATATTTCGGGTCATGACAGTTAGAGTGCAGTGCATACAGCCACGAAGAGACGAGTCTAAATCAGTCGACATTAGAGAAAAAGGGGAGTAAGCGGTCTGTACGAGATCTTGATGAGATGACGTTCCCCTCCACTGACATCAGTGATGTGATACGCATACAGAGGCGTTGTATATGGATGTACCTTCTAGAAGGAGTCGCGATGATTATGCAGCCGTTCGGAAACAAGGAAATGATTTAGTAAAAGACGATTGCTTCCGGGAAGTTCGGCAGAAACGAGATTTGGGAGAGACTTCGACAGAACCTTTCTGGAATAATTTACGAGAAGACTTGGACCCAGGAGCGGTCATTTTACGCACACCCAGTAGGCCAGTGTTCGGCATCGTCGACGAGATAGTTGGCCAGAGATCTTTAGAGGATGTGCCAGAGCGGGACTGTTTCCGTCGTCATTCCATATTGAACCGTTGAGTCGAGGAGCTATGCACTTAGCAATCTGCAGTGAGAGAAGAGAGCCTAAGGGTGCCAGACATCAGGCTATGAACAGTAGGCAAGTAGATATCTTGCTCTGCTAGTATTGGATGCACCGACACCTTCTCGACTTTGAAGGAGGAAATATCGACGACGGTATTTGTGATTTGTGATTGGTGATTCGATTATCACGTGTCTGTCACCTTGGATTTTGGTATTTTGGGTGATCTATTCGCATGATTTGGTCTTGATGACTTAGTTTCATGATATTTGTTTTCGTGCACCATGGTTGCACCTACTGGGTATTCATATTTTGTACATAGTTATTACACTTGAGATATGCTTTATACGCCGTTGTGTTGATTTATGATTTATGCACAGTATCGCACTTGATATCGTTTTGTGCCTTGGCTGCACATGTTTATGGTTTCATGGATTTCATATAGTTGGGTTGGTTTTGTGCATATGGTATGCACACGATTTGGTTTATGCACTCGGTATAGTTCACATATGCTTGCAGTGCATTGATACGTATTTTATGCACCACAGTTGCACCTGACTTTGTTTTGATATTATTTGAGATATTGATTGCGATTTCATGCCTAGGGCATGCATATGATTTGACTTATGCTTTCGGCATAGTTTTCATGCACTTTTAGTATTTTGATTTACTTTTATGCACGCTAATGCACATGGTTGTGAGATTATATACCTGATTTGGATTTGGATTGAAATGTGTTGTATACTGTCGATTCGATTATGATACTCGATATTTGTTTTGTGCACCTTGTGCAGCTGATTGGATTCTTGCGCATATTTGACGCGCTTGGATTGGATTTTGCGCATGTTCGTCCCTTGATATTGGATTTCGTGATTTCGTACATGTTGGATGCACAGGATTTAGATTTTATTCGTGCATGATGGATGCACCTGATTTGGATTTTCGCGCATGTTGGGCGCATGATATGAGATGCGATTTTGGTGCACACCAGATGCACTAAATCGGGACTTTCTTTGTGCATATTAGATGCACCTGATATTGCTGTCAGGCACACCGTTGCCTTTGACAGGCGTTTCGTGCACACCCGTTGCACTTAGATTTTGTTTCTGTACACATGTATGGCATATTCATGGATTTCAATTTCCGTGCGCACCAGACGCACAAGGTATTCTTATATACATTTTGAGATTGATTTCTTATGGAGCAGTACGTTTTTATGATATTTACTATTTGTTTTCGTACTGAGCAGGACTAGTCAGAGGATAGTATCTGGATATATTTTGCACGCATTGATAGTTATCGAAGGGATTTCCAAAAAAGGAGCTATAGCCTCAGTATTTACCCACGTGTCTGAGATGACACGAAACATTTTATAAAGGAAACCCTTCTAAATTATTTTCAAAAACGGCGGGACGTATATATTAAACAAAGGATACATATATATATAGTTATTTTCTTACAATAGACATCCGCCACTGTGCAGCGATACGCGCATCGCACAACAATATGAAAGGTTTGGAATGCATTTTCTTCAGATGTTTACATATAATGGTTACATGTATAGTTTTGATGTATATCATATTGGTTTCGTTTTGGATTTGACATTTGTGTCTTCACCATGACTCCGATGATTGCGGGATACTTGATGAAGTTTTGTTTTTTTTATTTGGAGTTATCTGCTCATTGTTCATGCGCATGTATTGCGCTATGATGCGTCTTAAGTATTGTTGATTTTGGAGCCTTGACGACTTGGACTTTTTATCGAAATATTTTAGTATTTGAGGGGTTAAATTTAAATTCAGGGACCGAATTTTTTTAAGGGGGGAAGATTGTAACATTTCAGAAAAATAAAATATTATTTTTGGGAATTTTTATAATTAAATAATATTATATTGAATATTTTAATAAGGCAGTATAATTAAATATCGATAAATTGGGAAAAATTTGGTAAATTATGGAAATTACTGAAATGAGGGTGTTTTATTGGATTTAAGCAAATTATGTAATTTTATGAGTTATTATACACTATTTTAATGCTAATCGCGGTTAAATATAGCTAATCGCGCATTAAGCTTATTTTGTGAAAAACATGCACCATGTCACCTTTACAAACACTTGTTACATTTTTCCTATCATGTGCTTTCCTTTTTCATGTATGGTTTTGTTTTGTTAAGAATAGAAAAGAAAAGGGAAGAAAATGAAAGAAAAGAAAATGAATAAAGAAAGAGAGGCATGGGGCATTGATTAGGCAGTGGGGGCTTGACTTTGGCTCTCTCTCTTTCTTCCCCTCACTTCCCTCCTTACTTAGCAGCAGCCCCATCTCTAGCAGCATCCCTCTCCCTTCATCTCCTCTTTCACCATCACAAACAACCTCAAAACAACATCCAAAACATCATCTCCTCTTCAGAAAATTTGTGCACAAGCTCACAAGTTACACTTTGGACCAAGAAAGTTTGAATTTTTGTGCTTTAGGGGTTTCATGAGTGCCAAATGAAATAAATTCTGAACCTTTAGTGTAGAATTTGGTTTACTTTAGCTTCCATGCATGTTTAGAAATGATTAGGCGATGTTTAGTGGAGTTTGGAAATTCCTAGAAAAGGATTGGGGTTTGAATTGATTCCAAAAGCGTAATTGAGATTAGTAGAGGCTATACAACCCCTGTTGTGATGATATAGTGGACTAAACTTGAGACTAAAATCCTAAATATGAACTTTGAAATTCTGCAGATACGGAAATTGTGGAAATTTTGATGAGAAAATTGAATCTGCTAACATTCGGAGACCTGAAAAATTATTTAGCAAGCACTGAGAGATAAGTAGGCACCCAGAAAGCTTTACCCAAGACCAGAGACCCCACCTCTACCTTTGGACCGTAGATTTATTCCATCTGGCTGCAATTTGCGGCCAGGGTGGGTTGGATTTGGTTCGTGCTTCATCTGTAGCTCCATCTCTAGTAAATTAGACCCCTCCTGTATGCAAAATTGGCTAATTTTAGTTAGGGTAAAATCTGGGACCATTTTCATGAGTTGCTGCTTTGATTCGGAGTTATATTTTTCATATTTTGGATTCTGGATTTTAGTATTTGTGTTATACCTCGATCACTTGACGTTTGTACGACGATATCGAGGACTGTTTGGTGGTTTTGAAGGCGTAGTCCATAGGTTCTAACCTATAGGCTTTTAGCGTGTCGTTTTGGTTTTGAATTGGGTTTTATGCAGGGTTACTAGGCACACACACAAGGGTCTATAAGGAATCAACCATGCCCGATTTAAAATTTAGCCGTACCGAACAACCCTAAACCAAGATCTTAGACTTGAGATTTGGCGAAACAAAGCATGTTAAACACTTTAACACTAAGCGTTTGGGATTACAACCTTTGTAGTCCGGTCCTTCACTTCTAAAGCTCCATATTGAGGTCCCTTCGCTGCGATCATCGAATATCCGGACTCTACAGAGGCTCCACGAAGAGAAAAATGCAAGCTTGCTTCCGATCTTCGATAACAAAGATGATCTACCTTGAAGTTTCATTAACACAAGCTCTCACTCACTAAATGAAGTGAACACCCTAATCTAAACGGCTAGCATATATTAGGATGATGAAGTGCGATTTTAGCTCTCATTTATTTTCATCAACTCACTCATTTTCATCACCTTTGAAAAAGCTAGTAAGCTTTTCCATCAAAGAAGAAGAAGGAAGAAGAAGATCATTTTCTTTTGTGATGAATAATGAAAATCATGGTGAGGTTAGAAATGCAACCATGGGTTAAGAATGAAGTCTTAACCCATGTAGAGAGTTAACTATGGTGAAGGGTTGGGTTGAGTTAAGCAAATATCTATACAAAATATCCAAAGTCAAAGTCAAAGCTTCAAGAAGCTTCTTGAAAGCTTCATGCTTGCTTAACCCTAATCCAAACCCTAACCACAATTAAACTCCACAAAACATGTTGCATTAATAACCATATCTGTTACAATATTATATATCACATATATAATATTTATTGTAACAAAATAAAATAATACAATTAACATATATCGTATATATATCAATGTATTACCCGAGTGAGAAAAAGAATCTTTTAGTGAGCTTATATCAGTTAATGTAATTTAATATATCAAATATATAATTATACATTAAATTATCGAATCAACACTTGATCCGATAATCCGGCTATTTCACAAATAACCGACTAATATAATCTGTATCAGTTCATCGAATCAACACTTGATCCGATGACCCGGTTATATCACATATACCCGGCCGATATCTCATATCGCGAGAATCTAATACGGTATCACATACACGTATTGTTCTCGGTCCCGCACATATCACATATGTGTTCCTACTCCGTTTTGCCTGAGCCAAGAAACCTCAGTGCAGGATTCTAAAGAATCGTCAATACGACGGCAGTAGGTGATGATCATATCAATCATCCACAAGCTGCAAGCGGTCAGCTAAACGTAACAGCTACCCAGGTATTGAGCGCTCAGAAGATCAACAAGCAAGCCTGTACATTCTCCTGTGAATCCAGTCAGTAACACTCCCGTACAGTCCAGTCTCGTCGTCTGATATGTCGCATATCTCGCCTAGGGGTGGTAAACGTCAGACCCAGTAGCTTGATAAGTCGTGTCGATTTGAGGTCTATAACAGTTCGAGAAACTACTGATAACAATTACCAGTAAATCTCAGCAACCCTGGCCTGGGATTTCCAGTTATAGCCAATTGAACACAGCATAACATCAACTCCCTATACCGGGAGAGACGAATCCCTTTCTATCGCTCATTGCCTCCATGTGATTCGGGACTGTACCCAAAAGCCACCTTTTTGTGCGCCCTCTTGGATGTGGTATGATGGAAATCAAAGCACAGTGGGAATCACACAAGACTCTATGATGATCTCGGGTCAACAGACTACTCTGTACCAGTGTCACCGGAGAACTGCCATCTGATGTGAGGTATAATACTATCTGGTTGTTCTCGGCGAGTCCGTCCAGTATACCCAGTGTCCACTGAGCACCCGTACACCATCCTTGATGTCAAACATCGATGGATATGGGATCATCCATCGCCCATCATATGGGTTAAGATGCGTATACGCTAGTCTACTCTAGTGTATCGATGCCCTGTCTCGATACACCCTCGACTAGGAACAGTTATAGGATGTACCCGTCGACTACCGTGGCCCCACTAGTATGATCTCATTATAGTCCCAGTAGTCGAGTACATATCCTAAGGGCTTTATCAACATGTAACATAAAGACAATCATAGTACATGTTAAGATAAAGTACAACTAGATAGCATACTATCATGTCGAGCAAGAAAGTCTTCCCTTTAAATGTCCAAGCATCCATTACAATATACATCATATGTACAGTAATGGCCTCTAGGGCATACATATAACTAACAATCTCCCACTTGCACTAGGTCCATCTGTTGTGGTATCACATACCCAACAATTAGCTGTGGTTGAAGTATCTCATACTCAACCATCCCATAAAAAGTCTCTATTGGGAAAAAGGCCTTTGTGAGTGGATCCGCGCTGTTGTCCTCTGTGTCTACTCTCTTAATCTCGATCTCCCTAGAGATCAACCATCTCCATGATCAAGTGATACTGCCAAAGAATTATATCTGGATTTCTGATGGGACGGTAGTTTCTTGGCTAAACCCACAACTCCATTGTCACACAATGGTAGGAACGAAGTTCATCTCATGAACTTATAAATATCCAGACTGCCTCTTTGGTAGCATCCTTGGTAATGATGTATTTTGCTTTTAATCGTCTAGTAAGTCACGGTATCTAGCTTGGAACTCTTCCAACATACCGTCCCTCCATTGAGGGTAAAGACAATGCTTGCGACTGACATTCAGTCTTCCTTATCACCCTGGAACTTTTCCAGTGATTCTCCCTAGGATCGATTGATACCATCTCACTACAACTAGTGAGAATCCTAACATCCAATTAGATCTATCTCATAGATCCAAAACCCAGGATTTAGGAGGTATCTCTTTGATCCTATATGGAGAATCCTTGTGATAAGCGGAGATTGACCGAGCGTAGCATAGGAAACTCTTTTCCTATCAAGAGTATGTCATCCACGTACTTTACGAGGATCACCACCATACTCTTTACTACCTTTTTGTATATACAAGGTTCATCTACCATTTTGATGAAGTCAAACTCTTTGACTACCACATCAAAACAGACGTTCCAACTCCGCGATGCCTGATTTATCATATAAAACAACTTGCACACGTTTCCGCTGCTCCCACTGTTTACGAAGCCCTCTGGCTATGTACTTACAGACGATCTCTTCCAAATCAACATTTAGAAAAACAGTCATGACACCCAACCGCCAGATATCGTAGTCATGGTATGCAACCGTGGTAAATAGGATCTGGATGGGCTTAAGCATAGCTTTGAAAATCTCAACTTTTCCATGTACACCAAGTAATCTTCTCAAGATATACTTGCTCCTGATGGGGATTTAACCCTTCAGATAAAGCAACCAAAGTCTATACTTTGTTGGTGTATAAGTATTCCATCTCAGATCGCTAAGCATCCAGCCATTCTTACAGAGTCCCACTCCTGATGGCCAGCTCGAGACTAATTAGGTCATCATCTCATGATGCAATCCTCGCTCCCACTGTCATAGAGAAACCGAAGTATCTCTCAGGTGGATGAGGAACCCTACCAAATCGGTGGAGAGGCTAAGGTTCGTTGGAAACTATTGAATCCTTTGGTTCTACCAAATCATCAGCTGCAGTTTGTATAGCTGGAACTCTTTCCAGTTCTACCTCATGACCACTAATTTCTTCACAAGAAATTCCCTTTCACAAAGGTGGCATGTTGAGAAACAAAACATCTTCTGTTCCTCGGTTAGGTAGAACATATTCCCTTGCGAATGCTTGGGATATGCAACAAACTTCCACAGAACTGACTTTGCCTCGAGCTTGTCCGGATTTTGCTTTTAGACATAGGCCGGACAACCCCAAATCTTAACTTACTTAAGATATGGGCTCTTCCCATTCCATATCACATATGAAGTGGTAGGCAACTGATTTAATTGGAACCCTATTCAATAGGTATGCAGCTTCTCAAGTGCATAACACCCAAAAGGAAATAGGAAACTCAGTAGTACTCATCATAGAGCGCACCATATCAAATAGGGTGTGTTTGCTCCGCCCCGATACACCGACGTACTGTGGTGTATTCGGAGGAGTAATGCTGAGAGAGAATCTTATTCTCCTTTAGAATAGTCCAGGAATCTCGTGCTCAAGTATTCTCCTCCTTAATCTCATCAAAGAACATAATACTTATACCCGTTTTTGGTTCTCTACTTCTAACTCATATTCATTGAATTTCTCAAAAGGTTCAGACTTGTGTTTCAACAGGAACATATGTCCGAATCTTGAGAGATAATTAGTGAATGTAATGAAGTACAAAGAAGCGGTCTTGGCATGTGTAGACAAGGGACTTTCATACATCAGCATGTATCAATCCCAAGAGTTCATTAACTCTTTCTCTGTTTCCAATAAACTGAGCTGTGGTCATCTTATCTCTGTGACTGATTAATCCAAAAATACTTGTTTATCGTAATCAGAAACGGTGTCGCCTTGCAGCTAGCCGGTGAGTACGGGTCGATCCACAGAGATGTGTAATTTTTTGATTTGTCTTTTTACGAGTTGATTCCGATGGTGGTTTGGTTTTTGCTGATTGATTTAAAAACTAATTTATACGATATTAAAGAACTTGTTAGGATTAGGTCTAAGGTAGGGTTGATGAGATTAATATTGTCACCTCTTCCAATGCCTTTTAATTAAAGCTTTTTTAGATATCATAACAATTATTAGCAAAGGGGATTAGGATGATTGGGAAGAAACGAAGTTTCTTCCCCTAGATCCTTGTCCGTCCATTCCTATTAATTGCTACAACCTTCATGGACGTCATGTATGTCCAGCCCTTTATACTACGGTTCACCGTTACCTCGTAGGTAGGGTGCCGTAGGGAGCGGATCATGCATGCGTGCATGAAGTTCTAGTTATGAAAAATGTATTGGCATTGAAGGAGGTGAGAGATATTCATCTCTCACTCTCTCCCTTGTTCCTAACCCTAACAAGCGAGGAATTTACTCACTCATTAGGGGAATTTCTAAAAATGACATTTTTTGTTATGTTTTAATGTGTGCTGTTTAGGTCTAAAATTATTACTTATCTACTGCAGATTAAAAAGAACTATACTAGTTAACTAGGGCAAGTGATATGATTACTCTACTGCAATAATTATACTAGCTAGCTAGGGCAAGAAAAGAATTAACACTAAGGCATGAAAATTAAAAAACACTTACAAAAATGATGCTCTAGATCTCCCAACAATTCTGAATTTTATTGATTGGAAAAGAGGCATAGCTTTTTACAGATTGTGAGTACAATTTATAAGTAAACAGGGAAGCTAAGGTTACAGATTCTCGCACAAATGATTTTACAGATATGCCGACTAAAAATCCCAACACCTACACCGACACACCGACAGCAGAAAGTTCCACCGACACGGGCGCCATACGGCCGCGGAACCGCGGCATAGGGGGGTTTGGGCCGCGGTTCCGCGGCCCTTTGGTGGGATTACTCCACCATCTTTTCTGGGCTTCATTTTGGTTGTGTGGGCTTGTTATTTATTCATCCCATTTCTCTGTTTGGCTTCTTACTCTTCTCCAGATCTTCAGTGAAGATTTGTATTGGTCTTTTAACCGTTTCACCTTGACATGTTTAGACCTTGTGTTGCCTTGCACTTATGTGAACTGTGATTAGTCTGGGCTTGACTAGGATCCGTCTACTTGTTAGTCAAAAGTCCCTTTTCTGTTTCTACTTTCGTCTTTTTCATTGTATTCGCTTCAAGAGCCTGTATCCTGTAACATGCAACAAACGTGCGTCAAGAGTACCTGTTTACTTATAAAATGAATAAAAGTGGGGCGTATGAATTGCAATATTATGATATGAACAAATACCCCCAAACTTATCTTTTGCTCGTCCTCGAGCAAACTTATTATTTTATTCTTAATAAAAACCTAACCTAGCTGCACTTTCGCAGGGAAACGCGATTGCACTGAGCACGTGCAACAAGCCGTTAAACCTCTAGGTGTCCCTAGTAGGAGGAGTGTTGTCTCCTGAGGGTTTTCAGCGGATTACACCCACAAAGTCCTATCAATTTGGTTTTTTTCGACTTTTGTTTTCTAATTAGGTTTTCTAACAAGGAATTCTATTATCGTCGACCCGCAAATTACCCACCCATATTCTTCACATTTCCTCATTATTTAACTTAAGATTATATATGTTCTATAGAATTACTTAGCTTTCGGCATTTCTTAAGTTTTCCTTCTAGGGTTTCATCTCCGCTTAGGAATTTCTATCAACTCTACTAAAGATACAAGTTCTATTCTTCATTCCTTTCTCTTATCTAAATTCTAATCACATATCCCCACGTGTGTGTAAATATCACCCCTACACTTGGAAATTCAAATCAAGCAATCGTACTCTCGTCCATTGTCCAAAGCACTTATTAATTGGTGAATTTTCGCTTACACATCCTTCATGCGACCGTTAATACTTCTTGAGGTATCAACAACCGATTACAAGATGCGTTAGCATTTTAAAGCGTACTTCCTAGTTTTGTAACACCCAAGGCTTTAGCAGTGACTCCCAAACCAGTTGGTCTAAGGCACTAGGTGATGAAGCACCCTCGCTAAATATTTTTCTAAGTTTTAGCCTTAAGTAATCACAAAACCAGTGTCCATTTTTTTCCTCTATTCACTTTTTTTTTATTTTCTTCGTACTGAGGACTTTAGACAAGAGCAATTCAAGGTCTCTTCTACTATTCCAAGTTTGAAGGTGCGTGATTGTGCAAATTGTAGGGTATATGTTTTCAGACTCTAGACTTAAGCTAGGAATTATTTTTCAAACTTATACTCTAATAAAAGTTTCGATACTCTTCCTTCGTTTCGACTTATCCCAAGAAGTGAACCCAAAATTTACCTATTTCTAAATAACCTACAAAGACATATACTTTCTACCGTTAAACTCTAAGGAAGGTTATTTTTAGGGTTTTTAATTTGCTAAGTCTAAGATCTAGTTTTTCCTAGCCAGTTAACTTATTTATCAAACTCAAGTCAATTAACCAGAATTGAATACATTAATTTTTATAATTTTTGAATTTTTTCAATTTTTATGGGTTTTTCTTTTTCTAAAATTTTTTATATTTTCAAAATTTTCAAATTTTTATGATTTTTATATAAAGATGCAATGCAGAAATTAAATATGCAAAATGAATATATACAAAATGAAAATATGCAATGCAAAAGATAACTATATACACTACCTTCTCCCCCAAACTTGAGCAAAGCAGTGCCCTCACTGCCCGGCCCTACGTCTCGCTCGTGAGCGTGAACGTGATCGTTCCCCTCTAGCCAAAAGGGTTTGAATACCCCTCTCAATTTCCGTCAACCGACGGTCGTGATCTCGTGCTGTCGCCCGAAACTCATCCTTCAAAGAATCAATTCTTCTTACCGTTCTCCGCATCAATCGTGCATGCTCTTGAGGGGTCAGTTCTTCCCCGCTCGATGTAGAGCTAGAGCTAGGGGTGCTTGCGGGAATATTCTCTGCCGGTTCCGTTCGTGACCAAATATCAGTAAGTCTAGAGTAGGACGAAGTAACGCTCTCAATGAGTGGTCGAACCGAAACTCCGTCTATCATGTATGAATCAAATTCCTCGACGGGGAGGAAATAACGGCAGAGTTGGGTGACTAGCATGGGACATGGGTAGATGGTAGCCCTTTTCCCCGCACCTATAGAATGGAGCAATACGGTGCACATGTCGAACCGTGGATTTTTCATCATTAGTGTGTGTACGACATGTAAGGAGGGGGTGAAGAAAGTCGTGTTGTACGAAATACCAAAGATATTGTTTTGTGCCCACCGGCACACAGTAAAAACGTTCGCAAAAAGGGTCCGTGCTTGGATACCCTTACGCGGCTCTCTCGCGTAGTCATTCCCCATCAAAGGCATATAATCCTCAAAGTGCAAGGGGTGGTCATGTGCAGGTACACGTGGTATGAGTGTGACCTCGTGGATCATGTCCCTATCAATGTGAATTACGCGATCTACCAAATTTATTTTTATGTAGCCTAAGTTGTCTAGACTATTATCCTCCATTGATTCATAAAACTGGGCAACTAGTTCAGGTAGGGCAAACGCAGAGGAGTGATTATAGGTCAGGAAATTCCATCCCCTTTGCTTGATTTCATGTGCAAAATATCTACCGTACACTTCGTGCGTGAAAACTGGGGAAAAATCCCTCTCAAACTGCATTTTATGTGCCATATAGATGTTTCAGAAGGAAGTATGCAAGAAACAGAGAGGGAAGGTTCAGATTTACCTCCCCTGAAAATTTCAGGGGCTGATGCTTCAGAGGCGCGGCGGAAGCGCGGCTATAGGCGGCTCCGGCGGCGGGATCGCGGCAGTCTGGCGGCGGCGCGGCGAGAATTTTCTGGAGAGGGTGGGCTAGGGTTTTATGAAGATGAAAAATTTAGGGTTAGCGCAGGGGGGGCTCGGTTCTCTTTAAATAGAGGGGAAGAGAATGGTGATTTGTATAAAACACCCTCTAAAATGAGGGTTTTATTTGTAATAAAAAAAATGTTAGCTATTAATTCTGGAATTCTACAATTAGGTCCAAAATATTATATATATATATATATATATATATATTTTTTATTTTTATTTTTACTTTTCAAAAGATTTTTATTTTTTATGGTATTTTAGAATTATGTATTTACAAAATGTATACACACCCCCAAACTTATTTGAAATAATGTTTTGGAAGAATAGGAATTCGGGGGTGAATGTGGAGGAAAATTAATCAGTGTAGATCGGTTCCTGCAAAAACAGGAGCTCCTCCGAATGTTCCGCTGTGAGGAACGGTTTCAATCGATGCCTATTTACTTTGAAAAGCGTACCGTCCTCCGGGTTCTCAAGATCAACCGCACCGTGCGGATAAACGGTGCGGATAACAAAAGGTCCCTTCCACCTAGAACGGAGCTTGCCGGGGTGAAGATGTAACCGAGTATCATAAAGTAAAACCTGTTGACCGGGTTTAAATGTCTTTCGCAAAAGGTTTTTATCATGAAATACCTTAGCTCGGTTCTCAGCAATCACGGCATTATCATATGCCTCATCCCGCAGCTCTTCTAGTTCATTCAACTGCAGCTTTCGATTGCTGCCCGCATCTCCTAAAGATAAATTCAGCTCTTTGATAGCCCAAAAAGCTTTATGCTCAATCTCCACTGGGAAGTGGCAAGCCTTCCCGTAAACAAGCCGGTATGGAGACATACCAAGATCGGTCTTATATGCAGTATGGAAAGCCCATAGTGCATCTATCAATTTAAGTGACCAATCCTTACGGTTTTTAGAAACCGTTTTCTCCAAGATTTGCTTGATCTGCCGATTCGAAACCTCGGCTTGCCCACAAGTTTGGGGGTGATATGGCGTTGACAGCTTGTGGGTGATAGAGTATTTTCGCATTAAGGACTCGAAAGTCCTATTGCAAAAGTGAGAACCATTATCACTTATTATTGCCCGAGGGTGCCAAAATCGAGAAAATATGTGTTCTTTAAGAAACCGAACGACAACCTTATTATCGTTCGTTCGGCTGGGCACAGCCTCAACTCACTTTGAAACATAGTCAACCGCCAAAAGAATATACGCATTTCCAAAAGAGTTAGGAAATGGTCCCATGAAATCTATACCCCAAACATCAAAAATGTCCACAACCAAAATTGGTTGGAGCGGCATTTCGTTTCTTCACGATATCCGGCCCAAGTGTTGGCACCGGGAGCAGGTTTTGCAGTATTCGTAAGCATCCTTGAAGAGTTGTGGCCAATAGAAACCACACTGCAAAACTTTCTCGGCTGTCTTCTTTGGGCCAAAGTGCCCGCCACATGCTTGATCGTGGCAAAAAGACAGCACGCTCTTGACCTCACTTTCAGGTACACACCGACGAATGATTTGGTCGGAACAGTATTTAAAATGATAGGGTTCATCCCAGTAAAAATGCTTTACTTGGGATAAAAATCGAAGTTTATCCTGTTGCGACCAATAATTAGGTATCAGGCCGGTGGCTAAGTAGTTTACAATATCGGCGAACCATGATTCGCAAGAAACGGTCAAGAGTTTCTTGTCGGGAAAAACATCAGTGATTGGAAGATCGAGCGTGGGCGAAGAAGGAAGTCGTGATAGGTGATCAGCTACTACGTTTTCACATCCTTTTTTGTCTTTAATGACAAGGTCAAACTCTTATAATAAAAGGATCCAACGTATTAGCCTTGACTTAGCATCCTTCTTCACAAAAAGGTGGCGAAGAGCTGAATGATCAGTATAAACAACGATTGGAGAGCTAATTAAATAAGGCCGAAATTTTTCGAGTGCAAACAAAACAGCTAAAAACTCTTTCTCTGTTGTTGTATAGTTTAGTTGGGCCTCATTTAGTGTTCGGCTAGCATAATAAATCACGTGCGGCATCTTATTAATGTGCTGTCCAAGAACAGCGCCAATTGCAAAATCTGATGCGTCGCACATGATTTCGAAAGGGTGCGTCCAGTCGGGAGATGAGAGGATGGGCGCAGAGATGAGGGAATGTTTCAAAGACTCGAATGCTTCAATGCAAGTGGAGTCGAAAGAAAAAGTTGTGTCCTTGGCCAGTAAGACAGTCAAGGGTCTAGCGATCTTGCTAAAGTCCTTGATGAACCGTCTGTAAAAACCGGCATGGCCAAGGAAGGCTCTGATATCTTTGACGCATTTAGGGGGAGGGAAGTTAGAAATCACTTCAATTTTAGCTATATCAACCTCGATGCCGTTTTGCGAGATGACATGTCCTAAGACAATGCCTTCTCACACCATGAAATGGTATTTCTCCCAATTCAATGTTAGGTTCTTAACCCTGCAGCGGGTAAGAACTGCGTCAAGATGTCGTAAACACTCGTCGAAGGAGTCGCCAAAGATGGAGAAATCATCCATAAAGATCTCCAAGAACTTTTCGACCATGTCTGAAAAGATCCCCATCATACACCGCTGAAATGTCGCGGGAGCATTGCATAACCCAAAGGGCATGCGACGATAAGCAAAAGTGCCAAAGAGACAAGTGAATGTTGTCTTGTCTTGATCCTCTTTGGCGATGGGGACTTGGTTGTAACCGGAATAGCCATCTAGAAAGCAATAGAACTCGTGCCATGCCAATCGCTCGAGCATTTGGTCAATGAAAGGTAAAGGAAAGTGGTCTTTCCTTGTCGCGACATTGAGTTTTCTATAGTCTATGCAGACTCGCCACCCAGTTTGGGTGCGAGTGGGAATTAACTCATTTGCCTCATTGGTAATGACCGTAATGCCCGATTTCTTTAGCACGACGTGGATTGGGCTAACCCATTGGCTATCCGAGATAGGGTAAATGATACCACTATCCAGACACTTGACAATCTCCTTCTTAACAGCCTCTTTCATGATGGGGTTGAGGCGTCTTTGTGGATCCCTTGCCGGCTTGGCATCATCCGTCAAGTGTATATGATGTTCGACTATGAGGGGACTAATCCCCTTAATGTCCGCCATAGACCGGCCGAAAGCTTGCCGATTATTATGTAAGACCATTAAGAGAGCCTTCTCTTGCTCAAGAGCTAGAGAGGCCGATATAATGACGGGTAAGGTCTCGTTATTGTTAGTTGTGTGTATGCCCTAGAGGCCAGTATTGGACAGATGATGTATATTATATTGGATGCTTGGACATATATAGAGATGACTTTCTTGCTCGATATGATAGTATGCTATCTGGTTGCTCTTTATCTTAACATGTACACTTGTCTCTTTAAACTGTCTTATAGTTACATGTTGATAAAGCCCTTAGGATGTGTACTTGACTGCCTGGACTATGATGCAGATCATACTAGTGGGGACATGGTAGTCCATAAGTACATCCTTCAAGGTCCCTAGTCGTGGGTGTATCGAGACGGGGCATCGATATACCAGTATAGACTAGCATATACGCTTCTCGACCCATGAGATGGGCGATGGATGATCCCATATCCATTGTTGTTTGACATCAGAGATGGTATACAGGTGCTCAGTGGAGACTGGGTACACTGGACGGACTCGCCGAGAACTCCCAGATGGTATTATACCTCACGTCAGATGGCAGTTCTCAGGTGACACTTGTGCAGGTTAGTCTGTAGACCCGAGATCGTCATAGAGTCTTGTATGATTCCCACTGTGCTTTGATCTCCACCTTACCACGTCCATGAGGGCATGCAAAACGGTGGTCTTTGGGCACAGTCTCGAGTCACATGGAGGCAATGAGCGATAGGAGGGGTTTCGTCTCTCCCGGTATTGGGGGTTGATGTTGCGCTGTGCTCGATTGGCCGTAACAGGGAAGTCCCTGGCCAGGGCTGATCAGAGATTTGCTGGTAAGTGTTACCAGTAGTTTCTCGACCCGTTATGAGCCTCACATCGGCACGACTTATCGGTTATTAGGGTCTGACGTTTACCACCCCTAGACTTGATATGCGACATATCAGACGAACAGACCGGACTGTACGGTAAGTGTTACTGGTTGGATTCACAGGAGTGTGAGCGGGCTAGCTCGTCGATCTTCTAATCGCTCAATACCCGGATGGCCGTTACGTTTAGCAGACCGCTTGCGGCTTATGTGTGCTTGATATGATCATCATCTGCTACCGGCGTATTGACGAGTCTTTAGAGTCCTACACAGAGGTTTCCTGGCTCAAGCGAAACGAAATAGGAGCGCATATGAGATATGTGCAGAACTGAGAATAATGCGTGTATGTGATACCGTATTTCATTCTCGCGATGGATGTATCGATTGGTTATATTCCATATAACCTAGATATCGAATCAACGATTGATTCGATAAGCCGATACATAGGATACTAGTCGGTTATATGCGATATGACCGGATCGTTAAGTCAAGTGTTGATTTAATGATTTAATGTATAATTATATATTTTATATATTATTTTGCATTAACTAGTATTGGTTCACTTTAAATGGATTTTCTCACTTGATGTGCAAGTTGTATATGTGATATACTTTTGTGCACATCTTTGTATCATGTTTGATGATGCTTGCTCATTTGGTTAAGTGTAAAGAATTAAACCTAGGTTAAGAAAGTGATTAGCGTTTTAATTATCCATTCTTTTATTTATTGATTTTGGAAAAAGAATGGGATAAGAATACAAAATGGTTGCTTTCATTCTTGAACCTTTGTGAAGCTTCATGAAGCTTTGACCAAAGTGACCAATTTGTCTTCATGCTTAACCCTAACCACTCTCATAACCTTGGTCAATTCTCTACACCTAACCATGGTTCCTATTATGATAAGTATTCATTTCTTTTTCATTTTGGATTAACTTATCATAATATTTCCTTCTTCTTGATCTTCTTCTTAAAGAAAGAAAGCTTGATGCCATCAATGGCAACTTGAGTTCTAAAGTGAGAAATCCAATTCTAAAGTGAACCCACCTCTTATTTCTTCACCCTCTACCTCTTGCCAAGTTGTTTTGGGTGTTTTCTTCACAAGTTTCACAAATTTGTGAAGTCGGAGCTTGAACTTGTGATGCCTCGACGTAGATCATCTACGGCACGAAGCCGACGACCTAGTCTGCCCATTTCTCCGATCAAGCCGACGATTGAGTCCGGGATTCGAGATGGACAGCGAGAGGACACTTACGTGGAACTAAGGAAGTAGAGAACCGGATCTACAAAGGTTGTAGCCTCTCTCCTTTAGTTAAGATGTTAACTAGTTTCGTTTTCGCCTAAACTTCTAGTCAACGATCCGTATTAGGGTTTCTCGGCACCCATAAAATTCAAAATTGGCATGGTTGATGCCTTGTGAGACCTCTTGAGAGTGCCTAGGAACCCTACAGTGGTATCAGAGCCTAGTTAGAGCCTTAGGCGAAGTCTAGACGATGTTTGAAACCCGATCGAACCGAAACCCTAAAACCCAAAATGCTCTCTGGAAATTTTCTGAAAATTTGGATTTTTGTCAATTAAAAATATGCAGAAAAATAAGCAGGGTGTTATTTGAATTACTGTGAAATATGAGGACCTGAATCGATTTTTCCACCGCGGAACCGCGGCACAAGCTAGGCATGTGCGGCGGTTCCGCGGCCGTACTTTACCTTTGTCTGGTGATTTCTGCACAGTAACTCATATAATTTAATGCTATATTTTCTGGGTATTTTTATTGTGACTCTACAGATGAGTATTCTGGGGTTGTATTGGGAATCAATGATTCGATCGGATTTTCAAATTTTGTCTGTGTGGTTTTCCGGATAATTTTCGAATATGTCAAAAAGTTCGACCGGATGTAAATACCCAATCTTTCCCCTGCCCGAAAATTTCCAATTGTTGGATTTTTCCGTAGTTTAAAGACGTTCTAAGTAGTGCAAGTAACGCGATGGTCCCTCTAGAAGACAAAAAACCTTAACTCGATTATGTGACCGTCTTGAACTGCCCTTTGAACCTTAGGGTTTGGGGCAGTACGGCGTGCCACATGTGAGGCGTTGGCTTGACCCTTCTATGGCTGGACCGTTGGTACTGAGGTATGAAGTGAATGTCTTTGAACTTATTTCATGTGTTGAACGGTTTCGGGAAAACTTGGGTGTTCGAATGTTCGATCGGAAAGTTTAATATTTTCTATTTATCCGGAATGGGATACAATAATTGGAATTCACAAAAAGGTTATGAGATAACCGAATGAATGTTATAAATCTAGCGGTTTAGTCTTATTTGATATTGAAAAGAGTTTTCGATAATGAGACTAAAATGCGGGGTTTATAACTGTTAGGCATGTGATGTCTAAGTATTTCATTTGATTAGGCATGTGATGTCTAAAGAGGTTGCGGATTCCAACTGTTGTAGTTTTACACTTTCTTTTCTGTGACCGTAAGTGTAATATGTGATATCACCGGTTTCATTGCTATATGTCAACGACAATTGGGATGCGCATATTTACTTACGTTGATGACATGTGATGTTATGTGTTGCTGGATATGTTATATTGGATTGTCGTGATTGAATAGCCGGGGGTTTTTATGTGAGATGAGTGTTTTTCATTTTCATTCATGTAAAAACTTGTATGTAATATTCTTTTATTGGGGCACTTCCAGGTAGCGGAAGTTGTCACCCTTTGTATATTATTTACTTTTCTGCACTAGGATAGACCCAAGGAGGGGAGCACAAGTAACCGGGTTCTAGGATCCAGTGGGAGACTATCTCGAGGAGTCGAGTTCGGGTCTCCTAACCCTAGAATTGGTAGGGTTACTTGCCGCTCTCGTAGGGGTGTAGGTGTGTGGGATTGGCTATTCATCACGACCGTGGAATCCGTGTTTTATACTGGCTCGTATTGAAAACACGGACGTCCTAGTATATCCAATGTTTCATATGTTTCTTCTGCTGCGATATCTATGATGTGATCATGTGATGTTCTGTGATAGATACAGTATATAGTATATATGATATATTATATATATATAGACGTTACTTATGTTTTGCACCCGCACTAGCCCTGCCCTGCTCTGTCGTTAGTTACCTAACCTAACGGTGCACGAGGGGACATCCAGGCGAATGTGGATGGCATAAGTGTACGTCGTATTTATCTGTGATGTTTCAGGTAATTAAATGATGGGACTTCATTAATGTGATTAATTAAAGAAAAGAAGCCTAAAAGATGTTGTAGAATCAAATTTTAAAATAAAACAGGTAGCTACAGTTCTTGCTTTGCATAGCGGTATATATGATATACCCTGCACCTTATTCGATGAGGAAAGGACCGAGATCCCTTCACCGGGAGTGACTCCTTTAGCGATAACTGGCAGATGCTACACACTCAGTTTGTTTTTGATTGCTTCTATGGTTTCTGCTTTGCACAGTGATATATATGATATATCCCGCACCTCATTCGACGAGGAAAGGGTCGACGATCCCTTCACCGGGAGTGACCCCTTTAGCAAAACTAGAAAAGCCTCAAAATCACTCCATTTCAAAACTTCATTTGATTCTACAACGATATCAAGTTCATTACGCTCATGGTTTTCAAAAGAACCCGCGTAGCCCTCCGTCATTTCAGATAGATATTATTTAGTATTCGTGCTATGTTTGTTGACTTAGTCAAGGCATAGTGTATGGTAGCTAAATTATGTTTATCTGTAACAACATGAGATGTGATTGGATTGGAGCATTCGCACGGCCTTGTTGACTCAGTCAAGGGTCGTACGGGTGGGTTTAATTCAATCGGGAAATGTACGGGTTGAACTTGACTTGCGATTTATGGTTTGTTGACTTAGTCAAGGTCATAGATCGCTAGGGGCAAAAGTATTATCGGGAATTTCAAGTGTTGAAATTTGCAATGAGATTGCATACCTTCTATGAGATAGTTGGATCCCGATACCTACTGCGAGTAAGAGTTACTCCTGGGAGAGTTTTGCACACTACAATTAGCCGATCAAGTAGGTGTCTAGAAAGGTGTCAACGGGGTTACGCCTCTGGGAAAACGAGGTTTACATTAATTAGGTTCGTGCGAAAGCACGGGGGACCTCCCTCAAAGTACCGACACTGGCCTGGCTGAAAGATCGACGAAGTTGTAGGGTGTAATTAATCCCGGCTAGTCTTTCCTTTTAGGGTTTGAAGGAAGATTTGATAAAAACCAGTGGGAGCCATCCTGATTAGATAAGATAATAACCAATCTGATCTTGCAAGAGCATACGCTAAAGTGTTTTCTTCTCTCTCTCTCCAAGTAGCGACCATTTCATGCCCTAATAAAGATAATAATATGGATGTATTGACCGAACCCGCATGTTATACTGTGCAGGGGAACGTTGGACCCGTTCTATCTTATAAATGTTATAAGACTGAACAGGAAACAGGAGAATATCTAGATTCTCACGCCGCCCAAACGGAGAACGTGCATGATGATGCACCTTCTTCGGGTGTGTTTGTTATTGAGAACTGTTTCTTAGTTCACCCTACGTCCTGGGTATTAGATACCGGATCAGGATCCCATATATTTAAGCAGTTACATGGGCTACGGAAAGGTAGAGAACTGGGAAAAGGTGATCATTCCGTTCAAGTAGGGAATGGGGCAAATGTTGCAGCCAAAGCAGTTGGCATATATCACCTGGTATTACCAAATGGTGATACACTAGTCCTGAATGAGTGCTATTATATACCGA
Organism: Agapanthus africanus; assembly: GCA_030015575.1. Classification (NCBI taxonomy): domain Eukaryota; kingdom Viridiplantae; phylum Streptophyta; class Magnoliopsida; order Asparagales; family Amaryllidaceae; genus Agapanthus; species Agapanthus africanus. The sequence continues at coordinate 189,777,628 of JASDDO010000001.1, forward strand.
ACATGATGTGCAACATTATATCAGTTTCTTTATTAAGTAAAGAAGGATATAATTTTGTAGTAAAGGATAATGTTATGAACATATTCCTAGATCAAAAGTTGATTGCATCAGGCTCGCTACATAATGGCATATTCATTCTCAATCAAAATACAGTCTTCAATATACAAAACACACACAAGAGGAAAAGCTCAGAAATGAACGAATCCTTCTTGTGGCACTGTAGACTTGGCCATATCAATGAGACACGACTAGCTAAGTTGCATAAGAATGGATATTTGAATTCATTCGAATTATCATCTTATGACACTTGCCATTCATGTCTCAAAGGAAAAATGACCAAAACTCCGTTTACGGGACACGGAGAAAGAGTTACAGAACTCTTGGGACTGGTGCATAGTGATGTATGCGGTCCTATGTCTACACACGCCAGAAATGGTTCTTCCTACTTCATTACATTCACTGACGATCTCTCTAGATACGGGCATGTGTTCATGTTGAAACACAAGTCTGAAGCTTTTGAGAAATTCAAAGAATATAAGCACGAGGTAGAGAACCAAACGGGCAAAAGTATTATGATTCTTCGATCTGATCGAGGAGGTGAATACTTAAGCAGTGAATTCCTCCATTATCTAAAAGAGAATGGGATTCTCTCTCAGCTTACTCCTCCTTATACACCACAGCACAACGGTGTATCGGAACGAAGGAATCGCACCCTATTAGATATAGTGCGTTCAATGATGAGCAATGCTGAGTTACCTATTTCCTTTTGGGGATATGCGCTTGAGACAGCCATATACCTATTGAATCGGGTTCCGTCTAAATCTGTACCTACCACACCATATGAGATATGGAGTGGGAAGAGACCATATTTTAAACGAATTAAGATATGGGGTTGTCCGGCCTATGTCAAAAAGCAAAATCCGGACAAACTCGAGGCACGATCAGTCCTTTGCAAGTTTGTGGGATATCCTAAGAATTCTCAAGGATATTTTTTCTACCAAGATGAGGAACAAAGAGTGTTTGTTGCTCAACATGCCACCTTTTTGGAAAGGGAATTTCTTGCAAAAGAAATTAATGGCAAAGAGGTAGAGCTGGAAGAGGTTCCAGCACCACAAACTGCAACTAATGATTTAGTAGAACCAGAGGATTCAGTGGTGCCCGACGTACCCCAGCCTCTCCGCCGATCTAGTAGGGTTTCTCGACCACCTGAGAGATACTATGGTTTTCTCATTGATGGTGGCAGTGAGGATTGCATCATGGAGGATGATGACCCAACTAGCTTCGAGCAGGCCATCACGAGTGGGGACTCAGTGAAATGGCTGGATGCTATGCGGTCCGAGATGGAATCCATGTACACCAACAAAGTATGGACTTTGGAAGTTGCTCCTGAAGGGGTAAAACCCATTGGGAGCAAGTGGATCTTCAAGAAAAAACTTGGTGTAGATGGGAAAGTGGAGACTTTCAAAGCTAGACTTGTAGCAAAAGGTTTTCGTCAAAGACCAGGTGTGGACTATGACGAAACCTTTTCTCCAGTGGCTATGCTTAAATCCATCGGAATCATGCTTCCCATCGCTGCATATCATGACTACGAAATCTGGCAAATGGATGTTAAGACCGCCTTTCTAAATGGTGATTTAGAAGAGTGCGTGTACATGACTCAGCGAGAGGGCTTCGTAGACAGTGGGAGCAGCGGGAAGGTGTGCAAGCTGCTTAAATCCATTTATGGATTAAAGCAAGAATCGCGGAGTTGGAACATCTGCTTTGACGTCGTTATCAAAGAGTTTGATTTCGTCAAAAACCCAAATGAACCTTGTATTTACAAGAAGGTGGCAGAGAGTAAGGTTGTCTTCCTCGTATTGTACGTGGACGACATACTCTTGATAGGAAATGATATTCCTATGCTGCAATCGGTCAAGCTCTTCTTATCACAAAGATTCTCAATGAAAGATCTTGGTGATGCCTCCTACATATTGGGAATTAGGATCTATAGAGATAGATCCAAACAGATATTGGGATTGTCCCAATCCAGGTACATTGACACCATACTAAAGAGGTTTAGTATGGAAGAATCCAAGCGTGGGAACTTGCCCACGATCTCTGGAGTCACTCTCTCCAAAGAGATGTCTCCCAAGACTGATTTGGAGAGAGCTCGCATGCAAGGGATACCTTATGCTTCAGCTGTAGGCTCTATCATGTATGCGATGCTATGTACCAGACCCGATGTTGCATACTCACTAAGTATAGTGAGCAGGTATCAAGCTGATCCTGGAGAGAGTCACTGGACAGCTGTGAAGAGCATTCTCAAGTACTTACGAAGGACTAAAGAGATGCTCTTGGTATATGGTAACGGAGAACTCCAAGTGGAGTCCTTTACCGATTCGAGCTTCCAGAGTGATAAGGACGACTCTAAGTCGCAGTCGGGCTTTGTCTTTACCCTTTACGGAGGGGCGGTTAGCTGGAAGAGTTCCAAGCAGGAAACCGTGGCAGACTCGACGATGGAGGATGAATACATCGCTGCCAACGATGCTGCCAAAGAGGCTGTCTGGATCAAGAAGTTCATTACTGAACTTGGAGTGGTTCCATCCATTGAGCATCCAATACCTTTGTATTGCGATAACAATGGAGCGGTGGCTTTGGCCAAGGAACCTAGGTCCCATCAGCGATGCAGGCATATTCTGAGGCGGTATCACCTGATCCGGGAGATAGTTGATCGCCGGGAGATCGAGGTCAGGAGGGTTGACACGAAGAACAACACGGCGGATCCACTCACGAAGGCCATTCCCAGATACAGTTTGAGAGACTCTTCGGGATGCTCGGTATGCGATACTACAGCAGCTGGCCCTAGTGCAAGTGGGAGATTGTTAGTTGTGTGTATGCCCTAGAGGCCAGTATTGTACAGATGATGTATATTATATTGGATGCTTGGACATATATAGAGATGACTTTCTTGCTCAATATGATAGTATGCTATCTGGTTGCTCTTTATCTTAACATGTACACTTGTCTCTTTAAACTGTCTTATAGTTACATGTTGATAAAGCTCTTAGGATGTGTACTTGACTTCCTGGACTATGGTGCAGATCATACTAGTGGGGACATGATAGTCCATAAGTACATCCTTCAAGGTCCCTAGTCGTGGGTGTATCGAGACGGGGCATCGATATACCAGTGTAGACTAGCATATACGCTTCTCGACCCATGAGATGGGCGATGGATGATCCCATATCCATTGGTGTTTGACATCAGAGATGGTATACGGGTGCTCAGTGGAGACTGGGTACACTGTACGGACTCGCCGAGAACTCCCAGATGGTATTATACCTCACGTCAGATGGCAGTTCTCAGGTGACACTTGTGCAGGTTAGTCTGTAGACCCGAGATCGTCATAGAGTCTTGTGTGATTCCCACTGTGCTTTGATCTCCACCTTACCACGTCCATGAGGGCGTGCAAAATGGTGGTCTTTGGGCACAGTCCCGAGTCACATGGAGGCAATGAGCGATAGGAGGGGTTTCGTCTCTCCCGGTATTGGGGGTTGATGTTGCGCTGTGCTCGATTGGCCGTAATAGGGAAGTCCCTGGCCAGGGCTGATCAGAGATTTGCTGGTAAGTGTTACCAGTAGTTTCTCGACCCGTTATGAGCCTCACATCGGCACGACTTATCGGTTATTGGGGTCTGACGTTTACCACCCCTAGACTTGATATGCGACATATCAGACGAACAGACCGGACTGTACGGTAAGTGTTACTGGTTGGATTCACAGGAGTGTGAGCAGGCTAGCTCGTCGATCTTCTGATCGCTCAATACCCGGATGGCCGTTACGTTTAGCAGACCGCTTGCGGCTTGTGGGTGCTTGATATGATCATCATCTGCTACCGGCGTATTGACGAGTCTTTAGAGTCCTACATAGAGGTTTCTTGGCTCAAGCGAAACGAAATAGGAGCGCATATGAGATATGTGCAGGACCGAGAATAATGCGTGTATGTGATACCGTATTTCATTCTCGCGATGGATGTATCGATTGGTTATATTCCATATAACCTAGATATCGAATCAACGATTGATTCGATAAGCCGATACATAGGATACTAGTCGGTTATATGCGATATGACCGGATCGTTAAGTCAAGTGTTGATTTAATGGTTTAATGTATAATTATATATTTGATATATTATTTTGCATTAACTAGTATTGGTTCACTTTAAATGGATTTTCTCACTTGATGTGCAAGTTGTATATGTGATATACTTTTGTGCACATCTTTGTATCATGTTTGATGATGCTTGCTCATTTGGTTAAGTGTAAAGAATTAAACCTAGGTTAAGAAAGTGATTAGGGTTTTAATTATCCATTCTTTTATTTATTGATTTTGGAAAAAGAATGGGATAAGAATACAAAATGGTTGCTTTCATTCTTGAACCTTTGTGAAGCTTCATGAAGCTTTGACCAAAGTGACCAATTTGTCTTCATGCTTAACCCTAACCACTCTTATAACCTTGGTCAATTCTCTACACCTAACTATGGTTCCTATTATGATAAGTTTTCATTTCTTTTTCATTTTGGATTAACTTATCATAATATTTCCTTCTTCTTGATCTTCTTCTTAAAGAAAGAAAGCTTGATGCCATCAATGGCAACTTGAGTTCTAAAGTGAGAAATCCAATTCTAAAGTGAACCCACCTCCTATTTCTTCACCCTCTACCTCTTGCCAAGTTGTTTTGGGTGTTTTCTTCACAAGTTTCACAAATTTGTGAAGTCGGAGCTTGAACTTGTGATGCCTCGACGTAGATCATCTACGGCACGAAGCCGACGACCTAGTCCGCCCATTTCTCCGATCAAGCCGACAATTGAGTCCGGGATTCGAGATGGACAGCGAGAGGACGCCTACGTGGAGCTAAGGAAGTAGAGAACCGGATCTACAAAGGTTGTAGCCTCTCTCCTTTAGTTAAGATGTTAACTAGTTTCGTTTTCGCCTAAACTTCTAGTCAACGATCCGTATTAGGGTTTCTCGGCACCCGTAAAATTCAAAATTGACATGGTTGATGCCTTGTGAGACCTCTTGAGAGTGCCTAGGAACCCTACAATTATCACCTAGATAAGCATATTTTAGGTGCGACGGCAAAAGCTTCAATTCGAGTTTAGGAGGTGAAACAATAGATGGTAACAATGGGGTAACTGACTCGAAGGATTCCATCAAAGGTTCGAATCGAGTGTACGCGACAGAGTCGGATGGTTCAACTAACTCATCCGAAAAAGAAAAAGACTCCAATGCAGGTGATGAGTCTTCAAAGTCGTCAACGAAGGTAAAACACTCAAAATCGTTATTCGCCGTGAAAGCTGTGTCGGATTCTAGGAGGAACGCACTAGTGGCGTTAACATTGCTGTGATCGAACAAAAAATTCTCGAACTAACAGTCCTCCTCCGCGATCTCATTGATCGAGCAAACATCGAGTACGCTAGCATTAGGCTCAGCCGGCTGACTTCCCAACTTGAAAATATTGAGCTCAATTGTCATATTGCCGAAAGATAGGTTCATTGAACCATTACGACAATTGATCACTGCGTTGGAAGTTGCCAGAAATGGTCGACCAAGTATTACCGGAATTTGATTCCGGGGGTTAGCAACAGGTTGTGTATCCATCACAATAAAGTCAACGGGGAAAATGAAATCCCCTACTCTAATTAACACATCCTCCAGCTCTCCCCTAGGATGGGTTATTGACCGGTCGGCCATTTGGAGAGTACAGTGAGTGGGCTTAAGCTCTCCAACGCCCAATTGCTCGTACACAGAATAATGTAGCAGATTGACACTCGCGCCAAGATCTAATAGTGCTCTATTGATGTTCTTGTCCCCAATTTATATCGAAATGGTAGGACATCCGGGGTCCTTTTGCTTTGAGGGTAAAGAATTTACAAGAGCATCACTAATATCACTAGCCACAAAAACTTTCTTTGGCACTTGCGACTTCCTCCTTTTGGTGCATAAGTCCTTTAAAATTTTTGCATATGAAGGAACTTGTTGGATTGCATCCAAAAGGGGGATATTTATGCTAACCTGTTTGAACAACTCAACAATCTTTTCCATCTGTGGAGTTGGTTTATTGGATCTCAACCGATTAGGAAAAGGAACATTTTGAATGGTGGTTGAGTCCAATTTTTGCGGATCAGATTGTCGAGTTGGAACGGCACCCCGTGTAGATGTGTTCGTGTTGTGAGAAATGGGTCCGTTCGAGCTAGAAGAAGAAGAGCCGTGTGAAGGGTGGAGAATAGGCTCTGAAGAAGAGGTAGATGGTGAAGAAGAAGAAGGGGGGCCACCGGCAGGGGTGTCATTGTTAATACCCACATTGTTTTGCAACACTTTTCTCGATCTCAACGTGGTCATAGCATTTACGTTATGATTCTGCTGTTGATATGCGGCATGTGCGTGACCGGGGTTAGGCAGTGGTTGAGACGGGAGTTTTCCTTTTTCGCGCTCGCTCAAAGCTGCATTGAGTTGTGCAATTTATGCCTCAATAGATTTGATGCTTTGATCGTGTGAGGCATTGTTTTGCACCAAAGATTGAATAGAAGTCTCTAGTCTTGCTGTAGACTGTGTAGATTGCTTAAGGAACGCATCTAGACTTCTTTCGAGCGAGCTAACCTTATCATTATTATTAGGTTGAACATAATTTTTTGGCTAGTAAGCATTGTTAGGCACAAAATTGTTCACCTGATTAGGGTAAGGTTGCTGTTGAAAAGGTTGCTGTTGAAATTGAGTTTGTGAAGGTGCTTGTTGTTGTTGTGGAGGAGGAGCTCTTTGAAAATTGTTATTTCCTTGGAATTGTTGATTTTGGTTCCAAGCGAAATTTGGGTGACTCCTCCACCCCGGATTGTATGTCGAAGAGTACGGATCATTTCTTTGTCGTTGCTGAAATGCAGCATTGACCTGATCCTGTCCTTGAGTAGATGCATTATAAGGACACTCTTCGGTTATGTGCGATGGATCCGCACAACAAGCACAGACAGTTCGTGAAGGCATAACAGGGGCAGGAGAAGGCAATGAGAGTTTGGTCTCAATCGCTTCTAGCTTCTTCGTAAGAGCGGCCATCTCGGCCTTCATAGCAATTGACATCTCTACTTGATGTATGCCTACCCTAGATTGACCAGTAGAAGAAGATAATGTGGTCTTGGTACTCTCCCACTGAATTGTTTGCTCACTAAGATCCTCAAGAAACTGCCACGCTTCGTCACTAGACTTGGAGAGAAAATGACCTTGACATATGGTTTCTAGCAACTGCTTTGTTGCCGAGTTCAATCTCTCGTATAATGTTTGGCAAAGTTGCCAACTTTCGATCCCATGATGAGGGCATTGAACGAGTAGGTCCTTAAATCTCTCAAAGCACTTCCAAAATGGTTCGGAAGGAAGTTGTGAGAATTGAATTATTTCATTGCGGATTCTAGCAGTTTTTTGATGAGGATAGAACTTTTTCAGAAAAGCTTTCACAAACTCGTCCCAATTTCTAATGGAATGTGATGCGGTACTGTATAGCCACTTCTCGGCTAGGTCACATAAGGTGAAAGGAATGACCCTTAGCCTTATAGCGTCATCACTTAATTGGGTTGTTTTCATCATAGCGCACACATTTTGGAATTTATTGATAAATATATATGCATCTTCAGATTCCAAACCATGAAATTTTGGCAGCATATTGATGAAATATGGTTTTATTTCAAAATTGTCCCCATTTGCCGGTGGGGGTGAAAGACAGGTAGGTAAAGAAGTGCGGATGGGGTAAAAGAGATCCTGGAGCGCAACTTTTGCGGGCGCTTCAACAGGAGGTTGGTTCGGGTTATTCGCACCTAACGGAGGTGGAATCCTTCCTGTCGTTAAGGTATTTTTGGGGTTGAATCCCGACATGCCTTCGGTGAAAGAATTTGAAGGTGAGGGTAAGAAAGTGGACGGAATGTCGACTTCAGTGTCGAAAGGTTCGTCGGTCGGTACCAACGAAACACGGACTAATCGGGCGTTAGTATCCCTAGTCCAAAGTGACATACACTAAAGGGGTAGTGTAGTCAGAAAAAAAGAAAAGACAGAATGTGGAGGTAAGATAACGTCAGTGAAGGGAAGTGGTGGAAGTGAGTTGCAAGTTTCCTTTAGCGACAAGTTGCAAGTTTTGAAAAGATTTTTTTTTTATGTGAGAGCCTTGCAAGGAGGTTCTTGAAAAGGGACTCGTGACACAAATGTATCAACCACACATGCAAAATCAGGCCTAGATCTAGGGTCACCTAGGTCTGCTAGACAGCTCCTAACTAGGGCTAGAAATAGGACCTCAAACCGCCTCTTCACCGACAAGTACGGCCAGGTAAGTGGGAAGGAACCACAATAGTGGGCCTAATTAATAACCACTAGCCTAGACACCGCAAAGTCAGTTAGGATAAACGGTCGATGCCTATACTAGTCCTTTCCTATTGAGCTCGATGTCCTTAGGTCTGAGTCTAGTATTTTTTTAATTAATTGTGGTCGATGCAAAATGCTTTAAGGTGATTTCTGGGGTCCTGGGAAGGGTGATGAAATCCCCACCCAATCTGAGTTAGGTCAATTAGCCCCTTAAAGTCTGATTAAATTATGCAAAACAATAAAATTCACTTGCAATCAATTTTTAGCGCGGCGCAAAGAAACCTGCAGAAAATCTGTTATTTAGAAAGGGGAAGAAGAAAATTTTTTTTTTAGCGCAAAGAATTCCTGCAGAAAGTTTTTACAGAGAGATATATGGAGGTTGACAGAGGGGAGAAGGAGAAAACAAACCATGCAATTTTTACACAGAGAAGAGCTGAAAGGGCCGCGGAACCGCCGCCGGGGGCCTACCTTTGCCGCGGAAGCGCGGTGAAAGGAGGAGATCAGCTCCTGAAAAAAATTCTTCTGCTCTGTTGTGAGCTTTCTTCTCTGTTCTGATGTGCACTTTTCTGTTTAACCCTCTGTAAATTTCCAGATTCGCAATCCTTCGCTGTTCCTGCAAGATTCAAACAATAAACCCTTCAAACAGATAAAAATTGATAAAATTTTTGTATTTTTGTATTTTCTGATTTTTATGATTTTTTTAAAATTTAAATCAACCCGAAATTACACAAAAGAAAGATTACGCCATCCCCGGTAACGGCGCCATTTGATTAATCCAAAAATACTTGTTTACCGTAATCAGAAACGGCGTCGCCTTGCAGCTAGCCGGTGAGTACGGGTCGATCCACAGAGATGTGTAATTTTTTTATTTGTGTTTTTACGAGTTGATTCCAATGGTGGTTTGGTTTTTGCCGATTGATTTAAAAACTAATTTATACGATATTAAAGAACTTGTTAGGATTAGGTCTAAGGTAGGGTTGATGAATTAATATTGTCACCTCTTCCAATGCCTTTTAATTAAAGCTTTTTTAGATATCATAACAATTATTAGCAAAGGGGATTAGGATGATTGGGAAGAAACGAAGTTTCTTCCTCTAAATCCTTGTCCGTCTTTTCCTATTAATTGCTACAACCTTCATGGACGTCATGTATGTCCGGCCCTTTATACTACGGTTTACCGTTACCTCGTAGGTAGGGTGCCGTAGGGAGCGGATCATGCATGCGTGCATGAAGTTCTAGTTATGAAAAAATGTATTGGCATTGAAGGAGGTGAGAGATATTCATCTCTCACTCCCTCCCTTGTTCCTAACCCTAACAAGCGAGGAATTTACTCACTCATTAGGGGAATTTCTAAAAATGACTTTTTTTGTTATGTTTTAATGTGTGCTGTTTAGGTCTAAAATTATTACTTATCTACTGCAGATTAAAAAGAACTATACTAGTAAACTAGGGCAAGTGATATGATTACTCTACTGCAATAATTATACTAGCTAGCTAGGGCAAGAAAAGAATTAACACTAAGGCACGAAAATTAAAAAACACTTAAAAAAATGATGCTCTAGATCTCCCAACAATTCTGAATTTTATTGATTGGAAAAGAGGCATGGCTTTTTACAGATTGTGAGTACAATTTATAAGTAAACAGGGAAGCTAGGGTTACAGATTCTCGCACACATGATTTTACAGATATGCCCACTGAAAATCCCAACACCTGCACCGACACACCAACAGCAGAAAGTTCCACCGACACAGGCGCCATACGGCCGCGGAACCGTGGCATAGGGGGGTTTGGGCCGCGGTTCCGTGGCCCTTTGGTGGGATTACTCCACCATCTTTTCTGGGCTTCATTTTGGTTGTGTGGGCTTCTTATTTATTCATCCCATTTCTCTGTTTGGCTTCTTACTCTTCTCCAGATCTTCAGTGAAGATTTGTATTGGTCTTTTAACCGTTTCACCTTGACTTGTTTAGACCTTGCGTTGCCTTGCACTTATGTGAACTGTGATTAGTCTGGGCTTGACTAGAATCCGTCTACTTGTTGGTCAAAAGTCCCTTTTCTGTATCAAATTTCGTCTTTTTCACTGTATTCGCTTCAAGAGCCTATATCCTGTAACATGCAACAAACGTGCGTCAAGAGTACCTGTTTACTTATAAAATGAATAAAAGTGGGGCGTATGAATTGCAATATTATGATATGAACAGTGACATGACCGGCAAGTTTCACAAGATGTAAATTCAAACTAATTTAAATATGCATCTATATGTAACTTCAGCTAGTCGGGTCGCATTGATATGACCTAGTCTACAATACCTCAAGAAGGATTCGTTCATTTCTGAACTTTTCCTCCTGTGTGTGTTCTGTACATTAGGAACTGTGGTTTGATTTAGAACGTCTATGCTTTTAGATAACATGCCTGAACCGATCAACACTTGATTTATGAAATGTTCAAAACATTATCCAACAATACAAAATTATATCCTTCTTTACTAATAAAGAGACTGATATGATGTTGTATTTCAGGTTCGGTATCTAATAACATTCGTTCAGAATCAATGTATTCTGATAATACAGGGTGATAACTACCAACAGACTTGGCTGCAACACTTGCACCGTTTCTATCTCATGAAACTTATCACCCGTTCTCAGTCCTCTACCTATCTGTAGCCCATGTAACAAATTACATATGCGGGATACTGATCCGGTATCTCATACCTAGGACGTAAAGGATACTGAGAAACGATTCTGTGTAATGAACACACCCGAAGATGATGCATCAACATGCACTTTCTTCGTTTGGGTGGTACGGGAATTCTGGTAATCCCCTATTTCCTGCTGTCTTAACAATTATAAGTTGGAGCGGGACCAACGTTCCTTAGCGCAGTATAACAAGCGGGTTCGGTCAATACATCCGTATTATTATCTTGATTAAGGCGTGACATAGTCGCAACCAGGAGAGAGAGAGAAGAAAACACTCAACATGTGCTTTTACAAGATTAGATTGGTTATCAATTTATCTAATCAGGATGTCTCCCACTGTTTTAGTCAAATCTTCCTTCAAACCCTAAAAGGAAAGACTAGCCGGGATTAATTACACTCTATAAGTTCATCAATCTTTCAGCCAGGCCAGTGCCGGTACTTTGAGGGAGGTTCCCCGTGCTTTCGCACGGACCTAATTAAAGTAAACCTCGTATTCCCAGGGGCGTAACACCGTTGACACCTTTCTAGACACCTACTTGATCGGCTAATTGTAATGTGTAAAACTCTCCCAGGAGTAACTCTTACTCGCAGCGGGTATTGGGATCCAATTATCTCATAGAAGGTATGCAATCTCATTGCAAATTTCAACTCTTGAAATTCCCAATAATATTTTTACCCCTAGTAACTTATGACCTAGGCTAAGGTAAAAAAATCATAAGTGCTAGCCAAGTTCAACCCGTCATTTTCCGATTGAATTAAACCCACCCGCACGACCCTTGGCTAAGGTCAACAAAGTCGCACGACTACCCTAACTCAATCGCATCATATGCTTATACAGATAAGCACTAATCAGCTACCGCACACTACACCTTGGCTAAGGTCAACAAACACAGCATGAATACTAACCGGTACTTATCTGAAATGACAGAGGGCTACGAGAGGTTTTTAAGAAAACCCTTTGCGTAATGAACTTGATATCGTTGTAGAATCGAGTGATTTTAAATGGAGTGTTTTTTAGGCTTTTCTAGTTTCGCTAAAGAGGTCACTCCTGGAGAAGGGATCGTCGGCTCTTTCCTTATCGAATAAGGTGCAGGATATTTCACAAATATCACTATGCAAAGCAAAAACTATAAAAACAATCAAAAGACAAACCGAGTTTGTAGCATCTGCTAGTTTCGCTAAAGAGGTCACTCCCGGTGAAGGGATCTTGGCTCTTTCCTTATTGAATAAGGTGTTGGATGTTCTACAAGGAACACCGCTATGCAAAGTAATAATTAGAGCTACCAGTTTTTAAACAAGTTTCTACAATATCTTTAGGTTTCTTTTAGTTTCATTAATCTCATTAATGAAGTCCCATTTTATTATGCTTCACAAGCATCACTTTTGAAACGAAATCTACAATATAACATATATCTCATATATATAATATAAGCATTTGTCTCAGGCAGTAATATGATCTCATCACAGAACATTGCAGCAGAAGAACATATATGAAATATTGGATATACTAGGACGTCCGTGTTTTACTTGTATAAAACACGGATTCCACGGTCGCGATGAATAGCCAAACCCACATCCCTAGACCCCTATGAGAGCGGCAAGCAACACTGCTAATTCTAGGGTTAGGAGACCCGGTCTCGACTCCTCGAGATGGTCTCCCACTGGATCCCAGAACCCGGTTACTTGTGCTCCCCGCCTTGGGTGTACCTAATGCGGAAAAGTAAATAATATACAATGGTGACATCATCTGTAAGTCCATGCTACCTCTCCCGGTACTTTCGGGAATGCGGAATTTGGTAGAAAACGATTTTCTTAAATATGGTAACATGGACCTAAAACCCGGATCTTGGTTAAACATCTATCTAACAACCTAACTATGAGTTATAGCTACTCGGTTAGGGGGTTATACCTTGCTTGTCTTGAACTCCTTCGTCTTCAAAGCTCCGATGGTGGTCCGATGGCTTCTTCTCGTCGTCTCCGTACGCCGAAGATAGATCCACCTGAAAGCTCCAACCTTTAGCTCCTTCTTCGTTCTTTGAAGAAACTAGTTCACTTGGTTTGCTAAACCTAGTGAACTAGAATGAGTAGAGAAGAAATAGAATGGGATTTTATCTATGGTTCTTGATTCTCAACTCATGAGACAAGAGAACCATAGATCAAGAGAGGGAGCAAGAGGTTGAGGGTGAGAGCAAGAGGAGAGCTCAAGAATAAGAGAGAGAATGAGCAAGAAAGAATGAGCAAGTATTTTGTCTCTCACCCTCTCATAATCCAAAGCAATGATAACTCATCATACTAACAAAAGTCTTATGTGATGGTTAGAAGCAACCACAACCATATCATTTCATGCACTCATTTTACACAAATGAGCAAGTAAACAAAAGTCTTTGCCATGAAATGATGGCTATGGTTATCATGATGGTCAACTAGTCAAGCCTAGTCAACCGGTCAACAAGTCAACAAAAGTCAACAAGTCAACAAAGTCAACAAGTCAACAAAAGTCAACAAGTCAACAACCATATCACCATAATACTTAATTAATATAATAGTTAATCACATATCATATTCTCATTAGGGTTGAGCATAAAGTCAAATAGTCAACGGTCAACTGTCAACAACCCTAATGAGAATCCGCTGCCTCTGCCTCCCTGTCAACTGTGCATACACACCCGCATCCGCGTTCCGAGGAACACGAATGCAAACTGGATAAATCCAATCCCATAAGGTACACTAGGATCTGGCTTAAACCAAAGCCCGCTAGTGTAAACTGTCCGGACACTGTACGTGCACAAGTGCACGGATGTGACCGAACCCTGTCGCAAAACCATGCGACCTGTCGCAATACCATGCGACCTCTACTCTTTTGCCTAAAGGCGAAAAGCTTTCTGTGTGGGACTCTAAAGACTCGACACTACGCTGGCAGTGGGTTTAACCACAGACCGCAAGCGGCACTAGCTGTGCGTAACGGTCCCCAGGTAATGCCGACAAGAAGACCGACGAGGCGAAAACCCATCTGAACTCCTACTGAGCCTGAGTGTGACATTCTCCGTACAGTCCGGTCTGTTCGTCTGATACATCGCATGGCGGGCCTAGGGGGCGGTAAACGTCAGTCCCCCAACAGCGGTACAAGTCGTGCCGGAGTGAAGCCCAATACACCCTGAGATAACACTGGAAACCTACCAGTATATCTCGTTTGCCCTGGCCAGGGACTACTCGTGTAATGGCTCTCCTAGACACAGCGCGATGTCAACCCCCAATACCGGGAGATACGAATCCTGTCTAACCGTCACTGCCTCCAAGTGCTTCGGGACTGCACCCAACCACCACCTGTTTGCACGACTCCTTTGAGCCGTGGTAGGGTAGTGATCAAAGTACAGTGGGAACACACTCGAGGCGGAGTGACAGTGTCAAGTCAGCGGACTAAGCTGTACTCATGTCACCTGGGAACTGATAACTGACGATAGGTATAATACCAACTAGTCAGTTCCCGACGAGTCCTGTCCAGTGTACCCGTAACCTAACGAGCACCCGCATACTATCTCAAGTACGACGTACTGACGGCTGTGGGACAGACCGTCTCCCACACTGGGATGAGAAGCGCATGCGCTGGTCTACTCCGGAGTATCGATGCCCTGTCTCGATAGTCCTGCGACCAGGGACCTGAATAAGGATGTGCTTATAGATTACCCAGCCCCCACTAGTGTGACTGCCATCACAACGCTGGTAATCAAGCAAAGATCCTAAGGGCTCCACTAATGCGTATAAGTGATATACTGAAATAAACACAAGTACACATTGAAGTAGAAACAAACCAAGTAGCATACTACTATTTTGAGCAAGATTGTATATACAAGGTGAATATCCCAAGCATCCATTAAGTAATATACAAACTAGTATGATACAGTAATGGCCTCTAGGGCATATACACTAACAATCTCCCACTTGCACTAAGGCCATGTACTGGCGTATCGAAGACCTATCATCTCGATCAGCCGCTCGAACTGAGTCTGGGGCAGGGCCTTGGTGAATGGATCAGCAGTGTTATCTTCTGAAGCGACTCTCCGAACCTCGATCTCCTGGCGATCTACGATCTCCCTGATCAGGTGATACCGCCTCAAGATGTGCCTGGATCTCTGATGGGACCTGGGTTCCTTCGCTAAAGCTATAGCCCCATTGTTGTCGCAATACAGAGGTATTGGATCAACAATGGACGGAACCACCTGAAGTTCTTTCAAGAACTTCCTCATCCAGACAGCTTCTTTTGCGGCATCAGATGCAGCGATGTATTCCGCTTCCATCGTCGAGTCTGCAACGGTTTCTTGTTTGGAACTCTTCCAACACACCGCCCCTCCATTGAGGGTAAAGACAAAACCCGACATGGACTTGGAATCATCCTTGTCACTCTGGAAGCTGGAGTCAGCAAAGGCCTCGATCTGGAGGTCTTTTCCGCCATACACCAAGAACATCTCCTTAGTCCTTCTCAGGTACTTGAGAATGTTCTTTACCGCTATCCAGTGTTTCTCCCCAGGGTTTGACTGATACCGGCTTACCACACTCAGTGCATAAGCTACATCCGGTCTGGTACACAACATCGCATACATTATAGAGCCTACCGCAGAAGCGTAGGGTATAATAGACATGCGATCCCTCTCCAAATCAGTCTTGGGAGACATCTCTTTAGAGAGGGTGATCCCGTGACAAGCCGGCAGGTTACCGCGCTTGGAATCTTCCATACTGAATCTTTTCAGCACGGTGTCGATGTACCTGGACTGAGAAAGTCCTAATATCCTCTTGGATCTGTCACGGTAGATCCGGATACCCAGAATGTATGAGGCATCACCCAGGTCTTCCATGGAGAACCTGTGTGACAAGAACCCCTTGACAGATTGTAGCATAGGAATGTCATTTCCTATTAAGAGAATGTCATCCACGTATAAAATGAGGAATACTACAGTTCTCGCTACAAATCTACTATAGATGCATGGTTCATCTGGATTTTTGATAAAGCCAAATTCTTTGACCGTCTCATCAAAGCAGATGTTCCAACTCCGCGATGCCTGCTTTAGTCCATAGATGGACTTAAGCAACTTGCACACCTTTCCGCTGCTCCCACTCTGAATGAAACCCTCTGGCTGGTCCATATAGACACACTCCTCTAAATTTCCATTTAGAAAAGCTGTCTTTACGTCCATTTGCCAGATCTCATAATCGTGGAAGGCAGCAATGGCAAGAAGGATCCGAATGGATTTCAGCATGGCTACTGGAGAAAAGGTTTCGTCGTAGTCCAAGCCAGGTCTTTGACGAAAACCCTTTGCTACCAGCCTAGCTTTATAGGTCTCAACCTGTCCATCTACACCAATCTTCCTTTTGAAGATCCACTTGCATCCTACGGGTTTTACCCCGTCTGGAGCAATGTCCAACGTCCATACCTTGTTGGTGTACATGGACTCCATTTCGGTCCGCATTGCATCCAGCCATTTCACTGAGTCAACGCTCTGAACGGCCTGCTGGAAGCTAGTAGGCTCATCATAATCTATGATGCAATCCTTTCTATCCCCGTCTATGAGAAAACCGTAGTATCTCTCGGGCGGATGAGTCTGCCTACTACTTCTGCGGAGCGGCGCAGGAATGTCCTGTTCTGTTGAACCCTCTGGTTCCACTAAACTTTCAGTAATAGTCCGTGGTTCTGGAATTTCTTCCAGTTCTACTGCGCTCCCACTTATTTCTTTTTCTATGAACTGGTGTTCTAGAAAGTGGGCATGATGAGAAACAAGAACTTTTTGTTCCTCTTCACAGTAGAAGAAATATCCCTTGGAATTCTTTGGATATCCCACAAACTTGCACAGTACTGAGCGTGCCTCGAGCTTGTCCGCATGCTGCTTTTTGACAAAAGCTGGACTTCCCCATATCTTAATGTGATTAAGATGGGGTCTCTTCCCACACCACATCTCAAATGGCGTAGTAGGCACAGTCTTAGTGGGAACTCGGTTCAAAAGGTATGCGGCTGATTCTAGCGCATATCCCCAGAATGATCGCGGTAACTCAGCGTTACTCATCATGGACCGCACCATATCCAATAGGGTGCGGTTTCGTCTCTCCGATACACCGTTATGTTGCGGGGTGTATGGAGGAGTAAGCTGAGAGAGAATTCCGTTCTCTTTTAAATAGTCCAGGAACTCGGCACTTAAGTATTCTCCACCTCGATCCGATCTTAGAATCTTAATACTTTTGCCGGTCTGTTTCTCTACTTCATTCTTATACTCCTGGAATTTTCCAAAGGCCTCGGACTTATGTTTCATCAAGAAGACATAACCGTACCTTGAGAAGTCATCCGTAAAAGTAATGAAGTAAGAATGTCCGCTTCGGGAATGTGTAGACATTGGACCGCACACGTCACTGTGTACGAGCCCCAAGAGCTCGCTCGCTCTTACTCCATGTCCAGTAAACGGAGTCTTTGTCATCTTTCCTTTGAGACAAGATTGACAAGTGGCATACGATTGATATTCGAACGCATTCAAATATCCTTCTGTATGTAACTTAGTCAACCTTCTCTCATTGATGTGACCCAATCTACAATGCCATAAGAAAGTCTGATTTATTTCTGGAGACTTTCTTTTGTGTGTATTCTGGACGTTGAAAATCTGTGGTTGGTTTAACACGTATATACCATTACTCAATGTACCTGACCCAATCAAAACTTGATTAAGGTGAATGTTTACAACATTACTTACAAACGCAAATTCATAACCTTCTTTAGAAACTAAAGATACAGAAATGATATTACAAGTTGCGTTGGGTACAAAAAAGCAATTACGCAAAACCAAAACATGTCCATCTGATATTCCCAGGTGATAGTCCCCCACGGCTTTAGCATCCATGCTAGCTCCGTTCGCAACTTTGAGGGTCATGTCACCTGCCTTCAAAACCCTACGGTTTCTCAACGCCTGCAAAGAATTACAGATATGAGATCCTGATCCGGTATCCAATACCCAGGAAGTAGAGTTTATTGAAAGACAGTTTTCAATAACATACACACCTGAAGCTGAAGCTGCAACCTGCTTCAATTCCTGTGTTCTGGCCTTCCAGGCCCTGCAATCATTCTTCCAGTGTCCTTTCTTATGACAATAGAAGCATTCTTCCTTATCCACAAGCTTCCCCGCTATCTTTGTTGCTTTGCCTTTTCCCTTCGTATCCACTTTACCAACACCGCCCCTTGGTTTGGCGGGGGCCTTCTTCTTCTTTCCCTTGGCTTTCGCCTTGGACCTAGAAGAAGATGATCCTCCTACAAACAAAGTGGATGTTTCCCTACCTTTCTGTAGGGTGCCCTCTGCGCTCCTCAGCATGTTGAGGAGCTCTGATAGTTCAACCTCTTTTTCTTGTAGGTTGAAGTTCAGTATAAACTGGGCGTAAGTGGAAGGAAGGGACTGGAGAACTATATCCGTATATAGCTCACTCTCCAATGTGATCCCTAGGTCAGCGAGCTCCTCAATGAAGCCGATCATCTTTAGCACATGCTCGGCTACTGATGATCCGACGGCCATTCTTGTCGAAAATAACTTTTTCGACGCTTCGTATCTTGCGATACGTGATTGCTCTCCATACAGTTCTTTTGTATGGAGCAATATGGACTCCATGTCCATATTCTCATGCCTCCTCTGATGTTCGTTGTCCATCGAGGCAAGCAGGAGGCACTTGGCCTTCGCGCTATCAATCTCCCAAGTCTTGCGGATTTCCTTATCCGCGACACTGGAAGTTGGACCAGGGACAGGGGGAGCTTTGGTGGTAAGAAGATACCCCAGCTTGTCATAAGTGATTGCTATCGTGACATTCCTGAGCCAATCTTTGTAGTTTGGCCCTGTCAGTTTGTTTTTATCTAGGAGTAACTTAAGTCCAGTCATGTTGATTGGTCGCTGCAATTAGGAGAGAGAAGAAGAAACACTCAGCATGATGCTCTTGCAAGTTTAGAGTGGTTTTTAGTTTGTCTAAACAGGATGGCTCCCACTGTTTCTCGAATCCCTCCTCAAACCATAAAGGAAGAATTAGTCAGGATCAATCCCACCGTACAATACTTGCTTAACCGTTCAGCCAGGCCGGTGTCGGTACTTCGAGGGAGGTTTTCCAACGCTTTCGCGAAGTTCCTTAATTAGAGAACCTCTTTTCCCTGGGGGCGTAGCCCCGCTAACACCTTTCTAGGCACCTACTAGGTTTATAGCATTGATCGTTAAGTGAGAAATTTCCCGAGGAGTAGCATATACTCACAGTAGGATCGGGATCCAAATATCATCGCGTGACGAAACTGAAGGAATCCTACCAGAATCATCACACTCCAAATGGTATGCAAATCTAGCAAGTTTCAGTACTTATGAAACTCCCGATGTGGATTTTTGCCCCATGCTCTTATGACCTTGACTTTGGCCAAAATATCATAAGTCACATGTCAAGTTCTACCCGTCATTATCCAGGTTAATTTGGATCCATCCGTACCTACCCTTGACTTTGGCCAAAATGGCAGCACGACTGTCCCAAACCAACGCATCTATCTATGCTACACATGAACACCCAATAGCTACCAATCACTGTGCCTTGACTTTGGCCAACATACACAGCTTGAATACTATTGACTATTCATGTGAAACGACGGAGGGCTACGGATGGTTTTGGCAAAACCGTGAACGTAGTGAACTTGATATGGTCGATAGAACGAGATAGCTTTTAAAAGGAGTGGCTCAAGCTCCGTATTTAAAAGTTGTTTTGAAAAGAACCGAGTGGTTTTTCGAAAGTGTTCCAACGACTTTAACTTGGTTTATTATCTTGCATTAGTTCTTTTAATGCGTGATATTCTTGCATTAGTTCTTTTAATGCGTCCCATCATTTAATCCTACCATTGCAGAAAACAACCAAAATATGACGTACGCTTATGCCATTCGCATTCGCCACGGGGCCCCGTCATTACCCGTTAGGTTACTTAACTAACGACAGAGCGGGGGCTGGGCTAGCGCGTCTGTAAAACATAAGCAACGCCTAAATAATATCATATATAGATATACTGCAATGATAAACATTTCAGATCACAGATGAATACATTGGATATACTAGGAATCTGTAATTTGTACGAGCCTG
Organism: Agapanthus africanus; assembly: GCA_030015575.1. Classification (NCBI taxonomy): domain Eukaryota; kingdom Viridiplantae; phylum Streptophyta; class Magnoliopsida; order Asparagales; family Amaryllidaceae; genus Agapanthus; species Agapanthus africanus. Next base: position 189,797,815 of record JASDDO010000001.1, read on the forward strand.
TAACAAAAGACAGATTACACGGTCGCGGTGAATAGCCAAATACCCCACCCAAGACCCCTACGGGTGCGGCAAACTACCCGCCAAGTACCCGAAGCGTAGTAACCTCCCTCATCTCCTATGAGTAGGCCACTCGATACTTCGGCATACCCGGTAGTTTGTGCACCCCCTCCATGGGTCCATCCTAGGAGCAAAAACAGTAAAAAGAAATTATACAATGACGGCTACAACCCCGACTCGGTTGTGCGGCCATATAAATAATTATTACATCAATTTACAAATTTACATGAATTGCAAGAAAAGAAAACTCTCGTCTCACAACCCCCGGCTATTCACCCGCGACAATCCAACATATTTATATACACATTCCAGCACATTACAGATCACAGATTTGTATAACCCCCACTAATCGACATATAGCGATTAGTAGACGTTCAATACAAATATCACATTACAGAAAAACCCGTTAGCTCAAGTCTTTTAGAAGTTCGATCAAAAATACGGATTTTCGGGACCCCAAAATAAAATTTTCGTTTTGGAAAATCTGGGTTGAAAATACATATACTAAAAATCCCAAAATACCCCAATTAGCAAACTGCAAAAAATAAAACCCATGACCGAGTCAACTCGGCCGCGGTTCCGCGGCGGGAGCGTGCTCCCGCCGCGGAACCGCGGCGCTTTGATCGAGTCATGGGCCCAAATTTTTGCAGTTTCTTTAAAAAAGCCTGAGTCGATTTTTGGTGTATATTAAAAAAGTTTTCCAGCACTTTTAAAATCGACAGAAAGTTTAAAATTCCGGGGTTCGTTTCGGGACTTTTTCGTTGATCGATCTTCTAGTTACTTGCTAACATGTTAGATAGAGTTTAACTAGGCTCTGATACCACTGTAAGTCCATGCTACCTCTCCCGGTACTTTCGGGAATGCGGAATTTGGTAGAAAACGATTTTCTTAAATATGGTAACATGGACCTAAAACCCGGATCTTGGTTAAACATCTATCTAACAACCTAACTATGAGTTATAGCTACTCGGTTAGGGGGTTATACCTTGCTTGTCTTGAACTCCTTCGTCTTCAAAGCTCCGATGGTGGTCCGATGGCTTCTTCTCGTCGTCTCCGTACGCCGAAGATAGATCCACCTGAAAGCTCCAACCTTTAGCTCCTTCTTCGTTCTTTGAAGAAACTAGTTCACTTGGTTTGCTAAACCTAGTGAACTAGAATGAGTAGAGAAGAAATAGAATGGGATTTTATCTATGGTTCTTGATTCTCAACTCATGAGACAAGAGAACCATAGATCAAGAGAGGGAGCAAGAGGTTGAGGGTGAGAGCAAGAGGAGAGCTCAAGAACAAGAGAGAGAATGAGCAAGAAAGAATGAGCAAGTATTTTGTCTCTCACCCTCTCATAATCCAAAGCAATGATAACTCATCATATTAACAAAAGTCTTATGTGATAGTTAGAAGCAACCACAACCATATCATTTCATGCACTCATTTTACACAAATGAGCAAGTAAACAAAAGTCTTTGCCATGAAATGATGGCTATGGTTATCATGATGGTCAACTAGTCAAGCCTAGTCAACCGGTCAACAAGTCAACAAAAGTCAACAAGTCAACAAAGTCAACAAGTCAACAACCATATCACCATAATACTTAATTAATATAATAGTTAATCACATATCATATTCTCATTAGGGTTGAGCATAAAGTCAAATAGTCAACGGTCAACTGTCAACAACCCTAATGAGAATCCGCTGCCTCTGCCTCCCTGTCAACTGTGCATACACACCCGCATCCGCGTTCCGAGGAACACGAATGCAAACTGGATAAATCCAATCCCATAAGGTACACTAGGATCTGGCTTAAACCAAAGCCCGCTAGTGTAAACTGTCCGGACACTGTACGTGCACAAGTGCATGGATGTGACCGAACCCTGTCGCAAAACCATGCGACCTGTCGCAATACCATGCGACCTCTACTCTTTTGCCTAAAGGCGAAAAGCTTTCTGTGTGGGACTCTAAAGACTCGACACTACGCTGGCAGTGGGTTTAACCACAGACCGCAAGCGGCACTAGCTGTGCGTAACGGTCCCCAGGTAATGCCGACAAGAAGACCGACGAGGCGAAAACCCATCTGAACTCCTACTGAGCCTGAGTGTGACATTCTCCGTACAGTCCGGTCTGTTCGTCTGATACATCGCATGGCGGGCCTAGGGGGCGGTAAACGTCAGTCCCCCAATAGCGGTACAAGTCGTGCCGGAGTGAAGCCCAATACACCCTGAGATAACACTGGAAACCTACCAGTATATCTCGTTTGCCCTGGCCAGGGACTACTCGTGTAATGGCTCTCCTAGACACAGCGCGATGTCAACCCCCAATACCGGGAGAGACGAATCCTGTCTAACCGTCACTGCCTCCAAGTGCTTCGGGACTGCACCCAACCACCACCTGTTTGCACGACTCCTTTGAGCCGTGGTAGGATAGTGATCAAAGTACAGTGGGAACACACTCGAGGCGGAGTGACAGTGTCAAGTCAGCGGACTAAGCTGTACTCATGTCACCTGGGAACTGATAACTGACGATACGTATAATACCAACTAGTCAGTTCCCGACGAGTCCTGTCCAGTGTACCCGAAACCTAACGAGCACCCGCATACTATCTCAAGTACGACGTACTGACGGCTGTGGGACAGACCGTCTCCCACACTGGGATGAGAAGCGCATGCGCTGGTCTACTCCGGAGTATCGATGCCCTGTCTCGATAGTCCTGCGACCAGGGACCTGAATAAGGATGTGCTTATAGATTACCCAGCCCCCACTAGTGTGACTGCCATCACAACGCTGGTAATCAAGCAAAGATCCTAAGGGCTCCACTAATGCGTATAAGTGATATACTGAAATAAACACAAGTACACATTGAAGTAGAAACAAACCAAGTAGCATACTACTATTTTGAGCAAGATTGTATATACAAGGTGAATATCCCAAGCATCCATTAAGTAATATACAAACTAGTATGATACAGTAATGGCCTCTAGGGCATATACACTAACATCATCCTCAGCCCGGAAGTGCCCTAATAAAAGAATATTACATACAATGAATTTTACATGAATGAAAAAGAAAAACTCTCATCTCACATGAAACCCTCGGCTATTCAAAACGCGACGATCCAATGTAACATATCACAGCAACACATAATATCTCATATCATCAACGTAAGCAAATATGCGTATCTCGATTGTCGTTGATGTATAGCAACGAAGCCGGCGATACACCACATACTACGCTTAAGGTCGCCAAAAAGAAAGTGTAAAACTACAACAGTTGGAATCCGCAACCTCCTTAGACATCGCATGCCTAACCAAATGAATTCCTTAGACATCGCATGCCTAACAATTATAAACCCCGCATTTTAGTCTCAATTATCGAAAACTCTTTTCAATATCTAGTCGGGCAATTCAACAAGATTCCCGATATCTTGATCGAATGCTCGTCGCAAACTTTAGTAAACGGCCGCACCTCCGATGCCGTCGACGAAGTGCACTAAGGCGGAACACCGCTGCCGTGAGCACCCGAACGGATGCTTTTGGCGACAGTGTTCTCCTGCAGTTACTTGGTCGGGGCTATGGGACGTGGCTGTTTGTTAAGTTTACCCGGCGAGTATCCGCGTACGCTACGTGATTGCGACGGACTTTTGATCACATCAAAATTCCGTGGCAACCGATCATCTGAGACTAAACTGCTAGATTTATAATATTCAAATTAGTTATCTCATAACTACTTGTGGATTTCAAATATTGTATCACATTCCAGATAAATAGACAATGTTAAACTTTCCAATCGAATAAACAAACAGCCAAGATTTCCCAATTTGCTCAACACTTGAGCGGAGTTCAAAAAATATCCATCACATGCCACAGTACCAATGGTCCAGCCGTAGAAGGGTCAAGCCAACACCTCACATGTGGCAACGCCGTACTGCCCCAAACCCTAAGGTTCAGAGGTGGTTCAGACGGTCACATAATCGAGTTAAGATTTGTGTTCTTCTAGAGGGTCCACCGCGTTACTTGCATGATTTTCCGGAAGTTTCAAACATGAGAAAAAATCCAACTTTTGAAAAATTTTCCGACAGGGGAAAAAGTGAGTTATTGATATCCGTTCGAAATTTTTAACAGTTTCTAAAATTATCCAGAAAAAACTTAAACGAAGTTAAATTATCCGATCGAATCAACGAGTCCCCAATACAACCCAGAAAACTCAACACTTGAGTATAATTAAAAATTCCCAAAAGCTTATAGAGACACCTACGGATCTTACTGTAGAAACATGAGTTCTTAATCTCCACATACGGCCGCGGAACTGCCGCTAAATGCAGGGTATTGCCGCTGTTCCGCGGCGCACTAATGGAATTCGGTGGTCATTTTCTACAGTTATCCTTAGATTTCCCTGCTGATTTTTTTGAGTATCTTTAATATGAAAAAAACAACATCTTTGAAAAATTTCCAGAGAAGGGTATGAATCGGGGTTTCCGGGTTCGATCGGACTTTAAACTTCGTCTAGATTTCGCCTAAAACTCTAGCTTGGCTCTGATACCACTGCAGGGTTACTAGGCACACACACAAGGGTCTATAAGGTATCAACCATGCCCGATTTAAAATTTAGCCGTGCCGAACAACCCTAAACCAAGATCTTAGACTAGAGATTAGGCGAAACAAAGCATGTTAAACACTTTAACACTAAAAGTTTGGGATTACAACCTTTGTAGTCCGGTCTTTCACTTCTAAAGCTCCGTGTTGAGGTCCCTTCGCTGCAATCATCGAGTATCCGGACTCTAGAGAGGCTCCACGAAGAGAAAGATGCAAGCTTACTTCCGATCTTCGATAACAAAGATGATCTACCTTGAAGTTTCATTAACACAAGCTCTCACTCACTAAATGAAGTGAACACCCTAATCTAAATGGTTAGGATAGATTAGGATGATGAAGTAGGATTTTAGCTCTCATTTATTTTCATCAACTCACTTATTTTCATCACCTTTGAAAAAGCTAGTAAGCTTTTCCATCAAAGAAGAAGAAGGAAGAAGAAGATCATTTTCTTTTGTGATGAATAATGAAAACCATGGTGAGGTTAGAAATGCAACCATGGGTTAAGAATGAAATCTTAACCCATGTAGAGAGTTAACTATGGTGAAGCGTTGGGTTGAGTTAAGCAAATATCTACACAAAATATCCAAAGTCAAAGCGAAAGTTTCAAGAAGCTTCTTGAAAGCTTCATGCTTGCTTAACCCTAATCCAAACCCTAACCACAATTAAACTCCACAAAATATGTTGCATTAATAACCATATCATGTTACAATATTATATATCACATATATAATATTTATTGTAACAAAATAAAATAATACAATTAACATATATCGTATATATATCAATGTATTACCCGAGTGAGAAAAAGAATTTTTTAGTGAGCTTATATCAGTTAATGTAATTTAATATATCAAATATATAATTATACATTAAATTATCGAATCAACACTTGATCCGATAATCCGGCTATTTCATAAATAAGCGACTAATATAATCTGTATCAGTTTATCGAATCAACACTTGATCCGATGACCCGGTTATATTACATATACCCGGCCGATATCTCATATCGTGAGAATCTAATACGGTATCACATACACGTATTGTTCTCGGTCCCGCACATATCACATATGTTCTCCTACTCCGTTTTTCCTGAGCCAAGAAACCTCTGTGTAGGACTCTAAAGAATCGTCAATACGCCGGCAATAGGTGATGATCATATCAAACACCCATAAGCTGCAAGCGGTTAGCTAAACGTAACAGCCACCCAGGTATTGAGCGCTCAGAAGATCAACAAGCAAGCCTGTATATTCTCCTGTGAATCCAGTCAGTAACACTCCCGTACAGTCCGGTTTCTTCGTTTGATATGTCGCATATCTAGCCTAGGGGTGGTAGACGTCAGAACCCAGTAGCTTGATAAGTCGTATCGATATGAGATCTATAACAGTTTGAGAAACTACTGATAACACTTACCAGTAAATCTCAGCAACCCTGGCCAGGGATTTCCAGTTATAGCCAATCTTACACAGCGCAACATCAACTCCCTATACCGGGAGAGACGAATCCCCTCCTATCGCTCATTGCCTCCATGTGATTCGGGACTGTACCCAAAAGCCACCTTTTTGCACGCCCTCTTGGACGTGGTATGATGGAAATTAAAGCACAGTAGGAATCACACAAGACTCTATGACGATCTCAGGTCTATAGACTAACCTGTACCAGTGTCACCAGAGAACTGCCATCTGACGTGAGGTATAATACCATCTGGGAGTTCTCGGCGAGTCCGTCCAGTGTACCCAGTCTCAACTGAGCATCCGTACACCATCCTTGATGTCAAACACCGATGGATATGGGATTATCCATCGCCCATCATATGGGTCAAGATGCGTATATGCTAGTCTACTCTGGTGTATCGATGCCCTGTCTCGATACACCCTCGACTAAGAACAGTTATAGGATGTACTCGTCGACTACCGTGACCCCACTAGTATGATCTCATCATAGTCCCAGTGGGCGAGTACATATCCTAAGGGCTTTATCAATATGTAACATAGATACAATCAGAGTACATGTTAAGATAAAGTACAACCAGATAGCATACTATCATGTCGAGCAAGAAAGTCCTCCCTATATATGTCCAAGCATCCATTACAATATACATCATATGTACAGTAATGGCCTCTAGTGTTAGTGTATATGCCCTAGAGGCCATTACTGTATCATACTAGTTTGTATATTACTTGATGGAAGCTTGGGATATTCACCTTGTATAAACAATCTTTCTCAATATAGTAGTATGCTACTTGGTTTGTTTCTACTTCAATGTATACATGTGTTTATTTTAGTATATCACCTATACGCATTAGTGGAGCCCTTAGGATCTTTGCTTGATTACCAGCGTTGTGATGGCAATCACACTAGTGGGGGCTGGGTAATCTGTAAGCACATCCTTATACAGGTCCCTAGTCGCAGGACTATCGAGACAGGGCATCGATACTCCGGAGTAGACTAGCGTATGCGCTTCTCATCCCAGTGTGGGAGATGGTCTGTCCCACAGCCATCAGTACGTCGTACTGGAGATAGTATACGGGTGCTCGTTGGGTTACGAATACACTGGACAGGACTCGTCGGGAACTGACAGGTTGGTATTATACCTATCGTCAGTTATCAGTTCCCAGGTGACATGAGTACAGCTTAGTCCGCTGACTTGACACTGGCACTTCGCCTCGAGTGTGTTCCCACTGTACTTTGACTACTACCCTACCACGGCTCAAAGGAGTCGTGCAAACAGGTGGTAGTTGGGTGCAGTCCCGAAACACTTAGAGGCAGTGACGGTTAGACAGGATTCGTCTCTCCCGGTATTGGGGGTTGACATCGCGCTGTGTCTAGGAGAGCCATTACACGAGTAGTCCCTGGCCAGGGCAAGCGAGATATACTGGTAGGCTTCCAGTGTTATCTCAGGGTGTTTTGGGCTTCACTCCGACACGACTTGTACCGCTATTGGGGGACTGACGTTTACCGCCCCCTAGGCCCGACATGCGATGTATCAGACGAACATACCGGACTGTACGGAGAATGTCACATTCAAACTCAGTAGGAGTTCAGATGGGTTTTACCTCGTCAGTCTTCTTATCGGCATCTACCTGGGGACCGTTACGCACAGCTAGTGCCGCTTGCGGTTTATGGTTAAACCCACTGCCAGCGTAGCGTCGAGTCTTTAGAGTCCCACACAGAGGGCTATTCGCCTCTGGGCAAAACTGAGTAGAGGTCGCATGGTTTTGCGGCAGGGTTCGTTCTCATCCGCGCACTTGTGCACGTTTGGAGTCCGGACGGATTATACTAGCAGGCTCTGGTTTGAGCCAGATACTGGTATATGTTTTGGGGTTGCTTTTATCTCTCAGTATTCTTGTTCCTCGGAACGAGAATGCAGGTGTGTATGTACAGTTGTTTGAGGCGGAGGAAGAGGTTTTTCATTAGGGTTTCGGAACGGGTGCGTATGCACAGTTGACAGTCGTCTTTTTCCAAACCCTAATGGATTTATGAAATATCAATTAATAATAGTAATTAAATGAAATTGTGTCATGGTTGATTTTGTTGACTTGTTGACCATGGTTGACTTGTTGACCATGGTTGAATGTTTGACCATCATCATTGCTTTGCAAGGATACTCCTTGATTCTAGCTTACATTCATTTAATGAAGTGATGATAATGGTCATTCCAAATACAACCATCAACTATTTCATTTTGAATTATTATTATTAATTAGATAATTCTTTTTCCTTTTGTTATAGTTGCAAGAGGAAAAAGGGCTCATTCTATCATATTAATTCTCTCTCCTCATTTCATCTTCTTCTTCCTCAAGCTCAAGGAGAATCCTTCTCATGTGTTGAGAATCCCTCTCCTTGAAAAGAAAACACCCTATAGATATTCTCTACTCTCTCTAGGGTTCAAGGTTTAGCAAGCCGGAGATCCTAGTTCACTCTAAGTTCGAGAAAGAGCCCGAAGGTTGAACCCTCAGGTGGATCCATCTTTGACGGAAGAAGGCAACGAGGAAAGAACCATCAACCTGTACAAGGTTTCAAGAAGAAGGAGTTCAAGTTAGGTATAACCACTTTGCCGAGTAGTTAACTCTCCTTTGCATGTTTGCTAGTTTAGTTTAGACACGATCCCGACCTTGTTTAGTCCATGTTGCCCCATGCGCCAAAAATTTGATTTTTATACCGTTTCCGCCTCCCCGTAAGAACCGAGGGTCGCAACGTGGACTTACATCTAGGGCATACATATAACTAACATTTTAATGCGGCACGATACGTTATGATGTGTAGGTACCCCCGCGAGGACTTCTAGACGCCAAGCAAGCGTGTGGCGACGTCGGCAACGGCAAGCGAAGAGTAAGGTGAGTAGATACACATCTGCGGGGGAAGTCGGGTGGATGGCTTATAGCACCCCCGCAGTTCATAGTGTAGTTAATGATATGTTATATATTTACATATGTGTTATGAAATTGGATGATAGTGTCGTGGTTTATTTCTTAGTCGCGAACCATATAATAGGTTTGCACACACGTACACACACCCTTGCATGCATTATTATTATTACTTGTGCGTATATGGGGATATGTATATATATACACGCATAGGTATGTGACTATGTGTGTGTGTGTGTGTATACACACACACACACAAACACACCTATACCTACACATGGATGATGAGGATTGTACATGGTATTTGGAGATGAGTCGATGAGATTGGGCATGGTGCCACGAGATCGGTGATATGATGTGGTTCGTATTAGGAGATACAACATGAGATTTTAGCGGGCCTTTACGCGTGTGTTTTCATACACGCATATATATATGCAGATGGTATCAGTTTGTACTAGACTTAGATCAGTACCCCAGTTCATGAGATATGATGATAAGGATAGCAGATAAATGATGAGATGAATGTGATAGTTGACCCGTACCCAGATTGGGATGTCGTACGAAGGATTTACGTACGAGCTATATATTGATGATTGATCCGCACTCTTGACTCGAGGATGTCATGTTAATTATTGTATCGTATGTGATACTATTGTGGCGAGATCACCGACTATTATATATGTATATATATATCGACTCAGATTTAGGTTGTTTCCATACCCTTTCGATTAGCTTGTTAGTTAGATCCGTAGTTTACTTAGTAGATGTTAGACTAGACCCGAGTCATACCTATTTCAAAACTAACGAATTGTGAGTATTTTAAAGACAGGTCAAGGGATTCTACGGATATTTTCAAAAGACGCATCTTTTCCTAAAAACACCGTAGCCCTTATTTTTTTCTAAACACTACGATTCGTGTTATTACAAATGGCAAAACTGTATGACATATATATATATTGATGTAGATTCATCACTGTTGTGTTTATTATTCATTTTCCGCATATTCTTGCTATTCGCATCGCATTGCATGTTTAAATGTGTTTATTGTTATATTAAACCCATGCTGTCAGGACACCAGCACCATTATCGATGATGTGTATGTTCCACGTACACCTGCTTGCCGACTCACACACTTCATCATCGATAATTGCCATGTCACTACACAGTAGGACTGTTGAATCAGGATATGACTCCTTGCATAACATACTTGCGTACATACATATTGTACACGCATACTTGCGTACATACATATTGTACACCTATACTTGCGTACATACATATTGTACACCCATACTTGCGTACATACATATTGTACACTCAAATTTGCGTACATACATATTGTACACCCATACTTGCATACATACGTACTTGCACATACATAGATCATTATGGCTTGATTTGGAGATTTAGGAACCGCAAGATATAACTTAAAACTGGATTCATTTTAAAGGAGTGGTTTTCCCTCGATATGTGCATATTACTGTTTTATGTTGCATGATATACTGATATGCTTACATTTCTATTACATGTCGCATACATCATGCTTTATGATTATCCGCATTAAGATATGTTGTTTCCATGATATTTCTGGATTTGAGGACCGTGGGTATTTCAAAAGAAAGTATGTACATTTTAAAAAACCCAGTTTCTCTTGATATGATATTTCAGCAGCCACCATGAGTTTTATCGGTTCTGATATATATATATACCCCATGCGAGAAGGAGTCGTGGGCCGTGTGCGGGTACATGGTGGGGCCCGGTATGGTATTCCAGGGCAAGAAAGGGATGCTGTGTATACAGACGGTGATCCTGGCAGAGGGACTACTACCTACCGGTGATTATATTTGGACTCGGAGGATATCCTGAGGATACCGACCGGAGTTAAGAGATGATACGGGCCGATCCGGACTAACGGAGCCCGTGGGCCGATCCGGACTGACGGAGCCCTATATATATGAAGATTTACGTGCCGATGCTGGGGCACAGGTTTCATGATGTTTTCAAGTGTCGATGCTGGACACTTAGCTTCCATGATTTTGATGTGTCGCGACGAACACTCGTTGATTTATATCCTCATACTTTCATGCATATGCTTTTATGACTTTTACATGCATGATGTTGTTATGTCATTGGTTGACACGTGGACGAGATCCACATGCAAACAGGCATTGATTACATAGTTGGACGATATCCACATACTTATAGATTTCATGATATAGTGGACACTGATTTCATATTGATTACATTGATCATACCTCATATTTATGATATGTTGCTAACTGAGGCACCGCCACGAGCACTTGGTATTACACTGATGTATAAATGTTTACCCTTGCCACCTTATCATGCTTTGGACTTTATCATATTGAGGATATATATACTACTGATCGTTTGACCTAGTATTGAGCCATACATAGGATTTCTGCTCTGTGATGTTTTCTACTCACGAGTTGGAAACTCACCTTTATTGTGCCACAGTTCTTGCAGGGTTTTTCCGTACAGGTTTCATTGCGGCTTTCTGGCACATTGCTTCCTTTCTGGGTGATTGCTTTGGTAGGTGGGTCCACTCTCATCGTGACCACCATTGTACTTATTTATTTTCAGTTGTATCTAGTAAAATTCCATTAACCAGACTTGTATATTTATTCATACTTAGAAAACCAGTTGTTTATTCTTTCGACCTTAGAGTCGCGCATTGTATTATTATTATTATGGTTTTCTTGATATTTTGAGTTTCCTTTTGAGTTCCGATCCTCGCCCTTCAGCGTTGTATATTACATTACTTGAGTGGTTGTGACCGTCGATTGATGAAGAGCTAGCTCTCTCTTGGGGATGCCTTTTATCATTGATGTATATATTATTCATGTTGTACCCCGTTCGGGGCCAGTTTTTAACAAAGGAAGCTCTGCCAAAATTTTCTGAAAAGACTTGGGATTTTAAAATGCATATTTGGCTTATGCTATTAAAACCACTTCTTTAAAACCAGTTTTCCTTCATTTATTATTTAAAATGGTTTAGATTTCTGGGTTTTCTTGGCTTACTTGAATTAGATGGAGCCCTATAGATTCATATGATTCAAGTGCCAGTCACGTGCCATTTCCGGGTCGTGGCAGATTGATACCTGCTTACTACACTAAGTGCATAAGCTACATCTGGGCGTGTATATAACATCGCATACATTATAGATCCTACTGCCGAAGAATAGGGTATAATGCTCATGCGAGCTCTCTCTTCATCGGTCTTTAGGCAAAAGTCCTTGGAGAGAGTGACTCCATGGCAAGCGGGTAAGGCACCCCGCTTGGAGTCTTCTATACTAAACCTCTTTAGGATGGTGTTGATGTACTTGGTTTGGGACAATCCCAATAATCTCTTGGATCTATCCCTATAGATCCGAATGCCCAGAATGTATGTGGCATCACCTAGGTCCTTTATGGAGAACCTTAGTGATAAGAAAGATTTGACCGACTATAGCATAGGAATATCATTTCCTATCACAAGAATGCCATCCACGTACAATACGAGGAATGTGACAGATCTCCCTACAGCCTTCTTATAAACACAAGGTTCGTCTGGATTTTTGATGAAATCAAACTCTTTGATAATATCATCAAAACAGATGTTCCAACTCCGTGATGCCTGCTTTAATCCATAAATGGATTTAAGCAATCTACATGCTTTCCTGCTGCTCCCACTGTCAACGTCCAAAGTCCATACTTTTTTGGTTTACATAGACTCCATTTCAGATCTTATGGCATTCAGCCACTTCACAGAGTCTCCACTCGTGATAGCTTGCTGAAAACTGGTAGGATCATCATCATCCATGATGCACTCTTCTCTGTCACCATCAATGGGGAAATCGTAGTACCTCTCCGGTGGGCGAGAAGTCCTACCAGACCTACGGAGTGGCCGAGGTTCATCAGTTTTTGTTGCAACAGTCGGTTTAACCAAGTCATCATTTGTAATTTGTGTTTCTAGAACTTCTTCTAGGTTTACCACACTGCCATCTGTATCATTTGTAAAAAACACTTTTTCTAAAAATGTGGTATGCTGAGAAACAAACACCTTTTGTTCCTCCTTGTGGTAGAATAGATATCCATAAGAATTCATTGGATATCTCACAAAATTACACATGACTGACCGTGTCTCGAGTTCGTTCGGATTCTGTTTTTTAACATAGGCCGGAAAACCCTAAATCTTAATTCGTTTAAGAGATGGTCTCTTCCCATGCCATATCTCATATGGTGTGGTATACATGGTTTTAGTTGGGGCCCTGTTCAGTAGAAACGCTGCAGTCTCCAATGCATGCCCCCAAAATGCGACGGGTAACTCAGCATCACTCATCATGGAACGAACCATATCTAATAGGGTCCGATTCAATCGTTCTGACACACCGTTGTGCTGTGGTGTGTAAGGAGGACTGAGTTGAGAGAGAATCCCATTCTCTTTTAGAAAGTTCGCAAACTTTGTACTGAGATACTCCCCACCTCGATCTGATCGAAGCATTTTGATACTCAATCTGGTTTGTTTTTCTACTTCAAGTTTATACTCAGTGAATTTCTCGAAAGCTTCGGACTTATGCTTCAATAAAAACACATGACCGAATCTTGAGAAATCATCAGTAAAAGTGATGAAGTATGAAAAACCGCCTCTTTCCTGTGTAGACATTGGCCCATATAGATCACTATGTATGAGGCCTAAGAGCTCAGTAGCTCTTTCTCCGTGCCCGGTAAACGCAGTTTTGGTCATTTTACCCTTGATACAAGACTGGAAAGTCGCATAAGATCTATATTCTAAAGGTTTTAAATATCTATCTTTGTGTAACTTGTTTAGTCTTGTTTTGTTAATATGACCAAGTCTACAGTGCCAAAGAAAAACTTCATTTATTTCTAAAAGTTTTCTTTTATTAGTGTGTTGTATGCTAAAAACCGTGTGTTGATTTAGGACGTATATCCCGTTATTAAGTGTACCATACCCAACCAACATTTGATTCAGGTTAATATTCATAACATTGTTCTGCAATACAAAATTATATCCTTCATTGTCTAACAAAGAAACGGATATTATATTACAAAGCACACTAGGTACATAATAACATAGGTTCAAAACCAATATACATCCAGACGGCAACCCCAAGTGATACTCTCCCACTGCAACTGTATGTACATTGGAACCATTTCCAACGCGGGAAGTATGGTCACCTATCTTCAAAATCTTGCTATTTCTCAACCCCTGCATAGAATTGCATATGTGAGAACCTGAACCGGTATCTAATACCCATGAAGCAGAGTTTATTGATAAACAGTTTTCTGTCATAAACACACCTGAAGCGGAAGCATCCCCATGCTTCTTCTTCTTCTTGAGCTCCAAGTACTCAGTGCAATTGCACTTCCAGTGTCCCGCTTTATGGCAGTGATAACATTCCTCTTTCCCTGATTCCCCAGCAGTGGACTTGTCTTTCCCCTTAGCTTTTTGACTCCACCCTTAGGTTTGGTGGGTTTCTTCTTTATTTTTCCCTTGGCCTTAGCCTTCGGGCGGGAGGAGGAAGATGGCCCAACACTCAAAATGGGAGTCTTCACTGACTTGAGCGTGCTCTCTGCGCTCCTCAACATATTGAGGAGCTCAGGTAGCGACTTCTCCATGTTGTGCATGTTGAAGTTAACTATAAACTGAGCAAAGGCTGGGGGGGAGAGACTGCAGAATGATATCAGTATATTGTTCGTTGTCCATTTCCCATCCGAGGTCCTTAAGCTCTTCTATAAAGGCTATCATCTTCAGAACATAGTCACCTACTGGTGTGCCAGGGGCCATCCGCATCTGAAATAGCTTTCTGGATGCTCCGTATCGTAAGACACGAGATTGCTCTCCATACAACTCCTTTGTATGGAGAAATATGGCTTGAACGTCCATATTCTCGTGCTGCTTCTGATTTGTGTTATCCATCGATGCAAGCGCGAGGCATTTGGCCGTGGCACAGTCAGCGTCCCATGTCTTGTGGACTTCCTTATCCGCAACCGAAGATTTAGGACCTGGGACGGGCGGGGCTGGAGCCGTGAGGGCATATGATACCTTATCATAAGTGAAGGCAATGTTAATGTTCCTCAGCCAGACTTTATAATTGGTCCCATTCAGTTTATTTTTATCTAGTAGAAGCTTGAATCCTGTTATTGGTATCTGCCATTAAGAGAGAGAAAAGAATACACTCAGCGAAATCTCTTGCAAAAATCAGATTGGTTATTATCTTATCTAATCGATGTCTCCCACTGCTTTAATCAAGTTTTTCTTTCAAACCTTAAAAAGAAAACTAGCCAGGATTAATTACACTCTACAACTTCACTAACCGTTCAGCCAGGCCAGTGTCGGTACTTGAGGGAAGTTCCCCGTGCTTTCGCACGGACCTAATTAATATAAACCTCGTCTTCCCAGAGGCGTAGCCTCATTAACACCTTTCTTGACATCTAATGGGTTAGTTAATTGTAAACTGCAAAACTCTTCTGGGAACAACTATTGCTCACAGTAGGATCGGGATCCAACCATCATATGGAAGGTATGCAATCTCATTGCAAATTTCAACTCTTGAAATTCCCGATATGGTTTTTACCCCTAGCACTCATGACCTTGGCTATGGTCAACAAATCATAAGCACTAGTCAAGTTTAACCCGTCATTTCTTCATTAATTAGACCCGTTCACATGACCCTTGGCTAAGGTCAACAAAGTCACATGCCCGTCCCAATTAATCTGCATCATATGCATTGTAGGAAGACATCACTTAGCTACCGTACACTACGCCTTGGTTAAGGTCAACAAACGTAGCATGAATACTAAGTACTCTACTTTCTAAAATGACGGAGGGTTGCGGATGGTTTTTAAGAAAACCTTTAACGCTTTGAACTTGATATCGTCGTAGAATCAAATGATTTTCAAAAGGAGTGGTTTAAGCTCCGCAATTTTGAAATGTAGCTTTTTCGCAAAAGGCCGAGTGGTTTTCAAATCCGATTCTACAACATCTTTTTAGGTTTATTTTTCTTCACATTAATCATATTAATGTTGTCCCATCATTTAAATCCTTACACCAATCACAGATGGAAACGAAAATACAACGTACGCTTATGCCATCCGCAATCGCCGCAATGTTCCGTTATGCACCGTTAGGTTACTTAACTAACGGCATACCGGGACAGGACTAGCACGGGTGTAAAAAATAAGCAATGTCTACTATATATCTCATATATAATATAGCATTCATCTCAGATATATTAAGCGATCACATCACAGAATATAGGCAGCAGAAACACAGATATGATAATATAGGATATACTAGGACGTCCGTATTTAGTATTTAGCCAACAATAGAAAATACGGATTCCACGGTCGTGATGAATAGCCAATCCCACACCCTAGACCCCTACGAGAGCGGCAAGCGACCCTACCAGTTCTAGAATTATAAGACACGGTCTCGATTCCTCGAGATGGTCTCCCACTGGACTCTAGAACCCGGTCACTTGTGCTTTCCTCCTTGGGTCTATCATAATGCGGAAAAGTAAATAATATACAACAGTGGTGACATCATCCTCAACCCGGAAGTGTCCCAAACAAAAGAATATTACATTACAAATGAATTTTACATGAATGAAAAGTAAAACTCTCATCTCACATAAAACCCCCCGGCCATTCGATCATGACAATCCTATACATCATAGCACAGCAACACATAACATCACATGTCATCAACGTAAGTAAGTATGCGTACCCCAATTGCTGTTGACATATAGCAACGAAACCGGCGATACTCATACTACACTTACGGTCGCATAAACAAGTATCACATACTACTAGGAGATGATAAACCCTTCGATCGAATTAACGAACACCCGCATTCCCCAGTAAGCTCAACACTTGAGCGCCGTTAAACAATATCCAAAGTCTATGCCACAATATTTAATGGACCAGCCGTAGAAGGGCAAACCCAAGCCTCATTTGTGGCGCCACTAACTACAATAAACCCTAAGGTTTAGTCGCAGTTTGGCAGTCACATCTCGAGTTAGGGTTTCATTCTTCTAGAGGGTCTATAGGAATACCTGCATTATATATCGAGTACGTTCAACCTGAAAAATACCAGAGTTTGATAATTCGTTCGACCTGTTTAATGTCGCCAAAGTTACCAATACAATGCTATAAAAATACGAATATGAAATACTCCGCAAATAGTCCATTACCAAACTTACATCACATGCAATTCTAGACTACCAAACAATACCAGAAACCCCAGATCAAGAACTACAGAGCACTGGTGCAAAACGAGGTGAAGGAGAGCACAAAAGTCCGGCGACGCCGGAAAATGACCCTTGGTCGCCGGTCGGGAACCGAGCACCCCCCTCGTTTTTCACCCGCGTTCTTATATTCTCTTGAATGTCACTCTGCAGTTACTTAAATAATTTTAAAACCACTTTTTAAAAAATTTACAGAGAGCATTTCCATGGATTTTCTAAAATCGTATTTTGCGGAGTTTTTCGGTTTCGGATTATCGTAACATCGTCTAGGTTTCTACTTAGGCTCTGATACCATGAACGGTTTTCTCTAGCACCACTAATAGGGATTTGGTAGCATCGCGCATGCCATATTAAAAAATTTATAGGGTGCTAAAGAAACTATCCTAAGGATCAGACTAGAAAAGCTAGGATAACACTAAACTATCACAATTCACAAGTAGTAAAGTACTAGGTTTAGAGAATACAACCTTTGTAGCTCCCTTCGCTAGACTCCTTGGCTACTTGAGAGTTGAAAGAAGCTTGCTTGAGATCCTCCAAGTCCACGACGATCCATCCTGAGTCCTCTTTGTCCAATCTCAAAGCTCCACTTGATCAAGATGATGAAGTTGAAGCTAACACTCTAAACTAGTGGGCAAGAGTAGTATAAAATGATGATGTGGTTTGTTTTCTCACCTCAAAACCCTAACTTGATCACTCTTTTGTTCACTATCAAAACCTAGAGAGCAAGAGAGTGAGAAAGAAGAAGATGGCAAATGAAAGAGCTCAAGATAATGATAAGCTTAAGGATAAAAATGAGAAAAGAAAATATATATATTTTCTTCTTCTCATCATTAACCCTAGTTAATAAATATCTAGATATTTCTTTTGGTGCAAGAATAGCCATGGAAAAATAACCTATGGTTAACTAAAGGTTTAGTGGATGAATAAAATAATTAACCATGAATTATTTCCATTTCCACTAGCACCAAAAATAAATATCAACATATTTATTAAGGTGTGAGTCTTATATTGCCACCATCCAATGTATCAACAACCATGATAGAAATGTGTATGCATGTATGTGTGCATGCACATCCATATGTGCATCAATGTAAACATGTGCATACATGCATGCATACAACAAAAGACAAAAGGGTCTAAAGTGAAAATACTAATGGTCAATGTTAAATCAACACTTGATTTAGCAAACCGGTCATATCTCATACGACCCGACCAATAGCAAACCGCCTGATTAATATACAGTATCACATACGCGCATTTAATCGGGTCCCGCGCATATCACATATGCACGCCACATCGTTTCGCCTGGGCTAGGTAAGTCCATTGAGGGACTCTAAGACTCGTCAATACGCCGGTAGTAGGTGATGATCATATCAAGCACTCCTAAGCCGCAAGAGGTCAGCTAAACATAACAGCCACCTGGGTATTGAGCGATCAGAAGAAAACAAGCGAACCTGTCACAACTCTCGTCGAGCCAACCGGCAACACTACCGTACAGTCCGGTCTCTTCATCAGATATGCTGCATATCGAGTCTAGGGATGGTAACGTCGACCCCAATAACTCAATAAGTCGTGCCGATGAATGGTCTATAACAGATCGAGAAACTACTGATCACACTTATCAGTAAATCTCAACAGCTCTGACCAGGGACTTACTGATATAGCCAATTGAGCACAGCACAACATCAACTCCCAATACCGGGAGAGACGAAACCCCTCCTATCGCTCATCGTCTCCATGTGTCTTGGGACTGTACCCAAAAGCCACTTGTTTGCACGACTCAATAGAGCCATGGTAGGGTGGTAATCAAAGTACAGTGGGAAAACACACAAGACTCTATGATGATCTCGGGTCT
Organism: Agapanthus africanus; assembly: GCA_030015575.1. Taxonomy (NCBI): domain Eukaryota; kingdom Viridiplantae; phylum Streptophyta; class Magnoliopsida; order Asparagales; family Amaryllidaceae; genus Agapanthus; species Agapanthus africanus. Next base: position 189,816,946 of record JASDDO010000001.1, read on the forward strand.
ACAGACTAACCTGTACCAGTGTCACCTGAGAACTGCTATCCGACGATAGATATAATACCATATAGGTGTTTTTGGCGAGTCCGTCCAGTGTACCCAGTCTCCACTGAGCACCCGCATATGATCTCGATGTCAAACATCAATGGATGTGGGAACATCCAGCGCCCATCATATGGGTCTAGTATCATATACGCTAGTCTACTTTGGTATATAGATGCCCCATCTCGATACACCTAGACTAGGGACATTTTAGGATATGCTTATAAACTACAGATGTCCCACTAGTATGATCTCCATCATAATCATAGTAGTCAAGCAAATATCCTCAGGGCTTTATCAACATGTGTAAATGAATAAAAGCATGATCAAGTCAACATGTCAGATAAAGAAGAACCAGATAGCATACTATCATGTCGAGAAAGAATGTCATCTCTGTGTGTGTATATATATATACACATGTATAAATACATCCACTATAATATAATGGCCTCTAGGGCATACATACATCCAACAGGATCGGGATCCAAATATCATTGTGTGATAATCCTAAAGGAATCCTACCAACATTATCACACTCCAAATGGTATTCATCACCAGCAAGTTTCAGTTTCTTCAGTTTCTTTAGAAACTCCCGATGTGGATTTTTGCCCCATGCTCTTATGACCTTGACGAATGCCAACATATCAAAGTCACATGTCAAGTTCTACCCGTCATTGTCCAGGTTAATTTGAACCCACCTGTACATACCCTTGACGAAGGCCAAAATAGTAGTATGACTGTCCCAAACCAACGCATCTATCTATGCTACAGATGAATACCTAGCAGCTACCAAATACTATGCTTTGGCGAAGGTCAAAATACATAGCTTGAATACTACTGAATCTTCAACTGAAATGACAGAGGGCTACGAATGGTTTTGGCGAAATTGTGAACGAAGTGAAATTGATATAATCAATGAAACCTGATAGCTTTCAAAAGGAGTGGTTTAAGCCCCGCATTTAAAAGTCTCCTGTTTTGAAAAAACCGAGTGGTTTTAAAATTTGTTCCAACGATTCAGTTTTTGTTTGTTTGCTTTGCATTAATCTAATGCAGTCCCATCATTTACACCTATCATCACAAAAAGAAGACGAAAATACCACGTCCACTTATGCCATCCGCATTCGCCACTGGGCCCCGTCTAACACCGTTAGGTTACTTAACTAACGCCAGAGCGGGGAATGGACTAGCGTGGGTGAAAAACATAAGCAACGTCTACTATATAGCATATATATAATAAACATTCGTTTGATGCAATAATAGGCATTTCAGATCACAGATTAACATATTGGATATACTAGGAATTCAGCATTTCGTTTAAGCCTGTAACGAAAGACGGATTCCACGGTCGTGATGAATAACCAAACCCCATCCCAGACCCCTACGGATGCGGCAAACTACCTGCCAAATACCCGAAGTGAAGCAACCTCCCTCATCAAATTGAGTAGGCTACTCGGCACTTCAAAGTATCCGGTAGTTAGTGCACCCTACCTTGGGTCTATCCTAGGAGCAGAAAACAGTAAAAGAAAATAATACAACGGTGGCTACAACCTCAGCCCGGATGTGCCCCGCAAAAGAATATTACATCACTTTACATTTTTTAAATCGAATGAAAGAATGAAAACCCCTCATCTCACATCCCCGGCAATTCGTCCACGACGATCCAATAAAGTTCATATACACAAACCTACAAGAACAGTAACACAGATATGTGCAATTCCGACTAATCGACGTATAGCAATTAGTCGACGTTTCCAAACACATATATCACAACTTAAAACTTTAAACGACATTAAAACTATGACTTCGAAACACTCCGTATTACTACAGTAAAAAGATAAAAATTAATGCCTATGATTCTATATGGACATAGATTGGTTGCATATCTTGAGGTTGTTAGGATATGGAGTTATCCGGTTTCTGTTTAGAAGCAGAATCCGGACAAACTCAAGGCACATTTCGATAATGGCAGTTTGTGAATTATCCTAAGCATTCGCTAGGATTTTGTTTCTACCATTTTCAAGATCAATAGTTACATTGTTCTTGACTCGCCACCTTTTTATGAAAGGAATTTTTTTTGCAAAAGAAACTAGTGGGAGTATGATAAAACTGGAAGTGATTACAGAACCACAAATAATTACCAAAAATTTAATAAAACCTAAGGGTTCAATTGGACTTAAAAAACCATTAGCTACATCGCAGATTTTAGTAGGTGACCTCAGACACCCGAGAGATATTTCGGTTTTCTCGTAGACGGTGATAGGGAAGTTAGCATCATGGTTATGATGGCCCTACTAGTTATCTGAAGGTCATAGGAAGTAGTAAATTCCAGGTGACCAGATGCTTTATATCCAAGATGGACTCCATGCACTTCAGAAAATTATGGACTTTGGATTTTACTGGGTGCTCCTGAAGGGGTAAAACCCATTAGGAGCAAGTAGATCTTTCAAGATCTATGCAGGTGGGACGGTATTAACCAAATATAGCTAGATTTGTTGTAAAGAATCTCATTGAATACCCGTTGTGGATTGTGATGAGACTTTTATTTCAGTGTCAACGTTAAAGTCTATTCGGATATGACTTTGCACTGCAGCTGTTCTTGATTAAGATATCTGGCAGGTGGATGATTATAACGTCTTTCTAAATAGGAATTTAGAAGTGAACGTGTATATGACTCTGCCAGAGGGTTATCGTAGTCAGTGGGAGCAGCGGAAGGTGTGCAAGTTACTTATATCTATTCGTAGACTGAAGCATGCATAGTGGAGATAGATTATCTGTTTTGATGTGACAGTCAAAGAGGTGATTAAGTTCATCAAAACAACAGATGAACCAACTAAGGAGGGTGCAGGGAGTTATGTCCTGGGATTTGGATGGCATACTCCAGATAGGAAGTGATGTTCCTATACTACAATTGGTCAAACATTGGTTGTCACATAGTATTTTCTCCACATTGGATATGGATAATATATTAGGAATTCTGGTGACTAGATCTATGCTTTTAGATCTAGATTTAGGAAGTGTCCCAATCCGGGTTCTTAGACAACATTCTAAAAGTATTTTAGAATGGACAACTCCTAGCATGGTGGTGTACTCGCGGGTGATGGAGTCACTCTCTTTAAAGAGATGTCTTCTAGACTGATGAGGAGAGGGACCGAGTCGATGTCGAGCACCCCGCGGGTTCACGGGGAGGCGGAATACACAAAAAACTATTTTTATGGGCTTCGCAAAACCGACTTGAACTCCAGGATCGATACTAAACCATAACTAGCAAAACTGTATGAGGTTAACTACTCGGAAAGAATGTTATACCTCACAGAATCATGTCCTTCGGGTCTTCTTGTTGTCATCCTCCTCGTCATAAGCTCCTCGGATCGTATACGGATCGGGACTTCTCGTCGGTCTCCTCAAGTCAAAGATGATCCACCCGAGAGTCTATAGTCTGATCTCTAACCTTAAATCCGTGGTAACTAAGACACCTAGTTCACTAAACTAGATGTCCTAGATGATGTAGAGAGTGTAGATGAATTACTTTGTCTCTAAATACCCTAGGTTTCTCAACACATGAGACATGAAGGTATGAAGAAGAAGAAGGGAGCTTGGGGTAAAGAGAGTGAAGCAAGAACATTAGAATGAGATGGCTCTCATTTGTGAAGAATAATACATACCAATAATGCAACCAAAAAATATCTAGCATGCTTCAAAATATCACATAATGAGTCACCCTCATGAGTCACCCCATGAGTCACCTAAAAGCCATGCCTCATTTAATGAAATCCTCCACCTCATTTATATTTTTAATCAAAAGATTAAATACAAAATGAGGTGTCTTCTTCTAAAAGCAATCTTGAGTAAATTACAAGAATGCCCCTCATCCGTATATACATAACCGTATCCGTATTCCGAAAAATTCGAAAACAAAGAAATGAAAATAATCCATCAATATAATACTAAGATCCGGCTTAAACCAAAGCCCACTAGTATTATCCGCCCGAACATCATACATACACAAGTACACGTATGTGATCGAAGCTCTGCCGTAAAACCATACGGCCTCTACATCTTTTACCCGATGCAGGGAAACTCAATGTGTGGGACTCTAAAAACTCGACACTATGCTGGTAGTGGGTTTAACCACAAGCCGTCAGCGGTACTAGCTGCACGTAACGGCTATCCAGGTATCTGTCGATAAGAAGGCCGATGAGAAAACTCATCCGAACTCCTACTGAGCCTATCTGTGATAATCTCCGTACAGTCCGGACTATTCATCAAAAAGTATCGCATATCGGGCTTAGGGCAGCGGTAACCATCAAACCCCTAATAGCGCAATAATTCGTGCTGGAGTGTAGCCCAAAACACCCTGAGAAACTAATGGAGTACCTACCAGTAAATCTCGCTTGCCCTGGCCAGGGATTTTGTGTAATGGCTTTCTGAACACAGCACGATATCAACCCCCAATACCGGGACAGACGAATCCTATTTAATCGCCACTGCCTCCAAGTGCTTCGGAACTGCACCTAACTACTACATGTTTGCACACCTCCTTTAAGCCGTGGTAAGATAGTAATCTAAGAACAGTGGGAACACACTCGAGGCGAAGTAGCAGTGTCAAGTCGACGTACTAAGCTGTACTCATGTCACCTGGGAACTTCTCCCCGACGATAGGTATAATACCCACCAGCAGCTTCCTACGAGTCATGTCCAGTGTACTCATAACCCAATGAGCACCTGCATACTATCTCCAGTACAACGTACTAATAGCTGTGGGACAGACCATCTCCCCTGCTGGGATGAGAAGCGTATACACTAGTCTACTCTGGAATATCGATGCCCCTTCTTGATAATCTTAGGACTAAGGACCTGTATAAGAATGTGCTTATAGACTATCCAGCCCCCACTAGTGTGACTGCCATCACAACGTTGGTAATCAAGTAAAGATCCTAAGGGCTCTACCAATATGTATAAGCGATATGCTAAAAGAAACACATGTACATATTGAGGTAGAAACAAACCAGGTAGAATACTACCATTTCGAGCAAGACTGTTACTATATCCGTGTATATCCCAAGCTCCCAATATGTAATATACAAACCAGTATGATACAATAATGGCCTCTAGGGCATATATCACTAAAAATCTCCCACTAGAACTAAGGCCATGTATTGGCATATCGCAGACTTATCATCTCGAATAGACTCTCGAACTGTGTCTGAGGGATGGCCTTTGTGAGTGGATCTGTAGTGTTGTTCTCCATATCTACTCTCCTCACCTCGATCTCCCGGCGATCAACGATCTCTCTGATCAGGTGGTACCACCTCAAGATATGTCTGGACTTCTGATGGGACCTGGGCTCCTTCGCAAAAGCTATAGCGCCGTTGTTGTCACAATACAGAGGTATTGGATCTACAATGGACGGAACCACCTGATGTTCTGTTAGGAACTTCCTTATCTAGACTGCTTCTTTCGCGGCGTCACAAGCAGTGATATGCTCCGCTTCCATCGTCGAGTTAGCAACGTTGTCCTGCTTGGAGCTCTTCCAATAGATCACCTCTCCATTGAGGGTAAAGACATAACCCGACATGGACTTGGAGTCATCCTTGTCACTCTGAAAGCTGGAGTCAGTGAAGGCCTCGATCTGGAGGTCTTTTCCGCCATACACCAAGAACATCTCCTTAGTCCTTCTCAGGTACTTGAGAATGTTCTTTACTGCTATCCTGTGGTTCTCCCCTACGTTTGACTGATACTAGCTTACCACGCTAAGTGCGTAAACAACATCTAGTCTGGTACATAACATCGCATACATTATAGAGCCTACCGTAGAAGTGTAGGGTATAATCGACATGCGATCCCTTTCCAAATCAGTCTTGGGAGACATCTCTTTGGAGAAGGTGATTCCGTGACAAGCCGGTAAATTACCGCGCTTTGAATCATACATACTGAATCTTTTCAGTATAGTATCAATGTACCTTGACTGTGAAAGCCCCAACATCCCTTTAGATCTATCACAATAGATCTGGATCCCCAGAATGTAGGAGGCATCACCCTGGTCCTTCATGGAAAACCTTTATGACAAGAATCCTTTGACTGATTGTAGCATAGTGATCAGTCGAAAATAATGCATTTTTAACACGGCAATTTCCCTATCTTTTGCATTCATCTAGAGGTGTTCGGTATTCATATTGCACATATTAGCAAAACACCTGTAAAATATTGAATTACCTGTACTGTACTCTAAAACCGGCATTTTTAGGGAAATTGACTGTTTTTCCATGGCATCGCATCATTCTTGTATTGCGCAACACTTGTTTCGAAGTCTCTGCAGGAAATTTCAGGAACCAAGCCAAAATTGTCAAATTGCTGATAAAAAATTACGCCAACTCAATGACTTGAGATCTGGAAATAAAATAGAAGGCATTCAGGGAATAAACATATCAGAAACTACACCTGAAGACAGAAGAAGAAAATACATGAAGTGTCAAACCCTAAAGCAGCCAAATGGCCGTGGATCCGCGGCTGGAGCCGGCTTGTGCCGCGGATCCACGGTGAAGTTGCCACGTCACCATCTCAGTTTGACTTCAGAACTCTTCTCTCTGGTCCTACACTTCATCAAGCCACTGCAATTTCCAGAACACTCCTGAACTTTCTGCCAGATCAGCAAAGGTTCCTTGTGCAAGCTAATGAAGTCCAAGCTTCCAAAGCAAGCTTCTCCTTAACTACCTTAAGAGCCTAGAACCTTCTCCCTAACCTCCTAGCTTAAGGTGGAAGCTAAACCCTAATTAAATAGTTCTAGAGGCTTCTACCTAACTAACTAGCTTACATGGGAAGCTAACCTAATCCAAGCTTCTTAAGGAAGTTAATCATTCCAAAGCCTATAAAGGGACCCTAGGTTTCACTTCAAAAGGTTGTTCAACAAGTTCAACAAATCTCCCCCACAAGTTGAGTGACACAACTTGTGCCTCAAACCCTAACCCTAATCCAATCAAAAAGCCAAAAGTTCAAGAACACCGAGTTCAATCAAAGCAAGAATCCTTCAAAGCCTTTAGAAGCGTAGCCGGACTTCATCGGAGCAAGTGATCCAAGCCAATCCGCGACTCAAGGAGCCGAAGCGACGCCAAAATCGACGATCTAGCTCCTTCCTTTTGTAAATTTCAAGAGAGTTGTAACGAATTTGTCGATAAATAAAGGTGAAATTCTTTTATCTTTCTTTCTTTAAATTCAAGCATTATGATTCAATCTATATTTTTGAATGTGTTCTTTGTGATGATGCTTGAGTAAACTCCGCTCGTGGAGGAGTCGAAAAATATCAATAGATGACGAAGTTGACGAATCTTTAAACATTTTCTTAAGTCCTATAACGTTTGTAAATTCTTGAAAATCGAATGATCGATGATCTAGTTTCGACGCGAAATGCTTTCTTGATTATTTTCGCACGGAACTAGAGATCAACGATTGATCATTTGATTTCCTAGAAGCTACCTTGTGAATGAGATTCATCGAAAGGACAAAGGATAAGATAATGAAACCCTAATTCTTCGCAAGATCCTTAATCCTCGATAAATCGTCATCGATCTAGCATCAATTCGTTAATGGATAAGAAAAGGTAATTGCTAATCTTCTTCACATCTATAGATTTAATCGACTCCTACGAGCTTCACTTCAATTCTTGAAACTTAAATCGATTGGAATTCTATCACTTCTTCATTCTTGATTTTTTTATGCTTTCTTGATTCTTGATTAGATCTAGTTGATTCTTGAAATTCATTGATATAGATCTTGAATCATTTTCTTTTCTTTTCTATTAAATTTTCAATTCAAACAAAACAAATACGAACGAATCTCACAATCTCTGTGGACGATCCGCACTTACTAACGCGCTACATTCGACACCGTTATTGATTGCGGTCAAATAATTCTTTGATTGTGATTTCTATTCATTTTCTAAACCGACACACAAAGAAACGATCAATCAAATGGCGCCGTTGCCGGGGATCGTGCGCTAATTCATTCTTTATTTGAAATTTGAATTGAAAGATTTATTCCATTACAATTTTGAGATCAAAATTCGTGCAAACTCTAAACGTGTTGTTGTGATTTGTTGCGAGGTAATCTGGAAGTTGTGGAGCAAGTGAATTTTGTTGGAGTTAGTGCCCTCAGAGTCAATTATTGGATCACAGGCACGTGATTGCAATGATTGAGGGAGGACCTATCCCGGTAGGACAGTCTTACTCGAGATGATAGTATGCTATCTGGTTTATCTTTATCATCGTGTACTGCTTTAGGTGACCTGACATGTCGCTATTACACGTTGATAGAGCCCCTAGGATTCTTGCTTGACTGCCAGCAGTATGATGGCGATCATATACGTGGGAGCTGGTGGTCTATAAGCACATCCTTAAAAGGTCCCTAGTCGTAGGAGTTTCGAGACAGGGCATCGATACTCCGTTAGTAGACTAGTGTATACAGTCGAGACCCCGACGAGGGGCGGTGGCCGGTCTCACAAGCCACTGGTGTCAGTTGGTTCACCTAAGATGTATACAGGTGCTCATTGGGTTATGAGTACACCGGACAGGACTCGCCGGGAACCTGCTAGTTGGTCTTATACCAGATGTCAGATAGCAGTTCCCTGGTGACATGTGTACAGGTTAGTTCATCGACCTGAGATCGTCATTTGTCTCGTGTGAGTTCCCACTGTGCTTTGATTACTACCCTACCACGGCTCAAAGGAGTCGTGCAAACAGGTTTTAGTTGGGTACAGTCCCGAGCCACATGGAGGCAGTGAGCGGATCTGCAGGGGTTCGTCTCTCCCGGTATTGGGGGTGAGGTCGCGCTGTGTCTAGGAGAGCCATTACGCAAAGCCCTCGGCCGAGGCAGGAGATTTACTGGTAGGTATTCCAGTAGTATCTCAGGGCGTTCTGGGCTACGCTCCGACACGACTTGTACCGCTTTTGGGGGTCTGACTTTTACCAACCCCCTAGGCCCGCCATGCGATACTCATAGACGAACGGACCGGACTGTACGGATATTGTCACTGACAGGCTCAGTTGGGTGTCGGGGTGAGCTTCCTCATCGACGTCCCATTTGGTCAATACCTGGTGGCCCGTCACGTATTGGCTTATACCTCTGACGTGCTAGTGGTTAAATCCACAGCCAAGGTATTGACGAGTCTTTAGAGTCCACCACACTCAGTTTCAGTTACTCAAGTTTCGGGCGAAACGCTGTAGAGGCCGTATGGAGATATAGCAGGGTTCGATCAGATACGTGCGGTATTGCACGGATCGTGATCGGACAGTTTTTACTAGCCGGCTTTGGCTTAAGCCGGATTCTAGTATTTGATAGTGTAGTTTTGTCTCTTTGCATTTGTGTTCAGTAGGAATACAAATGCGGGCATGTATTTGCAGTAGCGGGGTTTTCCTGTAATTTATTATGGGATCGGTTTTCTGGGGTTGCCAGTTTGCATTCCGTTCCGTCCGGTTTTCCTTCATTCCTTCTCGGTCGGACTTTCTTTTGTGGAGGGTGTTAATTGCAAGTTTGCAATTAACATTTTGTGAGGGGTTTCTTTGCATATTTGTGGCATCATGATTGTTATTTCATCATGAGATCCTTTTTTGGTCTTCTCACTTGCTTTCATTGTGATGGTTGTTTGATATGATAAGAAATGAAATGAGAGTGACTAATTTCTATATGGTTGATATATTCTTTCTTGCTTTTCTTTCTCTCTCCAATCTCATTCTAGAGAGAGGGGCCGGCCATTCTAGTGAAGGGGAGGAGAGGATCATTTTTCTAGTGGTGGCATTTTTCCATTTCATTCCATGGTTGCAAAAGATTAGCTTCAAAGCTCATTTCTTTCTCTCCTTCTATTCTCTATTCCTCCACATCAAGGCAACCTCATAACCCCAAGAGACAAGTTCACTACACTATTCTATAGCAAGCCTTGGACGCGTCGGCTAGCCAACTTCGCGCCCGAGTTGCCTCGGTCAAGAGGCGGGAGCCCGTAAAAGATTCCGGCTACGTGGTGCCCTTTCCGACGAGCGAGGAGGTGACGGAGATTCCGCGGGAGATCGGAGTGGAGACGAAGACCGAAGCACACGGATCGCTTGGTATATCTCTCACCCCATCTCTAGTTAGCTAGTATAGGTTAATGGTTTACGATCCGGGTTTTTCATTGTCCGCGGTAGCGCCGGTTTCCGAGTAAGGAAAATTTTTATTCCGCATTTTGGCCTCGAGTACGAGGCCGGGGCGCTGCCGTGGCGCAACATGGTATCAGAGCCACGCCATTAACCATACCTAGCTTGTTCTAATGTGTTTTTCAGTTCCGATCGACCGAAATTCCAAAAACCGTATTTTTCCTTGACATCAGTTTCTGTCGAAATTTTTTGGAGTCTAAAAATTTTTCAGGTGGTCTCAGAATGATGTGCAGGTAGTTCTAAGAACACTCAAAAAATTTGGTGACATGAATACTCCGTAAGACCGCGGAAGGGCGGCCAAAACCCCATTTTGGCCGCACTTCCGCGGCAGGAACTGTGCTTCACTTCACCAACTTTTTTCCGTGGGCTTATGGGCTTATTTTAGGGCTTTTGGGATATTAAAATTGGGCCAATTATTTCTGTGAGTGCTACAGTTTTCTTTGGGACCCACTTGTTAATTTTTGGTCAATCGGAAAATTTTAAACACATTATTTCACAGTATTTACATTATATCTGCGACCGTGAATGTCACTCGATCGGTAAATCCGGTCTAACTGCTATAGCCCGGTTAGACGGATTTGCGAACGTGACTTTCACGTTGATGTTCTATGTTTATGCTGTGATGTTGCGGATCGGTCGTGGGGGATAGCCTGGATGCAATGCTAGTACAGTTTTGTTGTATTTTGTACATTTGATATTGCGGGGCGAGCGTCCGACATGTGGACTGCCGTCACTGCCTGTTTGTATTATTCTTTTGGGGCACGACCTGGTTGCGGTCGATGTACCCGGTGTATGTATATTTTACTTTCTGTACTAGGGTTACCCCGCAGTGGGGTGCACGGATGGCCGGGTTCTAGAGGGCAACGGGCCCGCATCTCATGGCATTGAGACGGAGGGGGCTTCACTCTAGGATTGGCGGGCTATTCGCCGCACTCGTAGGGGGTACAGGTTGACCCAGGAGGGGTGCCCAAGTTGCCGGATTCCGTGGAGTGCTGGGTGGTCCATTCACGGAGCTGAAGGGGGCTGCCTCGCTTCAGGTTTTGGCGGGTGACTTGCCGCGCCCGTAGGGGTCTAGGATCTCATTGCACAGGCTATCCACACGACCAGGGGAACGTCGGGTTTCAGCAGCGGCTCTGTGAAACCCGAGGCTTCCAGATATCTGTATTGTTCTGTGTTGCTATACATTTCTGTGTTGCATTTTATTCACGCCTTGAGCGAAATACTATATATTGGTATATATATTAGTAGATATTGTATATGTTTTTCATCCGCGCTAGTCCAGTCCCCGCTCTGCCGTTAGTTAGCTAACCTAACGGGTGATGACGGGACCCAGTGGCGAATGCGGATGGCATATACGTACGTCAGTATATTTTCGTTCTTTGTGGTGTGATCAATTGATGGGACTGCATTGATTCGGATCAATGCAAGATAAACAAACCTAATCTGATGTTGTTGGAACACTTTTTCAAAAAGCTGTTATTGCAAGGACATTCTCTTTTGTTTTGCATAGTGGTATTCATTTGGAATATCCTGCTCCTCAGTCGACGAGGCAAGGGCCGAGATCCCTTCACCGGGAGTGACCCCTTGGACAGAAGTTTGCGTCAGGGCATTAACTTCACTATAGCCGATTACTTTTGCTTTGCATCGTGGTATTCAGTTGGAATATCCTGCACCTCATTCTACGGGGAAAGAGCCGAGATCCCTTCACCGGGAGTGACCTCTTTAGTAAAGGTTTTCGTCACTATATTTTATAAAAGGCTATGCAGTTCCTTCAACGATATCAAGTTCATTACGTTAAAGGTTTTTCGCCAAAAACCATTCGTAGCCCTCCGTCATTTCCTACAGGTATTATTTGGTATTCGTGCTGCGTTTGTTGACCTAGTCAAGACGTAGTGTTCGGTAGCTAAGTGGTACTTGTTTGTTGCATAAGTGGGATTGGTTAGGACAGTCGTGCGGCCTTGTTGACCTAGTCAAGGGCACGTACGGGTGGGTTTAATGCGATCCAGAACAATGACGGGTTGAACTTGACTGGCGGTTTATGGTTTGTTGACCTAGTCAAGGTCATAAACCGCTTGGGGTAAAAATCACATCGGGAGTTTCAAAAGAACTGAAACTTGCCAGGTATGCGCATACCTCCTGGAGTGTGGTGACGTGAGTGGATTCCGTCACGTTATCATGCGATGATAGTTGGATCCCGATTCCCACTGATGAGTTGGTTTACTCCTCGGGTGACCCCGACTAATTCTTCTTTCAGGTTTGGAGGAGAATTTGAGGTACAGTGGGAGGTTTCCTGATTAGATAAAGTGGTAACCATTCTGATCTAGGTTAGAGTGCACGCTGAGTGTTTCTTTTCTCTCTCTCTGGCAGCGACCATTGACCCGACCCTGGACTATGACTCAGTGACCAAGTTGACCGAACCTTCTTAACACTGGCTTTTGGATTGTCAGAGTTGCAGACCTCATTGCCACTCCTACTTTTACCCTTTTCTCCAGGACACCCCGTATTACTACGAACGTCCACTTCCATTGGACAAAACCATCGTATGGTTATATACGAACTCGAAGGACTTCGAGGATGGTTTCTGGTTCTGGAGAAAACGAATAGGACTATTCAGTTGTCTTTTCTTTTCACCTTCTCTCGGGTTGCGAGTACTCCTTGGTTTAGGAGTAGTACACCTATTACGTAAATTGGATAGTCTTCTTCCAAACCATAGGCTGGTGCCGACCGGTAGGGAATGAAGAAAACCAGTTAGCCTAAAACGGTGTACAGAAGGTATTAAGTTAAGACAAAGCAAGGGATTAGTAAGAGGGCAAAGTAAGTTGCAACTGCTATTCACGACCAAACCAAGTATTTCTTCGCCAATCCTAAATCACCTTTGTATTTCTCCAGGACACTCCGTATCACTACGAAGATCCCATTTTATTGGATAATCCATCGTATGGTTATATACGAACTCGAAAGGAACTTGTTCCAGTTCGGGGATGGATCCTGGTTCAGGAGAAATAGGAATAAAGTACATTCAGTTGTCTTTTCTTTTCACCTTCTCTCGGGTTGCGAGTACTCCTTGGTTTAGGAGTAGTACACCTATTACGTAAATTGGATAGTCTTCTTCCAAACCATAGGCTGGTGCCGACCGGTAGGGAATGAAGAAAACCAGTTAACCTAGACGGTGTACAGAAGGTATTAAGTTCAGACAAAGAAAGGGATTAGTAAAAGGGCAAAGTAAATTGCGACTGATATTCACGACCAAACCAAGTATTTCTTCGCCAATCCTAAATCACCTTTGTATTTCTCCAGGACACTCCGTATTACTACGAAGATCCCAGTTTATTGGATAATCCATCGTATGGTTATATACGAACTCGAAAGGAACTTGTTCCAGTTCGGGGATGGATCCTAGTTCAGGAGAAATAGGAATAAAGTACATTCAGGTGTCTTTTATCTTCACCTTCTCTCGCTTTGCGAGTGCTCCTAGGATTAGGACAGTACACCTTTTATGCTTATTGGATAGTCTTCTTCCAAACCATAGGCTGGTGCCGAACGGTAGGGAAGGAAGAAAACCATTTGGCCTAAAGGGGTGTACAGAAGGTAATGACTAAAGACACATAAAGGGATTTGGAGAGGTGGCAGAGAATTATACGGTTACAGTTGTGAATCTGGATAATGGAAGAGGTATTACTAGGAATACCACGATACCCCAACGAAACATTTCAATGTTTCAGTTTCACTGTGTACTGTTAATAGAAAACTGATTTCCCGATTAGACACTTACTCCAGGGTATGTATTTACCAGGTTGGATTCTCACATCTGTATGGTTTTACAGATGATGAGTGGGAGTAAGTTATTGGGAATTGGGTGATCATCCTCATTATATCGGGATTCGTTGTAATCAGTGATATTTGAGGAGATCACCTGGGCTATTTGCCGGTCGGCAAATATTTGGTTTTGAATATCCGCTGTTGTGCACCAATTTCAAATCGATATATCTGTACGTCTATTTTCATAGAGTGAGATATACCTTTTGATATTATGTCGATGACATTTACCTATATCAGTGGATGGTTAGGTAAGGAGCATTGAACAGCGGTGTAATTCTTCTTAACCATAAGTACAGTTTTCAACCTACGACGCACAGTGAAAGAGTTGTTAGACTCAGCGGACTTATACAGAGTATTGTATGTTGTCCAGTGTCCATTAGGACAGAGGGGTTGGTGCTCGTACTATATTCGGTTTACTTATGGCTTCTCTAGATTTTAGACAGCTGTTTCGTGGAAACACAGGGTCTAAGTTTTGAGGAGTTATAGGTATTTGAATAGAGTAGAGTACCAGGTGTAGCAAGTATCGGGATTCTTCAAAGAGATTGAAGATGTAGATACTTGTGTATGATATTCAGTTGATAGTAATGATGAAGACAGATTGCTTCTCTTTCAGGTTACTCATAATTGGAAGCATTCCTAAGTTGAGTAACGCTGATCGACCTCCTTCCATTTAGTTGACATGCACTGGAGACAGCTGCATGATTTGAATCTGGTTCAATTGAATCAGTGCCTCTGTTTCTATATTGGATATAGAACAGTTCATATCTTAACGATGTTAAGGTACGGGGAGTTGTCCGGCTTATGCTTAAAACCAGACCCCGGATAACTCAAGGCACGTTTCTGTAATGGCTGTTTGTGGGTTGACCCAGGCTATGACGAGGGTTGATTTTCTACCATCTGACAGATCAATAGAAATATTGTTCTAGACTCGCCACAGTTTTAATAAAAATTGGTTTTTTTCAGAAAAAGTAGTGGGAGTATGGTAGAACTGGAAGTGATTCCAGAACCACAAACGATTACTGAAGATTTGATAAGGAACCTAAAGATTCAATCTGGACTGACATTCCATTGGCCACTCCGCAGATACAGTGGGTAACTTCAGGCACCCGAGAGGTACTCCGGTAGCCTCAAGGACGGTGACAGGGAAGTTCTTGTTTACCCACACTTGCCATTGCTGTTGTTCCAGGCTGCGAGACCCGGTGAGAGGATGAGTATAGCGTCGTTCTAGACTAGCTTTAGAAGTGCGCGTCTATATGACTCCACCAGAGGGTTGTCGTAGTCAGTGGGAGCAGCGGAAGCATTGGTGGACATCAGGCTTATGTCTATTTATAGACTAAAGCAGATGTAGCGGAGATAGATCATCTGTTTCTGATGTGACAGTCATGGGTTTGACGTCATCAGAATAGGGGATGGATCTGTTGAGAAGGTAGTAGGAAGTGATATTCCTATACTACGATCGGTTATACTTTGGTCGTCACACAGTGTTTTCTCCACATGGGACTTGGACATTATATCAGACATACTGGTTACTAGATCTATGGTTTTAGATCTAGATTTGGGTGGTTTCCCAATCAGGGTATTTTGACAGCATTCTATGAGTATTTAGAATGGACGACTCCTGGCATGGTAGTATACCTGCAGATAATGGAGTCACCCTCTCTAAAGGTGTCTTACAGACTAAAGGGGAGAGGATGTGCATGATTGGCAGATCACTTGCTTAGGCATTTGAGTCAATCATGAGATGTCAAATACCACACCAGATGTTGTTCTTGCACTAGATGCAATAAGTTGATATTAATCCAATCCTGGAAAACCAGTCGGAAGCAGTTTTAGAACATAAGTGAATGTTCTAGGGATATGATAACGGCTGCCTCCTTTAGGAGACGGTTATCACTCCGGGCTTCCAAGGTGACATGGACGACATGCAGGTTGTCAGAGTTATAGACTCTCCCTCTGACGAGGGGCAGTATTTTGGACAGGTGGTCCAAGGTAATACTGAGGGAGGCATGGCGCGGGATACTGATTAGTTTCAGTTGTTGATACAGTCTAAGAAGTTTGGGTTTGGAGTTCATTTATGAGCTAGGTCCCATCAGACATCCAGACGTTCTAAGACAGGTATTGCTCATTTCGGGAGATGGCTTTCTCCGCGAACTTGAGATATAGAGAGACACAGAAAGAAACATCACTGCGGATCCACTCACTGAGGCTATTCCTCGAACGCAATAGTTTCGCAAACAGGTTTTGTGAGACTGACTAGTAGAGGAGTTGGGTGTTCGGTATCACACGGGCTGTGAGTATGCGACATCGCAATAATTAGCCTTGAGTGCAAGTGGGAGATTGTTGGAGTTAGTGCCCTCAGAGTCAATTATTGGATCACAGGCACGTGATTGCAATGATTGAGGGAGGACCTATCCCGGTAGGACAGTCTTACTCGAGATGATAGTATGCTATCTGGTTTATCTTTATCATCGTGTACTGCTTTAGGTGACCTGACATATCGCTATTACACGTTGATAGAGCCCCTAGGATTCTTGCTTGACTGCCAGCAGTATGATGGCGATCATATACGTGGGAGCTGGTGGTCTATAAGCACATCCTTAAAAGGTCCCTAGTCGTAGGAGTTTCGAGACAGGGCATCGATACTCCGTTAGTAGACTAGTGTATACAGTCGAGACCCCGACGAGGGGCGGTGGCCGGTCTCACAAGCCACTGGTGTCAGTTGGTTCACCTAAGATGTATACAGGTGCTCATTGGGTTATGAGTACACCGGACAGGACTCGCCGGGAACCTGCTAGTTGGTCTTATACCAGATGTCAGATAGCAGTTCCCTGGTGACATGTGTACAGGTTAGTTCATCGACCTGAGATCGTCATTTGTCTCGTGTGAGTTCCCACTGTGCTTTGATTACTACCCTACCACGGCTCAAAGGAGTCGTGCAAACAGGTTTTAGTTGGGTACAGTCCCGAGCCACATGGAGGCAGTGAGCGGATCTGCAGGGGTTCGTCTCTCCCGGTATTGGGGGTGAGGTCGCGCTGTGTCTAGGAGAGCCATTACGCAAAGCCCTCGGCCGAGGCAGGAGATTTACTGGTAGGTATTCCAGTAGTATCTCAGGGCGTTCTGGGCTACGCTCCGACACGACTTGTACCGCTTTTGGGGGTCTGACTTTTACCAACCCCCTAGGCCCGCCATGCGATACTCATAGACGAACGGACCGGACTGTACGGATATTGTCACTGACAGGCTCAGTTGGGTGTCGGGGTGAGCTTCCTCATCGACGTCCCATTTGGTCAATACCTGGTGGCCCGTCACGTATTGGCTTATACCTCTGACGTGCTAGTGGTTAAATCCACAGCCAAGGTATTGACGAGTCTTTAGAGTCCACCACACTCAGTTTCAGTTACTCAAGTTTCGGGCGAAACGCTGTAGAGGCCGTATGGAGATATAGCAGGGTTCGATCAGATACGTGCGGTATTGCACGGATCGTGATCGGACAGTTTTTACTAGCCGGCTTTGGCTTAAGCCGGATTCTAGTATTTGATAGTGTAGTTTTGTCTCTTTGCATTTGTGTTCAGTGGGAATACAAATGCGGGCATGTATTTGCAGTAGCGGGGTTTTCCTGTAATTTATTATGGGATCGGTTTTCTGGGGTTGCCAGTTTGCATTCCGTTTGGCCGCTCTTCCGCGGTGGTGTGAACAAATTTTTTTTCAGAATACTGCAGAGGACTGAGCGAGTTAACAGAAGCTCTCTGTAAATTTTCTGTGCAGTGATCCCTTGAAGGCACCGCGATTCCGCGGCATAAGCTTGCATCCGCGGTGGATCCGCCGCGTGCTGACGTCATCCCTGCACCCAAATTTCTTTGTAAACTTCTTACTTTCTTATCTCTTCCCTCATCTGCTCCAATTAACAATTTTCTGCAGGCTTCTTTGCAAAAATCGCAGCGCCGCAAAAAGCAAAATAAATTGTGCGTGTTTTTGATTTTTGGTTGTTTGCATTTTAATACGGAAATTAAGGGGCAAAGACCAAATCCAGATTAGGTGGGGAGTTCATTACCCTTCCTAAGCCCCAAAAATCACAAACTTGCATCCGCATTTACCCTCATTAACTAAAAAAGATCTAGAGATGACTCTAAGGACCATCGCGCTCACTTTGGACAAGAGAAGGCCGTGGGTAATTCATTGCTTATCCGCGTTTCTTTTGTGGTGTCTAAGGCAAGTGTGTCTAAGGATAGTGCTTTTTAATTAGGCCCACTACTTACGTAGTGGAGTACCTTCCCACTTACCTGGCACTTACCTGGCCACAGAGGAGACAAAGAGGCAGTGGAGGATTTATCCTGCGACTTGTCTTTTGGCAGTTAGGAGCGGTCTAGAGGTTTGACTTAGGCGACCATAGAATTAGGGTTTTGCTTGTTGCATTTGTTGTGATCGCATCATTTTTTCAAAAATCCGTCCATTTTTCAAAGCAAACACCGCATTCATCATTTCCCCTAATTATAAGTCACGCTGCCACTTGTAC
Organism: Agapanthus africanus; assembly: GCA_030015575.1. Lineage (NCBI taxonomy): Eukaryota > Viridiplantae > Streptophyta > Magnoliopsida > Asparagales > Amaryllidaceae > Agapanthus > Agapanthus africanus. Next base: position 189,835,492 of record JASDDO010000001.1, read on the forward strand.
TAACCCTTTTTAGTGCAAGATAGGCTGGACACGGGATTCTAGTGCCCGTTTAGTCCGCGTCCCCCCGATCGACTCCGAAGTCGGTATTTCTACATTTACTTCTTCTTTACCCACCACCACATCCACATCGATGGATCCGTCTCCATCGAACTTCTTTACCACTACTCTGCCGCCGTCCGTTGGTACACAGAATCCATCCCGCATCTCTCTCCAAGAGAGGTGCTATCCTATGTGAGGTCCTCTTTCGACCTGCTTATCTACACCACCAGCCAACGGGGATAATTTTGAGATTAAACCCCAGTATATCAATCTTCTACCTAAATTCCACGGTCTCGAGTCTGAGGATGCATACGTGTTTATCACGAAATTTGAAAATGTATGCGCAATGATGGGTACGTCATAACTTTCAGTGGATGCTATGCGTCTACGTCTTCTTCCATTTACTTTGTGCGATATAGCCGAGAAGTGGCTATATAACACTACCGCACATTCCATTACGAATTGGGAAGAATTCGTTGCGGCATTCCTTAAGAAATTCTACCCTATGCAAAAGACAGCTCGAGTCCGTAGCGAACTTAATCAATTTACCCAGCTTCCGAATGAACCGTTCTTGAAGTGCTTCGAACGCTTCAAGGATCTTTTGGTTCAATGTCCTAATCACGGCATCCCGAGATGGGATCTGTGCCGAATCATTTATGAGGGCATTAACCCAAACACTAAACAGAACCTTGAAGCTGCGTGTCAAGGCAATTTTATGACCAAGGATGATGGGGAAGCTTGGAAATTTTTAGAAGAGTTCGCTGAAAAGTCTTTACAGTGGGAGAGTGGAAACATGTCATCGTCTAGGGGTGGCGTACACCAAATTGATGTGTCCATAGGTGTTCGAGCTGAGATGGCAGCAATGCAAAAGAAGCTCGAGGCTATGGAACATAAATTTTTAGCAGCCTCCCTAAACCCAATGTCGCTCCCCAAAACTGTTTGTGGATGCTGTTCTGATCCTTCTCATTTGACGGAAGAATGTCCAATGAATTCTCCGTTTCAAGGTCAAGAGCATACCAATGCCGCATTTCAAAGACCTAGAAATGATCCATATTCTTCCACGTACAATCAGGGTTGGAGGAATCACCCGAACTTTGCTTGGAACCAATCCCAATCTCAAAACACGGTTCCAAACCCGAATCATTTCCAAAGGGCTCCTCCACCACAACAGCAACCACTTCAACTCACTCAGCACCCCTACCAGTCACAAAATTTTCAAAACCAGATCAACACTCCTGCACCGTCTAATCCTATGCAGTCGACCTGTTCTGACGAGTTCTCTCAATTCACTCAAACCATGAAATCACTCTTATCAAATTTCATAGAAGTGTCAGCTGAGGTTAGATCTTCCGTCAGTGAGATAAAGAAAAACTCAGCGTCCCAAGTTGAGAGTATCAGAGCGATGGAAGCTGAAATTGCACGACTTAAAGCTGAAATGAGTGCGAGAGAAAAAGGGAAACTTCCGTCTCAACCCCTACCGAATCCTGGGCATTACAATGTAAATGCCGTCACAACGTTGAGATCGGTAAGAGTGCTGAATAACCATGTTGGGGAAGAAATTGATGATATTGAAAATCCTATCAATAACACCCCGGCTGAGACCTTTCCTCACACACACACTTCTACTTCTGATCCTTGTTCTTCTACCCCACCACCTTCTCACGAGCCTATTCTCCATTTCCCTCTAGGCTTAACACCTCAGCAAACCTCTTCTAGTTCTCCACAGATGATCCCCACTCTTCTTTTGGGATCACATCTACCCCCACTTCCTTCTCCTATGATGGACCCAACGCTTATTGCTAAAGCTCCTTACCCGAATCGGTTAAGGGGTAACAAATCGAGTCCACATATGGAGAAAATTATGGAAATGTTCAAACCGGTTAACATCAACATCCCTCTCCTAGATGCGATTCAAAAAGTCCCCGCTTATGCGAAAATTCTTAAAGACTTGTGCACTAGGAAGAGGAAGACTCAAGTGCCCAAAAAGGACTTCATGTCCAATAATATTAGCACTGCTTTTATCCCACAGCTACCAAAGAAATGTAAGGACCCAGTATGTCCTACGATATCGATTTCTATTGGGGGTAAAAACATCAACTGTGCTCTTTTAGACCTTGGCGCAAGTGTTAACCTACTTCCATATTCTGTCTATGAGCAGCTAGGGATTGGAGAGTTGAAACTAGCTCACTGCACTCTCCAAATGGCAGACCGTTCAATCACCAAATCTAGGGGTGAACTAGAGGATGTGTTGATAAAGGTCGGGGAATTTGTATTCCCTGTAGACTTCATTGGTCTCGATACACAACCTGTAGCAAACCCCCGGAGCCAAATTCCGGTGATTTTGGGTCGACCATTCCTTGCCACTTCCAATGCTGTCATAAACTGTAGAAATGGTTCAATGAACTTATCATTTGGAAATATGACCATTGAACTGAACATCTACAAAGTTGGAAGTCAGCCATCAGAACCTTCTGCTCATATTCTTGATGTGTGCTCTGTCCACGAGATTGCTCCCGAAAGTGGCGGAGTTGATGAACTTTGCTTTATAGATCTCGACGACACTACCACATCACTGTTTGATCTTGCACAACATCTTAGTGAGGACACCTTTCCCACGCTTGAGTCCGACACTCCTGACTTATCACTGTAGGGTTCCTAGGCACACTAATGAGGTCTTACAAGTGATCAAACAAGGCCAATTCAAATATTTTTATGTGCCTACAAACCGTAATAGGGATCGTTAACTAGATGATAAGGCGATGCAAGAAAGTAAACGACTTTATTGCTAAAGGAAAGTGACTACAACCTTTGTAGATCCGGTCCTCTACCTCTCTAGCTCCGTGATGACGTCCCTCCGCTGTACCAATCGGAATCCGGACTTTGGCGAAGGTTTCGTCGGTGAAATGATCGGGCTAGGTCGTCAACTTCGATGCCGAAGATGATCTACGTCGAGGCAACTCAAGATCAAACTCTAACTTCACCAAGTCATGAAACTTGTGAAGAAAACACCCTATACTACTGGGCAAGTGGTAGAGGATGAAGAAATAGGAAGTGGGTTCACTTTAGAATTGGATTTCTCACTCTTTTTCTCAAGTTGCCATTAAAGGTTGCAAGCTTTCTTCTTTGTTGAAGAAGAAGAAGAAGAAGAAAAAGAATATGATAAGTATTTTTAAAATAGAAAATAAAATGATACTGATCATATTAGCAACCATGGTTTAGTGTAGAGAATAAACTAGGGTTAGGTGAATGGTTAGGTTTAGGAAAAGAACAAGAATGGTCAAAGCTTCTTGAAGTTTCAACAAAACAAACAAAATAAGCAACCATATCTTTTCTTTCCATAAAATAAAGAATGAATAAGTAAATAAACAAAACCCTAACCATTCACTTAAACATGGTTTAAACTAAACATACACCCAAATATGCATGTATCATCAAACATGATACAATCAAGTGCACAAAAATATATCACATATACAATGTGCACATCAAGTGAGAAAATCCATTTTAAGTGAACAAATACTAGTTAATGTAAAGTAATATATCAAATATATAATTATGCATTAAATCATTAAATCAACACTTGATTTAACGATCCGGTCATATCGCATATAACCGACTAATATCCAATGTATCGGCTTATCGAATCAATCCTTGATTCGATAACTAGGTTATATCGCATACAACCAATCGATACATTCATCGCGAGAATAGAATATGGTATCACATACACGCATTATTCTCGGTCCCGCACATATCTCATATGCGCTCCTATTTCGTTTCGCTTGAGCCAGGAAACCTCTGTGCAGGACTCTAAAGACTCGTCAATACGCCGGCAACAGGTGATGATCATATCAAACACCCACAAGCCGCAAGCGGTCTGCTAAATGTAAAGGCCACCCGGGTATAGAGCTATCAGAAGATCGACGAGCAAGCCCGCTCACACTCCTATGAATCCAACCAGTAACACTTACCGTACAGTCCGGTCTGTTCGTCTGATATGTCGCATATCTCGCCTACGGGTGCTAAACGTCAGACTCCAATAGTTTGATAAGTCATGCTGACGTAAGGTCCATAACATGTGTGAAACTACTGATAACACATACCAGTAGATCACTGCAACCCTGGCCAGGGATTTCCTGTTATGGCCATCGAGCATAGCGCAACATCAACCCCCAATACCAGGAGAGACGAATCCCCTCCTATCGCTCATTGCCTCCATGTGAATCAGGACTGTACCCAAAAATCACCTGTTTGCACGCCTCAGTAGAGCCGTGGTAGGGTGGAAATCAAAGCACAGTGGGAGACACATAAGACTCTATGACGATCTCGGGTCAACAAACTAAGCTGTACCAGTGTCACCAGAGAACTGCCATCTGACGTGAGGTATAATACCATCTGGGAGTTCTCGGCGAGTCCGTTCAGTGTACCCAGTCTCTACTGAGCACCCGCATACCATATCTGATGTCAAACACTAATGGATATGGGATCATCCATCGCCCATCATATGGGTCGAGAAGATATGCGCTAGTCTACTCTGGAATATCGATGCCCCGTCTCGATATTCCCACGACTAGGAACATTGAAGGATGTACTCATGGACTACCCAGGCCCCACTAGTATGATCTGCATCATAGTCCTGGAAGTCGAGTACACATCCTAAGGGCTTTATCAACATGTAACAGAGAGACAGAAAGTATACATGTTAAGATAAAGAGCAACCAGATAGCGTACTATCATGCCGAGCAAGAAAGTCCTACCTATATATGTCCCAGCATCCACTACAATATACATCCAATGTACAATAATGGCCTCTAGGGCATACATATAACTAACAATCTCCCACTTGCACTAGGGCCATCTGTAGCAGTGGTTGCAGTATCATATACTCAACCATCCCACATAAGTCGCTCTATAGGAAAAGGCCTTTGTGAGTGGATCCGCCGTGTTGTCCTCTGAGTCTACTCTCCTAACCTTGATCACCCTAGAGATCATCTATCTCCATGATCAGGTGATGCTGCCTCAGAATATGTCTGGGTCACTGATGGGACCGGGGTTCCTTGACCAAAGCCACACTACTATTGTCACATAATGGTGGGAACCTAGTTCATTTTATGAACCAATATACACCCAAACTGCCTCTTTGGTAGTATCTTTAATAGCGATGTTACCAGCTTTTATCGTCTAGTTTGCCACGGTATCTAGCTTGGAACTCTTCTAACATACCGTCCCTTTACTGAGGGTAAAGACAATGCCTGTGACTGATATTCAGTCGTCTTTATCACCCTGGAACCCTTCCAGTGATTCTCCCCAGGATCGATTGATACCATCTCACTACATCTAGTGAGAATCCTAGCATCTAATTACATCTATCTCATAGATGAAAACTCAAGATTTAAGAGGTATCATCTTTGATCCTATTGGAGAATCCTTGTGATAAGCGGAGATTGACCGAGCGTAGTATAGGAAACTCTTTTCCTATCAAGAGTATGTCGTCCACGTACAATACGAGGATGAGCACCTTACTCTCTACTACCGTTTTGTATATACAAGGTTCATCTATTATTTTGATGAAGTCAAACACTTCAACTACCACATCAAAACAGACGTTCCAACTCCGCGATGCCTGCTTTATTCTATAAAGCAACTTGCACACGTTTCCGCTGCTCCCACTGTTTACGAAGCCCTCTGGCTGTGTTCTTATAGACGTTCTCTTCTAAATCACTATTTAGAAAGGTAGTCATGGCACCCAACCACCAGATATCGTAGTCATGGTATGTAGCAATGTTAAGTAGGATCTGGATGGACTTAAGCATAGCCCCTGAAAAAGTTTCATCATTATCCACGCCTGGTCGATGACGATAACCTTTAACAAGTCTAGCTTTAAAAGTCTCAACTTTTCCATCTACACCAAGTAATCTTCTCAAGATATACTTGCTCCTGATGGGGATTTAACCATTCAGATATAGCACCCAAAGTCTATACTTTGTTGGTGTACATGGATTCCATCTCAGATCGCTAAGCATCCAGCCATTCTTACAGAGTCCCTACTCTCGATGGCCTGCTCGAATCTAGTTGGGTCATCATCTCATGATGCAATCCTCGCTCTCACTGTCATCGAGAAACCGAAGTATCTCTCAAGCGGATGAGGAACCCTGCTAGTTCGGCGGAGAGGCTGAGGTTCGTCAGGGACTATTGAATCCTCTGGTTCTGTCAAATCATTAGCTGTAGTTTTGTACAGCTCGAACCTTTCCAGTTCTACAGAACTGACCTTGCCTTGATCTTGTCTGGATTTTGTTTTTAGACATAGGCTGGACAACCCAAATCTTAAATAACTTAAGATATGGGTTCTTCCATTTCCATATCACATATGAAGTGGTAGGCAACTGATTTGATTTGAACCCTATTCAATAGGTATGATGTTTCTCAAGCGCATAACTCCTAAAAGGAAATAGGAAACTCAGTAGTACTCATCATAGAGCACACCATATCACATAGGGTGCTATTGCTCCGCCCCGATATACCATTTTTGCTATGGTGTATACGGAGGAGTAATGCTGAAAGAGAATCTCATTCTCCTTTAGAATAGTCCAGGAATTCTATGCACAAGTATTCTCCTTCTTGATCTCATCAAAGGACATAATACTTATACCCGGTTTTTGGTTCTCTATTTCTAACTTATATTCTGTGAATATCTCAAAAGGTTCGGACCTATGTTTCAACAGGAACATATGTCTGAATCTTGAGAGACTATCAGAGAATGTAATGAAGTACAAAGAACCGGTCCTGGCATATGTAGACAGGAGACCTTACATACATCATCATGTATCAGTCCCAAGAGTTTACCAACTCTTTCTCTGTTTCCAATAAACAGAGCTATGGTCATCTTATCTTTGTGACATGACTGGCAAGTTTCACAAGATGTAAATTCAAACTGATTTAAATATGCATCTAAAATGTAATTTCAGCCAGTCGGGTCGCATTGATATGACCTAGTCTACAATGCCTCAAGAAGGATTCGTTCATTTCTGAACTCTTCCTCTTGTGTGTGTTCTGTATACTAGGAGCTGTAGTTTGATTTAGAACGTCAATGCTTTTAGATAACGTGCCTGAACCGATCAACTTTTGATATAGGAAATGTTCAAAACATTATCCAACAATACAAAATTATATCCTTTCTTTACTAATAAAGAGACTGATATGATTTTGTATATCAGGTTCGGTATCTAATAGCATTTGTTCAGAATCAATGTATTGGTAATACAGGGTGACAGTGACCAACAGACTTGGCTGCAACACTTGCCCCGTTTTCTGTCTCATGAAACTTATCACCCGTTCTCAGTTTTTCTACCTTTCGGTAGCCCTATGTAACAGATGACATATCTGGGATCCTGATCCGGTATCAAATACCCAGGATTCAGAGGATACTGAGAAACAGTTCTTTGTAATGAACACACCCGAAGGAGATGCATCTCATGCACTTTCTTCGTTTGGGCGGCATTGGAATTCTGGTATTTCCCTATTTTCTGCTCTGTCTTATAACAATTATAAGTTGGAGCGGGACCAACGTTCCCCAGCTCAGTATAACAAGCGGGTTCGGTCAATACATCCATATTATTATCTTGATTAAGGCGTGATATGGTCGCTACCTGGAGAGCGAGAGAAGAAAACACTCTACGTGCGCTCTTGCAAGATTAGATTGGTTATTTATTTTATCTAATCAGGATGGCTCCCACTGTTTTTATCAAATCTTCCTTCAAACCCTAAAAGGAAAGACTAGCCGGGATTAATTACACTCTACAAGTTCGCCAATCTTTCAGCCAGGCCAGTGTCGGTACTTTGAGGGAGGTTCCCCATGCTTTCGCACGGACCTAATTACACTAAACCTCGTTTTCCCAGAGGCGTAACCCCGTTGACACCTTTCTAGACACCTACTTGATCGGCTAATTGCAAAGTGCAAAACTCTCCAGGAGTAACAATTACTCGTAGTGGGTATCGGGATCCAACTATCACATAGAAGGTATGCAATCTCATTGCAAATTTCAACACTTGAAACTCCCGATAAAGATTTTTACCCCTAGCACTTATGACCTTAACTATGGTCAATAAATCATAAGCACTAGTCAAGTTCTACCCGTCATTTCGTGATTAATTAGACCCACCCACATGACCCTTAACTAAGGTCAACAAAGTCACGCGACTGTCCTAACTAATCGCATCATATGCGGTGTAGGAAGACATCACTTAGCTACCGTACACTGTGCCTTGACTATGGTCAACAAACACAGCATGAATACTAAGTACTCTACTTCCTAAAATGACGGAGGGTTGCGAATGGTTTTTATGAAAACCTTTAACGCTTTGAACTTGATCTCGTTGCGGAATCAAATGGTTTTTAAATGGAATGTTTTTGAAGCATTTCTAGTTTTGCTAAAGGGGTCACTCCCGGTGAAGGGATCGTCGGCCCTTTCCTCGTCGAATGAGGTGCGGGATTTATCATATATATCACTGTTCAAAGCAGAAACTGTAGAAGCAATCAAAAGACAAACCGAGTGTGTAGCATCTTACAGTTATTGCTAAAGGAGTCACTCCCGGTGAAAGGATCTCCGTCCTTTCCTCATCGAATAAGGTGCAGGATGTTCTATAATGAACACCGCGATGCAAAGCAAGAACTGTAGCTACCTGTTTTATTTTGAAATTTGATTCCACAACATCTTTTAGGTTTATTTTCTTTCATTAATCTCATTAATGAATATCCCATCAATTTAGTCCACCTAAACATCACAGATAAATATAACGTACGCTTATGCCATCCGCATTCGTCTCGATGTCCCGTCTGCACCGTTAGGTTAGGTAACTAACGGCAGAGCGGGGCAGGGCTAGCGCGGGTGTAAAACATAAGCAACGTCTATATAATATATCATTTATACTATATATAACATCTATCTGAACAAATCACATGATCATATCACAGATATCGCAGCAGAAAATATCATATGAAATATTGGATATACTAGGACGTCCGTGTTTTTAATACGAGCCAGTATAAAACACGGATTCCACGGTCGTGAGAATAGCCAATCCCACACCCCTAGACCCCTACGGGAGCGGCAATCAACCCTACCAATTCTAGGGTTAGGAGACCCGGACTCGACTCCTTGAGATGGTCTCCCACTGGACCCTAGAACCCGGTTACTTGTGCTCCCCTCCTTGGGTCTATCCTAATGCGGAAAAGTAAATAATATACAAATGGTGACATCATCCGCAACCTGGAAGTTCCCCAATAAAATAATATTACATACAAGTTTTTACATAAATGAAAATGAAAAACACTCATCTCACATAAAAAACCCCCGGCTATTCAAACACGACGATCCAATATAACATATCCAGCAACACATAACATCACATGTCATCAACGTAAGTAAACATGCGTATCCCAATTGTCGTTGACATATAGCAACAAAACCGGCGATATCACATATTACACTTACGGTCACAGAAAAGAAAGTGTAAAACTACAACAGTTGGAATCCGCAACCTCTTTAGACATCGCATGCCTAATCAAATGAAATACTTAGACATCGCTTGCCTAACAATTATAAACCCCGCATTTTAATCTCATTATCGAAAACACTTTTCAATATTAAGTCGGGCAATTCAACAAGATTCCCGACATCCTGATTGAATGCTCGTCGCAAACTTTAGTAGGCGGCTGCACCCCCGACGCCGTCGACGAAGTGCACCAAGGCGGAACACCGCTGCCGCGAGCACCCGAACGGATGCTTCCGGCGACGGGGTTATCCTACAGTCACTTGGTCGGGGCTATGGGTGAGGCTGTCTATTAAGTTTACCGGCGAGTATCCGCGTACACTATGTGATTGCGACGGACTTTTGATCACATCAAAATCCCGTGGAAACCGATCAAATGAGACTCAAATGCTATGTTTATAACATTCATTCAGTTATCTCATAACAACTTGTGAATTCCAATTATTGTATCACATTCCGGATAAGATAGAAAATGTTAAACTTTCCGATGAACAATCGAACACTCAAGTTTTCCCGAAACTGCTCAACACATGAAATAAGTTTAAAAACATTCACTTCGTGCCTCGGTACCAACGGTCCAGCCATAGAAGGGTCAAGCTAACGCCTCACATGTGGCACGCCGTACTGCCCCAAACCCGAATGTTCAAAGGGCAGTTCAAGACGGTCACATAATCGAGTTAAGGTTTGTTGTCTTCTAGAGGGACCATCGCGTTACTTTCACTACTTAGAACGTCGTTAAACTACGGAAAAATCCGACAATTGGAAATTTCCCGGCAGGGGAAAAAGTGGGTATTTATATCCGGTCGAACTTTTTAACATATTCTAAAATATCCGGAAAACACATAGACAAAGTTTGATAATCCGATCGAATCTACGAACTCCCAATACAACCCAGAAAACTCAACTCTTGAGTAAGTATTAAAAATTCCCAGAAAACTCAGCATTTAAATAAAGAAGTTATTGTGCAAAAATAATTGACTGAAGAGACTAATTGGCCGCGGAACCGCCGCATTAGCCATGCTAATACCGCGGTTCCGCCGCGCTATGATCGAATTAGGTGCTCGTGCTTCACAGTAATTCTTAGAAATTCCTGCTGATTTTTCTGCATATTTTTAATTCTCAAAAAATCCCCGATTTCAAAAAATGTACAGAGAGCAAATTTGTATTAGGGTTTCGGTTCGATCGGACTTGTAACTCCGTCTACTCATCGCCTAAGGCTCTAGCTAGGCTCTGATACCACTGTAGGGTTCCTAGGCACACTAATGAGGTCTTACAAGTGATCAAACATGGCCAATTCAAATATTTTTATGTGCCTACAAACCCTAATACGGATCGTTAACTAGATGATAAGGCGATGCAAGCAAGTAAACGACTTTATTGCTAAATGAAAGTGACTACAACCTTTGTAGATCCGGTCCTCCACCTCTCTAGCTCCGTGATGACGTCCCTCCGCTGTACCAATCGGAATCCGGACTCTGGCGAAGGTTTCGTCGGAGAAATGATCGGGCTAGGTCGTCGATTTCGATGCCGAAGATGATCTACGTCGAGGCAACTCAAGATCAAACTCCAACTTCACCAAGTCATGAAACTTTTGAAAAAAAACACCCCATACTACTTGGCAAGTGGTAGAGGATGAAGAAATAGGAAGTGGGTTCACTTTAGAATTGGATTTCTCACTCTTTTTCTCAAGTTGCCATTAAAGGTTGCAAGCTTTCTTCTTTGTTGAAGAAGAAGAAGAAGAAGAAAAAGAATATGATAAGTATTTTTAAAATAGAAAATAAAATGATACTTATCATATTAGCAACCATGGTTTAGTGTAGAGAATAAACTAGGGTTAGGTGAATGGTTAGGTTTAGGAAAAGAACAAGAATGGTCAAAACTTCTTGAAGTTTCAACAAAACAAACAAAATAAGCAACCATATCTTTTCTTTCCCTAAAATAAAGAATAAATAAATAAATGAATAAGTAAATAAACAAAACCCTAACCATTCACTTAAACATGGTTTAAACTAAACATACACCCAAACATGCATGTATCATCAAACATGATACAATCAAGTGCACAAAAATATATCACATATACAATGTGCACATCAAGTGAGAAAATCCATTTTAAGTGAACAAATACTAGTTAATGTAAAGTAATATATCAAATATATAATTATGTATTAAATCATTAAATCAACACTTGATTTAACGATCCGGTCATATCGCATATAACCGGCTAATATCCAATGTATCGGCTTATTGAATCAATCCTTGATTCGATAACTAGGTTATATCGCATACAACCAATCGATACATTCATCGCGAGAATAGAATACGGTATCACATACACGCATTATTCTCAGTCCGGCACATATCTCATATGCGCTCCTATTTCATTTCGCTTGAGCCAGGAAACCTCTGTGTAGGACTCTAAAGACTCGTCAATACGCCGGCAGCAGGTGATGATCATATCAAACACCCACAAGCCGCAAGCGGTCTTCTAAACGTAACGGCCACCCGAGTATTGAGCGATCAGAAGATCGACGAGCAAGCCCGCTCACATTCCTGTGAATCCAACCAGTAACACTTACCGTACAGTCCGGTCTGTTCGTCTGATATGTCGCATATCTCGTCTAGGGGTGGTAAACGTCAGAGCCCAATAGCTTGATAAGTCATGCTGATGTGAGGTCCATAACATGTGTGAAACTACTGATAACACTTACCAGTAGATCACTGCAACCCTGGCCAGGGATTTCCTGTTATGGCCATCGAGCATAGCGCAACATCAACCCCCAATACCGGGAAAGACAAATCCCTTCCTATCGCTCATTGCCTCCATGTGAATCGGGACTGTACCCAAAAACCACCTGTTTGCATGACTCAGTAGAGCCGTGGTAGGGTGGAAATCAAAGCACAGTGGGAGACACACAAGACTCTATGACGATCTCGGGTCAACAGACTAAGCTGTACCAGTGTCACCAGAGAACTGCCATCTGACGTGAGGTATAATACCATCTGGGAGTTCTCGGCGAGTCCGTTCATTGTACCCAGTCTCCACGGAGCATCCGCATACCATCTCTGATGTCAAACACCAATGGATATAGGATCATCCATCGCCCATCACATGGGTCGAGAAGATATGCGCTAGTCTACTCTGGAATATTGATGCCCCATCTTGATATTCCTACGACTAGGAATATTGAAGGATGTACTCATGGACTACCCAGGCCCCACTAGTATGATCTGCATCATAGTCCTGGAAGTCGAGTACACATCCTAAGGGCTTTATCAACATGTAACAGAGAGACAGAAAGTATACATGTTAAGATAAAGAGCAACCAGATAGCGTACTATCATGTCGAGCAAGAAAGTCCTACCTATATATGTCCCAGCATCCACTACAATTTACATCCAATGTACAGTAATGGCCTCAAGGGCCTACGAAAGTGTGCTAGTTATTTTTTCTCTTTGTTTATTTTTTCTCCTTCTCTTTTTAATAAAACATTTCGCTCGAGACGACCGAAAATAAGTTTGGGGGAATTTGATTACTAAAAAATAATGCATTTTTAACACGGCAATTTCCCTATCTTTTGCATTCATCTAGCGGTGTTCGGTATTCATATTGCACATATTAGCAAAACACCTATAAAATACTGAATTACCTGTACTGTACTCTAAAACCGGCATTTTTAGGGAAATTGACTGTTTTTCACGGCATCGCATCATTCTTGTATTGCACAACACTTGTTTCGAAGTCTGTGCAGGAAATTTCAGGGACCAAGCCAAAATTGTCAAATTGCTGATAAAAAATTACGCCAACTCAATGACTTGAGATCTAGAAGTAAACTAGAAGGCATTCAGGGAATAAACATATCAGAAACTACACCTGAAGACAGAAGAAGAAAATACATGAAGTGTCAAACCCTAAAGCAGCCAAATGGCCGCGGATCCGCGGCTGGAGCCGGCTTGCGCCGCGGATCCGCGGTGAAGTTGCCACGTCACCATCTCAGTTTGACTTCAGAACTCTTCTCTCTGGTCCTACACTTCATCAAGCCACTGCAATTTCCAGAACACTCCTGAACTTTCTGCCAGATCAGCAAAGGTTCCTTGTGCAAGCTAATGAAGTCCAAGCTTCCAAAGCAAGCTTCTCCTTAACTACCTTAAGAGCCTAGAACCTTCTCCCTAACCTCCTAGCTTAAGGTGGAAGCTAAACCCTAACTAACTAGTTCTAGAGACTTCTACCTAACTAACTAGCTTACAAGGGAAGCTAACCTAATCCAAGCTTCTTAAGGAAGCTAATCATTCCTAAGCCTATAAAGGGGACCCTAGGTTTCACTTCAAAAGGTTGTTCAACAAGTTCAACACTTCTCCCCCACAAGTTGAGTGACACAACTTGTGCCTCAAACCCTAACCCTAATCCAATCAAAAAGCCAAAAGTTCAAGAACACCGAGTTCAATCAAAGAAAGAATCCTTCAAAGCCTTTAGAAACGAAGCCGGACTTCATCGGAGAAAGTGATCCAAGCCGATCCGCGACTCAAGGAGCCGAAGCGACGCCAAAATTGACGATCTAGTTCTTTCCTTTTGTAAATTTCAAGATAGTTGTAACGAATTTATCGATAAATAAAGGTGAAATTCTTTTATCTTGCTTTCTTTAAATTCAAGCATTATGATTCAATCTAGATTCTTGAATGTGTTCTTTGTGATGATGCTTGAGTAAACTCCGCTCGTGGAGGAGTCGAAAAAAAATCAATAGATGACGAAGTTGACGAATCTTTAAACATTTTCTTAAGTCCTATAACGTTTGTAAATTCTTGAAAATCGAATGATCGATGATCTAGTTTCGACGCGAAATGCTTTCTTGATTATTTTCGCACGGAACTAGAGATCAACGATTGATCATTTGATTTCCTAGAAGCTATCTTGTGATTGAGATTCATCAAAAGGACAAAGGATAAGATGAGGAAACCCTAATTCTTCGCAAGATCCTTAATCCTCGATAAATCGTCATCGATCTAGCATCAATTCGTTAATGGATAAGAAAAGGTAATTGCTAATCTTCTTCACATCTATAGATTTAATCGACTCCTACGAGCTTCACTTCAATTCTTGAAACTTAAATCGATTGGAATTCTATCACTTCTTGATTCTTGATTTTTTTATGCTTTCTTGATTCTTGATTAGATCTAGTTGATTCTTGAAATTCATTGATATAGATCTTGAATCATTTTCTTTTCTTTTCAATTAAATTTTCAATTAAAAAAAAACAAATACGAACGGATCTCACAATCCCTGTGGACGATCCGCACTTACTAACGCGCTACATTCGACACCGTTATTGATTGCGGTCAAATAATTCTTTGATTGTGATTTTTATTCATTTTTTAAACCGACACACAAAGAAACGATCAATCACATAGGAATATCATTTCAATCAAGAGAATGTCATCCACGTACAAGACGAGGAATACCACAGTTCTCGCTACAATCTTACTATAAATTCATGGTTTATTTGGATTTTTGATAAAGTTGAATTCTTTGACCGTTTCATCAAAACAGATGTTCCAACTCCGTGGTGCCTGCTTTAGTCCATAAATGGACTTAAGCAACTTGCACATTTTTTCGCTGCTCCCACTCTGAATGAAACCCTCCGGCTGATCCATATAGACGCACTCTTCTAAATATCCATTCAAAAAAGCGGTCTTTACGTCCATCTGCCGAATTTCATAATCGTGGAAGGCAGCAATGGCAAGAAAGATCCGAATGGATTTAAGCATAGCCACTGGAGAAAATGTTTCATCATAGTCCAAACAGGTCTTTGACAAAAACCTTTTGCAACAAGTCTAGCCTTATAGGTTTCAATCTATCCATCTACACCAATCTTCTTTCTAAAGATCCATTTGCAGCCTACGTGTTTTACCCCTTCTGGAGCAATGTCTAAAGTCCATACTTTGTTGGTGTACATAGACTCCATCTCAGTCTGCATTGTATCTAGTAATTTTACCGAGTCACCGCTCTGAATGGTTTGCTGGAAGCTAGTTGGCTCATCATTGTCAATGATGCAATCCACTCTATCCCCGTCTATGAGAAAACCATAGTATCTCTCGAACGGATGAGACTACCTACTAGTCCTGCGGAGTGGCATGGGGATGTCCTGTTTGTTGGGTTACGCTAGTGCCCTGGTCATCAAACATGGCCGTTTGCGGAACAAAATTTTTCTTAACGATTAAAACTTTGCGTTAGGATAACCCAAAACCGGATGTACCATAAACCTAACTAGCTACATTAGAAGCTATCTACTATGAAAACAGTTAATACCAAGAGTCTCGAGTCCTTCGGGTCTGTACTCCTGTCACTACCCGAAATAGCACGTGACTGGCACTTGAATCATATGAAGTTTATAGGACCACATCTAATTCAAGTAAGCCAAAAGCCCAGAAATCTAAACCATTTTTTTAAAGAAGAAGTGAAGGAAAACTTGTTTTAAAGCAAGTGGTTTTCAATAAATAAGTGGCGTTAAACAATTAAAAACATCATGTTTTCCCGAAAATTTCGGCAGAGTCTCCTTTGTAAATACTGGCCCCAAACGGGTACAAATATGAATAATATACATAATGAATAAAGGCATCCCCAAGCAGGAGCTAGCTCTTCGCCAATTGGTGGTCACAACTACGCAAGCAATATAATATACAACGCCGAAGGGCGAGTATCAAAACTCATCAAGAAAAGCAATATCCTCAGAAAACCAGAGAAAACCATAATAATATAGGCGCGTGACTCTAAGGTCGAAAGAATATACAACTGGTCTTCTGAGTCTATCAATATACAAGTCTGATTGATGAAGTTACTAGATACAAATGAATAAAAATAAAGTGCAACGGTGGTCACGATGCGAGTGAACCCACCCACCAAAGTAATCACCAAGAAGGAAACAGTGTGCCAGCAAAGCCGCCAAGCAAACCTGTACGGAAAAACCTGCAAGAACTGTGGCACAACGGGGGTGAGTTGCCAACTCGTGAGTAGAAAACATCACCGAGCAAAAATTGCATGTATGACTCAATCCTAGGTCATACGATCATAATATCCTCAACAATATAACCCTGAAACCATCTACACATAAGTGTAATACCATGTTCTCATGTCAGTGCCTCAAGTAGTAGCATATCATATATATGATGCATGAATGCATGAAAATAGAATACATCTAAATGAGAAAACTGTTTTCATAAATTAGTGAGATTTCTGTATATAAAAGTCAAGGTATCATCAATGAAATCAACATAAAATCCGTGTCAAGAATCGACACAAAACATATATCCAAATATCCAATATCTCGGGCTCCGGTTATCCGGACTGGCCCATATCATATAATCTCAATACCTCAATGTCTCAATATCTCGGGCTCCGGCTATCCGGACTGGCCCAAATCATCAAATCTCATGACTACGTCGGTATCTTCCGGATATCTGCCGCGTCACAAATAAGCGGTCGTTAGTGCTCCCCTGCCAGGCTCAACGCCATCATCTGTGACCATCTTGCCCCCGGGTACCACACCGGGTCCACCATGCACCCACAGACGGTTCCTCCTCCTCCTCGAATCGGGTGTATGATATCACTCAAGGGCCGAGAAAACTCATGGTGGACATACCTCATATCATAATAGGAGAAAACCGCACTTTTTATCATTTGAAAATGATAAATGAGTTTACAAAATCTTGCGGTTTCTCCAAATCCAGAAATCTCATGGAAAATACGAAATCCAACAATGAAGAGTCAATAATAGTGAATATCGGGCTCCGACAATCCGGACTGGCCCTAATAATATTGCATGACAAATAAATATATAAACAGGCATGGGTATCTAATAAAGAATGCAATATCTAAACTAGCACGGTAATGATATATCAGAACTATCTGCTAACAAGCGTTATCAAATAAATAACATTCTTTAAAGTGTACGTGACATGGCAATTACCGATGATGATGTGTGTGAGCCGGCAAGCAAGTGATTGTGAACATACGCATCATCGGTAATGGTGCTAGTGTCCTGATAGCATGGGCTCATAATAAACAATAATCACAAGTATAAGCATGCATTACGATAATAACAACGTGAATCTAAGGACAATGAATAGTACACTCCGCAAATAAGAATATATGTTTCTAACTACGAGTCATACAGTTTTGGCATTTGAAATAACACGAATCGTGGCGTTTAAAAAATAGGGCTATTTTGTTTTTAAGAAAATGTACGTCCTTTGAAATATCTGTAGTATCCCTTGGCCTGTCTTTAAAATACTCATAATTTGTTAGTTTGGAAATAAGTATGACTCGAGTCCAGTCTAACATCTACTAAGTAACTACAGGACAAAGCTAAGAGACTAATTAAAGGGTTAGGAAAACCACCTAAGTCTGAGTCGATATATGTATATAGTAGTCGGTGATCCCGCCTCAATAGCGTCACATACGATAAAATATATAATACGACATCCTCGAATCATGAGTGCGGATCTATCATCATAATTATCTCGTACGGTAAATCCATCGTACGGCATCCCAAATCGGGGTACGGGTTGCCTATCACATATATCTCAATATCCATATGGTATCATTATCATAATATTATGAACGCGGTACTGATCTAAGTCTAGTACAAACCGATACCATCAACATATATCTGTGTGTGTATGAAAACACAGCGCCCATCAATCCGCTAATATAACATGTTGTATCTCATAACATGACCCAAATCATATCACCGATCTCACGGCATCCTGCCCAATCACATCGACTCGTCTCCAAATATCATATACTATCCTCATCATCCGTATATATATACACACATACACACACACACATACTCACATACATATATGTGTGTGTATATATATATATATCCCTATATACGCACAAGAAAATAAATGTATGCATGTGTGCGCGCGTGTATGTAAATCTTATTCTAGGGTTCGCGACTAAAAAAATAATTAACGACAATATCATCCAATTACACTAAACATTAATCCATGATCTACTAAAACCTTTCTTGATAATTGTAGTCTCACAATACACATATAATAAATATATAAACGTATCTTATAATACGCTATGAAACTGCGGGGGTGTTATATGCCATCCACCCGACTTCCCCCGTAGATATATATCTACTCACCTTGATCCTTACTTGCCAAAGTCGACGTCGCCATACTCATACTTATCGTCCATAGTCCACGCGAGAGTACCTATATATCACATATATCGTATCGCATCAAAACGTCTAATTGAAACCCAAAACGAAACGCAAGGTGCCTATAGGTTAGAACCTATAGCCTACTCAAGCAATTCAACCAAATAACACCCGATATCAACATAAAAATGTCAAGTGACAGATATAAAACCAAATATCAAAACTTCAAGTCATGAACATTAAGAAATACAAGGCACCAACTCATGAAAATAGTCCCAGATTTTGGTTCAGGTGAAATTGGGATAAGCAAACAATATTGGGGTGTTGTATAGGAGGTATATGAGCTACAGACTAAACCTAGACCCCATCCCTCACAACTTGGCCGGCCACATCCATTCAAAATCCGGCCTGCTCGGCCAAGTGACCTCTGTTTGGGCTCGTACTCTCAGGGTGGTCTCCTCGTGTCCAATCTAGGTCTCTTGGGTTGTTTGTTTTTCTAGTAATGGCCTCAGATCACTCCAGATTCCCTGCACCCACTAATTATTCACAACCTGACATATCGATATCTAATTCCCAACACATAGGTCTAGGTTCTGTTTGGTCCAGGTTTTTAGCACTATGGGGGTTTGTAGTCACCAATTACACTCAAATTCACCAACACAACTCAAGGATCCTTAAACTTCCTCTAGAAATTTCCAAACACCACTAAACTTTACTAAAACACTACTAAACATGTAAAGATGCCAAAGTTAATGAAATACCATGCTATGGGTGAAGGAAATATCTCATTTGGCAACTCAAGAAATTTCTTGAGTTGCCACAAGTGCTCAAAATCCTAGCTTTCTTGGTACAAAATGCTTATAGTGAGCTTGTGCACAATTTTTGTCAAGTGAAAACAAGGTTTTTATGTAGTTTTGGGGTTGTAGGGAAAAGGTAGAGGTGATGAAGGAGGGAGGCAGCCATGGAGGTGAAGGGGAGAGAGATAATGAAGGTGATGAAGTGAAGAAAGAATGGCCAAGGTCAAAGGAAACCCTTCTCCTTCACTATCTTGCCCATACCTCTCACCATGCCACATTTTAAATCCTTTTTCTTTTCTTTTCTTTTTCTTTTCTTCTCTCTTACTTTTCTTTTTCATTTAAAACCAATACAAAAAGACCATATGCATATAAAAGAAAATATAAGATGTCATGGTTCATGCAAAATTGAAAAATATGTTTTGAAATATGTCATGGTGCATGTCATTATGCACAAAACAAAATCAATGAATGATTAGCGAACATTAATCACGTTTAGAAATAAACATGTATATAACTAATTATAAAAATTCATAATTTGCCTAAATCACATAAATCCCTCCAAAATCACCATTTAATTTAATTTTCCAATATTTTCCAATTTATCGGTATTTAATTATGCTACCTCACTAAAATATTCATAATATTTATTATTTAATTATATAAATTCCCAAAAATAATATTTTATTTTTCTGAAATGTTACAATCTTCCCCATTAAAAAAATTCGGTCCCCGAATTTAAATTTAAACCCCTCAAACACTAAAACATTTCAGTAAAAAGATCAAGTCGTCGGAGCTCCGAAATCATAAATATATAAAACACATCGTAGCGCACTACATGCGCATGAAAAACGAGTATATAACTCAAAATCAAAACTCCGTCAAGCATCCTGCAATCATCGGAGTTACGGGGAAGATACCGGTGTCAAAATCTAATACGAAAACCAACATGATATACTCAAGACTACACTATGTACATAGACATCTGAAAAGAAATGCATGCCAAATCTTTTTCAAATCACTGTGCGATGCGCGCATCACGACACAAGTAGCAGACGTTTATTGTAAGAAAATAACTGTATACACACACACACACTAATATATATATATATATATATATATACTTTGTTTATCATACACGTCCCGCCGTTTGAAAATAATTTAGAAGGGTTTCCCTTGTTAAATGTCTTGTGTTATCTCAGACACATAGGTAAATACTGAGACTATAGCTCCTTTTTGGAAATCTCTTCGATAACTATCAATGCATGTAAGAACATATTCAGGTACTGTCCTCTGACTAGTCATGCTCAGTCATATACCAAATAGTAAATATCATAAAAACGTACCGCTCAAAGAAATCGTACTCGATAGTACATGTAACAATGCCACGTGCGTCTGGTGCACACAGAAATCGAAATCAATGAATGTGCCAACATGCGCTAAGAAACAAAAATCTAAGTTCAACGGGTGTGCACGAAAATACCTGTCAAAGGCAACGGGTGTGCTTAACAGCAATATCCGGTGCATCTGATATACACAAAGAATCCCGATTTGGTGCATCTGTTATGCACCAAAATCGCATCGAGCGCGCCTCGTATGTGCAAGAATCCAACTCAAGTGCACAAGTGCACGAAACAAATATCGAATATCACAATCGAAATCGACGGTATACAACATATCTCAATCCAAATTAGGTATACCATGGTATATAATATCAAAATCACGTGCATCAACGTGCACAAAAATCGAATCAAATACTGAATTGCATGAAACTACACCGAAGGCACAAGTCAAATCACATGCATACCGTAGGCATGAAATCAAAATCAACCATCTCGAATGATATCAAATCGAAACCGAGTGCAACTGTGGTGCACGAAAACTCAATCATGCAAATAAATTGCCCAAAATACCGAAACCCAAAATGACGGATACGTGATATTCGAATCACCAAATCCCAAATCGTAAACACTGCTGTCGATATGTCTTTCCTTCAAAGTCGAGAAGGTGTTGGTGGATCCAAAGCTAGCAGAGCAAGATATCTTCTTGCCTCCTGTTCACGGTCTGGCGCCTGATGCCTTTAGGCTTTTGTCTCTCACTGCGAATTGCTAGTTACATAGCTCTTCGGCTCAACGGCCCAATATAGAAATGATGACGGAAACAGTTCCGCTCTGGCACATCCTCTAAAGATCTCAGGCCACCTATCATGATCACTCATAACATGTCTCGTCGATGTTTCCGAACTCTGGCCTACTGGGTGTGCGTAATACAACCGATCCTGTGTCCAAGTCTTCTCGTTCAGTATTTCCAGAAAGATCCTGTCGGGTCTCTCCCAATCTCGTTTCTGCCGAACTGTCCGGGAGTTATCATCCTTTACTAAATCTATTTCTTGTTCCGGAACGGCTGTATACTCATCACGACTCCACCTAGGAGATATATCCATATTCAACGCCTCTGCATGCGTATCACATCTCTGATGTCAACGGAGTGGAACGTCGTCTCGTCAAAATCTCGTACGATTCCCTTACTCCACTTTCCTCTAATGTCGACTGATTCGGACTCGTCTCTTCGTAGCTGTATGGACTGCGCTACAATCGGCTATACTCATATATGGAGTCTCCCAAGTAAATTATGCCATCACATGATATCCGGTCGACGTCGAACTTTTCGATCGATTCATCAAAGTCCCGTAATTCCCCGAGAGCTCAACTCTTGAGTACAGTTTAATAATATCCAGTACTTGCCACGGTACCTATGGACTAACCGTAGAAGGGCAAACCCAAGCCTCATTAATGGCACCTCGGAACTGCTGCAAACCCTAAGGTTCAAGAGCGTTCCCTTGGTCATTATATCGAGTTAGGGTTTCATTCTTTTAGAGGGTCCACGGAATTACTTGCATGTTTTTCGGGATACGTTAAACTTGGAAAAATGGGCTTCTGACATTCGATCGTTTTATCGACTCACAACGTGCCTGTGTGAAGTCTTCTCTAGATGGAATCAATCAATCTGATGACCACGCATCGGGGTATGCAAACGAACCACATGCCCTAGTCATTCATCCATGGTGACTAGCGATCTTCTATTATACCTCTAAGTATAAACTCGTGCTGCAATAGCTTCAAACATCTGGGGCGATATCTCATCATTCGCAGCAATAACTGGCTCAATCGTCCGCACGCTAAACAATGCCTCAATCATAAAAAACAGATGATACATTGACGGTCATCACATTCTAGCCGGCCTCTATCAGTGGTCCAATCTTCTGGTGCTGATCTGCACGTTCGAGAAATTTTGTAAAAGCAATCCATCAAATGCTCATGGCGTGAAAACACAATAAAACGACACATCTATGCAATCGTGTGTCACTGGAATACATCCTGGTCAGTCCTCGTCCAAGACGAGCACATGCTGACCGCAACTCTAGCCGCAGCTCTCACTGCCTATGCAATCGTGGTAACAAAACCACCAACGGATATCGATGAGGATAGATCATATGAATGAATATAATACTGTGCAATAAAATGTACATCCTAAGGCTTCTTAAGCGGAGTAGCGTATCGTAAGTATGCCGCGGAACATACACACGGTACGTCACTCTACTTAAGTCACCTACTCCATCAACCAAGGTCAACTTATGCGACGAAAGTTCGGGTCTGATACCCCCTCGACCAAGTCTAAGTTCTGTAAGGTCAAGCCTAGGTTCTGAATATATAAATGCCCTAGACTCCGCATAGTCAAACAAATACTCGAACCAAGGTTAAACCGAGGGCTCTGATACCAACTTTGTCACGATCTGAAATAGCACGTGACTGGCACTTGAATCATATGAAGTTTATAGGACCCCATGTAATTCAAGTAAGCCAAACACCCAGAAATCTAAACCATAATAATACAGGCGCGCGACTCTAAGGTCGAAAGAATATACAACTGGTCTTCTAAGTTTATCAATATACAAGTCTGGTTGATGGAATTACTAGATACAACTGAATAAAAATAAAGTGCAATGGTGGTCACGATGCGAGTGAACCCACCTACCAAAGCAATCATCCGGAAGGAAACCGTGTGCCAGCAAAGCCGCCAAGAAAACCTGTATGGCAAAATCTGCAAGAACTGTGGTACAATGGAGGTGAGTTGCCAACTCGTGAGCAGAAAACATCACCGAGCAGAAATCGCATGTATGACTCAATCCTAGGTCATACGATTATAATATCCTCAATAATATAACCCTGAAACCATCTACACATAAGTGTAATACCAAGTGCTCATGTTAGTGCCTCAAGTAGCAGCATATCATATATATGATGTATGAATGCATGAAAACAAAATACATCTAAATGAGAAAACTGTTTTCATAAATTAGTGAGATTTCTGTATATAAAAGTCGAAGTATCATCAATGAAATCAACATAAAATCCGTGTCAAGTATCGACACAAAACATATATCCAAATATCCAATATCTCGGGCTCCGGCTATCCGGACTGGCCTCTGGGCTCCGGCTATCCGGACTGGCCCAAATCATCAAATCTCACGACTATGTCGGTATCCTCCGGATATCCGCCGCGTCACAAATAACCGGTCGGTAGTGCTCCCCTGCCAGGCTCAATGTCATAATCTATTACCATCTTGCCCCGGGGTTCCGCACTGGTCCACCATGCACCCATAGACGGTTCCTCCTCCTCCTCGAATCGGGTGAATGATATCGCTCAAGAGTCGAGAAAACTCATGGTGGACATATCTCATATCATATCACGAGAAAACCGCATATTTAGTTGATAAAACTGCACATTTAATATGGCATTTTTCATACTATTTCTATATAATAAAATGTGTTTATTATAATATATGAGACATATGAGGGTTTATCTGTAAAAATACAATTTTCATGTGTTTATATATTATAATTAACATTTGGTAGGAAAAAGTAAGCATATAATATTCATGTAACATTTGGCCCATTTAATATGCTTACCTTATTAATACCTTTGACCAATACTTAATGGTTAAGTTAATATCTCTACTAATATTATATGTTGAGTTGTTGTGCAGAATTTTCAGGGCTGAAATCAAGGAAATCAAAGTTGTTAAAACAAACCTGCCTAATTAAGAAAGTAAATCAAAGAAATCAATTCTGGCAGTGACGTAGAAAAGGTTTTCAGTTTCCAGATATTCAAAAGATCACCATATATCACCAGAAGAGCCCACAAGAAGATTGAGCCCAAGATGTCACTATTTGGACGCGGATCCACGGCTAAACCCACCTTTTGGCCGCGGATCTGCCGCGGTTTTGACGAGTTAGGAGTTGGGATTTTTTAGTTTGGATCTTAACTACTAGTTTCCAATTTAGGCATCTAGGGTTCTGGCTTTAGGACTATAAATAAGGACCGACAGCCTCTTAGAAAAATCATCAAGTCGACGAGATCACGAAGTCCAAGACGGCTCACGCATCCAGGCTGATCATCAACGGTTCGTCTACCTCCTTAGAAGATATCGAGAAGCAAACTAGTATTTGTAATCATTTTCTAAGGAAACAAAGTGTAATGAGTTTTGTTGATTAATAAAGGTAGTTCTTTTTCTTATTCTATTTCTTTGTAGTTTCATTATGAATTCTCTCTCCATCTCTTTTTCTCCCAATATGCGCGAGTAATTCTCCGCTTGTTAGGGTTCGTAGGATTAGGGTAGGTTAATGGATGATGAAAATACCTAAACTCTTTTTACGTCCTATAAATTTTATAAACTTTATCAAAAGAATCATTAACATCCTAATTGTGCGCGCTACCAATTCATTGTTAGTCTCGACCGCAATTAGAGATTAGATTAATGATTGTTTTGGTAATGGCTAGATATGAACGGAGTTCCGTGTCGAGATAGGGGTGAAGAGTGGGATTCCTTTTCCCTCCAGAAACCCTAATCTACATGCATCATTGTCATTCTAGTTTTAAATCTATTAAAGAATAGAAAGAGTAATCTTTAATTAATCATCCATAACTACTAAATCCTAATGAACCCTACAAGCCCTCTTCTTATATAAACTTACATCCGTAGTTAATCTAGATCTATATTTTCCATCCGTGTTTATCATAGATCTAGATCCTACAACCATTCTACAATATTCTTTATCCCTCCTCTCTTTTTCAACACGTCTAAAGTAAGAGTAAAAGGTTCCACGTTTCCCAGAGGACGACCCGTACTCATCTCGGTCTAGCTACGCGCGACACCGTTATTGATTGCGGTTAATTACTACAAACACTAAATTCACATCAATCACCGCACTTTTTATCTTTTTGAAAATAATAAATGAGTTTATAAAATCCTGCGGTTTCTCCAAATCCAGAAATCTCATGGAAAATCCGAAATTCAACAATGAAGAGTCAATAATAGTGAATACCGAGTTCCGGCAATCCGGACTGGCCCTAATAATATTGCATGACAAATGAATATATAAACATGCATGGGTATCTAATAAAGAATGCAATATCTAAACTAGCACGGTAATGATATATAAGAACATCTGCTAACAAGTGTTATCAAATAAATAACATTTTCTAAAGTGTATGTGATATGGTAATTGCCGATAATTATGTATGTGAGTCGGCAAGCAAGTGATTGTGAACATACGCATCATCGGTAATGGTTCTAGTGTCCTGACAGCATGGGCTCATAATAAACAAGAATCACAAGTATAAGCATGCAATGCGATAATAACAACATGAATCTGAGGACAATGAATAGTACACGCCGCAAATAAGAATATACGTTCTAACTACGAGTCATACAGTTTTGGCATTTAAAATAACATGAATCGTGGTGTTTAGAGAATAGGGCTACGGTGTTTTTAAGAAAAGGTACGTCCTTTGAAATATCTATAGTATCCTTTGGTCTGTCTTTAAAATACTCACGATTCGTTAGTTTAGAAATAAGTATGACTCGAGCCCACTCTAACATCTACTAAGTAACTACAGGACAAAGCTAAGAGACTAATCAAAGGGTTAGGAAAACCACCTAAGTCTGAGTCGATATATGTATATAGTAGTCGGTAATCCTGCCTCAATAGAGTCACATACGATAAAGTATATAATACAACATCCTCGAACCATGAGTGCGGATCTATCATCATAATTATCTCGTATGGTAAATCCATCGTACGACATCCCAAATCGGGGTATGGGTCGCCTATCACATATACCTTAATATCCATATGGTATCATTACCATAATATCATGAACGGGGTACTGATCTAAGTCTAGTACAAACCGATACCATCAACATGTATCTGCGTGTGTATGAAAACACATCGCCCATCAATCCGATAATATAATATGTCGTATCTCATAACACGATCCAAATCATGTAAGTCAACGTTACACACCCCAGGGGTTTGCAGGGAGGCGGAACGGGTAAAAAACGAATTTTTTACAACAAGGTAACATTGACTTAAACACAAGATCTTAGCTAAACCATATCTGACAAATCTAACTAGAGGTATTATCTACTCGGTAAGATGATTATACTTAGTGTTCCAAGTCCTTCTTTTCTTTTCCGTTGACGTCCTTCTCCTTGCAAGCTCCTTGGAGTGAAATGGAGAGCACCTCTTCGTCGGCTTCTCGATGTAGTAGAAGTGTTGGATATAGTGCCCTCAAAGTCAATTATTGGATCGCAGGTACGTAATTGTAATGATTGAGGGGGGACCTATACCGATAGAACAGTCTTACTCGAGATGATAGTATGCCATCTGGTTTGTCTTTATCATCATGTAGATGTTGATAGAGCCCATAGGATTCTTGCTTGACTACCAGCAGTATGATGGCGATCATATATGTGGGAGCTGGGGTCTATAAGCACATCCTTAAAGTGTCCCTAGCCGTGGGAGTTTCGAGACAGGGCATCGATACTCCAGAGTGGACTAGTGTATACATTAGAGACCTCGACGAGGGGCGGTGGCCGGTCTCACAAGCCATTGGTGTTAGTTGATTCACCTAAGATGTATACAGGTGCTCATTGGGTTATGAGTACACCGGACAGGACTCGCCGGGAACTTGCTAGTTGGTATTATACCTAGCGTCAGATAGCAGTTCCCTGGTGACATGTGTACAGGTTAGTTCATCGACCTAAGTTCGTCATTTGTCTCGTGTGAGTTCCCACTGTGCTTTGATTTATACCCTACCACGGGTCAAAGGAGTCGTGCAAACTGGTATATTTTGGGTACAGTCCCGAGCCACATGGAGGCAGTGAGCAGATCGTCGAGGATTCGTCTCTCCCGGTATTGGAGGTGAGATCGCGCAGTGTTTAGGAGAGCCATTACACGAAATCCCTGGCCAGGGTAATCGAGATTTACTGGAAGGTATTCCAGTAGTATCTCAGGGTGTTATGGGCTGCTGTTTGACACGACTTATGCAGCTATTGGGGGTCTGACGTTTACCGGCCCCCTAGGCCAAATATGCGATACTCATAGATGAATGTTCCGGACTGTACGGATATTGTCACTGTCAAGCTCAGTAGGGTTTATAGATGTGTTCGCTCGTCAGCTTCCCTTCCAATCAATACATAAGCAAACCGTTACGTACAGCTTGTACCTCTGACGTGCTAGTGGTTATACCTAGTTGTAGTGTATTGATGAGTCATTAGAGTTCTACATGGACATCTTGGTAGTCTCTTTTAGCAAACTTGACGACCGAGTTGCCTCGGTTCAGAGGAGGGAGCCCGTTTAAAGATCCGTCGACGTGGTGCTACCTGGACGACGAGACTGGAGTTTCAGAAGATCGAAGCCGCCGCAAAAAAGCGTGGGATGATGGTTAAAGACCGAAGGACTCGGATCGTTCGGTATTGTTAGTTTATATGTATGCCCTAGAGGCCATTACTGTAAATTGGATGTATATTGTAGTGGATGCTGGGACATATATAGGTAGGACTTTCTTGCTCGACATGATAGTACGCTATCTGGTTGCTCTTTATCTTAACATGTATACTTTCAGTCTCTTTGTTACATGTTGATAAAGCCCTTAGGATGTGTACTCGACTTCCAGGACTATGATGTAGATCATACTAGTGGGGCCTGGGTAGTCTATGAGTACATCCTTCAATGTTCCCAGTCGTGGGAATATCGAGACGGGGCATCGATATTCCAGAGTAGACTAGCGTATATCTTCTCGACCCATGTGATGGGCGATGGATGATCCCATATCCATCGGTGTTTGACATCAGAGATGGTATGCGGGTGCTCAGTGGTGACTGGGTACACTGAACGGACTCGCCGAGAACTTTCAGATGGTATTATACCTCACGTCAGATGGCAGTTCTCTGGTGACACTGGTACAGCTTAGTCTGTTGACCCGAGATCGTCATAGAGTCTTATGTGTCTCCCACTGTGCTTTGATTTCCACCCTACCACGGCTCTACTGACTCGTGCAAACAGGTGGTTTTTGGGTACAGTCCAGATTCATATGGAGGCAATAAGCGATAGGAGGGGATTCGTCTCTTCCGGTATTGGGGGTTGATGTTGCTCTATACTCGACTGGCTATAACTGGAAATCCCTGGACAGGGTTACTGTGATTTACTGGTAAGAGTTATCAGTAGTTTCACATTTGTTATGGACCTTATATCGGCATGATTTATCAAGCTACTGGGGTCTGACGTTTACCACCCCTAGGCGAGATATGCGACATATCAGAAGAACAGACCGGACTGTACGGTAAGTGTTACAGGTTGGAATCACAGGAGTGTGAGCGGGCTTGCTCGTTGATCTTCTGATCGCTCAATACTCGGGTGGCCATTACGTTTAGCAGACCGCTTGCGGCTTGTGGGTGTTTGATATGATCATCACCTGCTGCCGGCGTATTGATGAGTCTTTAGAGTCCTACACAGAGGTTTCCTGGCTCAAGCGAAACGAAATAGGAGCGCATATGAGGTATGTGCCGGACCGGGAATAATACCAGTATGTGATACTGAATTCTATTCTCGCGATTTGTATCATTGGACGGTTATATATGATATAGCCGGGTTACCGAATCAAGTGTTGATTCGATACATTGATACACTTGATATTAGTCGGTTATATGCAGTATGACCGGATCATTAAATCAAGTGTTGATTTAATGATTTAATGTATAATTGTATATTTGGTATATTACTTTACATTAACTAGTATTTGTTCACTTAAGATTGATTATCTCACTTGAATGTGCACATTTTGTATATATGATATATGTTTGTGCACTAGTTTGTATCATGTTTGATGATACATGCAAACTTGGGTGTGTATTTACTTTAAACCATGTTTAGTTAATGGTTAGGGTTTCCATTACCTTATTTATTTATTTACTTATTTATTTTGGCAAGAATAAAATGGTGGCTAACTTTGTTTCATTCTTGAAACTTCATGAAGCTTTGAAAGCTTTGACCATTTTGTTTCTTTCCTTAACCTAACCATTTAACTAAACCCTAGTTTATTCTCTACATGAGTTACACTCACCCATGGTTGCAAAATGATAAGAATCACTTGGATTTTCTTTTTGAAAATAATTCTTTTTCCATTTTCTTCTTCATCTTCTTCAAGTGAAGAAGAAAGCTTTCTTGAAAATTTCCAAGTGATGATTCCAAGTGAGAAATCCAAATCCAAAGTGAACCCACTTCCTATTTCTTCATCCTCTACCACTTACCATGTAGTAGAGTGTGTTATCTTCACAAGTTTCATGACCTAGTGAAGGTGGAGCTTGAGTTTGAGCTGCCTCGACGTAGATCATCTTCGGCATCGAAGTCAACGAC
The DNA here is from genome assembly GCA_030015575.1 of Agapanthus africanus. NCBI lineage: Eukaryota > Viridiplantae > Streptophyta > Magnoliopsida > Asparagales > Amaryllidaceae > Agapanthus > Agapanthus africanus. The sequence goes on from JASDDO010000001.1 coordinate 189,865,804, forward strand.
CTAGCCCGCCTATTTCTCCGATGAAATCGACGCAAGGGTCCGGGATTCCGATGATCGCAGCGGAGGGACGTCAACACGGAGCTAGAGAAGTGGAGGACCGGATCTAGAAAGGTTGTAGTCCCTTTCATTTAGCAATAAAGTTGTTTACTTGCTTGTTTCGCCTTTACCTCTAGTAACGATCTAGTTTAGGGTTCTTTGGCACATAGAAAATTTTGATTTTGGCATGGTTGATCAGTTGTGGAACCTCATGGGTGTGCCTAGGAACCCTACAGGTATAACAATTCTACCCTCTTTATAATATGTTAGTTTAGCTTTAATGGCAGATCCGCGTTATAGTACGCGATAGCGCCAGTCGTAAAAGTTTTTGTTCCGCATATTGGCGTCTGTTAGACGGCCGGAGCGCTACCGTGGACTTACAGTGGTATCAGAGCCTCACCATTAAGCTATACTAACTTGTGCTAACGCGTTTAAAATATCGATCGAACGGATTATCGAAAACTTCGTTTTTCTGTACATGGTTTTTGTCGATTTTAAATCAAGCCTAAAAATTATTTTTATCATTTCAGAAAATAGAGCAGGCGTTTTGAAGCAAACTGTTAAAATTTGGAGTAGTGTTCTTAAAGAAGTGCCGCGGAACCGCGGTCAAACCTAGGGTTTGACCGAGCATCCGCGGCCATACTACAGGAACACGTGACCAAATTTTAACAGTAGATTCTATATAGGAAAATGTGGTTTTTGGTATATTTCTTTTGGGCCCATATTTTGTTACTGTACAGCAGATTGATGTGGGGCCCACTTCGGGAAATTTTGTCGATCGAAATTTAAACGTGTTACTTTACAGTACTTACTTTATATCTCCGACCGGGAATGTCATTTGATCGGTAAACCGCGTCTGATTGCTATAGTTCTTTTAGACGGGTTTGCGGACGTGACATTCGCGTTGATGTTCTGTGTTGTGCTGTGATGTTGCGGATTTGTTGTGGTGGATAGCAGGGTGCAATGATAGTGCAGTTTGGATTTATTTGTACATTTGATATTGCGGGGCGAGCGTCCGACTTGTGGACTGCCGTCACTGCCTGTTGTATAATATTCTTTTGGGGCACGACCGGGATGAGGTCGATGTACCCGTTGTACATTTTTTCATTTCTGTATTAGGTTTATCCCGTGAAGGAGTGCACGGATAGCCGGGTTCGGGAGGGCAACGAGTCCGTATCTAATGGCTTTAAGAGGCAAAAGGACCTCACTCTAGAATTGGCAGACTATTCGCCGCACTCGTAGGGGGTACAGGTTGACCCAAGAAGGGGTGCTCAATTTACCGGATTCCGTGAAGTGCCGGGTGTTCCATTCACTATGATGTGTGGACTACCTCGCTTCAGGTTTTGGCGGGTAACTTGCCGCACCCGTAGGGGTCTAGCTTTCATTGCACAGGCTATCCACACGACCAGGGGAACGTCGGATTTCAGTAGTGGCTCTGTGAAACCCGGGGATCCCAGATTATCTGTATTGTTATGTGATGCTTATTGCTTTTCAGTAATGTTGCATATTATTACGCCTGGAGCGATTATTGTATATTGGTATATATACTATTAGATGTTGTATATGTTTTACACCCGCGCTAGTCCAGCCCCCACTCTGTCATTAGTTAAGTAACCTAACGGGTGATGACGGGACCCAGTGACGAATGCGGATGGCATATACGTACATTTTATTTTCGTTCTTTTCTGGTGCGATTGATTGATGGGACTGCGTTGATTCTTATCGATGCAAGATAAAACACATATATATTTGATGTTGTTGGAACAAATTTTAAAAAGGAGTTATTACAAAGACGTTTCGTTTTGTTTTGCATAGAGGTATTCAGTTAGAATATCCTGCACCTCATTCGACGAGGCAAGGGCCGAGATCCCTTCACCGGGAGTGACCCCTTGGGCAGAATTTTGCATCAGGGTAATAACTTCTATATAATCAATTACAAGTTGCTTTGCATCGCGGTATTCAGTTGGAATATCCTGCACCTCATTCCACGAGGAAAGAGCCGAGATCCCTTCACCGGAAGTGACTTCTTTAGCAAAAGGTTTTCGCTACTATATTTTTTTATAAAATTCTATTAGGTTCCTTCAACGAGATCAAGTTCATTACGTTATAGGTTTTTTCGCCAAAAACCAGTCGTAATCCTCCGTCATTTCTTATGGATGGTCAGTAGTATTCAAGCTATGTTTGTTGGCCTACGTTAAGGCGTAGTGTTTGGTAGCTGCTGGGTATTCAATTGTTGCACAGATAGATGCATTAGTTTAGGACAGATGTACAGCCTTGTTGGCCTATGTCAAGGGCATGTACGATGACCTAAATTAATCAGGACAACGACGGGTAGAACTTGACATGTGGCTTATGATTTGTTGGCCTACGTCAAGGTCATAAGCGCATGGGATAAAAATTATATCAGGAGTTTCAAACATACAGGAAACTTGCCAGACTTGCGCATACCTTCTGGAGTGTGTTAACTTGAGTGGCTTCCATCAAGTTATCATGAGATGATAGTTGGATCCCGATTCCCACTGATGAGTTGGTTTACTCTTCGGGTAATCCCGACTAATTCTTCTTTCAGGTTTGGAGGAGAATTTGAGATCACAGTGGGAGGTTTCCTAATTAGATAAAATGATAACCATTCTGATCTAGGTTAGAGTGCACGCAGAGTGTTTCTTTTCTCTCTTTTTGGCAACGACTTTTGACCGACCTTAGACTATAACTCAGTGACCAAGTTGACCGAACCTTCTTAATTTACTGGCTTTTGGATTGTCTATAGTTGCATAAGTCATTGCCGCTCCTTCTTTTACCCTTTGTATTTCTCAGAACAACCCGTATTACTACGGACATCCACTTCCATTGGATAGATCCATCGTATTGTTATATACGAACTCGAAGGGATTTCTTCGAGGATGGATCCAGGTTCAGAAGAAATAAAATTGGTTTATTCAGTTGTCTTTTATTATCACCTTCTCTCAGGTTGCGAGGGCTCCTTGGTTTAGGAGAGTACACCTATTACGCTTATTGGATAGTCTTATTCCAAACCATAGGCAGGTGCCAAAAGGTAGGGAATGAAGAAAACCAATTAGCCTAAGTAGGGTGTGCAGAAGGTAATATGTAAAGACAAATAAAGGAATTAGAAAGAGGGCAAAGTAAATTGCGACTACTAACATTCACGACCAAACCACGTACTGCATCGCTACTCCTACTTCACCTTTAATTTCTCCAGAACAACCCGTATCACTACGAACATCCAATTCCATTGGATAAATCTATTGTATGGTTATATACGAACTCGAAGAATATTTTTTCGAGGATGGATTATGGTTCAGGAGAAACAGGAATAAGGTTTATTCAGTTATCTTTTATCATCACCTTCTCTCAAGTTGCGAATACTCCTAAGTTTAGGAGGGTACACCTATTATGCTTACTGGATATTCTTCTTCCAAACCATAGGCTAGTGCCGAACGGTAGGGAAGGAAGAAAACCACTTAGCCTAACAATGGTGTATAGAAGGTAATGACTAAAGACAAATAAAGGGATTTGGAGAGATGGCAAAGAAATATACGGTTACAGTCATGAATTGGATTATGGAAAAGGCATTACTAAGAATACCAGGATACCCCTACGAAACATTTTCATGTTTCAGTTTTACTGTGCATTGTTAAAAGAAAACTGATTTCCCGATTAGATACTTACTCCAGGTTATGTATTTACCAGGTTTCATTCTCACATCTGTATAGTTTTACAGATAATGAGTGGGAGTAAGTTATTGGGAATTAGGTGATCATCCTCATTATATCGGAATTCGTTGTAATTGGTGATATTTGAGGAAATCGCCTGGGGACAGTTTTCAACCTACAACGCACAGGTTTTGAGTTATTCAACTCAGCGGACTTATACATAGTATTGTATGTTGTCTAGTGTCCATCAGGACAAAGGGGTTAGTCCTCGTACTATATTCTATTTACTTATGACTTCTCGAGTTTTTAGACAAGTGTTTCATAGAAATACAATGTCTAAGTATTGAGAAGTTGTGGGTATAGGAATAAAGTAGAGAACCAGGTGTCATAAGTATCAGGATTCTTCAAAGAAATCGAAGATGTAGATTCTTGTGATTGGTATTCAGTTGATAGTAATGGTTTTGAGAAACTTGTTTCTCTTTCAGGTTACTCATAATTGGATGGATTCCTAAGTTGAGTAATGCTGATTAGCCTCTCTCCATTAAGTTGATATGCACTGGAGACAGCTGGATGTTTTTGGATCTGGTTCCAATTAAATAAGTGCCAAAATTTTCTATATTGGATATAGAATGGATCATATCTTAAAGATGTTAAGGTAAGGGGAGTTGTCTAGCTTATGCTTAAAAACAGACACTGGATAACTTAAGGCACGTTTCTGTAATGGCAGTTTGTGGGTTGACCCTGGCATTGACGAGGGTTGATTTTCTACCATCTGGAAGATAAATAGTGATATTGTTCTTGACTCGCCACAGTTTTAATAAAATGGATTTTTTCAGAAAACAGTAGTGGGAGTTTGGTAGAACTGGAAGTGATTTCAGAACCGCAAACGATTACGGAAAATTTAAAAGAACCTATATATTCAATCAGGTTTGACATTCCAATAGCCACTCCGCAGATATGGTGGGTAACCTCAGACACCCGAGAGGTACTCAGGTAGCCTTAAGGACGGTGACAGGGAGGTTCTTGTTTACCAAGACTTGACACTACTGTTCTTCCAGACTATGAGACCCGGTAGGAGGATATGTATAGCGTCGTTCTAAACTAGTTTTAGAAGTACACGTATATATTATTCTGCCAGAGGGTTTTCATAGTCAGTGGGAGCAGCGGAATGATAGTTAGCAAGTAGCTTATGTCTATTTATAGGCTTGAGCAGATATAGCGGAGATTAGATCATCTAATTTTGATGTGACAGTCATGGGTTTGACTTCATCAGAATAGGGGATGGATCTGTTAAGAAGGTAGTAGGGTGTGATGTCCTGATATTTGGATGACATACACAGAGTAGGAAGTAAAATTCCTATACTACGATCGGTTGTACTGTGGTCGTCACACAGTTGTTTCTCCATAAAGGATACGGATATAATATCTGACATTCTGGTTACTAGATCTATGGTTTTAGATCTAAATTTGGGTAGTTTCCCAATATGGGTACTTTGACAGTATTCTAACAGTATTTTAGAATAGTTGACTCCTGGCATGGTGGTGTACCTGCAGGTGATGGAGTCACCCTCTCTAAAGATGTCTTAAAGACTAAAGGGGAGAGGGATGTGCATGATTGGCAGATCACTTGCTTAGGCAATTGAGTCAATCGTGAGATGTCAAGCACCACACTAGATGATTGTTTTTGCACTAAATGCGAAAAGTTTATATTAATCCAATCCTGAAGAAATATACGGAAGCAGTTATAGAACATAAGTACATGTTCTAAGGATTTGATGACGGCAGCCTCCTTCGGAAGATGGTTATTATTCCAGGCTTCACAGATGACCTGGATGACATGGTGATTGTCTGAGTTATAGTTTTCCCTCAGACGAGGGAAAGTATTATGGACAGGTGGTCCAAGAGGATACTGTGGGAGGCATAGTGCTGGACACTGATTAGTTTCAGTTATCGATACAGTCTAAGAAGTTTGGATTGGGAGTTCATTTATGAACTAAGTCCCATCAGATATCCAGGCATATTCTAAGACAGGTATTACTCGATTCGGGAGATGGTTTTCTCCGCGAACTTGATTATAAGAGAGACATAGAAAGAAACATCAGGGCGGATCCACTCACTGAGGCTATTTCTCGAACACAATAGTTTTGCAAACGAGTTTTGTGAAACTGATTAGTAGAGGAGTTGTATGTTCGGTATCACACGAGATGTGAGTATACGACATCGCAATAATTAGCCTTAAGTGCAAGTGGGAGATTTTTGGATATAGTGCCCTAAAAGTCAATTATTGGATCGCAGGTACATGATTGCAATGATTGAGGGAGGACCTATATCGATAGAACAGTCTTACTCGAAATGATAGTATGCTATCTGGTTTGTCTTTATCATCATGTAGATGTTGATAGAGCCCATAGAATTCTTGCTTGACTACCAGCAGTATGATGGCGATCATATATGTGGGAGCTGGGGTTTATAAGCACATCCTTAAAGTGTCCCTAGCCGTGGGAGTTTCGAGACAGGGCATCGATACTCCAGAGTAGACTAGTGTATACATTCGAGACCCCGACGAAGGGTGGTAGCCGGTCTCACAAGCCATTGGTGTTAGTTGATTCACCTAAGATGTATACAGGTGCTCATTGGGTTATGAGTACACCGGACAGGACTCGCCGGGAACTTGCTAGTTGGTATTATACCTAGCGTCAAATAGCAGTTCCCTGGTGACATGTGTACAGGTTAGTTCATCGACCTAAGGTCGTCATTTGTCTCGTGTGAGTTCCCACTGTGCTTTGATTTATACCCTACCACGGGTCAAAGGAGTCGTGCATACAGGTATATTTTGGGTACAGTCCCGAGCCACATGGAGGTAGTGAGCAAATCGTCGGGGATTCATCTCTCCCGGTATTGGGGTGAGATCGCGCAGTGTTTAGGAGAGCCATTACACAAAATCCCTGGCCAGGGTAATTGAGATTTACTGGAACGTATTCCAGTAGTATCTCAGGGTGTTATGGGCTGCTCTCTGACACGACTTATGCAGCTATTGGGGGTCTGACGTTTACCGGCCCCCTAGGCCTAATATGCGATACTCATAGACGAATGTTCCGGACTGTACGGATATTGTCACTGTCAGGCTCAGTAGGGTTTATAGATGAGTTCGCTCGTTAGCTTCCCTTCCAATCAATACATAAGCAAACCGTTATGTATAGCTTGTACCTCTGACGTGCTAGTGGTTATACCCAGTGCCAGTATATTGATGAGTCATTAGAGTCCCCCACAGACACTTTTCCAAGTTTGGGCGAAACGTTGTAGATGCCGTATGATATTATGGCAGGGTTTAGAAAATGCACGTGCATTTTCGCACGTGTCATTTTTCGGGCAGTTAATACCGGTAGGCTTTGGTTTAAGCCGGATCCCAGTATTATACCGTGTAGATATAATATCTTTGTCTCAGTTGCATTTGTATTCAGTCGTAATACAAATGCGGGTATGTTTATACTGATACGGGGTTATCTTGAAATCCGTTTCGGGATCGCTTTTGGAAGTTGCCAGTTTCCAGTTTTCTATCAGCCGTATTTAACATTCGGTTAAATGCAGATTTAGCTTTTCTTCAATTGGGTGAGTCATGAGGTGAGTCAGTGTTCTAGAAGGTTCTAGAGAGGGTGACAAGGCTTGTGTGTCATTAGGTCATTAATGGTGCATTTAAAGACAAGGTGACTAGGTTAATTGTGATTGGTTTGCATTTATTACTATATGTGTGTCATCCTTTATCATTAAGTATCATGATAAGGTTGCATGTTGTGGTCACCCCCTCCTCTCTCCTACACTCACCCCCTTGCTCATATATTAGTGGCCGACCACATTTGTGGAGGTTCATGGGTCGTTCATTTGAAAAAGATTATGATAGTTTAGTGTATGGAAATTTCATAGCCCAATTTCCATTTACCCGATTCCAATTGGCAACTTCATTAACCGTTCGTCTATACCTTTGGACGTAATGAGATAAAGTGTTCTACTCATTCTCTAGTTCATCTTGGTCGTCTCTTTTAGCAAACTTGACGACCGAGTTGCCTCGGTTCAGAGGCGGGAGCCCGTTTAAAGATCCGTCGACGTGGTGCCACCTGGACGACGAGACTGGAGTTTCAGAAGATCGAAGCCTCCGCAACAAAGCGTGGGATGATGGTTAAAGACCGAAGACTCAGATCGTTCGGTATAACAATTTTACTCTCTTTATAATATGTTAGTTTAGCTTTAATGGCAGATCCGGGTTATAGTACGCGATAGAGCCAGTCGTAAAAGTTTTTGTTCCGTATATTGGCGTCTGTTAGACGGACGGAACGCTACCGTGGACTTACAAGAAGATCCACCCAAGAGTTCCAACCTAGAGATTAACCTGCAATATGAGGAAACTAGATCACTTGGGGTGCTAGACTAAGTGACCTAGAGAGAGTAGAGTGTGATTTGGAGTAGCTTAGTGTCACTTAACCCTTGATTCTCAACTCATGAGACACTAGGGTTATGAGAGGAATGAAGAAGAGAGTAAGCTTAGGAGAGGGAATGTATTTGTGATAATGATAATAAAAATTGGAATGGAAAATATTTATATGATCATTTATCATGGCATGATAACTATCTCAACAAAATATCTAGCTAAAAAATATCTCATCAAAATATCTATAGTCAACTAGTCATGCCAAGTCAAATGGTCAACCAAGTAACCATTCCAAAATAGATTATCATTTATCACAAATAACAAA